>OY728135.1:2010364737-2011564737 GCA_963277665.1 Viscum album
CTATAGGTCCGTGGTTATAGCCCCAATTTCTAGTAGTGTGATAGCAGAGTGGAACCCCCGAACGTATCAGTGTGTCGTTCCTCTATCTACTGTGTGAAACCCCACTATTAGATAGGGCATTGGTCCTTGTGACACAATATTAGACTCCCCCCCCCCACATTTCATTAGGGTCTTAGTACTATATCTAACTAGTATAACCACTACCCTCTATCAAATAGGGTATAGGTCCCCATGAAACCGGAGTGAAACCCATCTTATGAAACATGGTATGTTCCTTATACCAACCAAGTGAAAACCTCTATCAGATAGGGATAATTTCATCATGACACTATTGTGGGACCCCCCCTAAAAAAACAGGGCAGGATTCATATGCCTATAGAGTAGAACCTCCCTAACACATCAGGGAGTGGTTCCTCGATAAATACATATTGAGTGGAACCACCCTGATGTGTTGGGGAATAGGTCTAACACTTTGAGATTTATCTTGCTAGACTATGAAGAATAGTAGAGATGTGAGGACCCTCCACCCAATTACTTATACATAGAAATTTAGTATGGTGAGAATCATTCATGGAATTCCATGAACTAATGAAAACTATTTTCCTTTTTGGGGTAGTGAGATGGAGATCCCCTTTCTCCCTTGTTGGGTTTGTTTGGTTTGAGTTTATAAATACATATATTTATATATTTCAATGTTTTTAGATTTTATTACTCTATTTCTGTTTGTTTTACAGACATTACATGTATAACACCTACACGCCATGTTGTGATCAATGTGGTTGGATGAGATTACTCTCTTTATTTGGGTTTATTTGTTTCTTATTCACTATCTGTTATACTTCTATCATGTCTCCTATTTCATTCCCCATAAAATTTATGGGAATCTACATAGGTATGTATATAATCATACCTATATGGTATTTTATCACATTGGACAGGTATTATGTATATGATCAATAGGATTGGGATGATTATAGAAGAACATTGGGATACTAGATGAATTTGACTACGTATGGTGGTCAACGATGGGACATCTAGAGTAATGATCACCCAGTTGTTTTAACTTTTCTAGATTTTTTCACCTGGGACATTTCTTTTTTTTGGTCTGTATTTTCCCTAGTTTTTTCCGTTTATATTGGTGTACTCCTTTAGTTCCTTCAGGTTTTACATGCATGTATTATACAATATATATTTAATTTTTATTATAATTCCTCATCACTTTTATATTGGGATTTTCGGGTGTGTGTTGGTACATTATGTAAAGGCCTATAATTTTAGTTCTTCTTTTTGGTTCTTGTCACTAGACCTATCCTGTGGAGGTGGTCTTGGGGTAGTTTTTCTCGACTATATGCTAGGTATGAGAGGCTCGGTGGTCATGTCTTGACATATCGGTATTAGAGACGGTTCAATATTTGGGATGATGTTTGGAGTAGTATCATTGTAATGATTTCGTTTGGATATAAGGAAACAATGTTGGAGTTCTTCATGTGTTGATTTTATATAAGGAACCATGTTTTCGAGCAGTGGACCATGTAACTATACATAAAGACTCTAATAAAATTACTACAAACTCAAGATAATAAGATATCGGTTGTATGGAATAATGGTACATGAATCATATATAATGGAGTCTTCTATTGTCCTTCTTGATTAACCTCCCCTTATATATATTCATTTTACTTTGGTATGTCTTGATCGGTTTTCGGATTTCTTTGTCAAGATATCCTTACATATTATTGATTCAGGATCATGACAATGATCTAATGAGTGATCACGGCTCAGTTCTGGGGACATCACATGTCATCCTTCATCTATATGGGCCAATAATATTACCAACACCAATAGAGATATAGATAGTACCAGAAGTGTAGTATGAGTATATGTGCAAGCCTAGTGCACTCTGTGAGTTCCAATACTAGATGATATTGCAGTTCCATGATGATCTAGATCCCTAGTCAGCATATAATTGGATTGAGTCAATGATCTGAGTTTTCAAGATTGTGTGAATCTTGATCAGTCAAATTATTTCTCCCAAAATCAGTTCTCTTCATATAGAAGATGAGGTTGTGCTGCTACAATAACAAGACACATGTATACTGAGTGAAAATTATGGGTTTTAAAGAAAGTGATCTCTTATGTTTCATGATGATCTTTACTTCCTTCTCAAGTGGTTTCGGTCCTTAACAATCTGTGGGTTTGGATATCCCACATGGATAGATCCCCATTCAATGGTGTTCCACCTAAAAAAGACGTCTTTATGTTGACATAAGGCATCATTATAGCCAGGTTTTGATGGTTTTTAATCTTGGTTTAGGTAGGAAAAAAGGGGGACACCTCCCTCATCGAGATGTGTTCTTGTGATGAAATTTAAACCCATGAAGGAAAGTCAGTATCCTCCCAAATGTATTGTATCGAGGTGTGGTGGATGAATTCATCCAGATTTTTATTTTAGGACCTTCAAGTGCAATGAGGTGATAATGATGGACCCGGTTTAGCAAAGCAGGTAGGAAAGGGAAAGGATGAGCTTTTGGTAGAAGGAGCTTCTAGTCGAGAGGTTCAAGTATGGTTTGGTGTATGACATTTGTGTCCATTACTCAAGCTAAAATTTATAACATATGAATAAAAATCCAAAGTTCCCCTATATTTATCTGATTTTAGAGACCTGTTGATACTAGTTGAGGTCATATTTTCTCAAACCATGTGTTGGAGGCTCCTATAGAGATGATTTGTGATCACATGTTTCTTCCAATTGGGTATCCATACTCTGTGGGGATAGAGAGCCACACATTAAATATTTTTGTAGTGGCAGTCAGAATCTATGTTGTATTCATAATTAGGGGATATTCGTTTTCCATCCATTCATGAATTATTTCTACCATTGAGTGTATTGGTGCATCCAGTTTATTAGGATAGATTTTTTTATCATTTGAAAAATGGTGGTCCTCAGGGAGGGAAAGAATATCTTATTCATAGGAGGGTACAACTGCCTACTTATAAATTGGCTAGTATTCCCCTTATAGAAATGGCTTTTGTGGTCGTTTAGTTTCATAAAATGTTTGAGGACTGTGGGGGAATCCATCATGAGGCTGTTTCAGGTTTACCTCCCCATTGAGAGTTTGTTTTATGTACTGACATTCACTAGGGATGACCTGATATTTATGCTAGAATTTCTGATAACCGCGTATAGCTGTGAGAGATGGAAGTGAAGTTAGAGGCATCAATAGATAAGGGGATTCATAAGACCGAGAGTTTTTCTTATGAATCCCTGTATTGTTCACCAATGTGGAAGATGAGAGCTTTATGTCATCTATGGATTCGAATCACCTAGGCCAAGTGACCATTGGGGAAGAGTTTCTACACCAAGAATTGATGTCCTCTTCACCTGATTTATTGAGGTGAATTAGATATTATATAATGACCATGGGATGATTTATCACCATCTCTAAGTTTGAGAGATGTGTTTTCTAAGAATTTTTTTGTAGACCCATAGTGATTGATTTTAGTTCTTGGATATATAATTTGGCATGTTGAAGGATACAATAGAGTTATCAAGACTTATGATATGGATCCTTAACCATTTTTAGATATATTTTCTATATTATTCTACGATTTTACCCTTGTTTATTCAGTGGTATAGTTGGAGGATGAAAGAAACATGAAGATGATGATATACAAGCTCTAGGAGTTATAGTCATGTAGAAGATATAATGGATTGAGTAATAGATTTTAAGTTCCACTTCTTAAGATAAGTCTTCTCATATATGGGAGTGGTAGTAGACCCCGAAGTGATTGACTTGGTGTGAGCTTCAGGCCCACCCATGGGCATTCCCATGGAAGTAGAGTCTCACGTTATGGTTTTATGTCCACTTTTTCAAGTGAGGTGACATAGTATTTGACCTCAATACAGTTAGACCATGTTCTTGGTTTTTTCTATATGCCAAACCTATGTAGGTATATGAATGACACATTGTGTGATACTGAACTGTGTATTCTAGGTTGTGAAAGTGGAGTTTCCTCTTAAAAGGAGCGAGTGGAGTTGAAAACTATTATAGAAAGACCACTCATTTTCAAGTGTTTTCTCTAGATGTGTTCTTTTTAGAAGAAAAATAATCTATTGGAGGACCTTGTGGGAGTAGGAGGGAAATACTTTGGCTTAGTATTCCCAGCTTATTCATTATGTTTTTTTTCAGGGGTAACAATATTTTAAGAAGGGAATAATGTAGCAACCCAGGCTATTATGTGTAAGCCAATGTAACAATCCTAGGGAAAAAATTTATCCAAGAACTGATAAGGACCTAGATTTTGTGTCTAGTTGATCAAAAAATAGATTTTATAAAAATATTAAATGTGTTTTTATATCTTGTGTGTCTGATTTTGATGAAAAAGTGGAATATTTCTTAAAATTATTATCATATTCAAAATCTAATACCATAGTTGAATTAAAAACATGTGTTTACCCTAATCACAATATTAGAATGTTCATCATGGTATGTTTGGATGAGACAACTTCAAGTGGGTGCATTGGAGAGAGTAATTAATTTAATTTCTTTATTTAATAATCGTGTCAAAAATAAATAAAAAATTTGAATTTTATGGTAAATTTAAGATCATTTTTGAAATGGGATCATGGGTTTTACCCTAGAGTTAACATAACCTTCATTGGAGTTTGGAGTTATTCTTAAGCACAGACATGGAAAAAATAATTAAATAAATTGAAATATTAATATAATTGTTTTATTTTTGATACTAACATAAAAATATTCTATAAATTTATTTTTATGAAATTTCTATAGGGTTATCCACATAATTATAGGATTTTTTAGAGAAAATATAGTGATATTATGTGATGATAGAGTTTGAAAGATGATCGGTGATGAGATCAAGGTGGATTGAAATGCAGCAGATGCAGCATATCACCTTCATCGCTAGGGGATTAATTAATCTCTAGTGATTGATCCATGATCATGGTATGACTAGTCAATTGTAGTTTCCTCCCCCTTTTATTAAATATTTGATAATGTATTTTATCATCATTTGATCTATGATAATTGTTCTCTACATGATCCCCTCTTTGTACTGATTATGTTGATCTAATATAGTTATTCTCTTTTTCAACATGTTATCATACAATTTATATAATTTTTTCCCAATTTAGGTTTACCTTTGTTATTTTTTTTCCCATCGTTCTTTGTGTTCTTCATAATTGGACCATTGTGTCATGATATGACATTGCCAGGGTGTGTTTGAGTGCGATTGAACACCAAGATTCATTGCATTAAAAACTTTCATGTGGATTAAAGGTTTATGGATGGATTGGTAAATGAGAGGGATGGTGTTTTGTGAATGGATAAGATCGATAATGTTTTTTATGGTTTTAAATAGGTTTTTTTTCATGATTGGATTTTTTATCCTCATTTTCCAGATTGATGTGTGGTGTGAAAAAATTGATTCCGAGTAGGGTTTGGGAACAGGGTTCCCAGGTGGGGGATTCTTGTATACATATCTGGATGTGATTAATTCTGATTCATTTTAGGGTAGAGGTTGGGACCATTATCCATCAACTGAGAATGTTTTAATTAATATTTTAATATATTAATTTTTCTTATAATATTTGTGATTATTGAGAATAAAAATTTCAATGAATAGATAAAATAGATTTTAAAGTGGAATCATGAAGAGGGATGATGTGTGGCGCATATATCATGATAAATATTGGTGATACATGGTTCTCTTAATCATATGATTGAGGTTTTACTCCATTGGTATTATTATTATTATTAATTATGTTGAAATGAAATGAAATAAATCAATAAAATCAATGTCAGTCTATCACCTCTTGTATAGAATGAATAAGGGGGTTGGGAGTTTTCCATGCCTTTGTGCATTGTTATAAGGTTTTAAAAAATAATATTTTTATTGTTATTATATGTTTTTTAATTATTTTTATCAAACATTGTATCAGATATATATTTTTTGAGTGATTTTTTATTGGTGATACACTTGTGGCACTGTGACCTTGGCACTAGGATGAACGATTCACGACCAGTGATGAATAAATTTTTCAGACTCACGGATGGGGTCCACAAAGAACTCAATAACAATAATAATACATTATTATTGTTTTGGAATCTGGTATTATGAAATAACATTTTCATATAGTGTCAAAATTATGAACTGTCTCATGCATTGAGACTCAGTTATTTTGGTAGATGTTTTGAGACCAATATGTCGTATTTAATTGAGGATTGTAACTTGTCCCCATGATACATTGTTCGGTTATGATGCAGAAAAATTAATTTTTTTCCTCACGTTCCCAATTTGAGATTTTGAATATCCTATATAGAGGCTTTTTTAATGATGATCTAAGATGTGTGATCCTATTATTTATATATGGAAATTTTCATAAGAATATATGTGGAATTATATTTTCCCTCTAACTCCTGATGAGCCTCATGCGTTCGTCCTGATTTAGAAGTGACATGTCATGTATTACCCATACACATTATGTAGTAAAACAATTCCAGAAAACCATTTTTTAGGACATGAACTGATAGAAGAGTGGGACAACACATCTTGTGGTTCACCAAAATTTCTTATAACTCTTTTTCAGGAAACATCAACCCCTTTCATCTCCTTTGTTTGGACTCAGATTTTGGATCGCAAGTAGCCTATCCTAAGTGTATTTCCACATTGAACACTATGGTGGCCTCTATAGTGGACTTTGAGGTATGATTTGAGATGTTATGAGTGGGATTCTTCTTTAGGAGATACTATATGATGATAATGAACATAGAGGATAATCAAGTGCTTTAGAATGGCACCCTCTACCTGGGATGGCCATGAGTCATATCCCTATCTATAGATTATAACAATCCTATGAGGTAGGGTATTGGTTTACAATGTATTCTTAGGGTCTAACCCTCTAACTGGGATAGGGAATTGGTCCTCTACCTATCCATTAGGTGGTCCCCTCCTATTATATCAGGGCATGGTTCCTCAACATTGACAATGGAATCCGCATATTGGTTAGTGAATGGGTCCTCAATCAGTTATCCATGTGGCTGCCTCCTATGGTATTAAGGAATGGACTTCCACTGTTTGTGTGGCACCCTCAGTTGGGTTGGGTATTAATATTCTACCAAATATTACAATGGTACCATCCTTTGGTATTGGAGCACCAATCCTATATCTATCTATCTGCTGAGTGGTACCCCCCAAATAAATCAGGGTGTGGTTCCTCTATCTACAAGTTGGAACCCCCTATCGGATAGGGTGTAATAGCTTGAAACAGTATATTTGAACCCACTAGTGTATCAGTATGTGGGTCCTCTATTACTAAGTGGAACCCCTATCATAAAGGTCACGAGTCCTTATAACACTAGAGTAAAACCCCCACCTCCACCATAAGAGTTTTATTGAGAAGGTCCTCTATCTTATCAGTGAAACCCGATATTAGATAGGGTGTGGGTCCATGTAACTCTGGAGAGGACCCCCCCCCCCTGAACACATCAAGGTGCATTTCCTAAATATAAAATAATGAACCCCCTCCCAATCAAATTTCAATAATGTCATTGTGAAACTAGATTGAAACACTGCTAATGCATGAGGGTGAGGGTCCTCTCTAATCAGAATAGAACCCCCCCCCCCCCTATCGGATAGGGATTTTGTCCTCGTGTCACTATATTAAAACACCCCTGATACACTAAGTCATGGGTCTTCTACCTATACAGTGGTGCCCTCAGACACCTTAGGGTGAGGGTCCTCCATATATACTTATCGATTGGAAACCCCTTACAAACTAGGGCATGATTCATCTATATAGAATGTTTACCCCTTGACTATAAAACACTGTGGAAAGGTTAAGACCCTATATCTGATTAATTCTAGAAAAGCTTGTGAGATATTGTGGAATGCTTGTTGACTTCCAAGAACTGACGATGAATTATTTCATGGTTTGAGATGTGAGATGTAAATCCCCATTCATTCTCATTGTGCTTTTTTATTTTTAATTTATAAATATATATATATATATATATGAATCCATTTTTAGGATCTTGTTATCTCAGGTTAAGGGTATAAGAGATTCATTGTGTCATAAACCTACATGTCATTTTGATATCCTTATAGTTTCATGAGGTTACTCTCTTTCTTGGGGTTGAGTTGTTTTCGATTAAATGTATACTCTACATCTATGAATTATTCTATTACATTCCCCCACATATTTTTATGAGTTATAATAGGTATGTATATACTCACCCTTGCATGGAATTTTCACATGTGTTTCATGTATTATAAAGATGCCGGATAGTTTGATGGTGATTATAGAGCAGCACATGGATACATTGTGTATTTGACATCATATAGTGGTTGGAGGATGTAGATTCATGTATGGTCTCTCCCCATATTTAAAATTTTTTCTATATTATCTAGGTTGGTATATCTCTCATATGGGTGCTTATTTTTTACATATTTTGTTTCCAGTTTTTACTATCATAGTCTTTTACTCTCTATGGGTTTTACATGAATAACATATACTCTATATGTTGAATATTTTATTATTATTTATATGTACTTCTGCATTGAGATGGTTGAGTGTGTGTACATGTACATTAAGAAAATTCCTCCCATTTTTATGCCTTTCTACACTTATCTCCATATTCTTTCCTAGAGAGGTGGTCTTGGAATAGTTGCATATCATTCTTAAACCAATCATGTGGGTCCTAGTGGTTCAATTAATGACAAGGGAGGTTACTTTATAATCCAAGGGTGTGTGGGCCCATAATTTCTCTCAAATGGATTGGTTAATGGGATGTTGTTAACTGATTAAGTTTCTACTAAGATATTATGGGAATATACTCTGATGGTTATTCAAATTGTAATTATGATGGTTATTTTATTTGTAACTGGGGTTATTTTTCTATGTGTAATAGTGATGGTTATCCCATTTGTATGAGTTATATGAAAATGATGCCTCCCGTTATGTGCATGTCATATCTATTCATGATGTTTTTTTTAGGGAAATATTATGATTTCTCAAGGTATGAAATGGGATTATTTCTGAAAGAATGTATTTTTCTACTTCTTATGGGAAAAAATTGGGGGTTTATAATGATTCCTTGATCAATATTGACATCATTCGGCTCGTAATTATTTATTCCATTGACTCTTTCCCTTGTAAAATAATTATGTTCTATTTCATGATTGATGATCTGTATATTGGTGGGTATAGGTTACCATATGAACTATGATTATTTTGTCACACCCTTTTGTTTATCATAATAAAATTTATAAAATTCAGTAATAAATGATTATTTTTAGCCTTACAAGTCATTATAGATCAGCCATAAAATGTTTCATTTTTCCAATATTTTTTAATAATAAAGAAAAATTAGTTGTGTCTTGAATGGTTTCATAAGGGTAGAATTTGAGGGATATGAGATAGATCTTTATGAACAAGTTGTTTATGAACCAAAGTTGTTAGGATTTTTTCTTAATTTTAAAAAAATATAAACCTAAAAGTTCCATGGTTACATAGGTAATATAGTATTTAATTTTAATGTGTGTATTTTTTTCATGAAACAAATTGGGTCACATTTATCAATATCAAATCCTTTATATAATGTTTATGTTTTTATCACCATATTAGAGACTGTGGGTTTGAGGGATTCACAATTGGTATCAAAGATGGGATTTGATAGTGTTAAAGATTATAATGTTTTCATGGGATTTTTTCTTAAGATTTATGGATACCATAATGATTCTATAAGATTTATTTTGATCATAATTTCAACGTATTAGACATTTCCTTATAAATTTTCAGTGACTAAATTTTACAGTGAATAATGACATTTTGGGAGGGGTTTTATTGGGTTCAATTATATATAACCCTTAGGTTACCATTAAGCAGTATTTGAGGATCCAAAGTTTAATTATATTTTGGAATAATGTGTGATATTATTTTGGATTTTTGGTTATTTAGGTTACTGATAAAAATTATTAGCATATCTCGTAGATTACATTATTATGTCATGTATATTTTTGGTGTGAGACTATAAGTGTTAATGATGTAATTTGGAGATAAATGTTAAATTTTAATTGGAAGATTCTATGATCAAATAGTTATGATTTTTTATTACATTCAATTACTAGGATATTCTGAAAAATATTAAGGATAGTTATTTAAGGAATAATTTTGAATAAAATTTGGGTATTACTTTTGAATTTTTGAGATTAATGTTGAATTTCTTCATATGAAGGTTTATTAATTTTTTGAATTATATTTTTTTTCAAAAAAATGTTTGGTTTGGTTAATGTCTTAAGATATGAGGAATAGATTTTTATCCTTTTTGGATTATATAATTCATTAATAGATTATTTTAGTGCTTCATACAAGAAAACATTATCTTGAATACTCGTTATTTGGAGAATAAAGTGATATTTTCGAGAATCTAATTAATGTATAAAACATTACTAGTCGAATAATAATAATTCCTTAAAATCAATGTCTAGATGCTAAGTAATTCCTAAAATATTGGAATACTATCTTAAAATTAAATTTTTATCCTATTAAATTCAATTTTATGGAAAAACGGTCACTTTATCTATAAACATTTTATGATTTTGTGGTCGTTAACTTTTACATGACCATGTACTCTATCCATATCTCGCAGTCACCAGGATTCAGCTTTTTTCTTTGATGTATATGTTATAACATCGCATCAATTATTTCCCACATGGAAACCTAGTTATGTATTATTCCAGATTACCTTTGTACATCCATTTTCTCTCATATTATGTGTAAATGTTATTAACCCTTTTTATAATGTGGGATTTCAATAAACATATTTTGAAAATTCAAAACTATGGTTTCAAAGATTGAGTTTGAATTATGAGTAATAATAATTATTAAAGGTGGACAATATAATATCTCATGATTATAAAATAAGGACATTATCATTGATAATATATATGACCCAAAACACCAATCATAAACAAATTGTGAAATATTAATATATTACTCTCATTAAAATACTATTAAATATTCTTGTACAAATATTTATAACTACCTTCATAAATATAGATAATTTTTCTAAAAAATATTTTTTAAAAAATTCTTATTAAATAATAACTCAATATTTCGTAAAATAATTTTATTCTTTAAAGGTGTATTTTCATCACAAATTTTTTTTAATTAATTTTTTGTGAGTAAATTTAAAAATTAATTTCTAGAATATGTCAAAAAAATATTTGAAATTTTTTTAATAATTTTTAAAAAATAATATTAAAATTATACTATGGTGAAATTTTGATAATTTTCTAAAATGGATTATTTTTCTATAAAAATCGAATAAATAATAATTTATATTGAAAACTGTATTTCATTTAAAATTATTTTATAATGAAATGTTGTATTTTAATTAGTTATAAAATCTAATTAGTTAGTTTTAAATTAAATCTAAAAAATTACTTTTTTTAAATAAATTTTATAGTTGGATCTAGTATAAAATATTTTTATACATATATGTGGAATGTTTATGAATTTTATTTTTCCATTGTGTTTTATCAATTTTATTATTAATTAAACTTTATAAATTTAATTATTTTAATTTTAAAAAATTTATGATATTTTCACAATCAGTGGATCTAAATTTATTTAATATTTATCTTTTATTTTTTGGACATTATAAATAGTAACATTAGAACTTTTTGTTACCTCATATGGGTAAATTATGTATTTAAGGGTTAGAAATAATATGATAAGGTGTAGATAATGACCCTAAATCATGACATTATTTAATTCAATGATTCAATTGCATCCATACTCATCCAAGAGTTTATTTTTCAACCCTTTTTCCAATTTTTATGTGAATGAAACCTTTATAATATTTTTTGTAAGAAAAATTAAAAAGGTCAAACTCTTGTTTTTAATAACTATAATAGTTTTAACACGTGTATAATAAAAGGATATGTTCATTTATAAATATTTTTTGAAATATATTTTATTTATATTAATAATTTTATTTTATTTTTAATATTTAATTAATATATAATTACCTAAAATGATTAAATAATGCAAACATGGTAATTATTGAATTAATAGAAAAATAAACTAAAGTATATTACAAATCAAACAAATAGTATAATTTGAAAGAATTATTTTTACCCATGAATTTTAGGGATACAAATAACATTGAAGGGATAAATTAAGATATATTAATTGATCATAATTGTTTTCATTATATTATAAAAGTCAATGTAAATAAATAGTTTTAAAATACATGTTATTGAATTTTAATGAAAATAATATTTTAAAAAATGATATAAAAATACTAAAAATAATATAATAGGAAAATTTATTTTTATATTATTTGAAATATTATTCATGGTCCATTTATGGTATCTCTATACAATTATATTAAATATAATGGCCTCGGAAGAGTAAAAACCCTTGGTGTTGTGGAAAGTGTGAAAAGGGTTAACTGGGGGTTAAAACCAAAATATACCCATAAAAATAAGATCCAAACATGTCATAATTTTATTTTATGGGTTTATTATGACTAATTCTAATAATGTATTGTAATATTATCAATTGGAAACTTTTTTTCAACCTAATTTATTTATATTAATTTAATAATTTATGAAATACCAATAGTGCCCCTCCCCTCTCATAGAAAAGGGAACCACTTATTATAATTTATTCACACTACTTAAAAAAAATTTATCAGTACATAACTACCAAAAACACCTTTATAAAATCTATCCAAATGTTGTAGATGACATATTTTAGGAATAATGAAAACTTTGGTGGTCTTGTGCAATAAACCAAAGGATGTTTCCAGGTGAAAAGGTATTGTTCATAACCTATTGTTTTTTATTTTATTTATTATTAAAACTCTAAATAATATTGTAAACAAATATAATATAATAATATAATCTTATCATATTTACCTGGATTTAAATATGTTAATTTCAAAACTGATATCAATCTCCAACTTCCATCATATGTGAGTGGAATTCATCATTCGCGTGTACAGTAGACTACCACCTCGCAGAATGATATAATTTATTTTCCATAACTACCTTTCAAGATTGGCTGTAGTGATGAATTTAATGTATATATATATTTATTATATTAATAAAATATATATCTTTATAACTACATAATAAACCTTTTAATTTCCATCAATTTAAATTTTTTAAAAATAACAACATCATTCATGTGTATGTGTGCACTAGCACCTTCACGAAGTGTTGTGATTTGATTTTCATCATCACATCACATGGATGATATAAATAAGTATATTTCATCAATTATTATGATATTTTGTATATTATTTTAATTATTTATTTATAAAAAATACTTTACACCTATCCATAATTATTTTTGGAAAATGTAATCCTTACATATGTATAGGTGTTACAAACCATCTACATAATTATAATATAGTTAATTTATCATAACCACATTTAATAGTATAATTTAAAAATATATTTTATGTTAAAAATATAATTATTTAATCATTATTATTATTTATATGATAAAATAATTATATATTTGACCGAAGCCAACCTACAGAAGTCATTTTGGACTTTTGAGCAAATACCATCAAAACATCTGATGGGAATTTAAATAATTATGTAATTACTAATAAAATGGTAATAATTGAAATGAAAATAATAATATACATGAAAAGGGTTTATGATAATTCAAATAATTAACATAATTTTATTATTCAGGAAGATAACAAACATATTTGATGAATCAAACTCAAGGTACTGGATTTCATCCAAATTTTTATTTTATTCTTTCATATTTTATTATGGTAAACATAAATTGTTTTATACAATGTATATTATACATTTTTCGACCATTATAATCGATATTATTTTTTGTTTTAATTTTAATTATTTTTTCTGTGGTGATTTTACATGATTGTTACCATGTTTTAAATGGATTCTTAAATAAATTTCCTTTTATTGGGTTATAACTCTTCTGCATCAAAATTTAATGACATTTATGTGTGTGATGAGATATATAACAAGTTTTATTACATATTTAAAAAAATTATTTTGTTTTAAACTTCTAACACATAAAATCAACACTGATTAATTCTCAATTCATTAATATGATCTTTATAAAGTTTATACATCTAAAATTATCATTGTTATGGGAACATATTTATGATATAAACCTATATTCCTCTAAGAAGATTATATTCTCAGCATTTTCATGTTATATCATGACTCTGATTATTTTAAGGGTATATAAAGTTTCGTATTATTTAATTATTCAATTGGTCTTATGAATGAAAAGATACCAAAGTGAAAAAAGGTTTATGTAGAAATCTTCAATCATTTATGGATTGTTTATATTCAAGGTTCAATGGTGGGGATTATAGGATCTTATTTTATTAAACCCCATGTCATTTATTATCATCTGGTTGTGAATGTTTTTTTACATGTTTAGTTTCTATATCCTCACCAATTGATCAGAAAACATCAATTATGTAATTTATTTGTGATATAGATCTTGTATATTCATTTTGGTTTGGAAAAATTATCTTCTATATACATTTTTTCTAAAATATTTTAGAAATTTTTAATTTAGAAAATAAATGTTATTTCCAAAATCTATTTTAAATGATCACTAAACTTCTTAAAATTTTAAGAAAAGATATTTCATTATATTTTGTAAATGATTCACTTTTGAATATCATTACAAAATTAATGAAACAAATGTTTATTTTTAATTATTATGAAATGATTATATTATACTATATCAATGAATACAATTTTATTTTGATATCCACTTAAACGTTTCCAAATTTTTTTAATGAAACAAAATTAACAAAATTTTATTATTTTTATTTTTTAATATTTATTTTCTATGTGAAGATATTATTTTCCTAAAGAAAAATTTCTATATTCTTTAAATATTATTTCCATTCATCAATGTTTATGATTTTTTATATCACATATGATCCAATAGGTATATTTAGTATTCATACCAACCACATTATTTCTCATGATAGATTATAATTAATTCAAATATATTGTGATGGAACAAATTTCTTTTCTATGGTTTAATCATGTTATAAGAGGAATAATTCATATTTCTAAGAGTTTTATGGTAAAATAATATTTATATATACT
This sequence comes from Viscum album, assembly GCA_963277665.1. Taxonomy (NCBI): domain Eukaryota; kingdom Viridiplantae; phylum Streptophyta; class Magnoliopsida; order Santalales; family Viscaceae; genus Viscum; species Viscum album. Next base: position 2,010,379,891 of record OY728135.1, read on the forward strand.
TTATTTATGTTATGGGTCTTTGGAATAATTTGTCATGATGGTTGGTTCTGTTATAAAACAAGGATCGGTGGATATATTATTAGCCATGATTGGATGGTTCTGTTATAAACCAAGGTCGGTTGATCCTGTTATAGCTCTCCAATGCATTGGGTAAATGTATTGAGTTATCTGATTACATTCTTACTAATCTATTATTAGAATATACTATGATGTTTATTCTAATTTTAACTGTGATATTTATTTTATGTTTAAATTAAAAATTAATTTTCTAATTATAACCTTGAAGTCTATTACATTTATAAGAGGCATTTTAAAATTAAGCATCAACTTACCTACGTGTTTTTTCTATGTTTAATGGAGTTTTATATAAATATTATGATTTATCAAAGTAATCATTGAGATTATTTTCAAATAAAATCATTCTTTTTCATTTTTATGGGTGAAAATATATGGGTTTTCAACGATTCCCTGATCAGTATTGAAATCATACGACTTATAAATATTTATTACTATAACCCTTTCCATTATTAAATAGTCATTTCATGATTATTGATCCATAATCAATGTATTTATGGTGTGAATTTCATTGTGAAATGTGATTATTTCATCATATCCTTATGTTCATCATACTATAAATGATGGAATTTAATTGTAAATTCATTTTTTTACCCTTACTTACCATTATTTATCACCCTTATCATGTTTCTTTTTTTCAATAGGTTATGATTAATTTTGAAAAAATATTTGTGTCTAGAAATGATTCATTTTTAGAGAATATTATTGAAGTTGGAATATATATTTATGAAGTAGTTTTTGTAAATCAATCTTTTTAATAGTATTTTCTAATTCTCCAAATCTATATACATAAAATGTGCTTTGATATATAAGTGATACATTATTTTAATTTTATGATATATGTTTTGGATAGAAATATTATGTCACATTATTCAGTATCAACATATGGTTTTCCAAACTGTTTGGAAAACGTGTAGAGGCTACTGTCTAAAAACCATTCTCTTGCACGGTTTACCTAGGCTTCCAGCACGGTTAGCACTAACCATGAACATATCATACAACTATCCTAGAAAACTGATTTCCCCCTTTTTTATTTTTCAATCCCTCAGAACACCCTCGAGCCTTTTTAAGGACATTGGAAAGAACACAATTGACCAAAATAATAGGCCTAAACATAAATTTAAATAAAATATACCTTACTGAGAAATTCGGGATCGTACCATTTTAAATGTTAATATTACAATTTCAGAACAAAACATGAAATGTTATTCAATAGATTATATCATACATCAATATTAATTTTTTTATATTCCTACATCATATATATAATCATTACTGTATACAGTAAAACCATTTTAAACTAGAACACGCTACAATCAATTGATTAGTTTGGTTAAAAAATTATTTATCATAATATAATAATTTTATCAATACAATGTTTTAATTTAGATTTAAATAAATAGAAATATCTTAATTTATAGTTGAGTTATAGAGATGATTTAAGAAAATGAATGATAAAATTTTATTACATTAGTAGAATAAATTTTATCCATAATGTGAACCTTCATGGATTTACATAATTTATAGTATTATCAAGAGACCATAGGTTCAATAAAACCTCATTGAGATATTAACAAAATAATACAAGAAATAATTTAGTGTGTGATTATAAACATAGTTATTCACATGAAGGGGTGGTGGATTGGTCTTATTTTAATTGAGAGTGGTTTCATCTTAGTTACTATATATTTAAAAATATAAATTGGATGTCATATACAATTAAAGTTGATATAAAATTGATAAATAGTGGGGATTTAATTTGTTACGGTCATGAAATCTCTTATAAACCCATAAAAACAAAATTATTTTTGGATTTTAATTACCTTATCACATGATTTGTTCCTTTTAACTTATTTTATCCTTTATATTGAAAAGTAACATTTACCATGGTAAAAAATAATTATTAGTTAAAGTTATATTGAACTTGTTTCATTTTTTCAGAATAAATAATCAAAATACTAATCATATCTCATTAGATTCATTTTCCAAAATAGATAAAAATTGAAGTCAATATACATAAACATAATTCAATATTTTAATTAAAAATTGGATTTTACACATAAAAATATACATATTATATTCTAGGAAAATTCTTATAAATAGTATTGATTCCAAAATAATTTATAAGGTCATGATTATGAAAAAAGGGTTATTTAAATTTAAACCCATGCTATAATAGAAATTCATCTTGTGAATACTAATGAAAATAAAATATATAATAATTGATTGTTATTAGAGTATACTAAAAATGATGATCTAAAATTCCAAGAAGAGGTTTTAAAATTCAAAATATTATTTTAAATAAATTATTTTCCTCCCCAAACACATTATTTGTCAATATTAATTACTCACTAATGTTTATATCATTATTAAATCTTAATGATTCCACAAAATTCATTTTATTTTAAAATACTATATTTTTAATCATTAAATAAAAATAATTTTTAAAAAAAAACAAAAGAAATAAATTTATGATAAATTTAATATTATAAATTCAAAAATAATCTATATTTTATCATACTGAAATTATTATATTTAGGGATATAAATATTAAATATATTAAAAAATTAATTTTCATTCAGTTATACCATAATTATGATATAATTAAGAATTAATTGTGAATGGTTTTTGGGATATATTGTATACCAAATATTGTTGAATGTAATGTGTTACATTGTTGTTATTATGTAAAATAGGTGAGATTATTTAATAAGTAAATCTTAATAAGACTAAGTTTTTTATGTTTCTTTGTTTTAGAAGATAAATAATGGGATATAAGGTAGTTATTTTAGAGGTTAGAATTTTTATTAACATAAATTAATGAAGGTGAGTACATGGCCAAATAAGTATTATATAGAAAAAAACAGAACATAAACCCAAATGTTACATAGTGAGTTAATTATAAGGAAAATATGAAACACAAAAATATATACCCTATAAAGGAATGGTTTTTATATTTAGTTCATTCTATATTGTAATGTGAAAAAATGAACCCCATATATGTATTCATAGAATGGCTTCTAAAAAATGGTTGACAAATAGTAAAACTTCCCTATTATATATAAGGGTTTTAAATAGTTTACATACTGATTCCCTAAAATAATGGCCAAAATTGGAAAAGGAAAAAGGGATCGATATATACATAAAAGTAACCAATATAATATATAAATTTAACTTAGAATATAATGTTAATATGTAAGTGTAACTGATGTATGGTAAAATATGTCTATTAATTTTATAAATTCCCAAACACAGAATGATAATTATAAAGGTAACCCTTGATGTTACATGTAAGTAATCTAAATGGGAAAATGAAAATGTGTTGGACTACATTGGGATACATATATATAATTAAGGCAATATATAATGGATGTTGAAATTGGGAAATTTTTAAACACCCTTATAGTAAAGAATATATAAGAGTAAAAGTACAAAGATGTACACACATGATGTTTTTTCATTCATAAAATACAATCAGTGAATAAGTAGTAATAATTTATTATATAAAACATATTGTGTGAATGAGAAATAATATGAATGATATTTGACTATAATCTTTCCATAATATGGATTTCTACACGGTGAAGATTATTAGGTATATTTTATTTGATTTACCTATATATAGGTTTGAACATCGAGGAATATTATCATATCCAAACCATTTTGGATGACTAAAAATGTTTATCAGATCACACAATGATCATTAGGTGGATTGTGGATGACATTCTAATGAATTTTGTGGGTATTCTATTTCTGTAATTATTGTGATTTAATTAATAATATAACATTAGGATTAGGGATTTGAAATATTATCTCACAAAGTAATGGAAAATATTAATAAATAAAAAAGATCATAGAAATTTGTTGAGCCCTCTGGAAGATTGTTGAATTCTTCCTATGATTGCTGTTTTAATAATCCCAAATCATCGATTACATAATCCGGTTGGATTTCTCATATACATAATCACAATATCTTAGTGATTCTGTGTATATTGGTTGGATCATGTTTTTATCTCTTTGTTATTGATTTACAAGTATTCTGGAAGTCCTCTGGATCAAATAGACAATGGTTGCACCGATCCATATCGAAGGACAACGGTCCCACCGATCCATATCAAAGGACGACAGTCGCACCGATCCATATCGAAGGACAACGGTCTCACCGATTCATATCAAATGGCAACGGTCACACCGATCCATATCGAAGGACAACGGTCTCACCAATCCATATCAAATGACAACGGTCACACTGATCCATATCGAAGGAAAACGGTCTCACCGATCCATATCAAAGGACAATGGTCGCACCAATCCATATCAAAGGACAACGGTCGCACCAATCCATATTGAAGGACAACGGTCTCACCGAAGATGTCTCACCGATGTTGATCATCTGAGTCACTAAAGATGTCTCACCGATGCTGATCATCTGAGTCACCGAAGATGTCTCACCGATGCTGATCATCTGAGTCACCAAAAATGTCTCACCGATGCTGATCAAATGAGTCACCGAAGATGACACACCGATGCTGATCAAATGAGTCACCGATCATGACACACCGATGCTCATCAAATGAGTCACCGATCATGACACACCAATGCCGATCATCTGAGTCACCGAAGATGTCTCACTGATGCTGATCAAATGAGTCACCAAAGATGACACACCGATCCAGATCAAATGAGTCACCGATCATGACACACCGATGTTGATCATCTGAGTCACCGAAGATGTCTCACCGATGCTGATGCTGATGACCTACCGATCACCTGACTCGCCGATAGTCATAAACAGCTGTTTGAATTTATTTATCTTTATTTAATCTAACGAATGGTCATATTTGGAATATTTTAATACTCTTTCATTTATTTAATGAAGGTTGTTGGATGTCAGTGAACTGTACCTTGTACCTATAAAAATAAATCTTTTCTTTTACTGGAGCTCGTGCCATAAATACAAGAAGTCCCACCTGGTGCAAAAACACTGGGGTGACAATGACGAGACATATATGAGTGGAAAGAGTGGTGGATGAGATAGTTGCAGAAGACACAGAACCTCATACACACTCAAGCTTACTCAAGAAGTGTTTTGTACATTCACGAGGACATTGAAGAACCTCATCCACTACATTTCTCACTATCCTTGAATCTAGATGCCAAGCAGATGACACTCTGTTTTTCAGAAAAAAACTAGTAGAGGACTCAGAATCATCTCTTATCAAACTCAAGGAGTCCAAAGCTTTACTACAATCACTAGAGCAATTTCTAAACTCTACATCTCTGCTCTGTGATTCATTATTTCACAATTCGAGCAGTGTGTGTTATCTCCTGCATTTACCACACACACTGTCTCCTCTACTTTAACTGGAGGATTTGTAAATCCTCACTCAAACTCTTACATCTTTTATTTCCCACTGAGTTAGTGGTTGAGGTCGTGTGTTAACTAGACAGATGGTTGATGTTGATCTGTTTCTCGTGAATAATAGTGGTAGAGGTCTTGGACCTGGACAGTTGTGAACTGTTGTGAACCTCGATCCAGGGTGTGGATCAAATTTATACAAATTTTTGAGAGGACTAAGTCTCATCTTGAGACTGAACCTCTTGGTTATATCTCATGTGCTATATCTTTCAAAGTTATTCTTTTATTCCATTTCTAATTTCTTTAAACCCCAAAATTGTTTTAAAGCCACTTTGATAATTAAATTCACAAGTGTTTATATTAGTTTTAAATCAGTAAGTTGGTTTCAAAAGTTAATCAACCTTTCTGTTTTGATTAACTGGGAAATAATCAATCCCTTGAGAACCCAACAGAACCTTTACTTTGATATAAATTCACTACAGTTTAATTCAGTATTTTATTTGGGGGTTTTTAAGACAAAGTTTTAAAACAGAAATTTTAATTGGAACTCAATTCACCCCCTCTTGAGTATCCACTCTGACCAACAATTGGTATCAGAGGTAGTTCAAATATTTTATAAAGTACTCTATTTTTCAACTGTGATTTTAGTTTTATTTTAATGTTCTTAAAATTTATATTATTTCTAAATTTTTATCTCTTTAAATCTTTGCTTTAAGTAAGCTATCATGGATAATAGACTTGAAGGTGTTGCTACCAATAGACCACCATTTTTCAATGGCACTAACTATGCTCAGTGGAAAATCAAGATGAAAATTCCTTTAGAAAGCATGGGTTTTGATATTTGGACTGCTATAGAATCAGAATATAAAATTCCAACTACTGTTAGAACTACTAGGAATGAAGCTACTAAGGCTTCCTACAATAATAATTGCAAATCTATAAATTCCTTTTACTATGATTTAGGAGATGAGGAATTTAATAGAATATATGCTTGTAAAACTTCTTATGAAATTTGGGATACCTTAGCTATTTCTCATGAAGGAAAAACTAATGTTAAAGAAATGAGATTGAACACCTATACAATTAAGTATGATAATTTTAAGATGAAGCCTAATGAACCCATTTCTGACATGTATCTCGGGTTTAATGAAATTTTCAACACAATGACTTCTCTGGGAAAGGATGTTCCATAAAAGGAACAAATTATGATAATTTTGATATGTCTACCTGAAAGATGGAGGGGAACTTCTGTCTCATTAAGAGAATCATGTGATATTGGTGAACTACCAGTCAAGGAACTAATTGGCAAGATGATTATGTATAAAGAGGAACTCAAGGTTAACAAAGTAGAAGAAGATGAACCTAGAAGGATGTAAGTTGCTTTCCAGACTTCAACTTCAAAGAACAAGGATAAGGAGAAGCTTCAAGCTATAAATAAGAGTTTAAGCTGTGAAGACATTGAAAGTGCTTCTAATAGTGATGCTGAGATGGCTCACATTGCCAGAAGGTTTAAAAAGTTTTATAGGAAGAAGAAGTTTTTCAAAAAATCAAATTATAAAGGTAAGTATGATAGCAATGGGACATTGGAAAAAGAATTGGAAGAAATATGACAAATCAGATGAAGTTTTCTGCTATGAGTGAAAAAGAAAGGGACACATAAAAGAAGACTGTCCAAAGTTGAAATACAAGAAGAGGTATGAATACAAGGATAATAGTTTTAAGAGTGCCATGAAGGTTACTTGGAGTGCTTCTGAGGATAGCTCCACTGAATCTGAAGTTTCTAAAACTGAACACAGAAATAAGGCAAACATGTGTTTTATGAAAAACACCTCTGAGGTAACATCTGAAACTATTACTTCAAATTCATATTATTCTGAAGATGATTCTGACATTGAAAACATGTCAAAATCTGAACTATTTGAATACTGTGATATGTTAGAAAAAACCTGTAATGAGCTGAAAGACAAATACAAAGGTTTAAAGAAATATTATGCTTTAACTATTAATCATATATCTAATCTTGATATTGAAATGGAAAAGAATGCTCAGTTGATTAAAGAAAACACTGAACTAAAATTATCTAATGAGAAACTCAAGAAAGACTTAGAGAAATTTACAAATGGTAAAGATACTCTTACTCAGATGCTAGGTAAGAAAATAGAACCTAGATACACTACTGGTATAGGATACCAACCTAGACAAAGGAAAATTACCAAAACTAGATTCATTCCTAAATCTGGACAAAATGTAACTAGTTCTGAAACTTTATATGCTTCAAATAGTTATATTTATTGTTATGGATCTAATAAGGTTTATCTTTCAAAATATATTAACTCTAAAAATCTTATGAGACCCATTATACAAATATGGGTACCTAACGTTTTATTGGCTAACCTGTCTGGACCCAAGAAGATCTGGGTACCAAAATCATTTCCTATCTAAATCTATTTTGTAGGGAACCTGCTTAAAGAGATCCTGTAGAAATCCATGGTATTTAGACAGTGGATGTTCAAGACATATGTCAGGAGACTTCTCATGCTTTAAAATCTTAGTCAGAGTTGATGGAGGATTTGTCACCTTTGGTGATAACTCAAAAGGAAAAATCATCGGCTTAGGCCAGATTGGTAACACTGATGCAGTATTAATTTTTATGGTTTTATTTGTTGATGGACTTAAATACAATTTGTTAACTATTTCTCAGTTATGTGATGATGGTTTTTATGTTAAATTTGAAAATGATTCTTGAAATGTTTTTAATTCTAAAAATGCTTTAGTGTTTTCTGCTTTAAGAAATGAAAATGTTTATGCTATTGATTTAAATTCTTTAGCTAAGTAAAATAGTACTTCTTTAAATTCTTTTCATAAAGAGTCTTGGCTTTGGCACAGAAGATTAGGACACTGCAATGTGCATTAACTTAGAAAACTTGCTAGGAAGAACTTAGTTAGAGACCTACCCAAACATGAATTTCTAGCAGACAAAGTTTGTAATCCCTGTCAAAAGGGAAAGAAACATAAAGTTTCTTTTAAATCAAAGAAAAAAGTATCAACTTCTCAACCTCTCGAGTTGGTTCACATGGATTTATTTGGACCATCTAGAGTTTCTAGTTTAAATGGAAAGCATTATGTCTATGTTCTTGTAGATGACTTTACTAGATATACTTGGGTATATTTTCTATCTCACAATAGTGAAGCTTGTTCTTGCTTTGTAAAATATTCCAAGTCTGTAGAAAACCTTAGTGGACATAAAATTAAAACCCTGAGAAGTGATCATGGTCGTGAGTTTGAAAATTATGAGTTTGAATATTACTGCTCACACAGTGGCTATAGTCACAATTTCTCTGCCACTAGAACACCTCAACAAAATGGTGTAGTAGAAAGAAGGAATAGAACCCTGCAAGAAATTTCTAGGACTATGCTTAATGAGTATGACCTACCTGTTTATTTTTGGGCTGAAGTTGTAAATACATCTTGTTATGTTATCAATAGAGTCTTGATCAGACCTGTTCTTAAGAGGACCCCTTATGAGTTGTGGAACCATAGGAAACCTAAGGTTAACTACTTCAATATTTTTGGCTGCAAAGTCTTTATTCTTAATACTAAAGACAATCTCGACAAATTTGCATCCAAGAGTGATGAAGGAATTTTGCTAGGTTACTCTACTTCTAGTAAAGCCTATAGAGTTTTCAATAAAAGAACCAAATGTGTGGAAGAATCTGTTCACATCAAATTTGATGAAACTGATCCACATGAACCTAAGACCTCTCTTGAAAATATTGAAGATGATCTCTATGGTTTGAACATTAATGATAAAGATAGTGGACCTGTAATTAAAACATCCAGTTCTGGAAATTTTCCAGAACCTGCTTCTGTTGAACCTTAACCTGTAGATGAACCTGAAATCTCGAGTCCTACCTTTTCTAGACTAACTAGGATTCTAAAGAACCATCTGTTAGATGTTGTTGTAGGTAATTTAGATTGAGGAACATAGACTAGAGCGTCTCTAAGAAATCAGGTTGAACATCAAGCTTTTCTTTCACAGTTAGAACCTAAAAATATCAATGATGCTATCAATGATGAATTTTGGGTAATGGATATGCAAGAGGAACTAAATCAATTTGAAAGAAAAAAAGTCTGGATATTAGTAGAAAGACCTAAGGACACTATAACCATAGGCACAAAATGGGTGTTTATAAACAATGTTGATGAATCTGGAAACATCATTAGAAATAAAGCTAGGCTAGTTGCACAAGGTTACAATCAAGACGAAGGAATTGACTATGAGGAAACCTTTGAACCTGTATCTAGATTAGAGGCTATTAGGATCTTACTTTCCTATGCATCACATCTTAATTTCAAGTTATATCAAATGGATGTGAAAATTTATTTTTTAATTGGTTTTATTGTTGAAGATGTTTTTGTAGAACAACCACCTGGTTTCTCAAATCCACATTTTCAAAATCATGTTTTTAAACATTCTAATGATTTATATGGTTTAAAACAAGCTCCAAGAGCATGGTATGAATGACTTTCAAACATTCTTATTTCAAAAGGATTTACAAAAGGAATAGCTGATCCCACTCTTTTTATAAAAAGGATTTCAAAGGATGTGTTAATAGTACAAATATATGTTGATGATATTATTTTTGAATCTTCTAAAAATTCTTTATGTACTAAATTTTCAAAGGTTATTAAAAATGTGTTTGAAATGAGCTTAATGGGAGAGCTTAAGTATTTTCGTAGATTTAAAATCTTTCAAACTAAATATGGTATTATTCTAAATCAAAGTAAATATACTAAGGATTTATTAAAATGTTTTGTTTTAGATAGTATTAAGGAAAGTGATATACCTATGAGTACTACCTATAAATTGGATGTTGATGAAACTAGGAAACCAGTTTATCAAAACAATTACAGAGGCATGATTGGGAGTTTACTTTACCTTACTGCTAGTCGACCGGATATTATGTTTAGGGTGTGTATGTGTGCTAGATTTCAAGCTAATCCTAAAGAATCACACTTACTGGCTGTTAAAAGTATTTTTAAATATCTTATGTATACTGTGAATTTTAGTTTGTTTTATCCAAAAGGACAATCATTTGACCTAACTAGTTATTCAGATGCTGAATTTGATGGATGTAATTTAGATAAAAAAAACACATCTGGAACATGTCATTTACTTGGAAAGTCCCTAGTATCATGGTGTAGTAAGAAACAGAAATCTGTTACATTGTCTACTACTGATGCAGAATATATTGCTGCTGGTAGTTGTTGTGCACAGATTCTGTGGATGAAACACACTTTATTGGACTATGGATTTGATTTTAAACATTTTTCAATTAACTGTGACAATACTAGTGTGAGAAACATATCTAAGAACCCTGTGTCTCACTCTAGGACTAATGACATTGATATTAGACATCACTTTCTAAGAGATCATTATCAGAAAGGTGATATTTCTCTAGACTTTATTAGTTGGACATCAATTAGCGGATATTTTTACAAAGAATTTATGTTCTGAAAGAATGAATTTTATTAAACAAGAATTGTGTATGAGAGATCTGTGAAACTGATCTGTGAAACTGATCTGTGAAACTGATCTGTGAAACTGATCTGTGAAACCGATCTGTGAAACTGATATGTGAAATCGATCATTCTTTATATTACTTTTTATTTTGTTGTGATTAATTAACTACTTTTATCTTTATTATGGGAACCCTAAATGATGAAATAAATGATACGCGACTATTTCTATTCCCCAAACTGTTGACCTTTCATTTCTTTCCCGCCAATCCTTATTTCCTCTCTTCTCCTCTACTTTGAACCTTCGAACTCATACATTCCCCAGAATCGTCAAATGGCTAAGCAGAAGAGACCGAGCAAAGGATCATAAAGTCATGTACCTTCAAAGCATTCTTGAGGCGAGTCGAGTAGTACAACTCAAAGATCAGTAAATCCGATCCTGGAAACTCGGATTGTTGTTATAGAAAAGGAAGTCAATTCCACTTGGCTTTTGACAAGTAAGTCGTTGTGGTTAAAAGTTTTAGATTCTCAAGTACGGAAAGCCTGGTTCTCAGATAACACCTGTGTATACTAACCAAATCTAGTGCATGAGTTTTATATAAATCTGCAAGTTACTTTAGATGGTGTCGAGGCTGCCAGAATTTCTTCTGTAGTGAAAGGAAAGAAAATATCTTTTTTGTCTAAACAATGGGATGAATGTTTGAATGTACCCCATGAGGGTCAGTATGAGGATTATGCTAGAAACATTCCTCCAACCACTGAATACTTCTCTTATGAGATAGATTTAGAGATTTTGACTGGAAACAGAGAGTCAAGGAGAATCACAGCCTCAGAGCTGGATGGTAAATGTAGACTTCTCATTATGTTTATTCAGCACCAAATTTTCCCCAAGAAAGGATATTTGGCTATTGTAAGATACCAGGATGTTTTTATATTGTTTTTACTAAAGACCCATCAGAAGATCAATTTGTGTATATATGTAATGGTGCACATAGCTGGAATGGTGAAACCTTCTAAGAAAGCCACTGCCCTGTTCTATTCCAAAATGATCTCTGCTATGTTAAAGAATCCGGAATGTGTTGATGAAGCTACTGAGATAGTCGAATCTGATAGTTCTTCTTGTGTTAACAAAGAAATTTGTTAACGGATTAAAATAAACTGGAACCCATGGAAGAAATGCTGGGTTGATGATGAGGACAAGTTGTATGAATGTTACAATCCCACTGATCATGGAAAGAGGCCGAAGGGTTTGAGAGACCCTGGTTTGAAATCAGGTGAGGATCCAATTTATTCTGATGTTGAGGAAGAAGTATATGTTGAAAGGAATAAAGAAACTGGAGTGTCTGGTAAACAAGGGATGGATGAAGCTGAAATAGAAGAAGGAAGTATGTCACCTCCTGATGATAGGAGTGATCCTGATACTGTGAGACCTAAGAGAAGAATAGACTTTGGATCTGCCAGTCCACCTTTACCCTTACCTGAATCTGAACCAGTTCATGTTGATGAAGAAGCTAGTGACACCGAAGAATATGACAGTGAAGTTTCTGTGAAGAATGGAAATGGGAATGGAGATGATAATGATTATGATAATGATGCTAATGGTGATAACTAACTAGTGGATGGTCTTAATGTACCTCCTACAGAAACACATCAAACAGTACCAGAAACAAATCCAAATGGCAAGAGATATTCTCTTGAAATCAGTGGAAAAGCAAGTTATGATAAACCGAAATATACTATGTGTGCTGATGTCTGGGATGATTACCCTAGTTTTGCTATTTTGGGTTTAGATTATTCTAAATAAGATGAAGAAGAGTAGAATCTATTGCGGTTATGATGGAAATCCAACCAGTTGAGGCAAGGTCTGCTCTTGCGGTTGATGCTGCAGATGCTCATCTACCTAGTTCTACTGTCTCTCAGTCTGATTTTTATAAGTTCAAAAGTGAGTTGCTTACTTCTGTGAGAGATACAGTCAGAGAAGAAATTTTAAATGCTATTAAACTAGACCTGACCAATACTGGTGAGTTTATTGGCAGGCACATAGCCTCTCTAAATCAGATTCTGAAGGATCTACAATCTATCTTAGTTTCTTTATCCAACGAATTTATATCCACCATATCTGGTATGATAGAAGTGTTGAGGAATATGATTGAACATCTTAAGAAGTCTGATCTGAGAAAGTTGAAAGTTGATGTCACGACCCGACCCAACGGGGCTCGAGCCGCGACTCCCCAAGCCCGCCTCCAATAGGCCAGGGGTTGGCGACCAGTGCCGAGTAGGCTATCACACACATGGGAGGCATTAGCCTAAGGTACCTGTACAAAGGCACCCACAAACACCTCCATGCAACAGTGCAGAGATAAAGAAACTGAAAAATAAATGCATGCATACAATCTATCCCAAACCAGAGTGCAACAGCAAAAGTATAAGGGCAAAATAGTTCCCACCAAAAGAAAACTACAAAGTGCCTCCAACCTGCTCTGAAGAAGGGGAACGCTGCCACAAACACCTGCCAGAAAGCTCCCTCGGCACAGCTCCGGTAAACACCCCAGTCAACCCGCTCACTAAGCTCCGCCTGCTCCGGGTCCTCCTGGGACTCCGTCAAAAGGCATGTGGTCTGCACAAGACACAAACATGTGTGGGCAAAGCCCATGCAGGGGTGAGTATAAACATACTCAGTAGGCGCCCCAAAAACCCAAAACCCAAGGGAGCAACTGAAAGGAAATAGTCTGCTCAACCCAGCCAGAGGGAACCCAGACGGGGGAGAAACTCCATCTCGTGACCATCCTCGGATAAAAACAACAAGTCAGCTCAGCTCAGGTGTATTCCCATACATACACCTTGAACAATCCAGATATACACAACTCACGCCACAAAGCCACAAGAGGTACCGACCTCATCACCAGCAACTGTCCACAACCAGGAGAGTACACCACGAACACTGTCATACCAGATGACACTCATCCGAGAGATACACTCCATCAGGTCCCAAACAAACATCTCAGATGCTCACCCGAGAGACCACGCTCGTCGGAAAACATCACTGAGGATACCTCACTGAAACAACATAACCACCAAACTCCTCGGAGAGGGGATCGCCGCTAGGGTCCGCTAGGCGATACGAAGACCCACTCCGGTAAACGTAGCACATAGATAGGGGATCACTCCCAGGGTCCGCTGGGGGATACCACGACCCGATCTGGCATACGTAGTGCTCACCGATAGGGGATCACACCCAGGATCCGCTGGGGGATACCACACCCCGATCTGGCGCTCGACAGAAGCTCCACACTCAGATAGAGGATCATCGCCCATATAAAGATGGTCACGACGATACCGGAACCCTATCTGGTAAAACTCGCGATGTAGGGGATCGAAATGACGATGTCGCAACCCTACCGAAACCACGCGCTGAGTAGGGGATCGCATAACCAACGATACCGTAACCCTACTATAAACCACATGCTGAGTAGGGGATCGTATACCCGATGATGCCACAACCCTACTGTGCACGACCCACCGCGTAGGGGATCATATTCCTGATGATGCCACAAACCCTACGAGGTTAACCTGCTAGATAGGGGATCGCCGCCCGTAAATAAGCAGTCATAGCGATACCAAGAACCCGATCTAGGGTAAAGATTCTAGAGGATCCACTCCGGGCCAACCAGAGGGATACCACAACTCTAACAGTTTAAACATCCCATCGAGAGGATCACAATCCCATACGAAGGTTGTGATACCACACGAACCCTCGTAGGAACGAACCAAGGGAGAACCCTCAACCACTGCTGGTCCAAACGTCGCTACCCGAGCGACTCTCCCCAAAGCCACACTGCGCACCTCTGAAGCCAAAACCGAGGCCACCATCGCGTTCCATGCGGAAAAACATGCAGGATAGGCTGTTTACTTGCCTGAAACGGAGCACCGGTGAAAAAGGCACTATTCACCGTAGCTAGCTCGCATGGGGCCCATGCTACGATCCCGAAACTCATCGAGCGGATCGCGCCACGGCGATCCCCTCGGAAAAACAAGCGGAATCGACTACTCGCTCGTCCAAAACTGACACCCGGTGAAAAAGGTACTATTCACCGAAGGCCAGCTCGGGTGGGGCCCATGCCTGGATTCCGAAACTCATAGAACGGATCGCACCATTGTGATCCTCTCGGAAAAACACACAGGATCGACTATTCATCCGCCAAAATCGGACACCTGGTGCAAAAGATGTGTTTCCCCGCAAACGCCAAAACCCGGCCTCGTGGGTCCTGCACCCTGTTCTCATACCCAAAACCCGGAAACCATCTCAAAAAGTCCGTCGTACCGTCAGGGTCTCAACGCCACTGATGGCACATCAATCGGACGCTCCGGGTAGAAGTTACAACGGCCCGAAGTCGTAAAATAGTAAAATAATATTATTTCATACGACGTTTCTAGCTCCCAGACCACGATCCTGAACCTTTCAACCCTCGAACCCACACTGGAGGGTTCGCTTCGTCGTCAGGGTCGCGTCGTCGCAAACGGCGCACGAATCCGACTCCCGAAGTGCAAGATACGGGGGTTTAAAGACCCCCGTATGCGAAAAGTGGCCGGACCGGCCCCGACCGGCCGGTCCGGCCGGCCTGGACCGGCCGCCACGCGCCGCCGCGCCGGCGGACCGCCGGGGGCACCCCGGTGGTCCGTTTTGCGATCGGGTAGCATCTACGCGACCCTCGCGACCCAATCTACACTGCTACGGCTTCAATTTGCAGAAAAACGCAGCAAAAACGGGATCGGGGGTTAAAACGCAAAACCGCCTACCTCACGGGCGAAACGCCGACGTTCTGCCTCAGATCCGCGCTCGAGAGCTTCCGCTGCGTGCTCCTGGAACGTCCGCCGTCGAATTCTGAGCTCGTGGGCCCTCCATTGGCTCGATTTGGCAGAATGGCGGTGAAGAACGGCGTAGAACGGCGAAGAACGATTAAAAGGGGGGGGGGGGGCGCTGATATTTATATTAGCCGCCCGCCGGCGCCAAACCCGCCTCGGACCCGACGCCCGATGCAAACAAAAGTAAATTCACCCCTAGGGTAAACGCGTCGTTCTGAATGCAACGGCGGTCTCAGATTTTCCATCCGAGACTCCGTTCAGAAGTTATTCGAGCCGACGCCCGCACACTAACTTGCCACTTATTTACGGAAATGCCCCTGGTGGCGTTTCTCACCGCAGGCCCGCGCCCGCAAAGTTTACACCCTGCCAAGGGTAAACGGCACGTTCCGGACGCAACCGTGCCCTCATATTCCCATTCTGAGTTACCATTTAGGAGATATCACACCCCTGCACACCGGGCCTCGGAATCGTACGCCGTCTTCGCGCCTAGCTCTGGAATTATTCGTAGAAATATTCCAAAGTCTGACATGGCCAAAAACCCGAGTCGCTACATCCTCCCCCCTTATAAATTTTCGTCCCCGAAAATCCCTAAGAACAAGGAAAGCGAGTGGACTCTCAACTGGGTCTCACACACCAGCGAGCTCACCAACAAACAACCACTCAGGGTCTTACCAACGCCCTGAACAAAACTCGAGCAAGCAACAAAAGGGAAGAGTACCGCTAAACAGTGTCTGATAAACTACTGTAGTAAGTAGAAAGACACAAGGCGTACCTCTATCCATCCGCGGTGCCTCTGGGTCGACTGCCTCCAGGGCATGGAGCTATCCTCGCCCTCGACCACCAGCTCCCTGAGCTTGGCGTGGACCACCTGGGGGTGGGGGTGGTGGCAACTGGTACTGTCTACCACCGCCTCCCGCTGCACCAGCTCCGCCGCCACGTCCCATGCCCTGCGGACCTCCTTGCTCGAGACGCTGCCTCTGCCAAGGTGGTCCATCGACCGGCTCCCTCTCAGCAGCACGTCGGGTCGGACAATCTCTAGCAAGATGTCCCCGACCATCGCAAGTGTAACACCGCCTCTCCTGCGGCTGACCAAAACTGGTCTACGAGCCCTATGAGCTCTGAGGCTCAGATCCTCCATCCTGGGGTCGCCTCCTGTATCGTCGGCCACGTCCAGACCCCTGAGTCTGACGTCGGCTACCAGATGTCGATCCGACCGACGAAGTCTCAGCTCTCGAGTTGCCAACACTAACAGGGGGAAACTGCTCAGCCAGAAAACTCTCCACCACCAGCGCTCTCTCCAGCACTCCAGCATAGGTGGGCAGGCACAAGGAAACCACACCTGCTCGGATATCCCTGCGTAAGCCCTGCTCGAAGGTCCGAGCCCTAAAGAACGGGTCTCGAACCATATCCAGGGAGTAGCGCGACAGGTCTGTAAACCACACTGAGTACTCCGACACAGTCATGCTCTCCTGTCGAAGCTGCAGAAGCTCCTGGATCCGCACTGACCTCAGTGTCACCGGATAGAACTCCTCCCTGAAGAGTCGCTCAATCTCTGCCCACGTGAGCGTCTCCTCGTCATGGGACTGTGTCACCAAACTCCACCATCGCCCAGCAGAACCATGCAGAAGACTCGCCGCTAGGACCACCATCTGATCTGGAGGTGTCCTCACTAGGTGAAAAACTCGGGTGACTGCCTCAAGCCAGTCATCAGCTGCCTGGGGGTCTGGATCACCCCGGAACCTCAGAGGTCGCTTCCTCTGGAACTCGTGCAGCGCACTCAGCCTGCGTGCAACCTCGTCCTGCACCGCCGGCACAACCAGCTTCTCAACAGGTGGTGGCTCAACAGGCAGACCACCTGGAGGTGCAACCTCAGAACCTGCGCCCTGCTCCACAGCCACTACACGGGGTGGGTCATCAGCACAATCCTGCTGCGGAACCCTTGCTGCCTGTCGTCGTGGAGGCATCCTGAAATACATTAAAGACACACCACAGTGAAAGAGTATATCTGGAGAGCTGACTCAAGAAGGACAAGGAAAAACCAAAAACCCAGTCCTATATGATGCATGTACCATTATGTCCCTGCGACCAGTGTACGAATGTCCCGAGTCGAAAGGCAGGTTATCAGAGTCCTGGTGTATGGATACGTCGGCCGCCGCACCAACACTGGAGTCCCTGGCCTGAAAGTCGAGCTCGAAACACCCTAACACTGCCGCTATGCAACCCAAACCAAGATCACAGCTAGACCAGCTACGCTCTGAGATCCCAAAGGTGGAACCTCCTCTGATACCACTCTGTCACGACCCGATCCAACGGGGCTCAAGCCGCGACTCCACAAGCCCGCCTCCAATAGGCCAGGGGCTGGCGACCAGCGCTGAGTAGGCTATCACACACATGGGAGGCATTAGCCTAAGGTACCTGTACACACGCACCCACAAACACCTCCATGCAACAGTGTAGAGATAAAGAAACTGAAAAGTAAATGCATGCATACAATCTATCCCAAACCAGAGTGCAACAGCAAAAGTATAAGGGCAAAACAGGGCCCATCAAAAGAAAACTTCAAACCACGTCCAACCTGCTCTGAAGAAGGGGAACGCTGCCACAAACACCCACTAGAAAGCTCCCTCGGCACAGCTCCGGTAAACACCCCGGTCAACCCGCTCACTAAGATCCGCCTGCTCCGGGTCCTCATGGGACTCCGTTAAAAGGCCTGTGGTCTTCACAAGACACAAACATGTGCGGGCAAAGCCCGTGCAGGGGTTAGTATAAACATACTCAGTAGGCACCCCAAAAACCCAAAACCCAAGGGAGAAACTGAAAGGAAACATTCCGCTCAACCCAGCCAGAGGGAACCCAGACGAGAGAGAAACTCCATCTCGTGACCATCCTCGGCTAAACACAACAAGCCAGCTCAGCTCAGGTTTATGCCCATACATACACCTTGAACAATCCAGATATACACAACTCACGCCACAAAGCCACAAGAGGTACTGACCTCATCACCAGCAACTGTCCACAACCAGGAGAGTACACCACGAACACTGTCATACCAGATGACACTCATCCGAGAGATACACTCCATCAGGTCCCAAACAAACATCTCAGATGCTCACCCGAGAGACCATGCTCGTCGGACAACATCACTGAGGAAACCTCAATGAAACAACATAACCACCAAACTCCTCAGAAAGGGGATCGCCACTAGGGTCCGCTAGGGGATACCAAGACCCACTCCGGTAAACGTAGCTCACAGATAGGGGATCACTCCCAGGGTCCGCTGGGGGATACCACGACCCGCTCTGGCATATGTAGTGCTCACAGATAGGGGATCACACAAAGGATCCGCTGGGGGATACCACAACCCGATCTGGCACTCGACAGAAGTTCCACACTCAGAGAGAGGATCATTGCCCATATAAAGATGGTCACGACGATACCGAAACCCTATCTGGTAAAACTCGCGATGTAGGGGATCGAACCGACGATGCCGCAACCCTACCGAAACCACGCGCTGAGTAGGGGATCGCATAACCAACGATACCGTAACCCTACTATAAACCACATGCTGAGTAGGGGATCGTATACCCAACGATGCCACAACCCTACTGTGCACAACCCACCACGTAGGGGATCATATTCCTGATGATGCCACAATCCCTATGGGGTTAACCTGCTAGATAGGGGATCGCCGCCCGTAAATAAGCGGTCACAACGATACCAAGAACCCGATCTGGGGTAAAGATGCTAGAGGATCCACTTCGGGCCCACTGGAGGGATACCACAACTCTAACAGTTTAAACATCCCATCGAGAGGATCACAAAACCTTACGAAGGTTGTGATACCACACGAACCCTCGTAGGAACGAACCAAGGGAGAACCCTCAACCAATGCTGGTCCAAACATCGCTACCCGAGCAACTCTCCCCAAAGCCACACTGCGCACCTCCGAAGCCAAAACCGAGGCCACCATCACGTTCCACGCAGAAAAACACGCAGGATAGGCTATTTACTTGCCCGAAACGGAGCACTGGTGAAAAAGGCACTATTCACCATAGCTAGCTCACGCGGGGCCCATGCTACGATCCCGAAACCCATCGAGCGGATCGCACCACGGCGATCCCCTCGGAAAAAAAAACCAGAATCGACTACTCGCTCGTCCAAAACGGACACCCGGTGTAAAAGGTACTATTCACCGAATGCCAGCTCGGGTGGGGCCCACGCCTGGATTCCGAAACTCATCGAACGGATCGCACCATTGCGATCCTCTCGGAAAAACACACAGGATCGACTATTCATCCGCCAAAATCGGACTCCTGGTGCAAAAGCTGTGTTTCCCCGCAAACGCCAAAACCCGGCCTCGTGGGGCCTGCACCCCGTTCTCATACCCAACACCCGGAAATCATCTCAAAAAGTCCATCGTACCGTCAGGGTCTCAACGCCACTGACGGCACGTCAATCGGATGCTCCGGGTAGAAGTTACAACGGCCTGAAGTCGTAAAATAATAAAATAATATTATTTCATACGACGTTTCTAGCTCCCGGACCACGATCCCGAACCTTTAAACCCTCGAACCTACACCGGAGGGTTTGCTTCGTCGTCAGGGTCGCGTCGCCGCAAACAGAACGTGAATCCGACTTCCGAAGTGCAAGATACGGGGGTTTAAAGACCCCCGTATGCGAAAAGTGGCCGGACCGGCCCCTACCGGCCGGTCCGGCCGGCCCGCCCTGGCCGGCGGCCCTCCGCCGCATGCCGCCACGCTGGGCGGCCGGGAGCCGCGGCTCCTCCGCGCGCCGCCGCGGACCACCGGGGGCACCCCGGTGGTCCGTTTTGCGATCCGGAGGCGTCTACGCGACCCTCGGGACCCGATCTACACTGCTACAGCTTCAATTTGCAGAAAAACGCCGCAAAAACAGGATCTGGGATTAAAACTCAAAACCGCCTACCTCGCGGGTGAAACGCCAACGTTCTGCCTCAGATCCACGCTCCAGAGCTTCTGTTGCGCGCTCCTGGAACGTCCGCCGTCGAATTCTGAGCTCATGGGTGCTCCGTTGGCTCGATTCGGCGAAGTGGCGGCGAAGAACGGCCAAGAACGATTAAAGGGGGGGGGGGGGCTGATATTTATATCAGCCGCCCGCCGGCGCCAAACCCGCCTCAGACCCGACGCCCGATGCGAACAAAAGTAAGGTCACCCCTAAGGTAAACGCGCCGTTCTGAACGCAACGGCGGTCTCATATTTTCCATCCGAGACTCCGTTCAGAAGTTATTCGAGCCGACGCTCGCACACTAACTTTCCACTTATTTACAGAAATGCCCCTGGTGGCGTTTATCACCGCAGGCCCGCGCCCGCAATGTTTACACCCCGCCTAGGGTAAATGGCACGTTCCGGACGCAACTGTGCCCTCAGATTCCCGTTCTGGGTTACCATTTAGGAGATATCACACCCCTGCCACGTGCATAGTATAAAAATACTTAATATTTTTATAAAATTAATTCCGGGCACACCGGGCCTTGAATTGCACGCCGTCTTCGCGCCTAGATCTGGAATTATTCGTAGAAGTATTCCAAAGTCTGACAGGGCCAAAAACCCGAGTCTCTACAGTTGAGATAACTCAGATAGTTTCTCAAGCCAGTATAGCCAAAGTAACCAAGATCACTACTCGTGAGCTAGAGGCTCTAAGGCAGATTGTGCATGATGAATTGGCTGCCATTAGACAAGTTCTTGATTTGGAATCGTTGAGGAAGGTGAAGGAGCACAGTGATCACATTCATAAGATGGTAACGGTATATTCAGCAGATGCCACTAAAGCTCAAAGAGAGATCAATGAAAAGGTTGATCACTACTTTTCAAACATCTATATCAAGCATGAGATGACCACAAATTTCAAAGTGTTAGCTAACAATCTGAGACTACCTCCAGTCACTCATGCTTTCAAGACTCAAGTTTGATAGTTGAAAGATTTTACTCCTACCTTGGAATGGTTCATGGAGAATAAGGATGATTTTGAGAAGTCTATACAGTATGGTACAGAAGTTATTCAGAATTTCATAAATCTTTTGAAGCCTTATCTGAATGCACAAGCCACCGCCATTGTGCTTCCTACTGCTGACCCTCTCAGTGCCTCTGATGTTGCTCCAAGTCAGATCTCCGTTGCTCAAGATCTATCTCAACTCTGACCAGTTCCTTAGCAATCCTCTCAACTAGCTCCTACAGCTCCACAGCAAATCCCAGTGGCACCCTCTCCTCTACCCTCCAGAGTCATCTTTCCACCTTTTCAAATTTTCCCAGTTCAACCTACCTCCAAGCCTTCCAACTTACCAACCATTTATCCTTCTGACAAAGGCAAAGCCCCATTACATCCCAAAAAATAGTTGTGCGTTGTTGTTGATAGGGTGAACCCTGTTGTGATTGTACTAAGATGTATTATAAACTTTATTCTCTTTTCTTTTTATTCTCTCTGCTTTCTTCTTTTAATATCTCTTTATCTGTTTCCCTCCTTTTTGATTATCCAGAAGGGGGAGAAATCTGTATATCTATGGATCTATGGGGGATATAGGGGAGATGAATCTCTAAAGGGGGAGATTTTTTTATTTATCCATGGGGGAGAACCTTTCTATGGAAATGCTTGCATAAGTATTTAAAGGCATAAATTCAGGGGGAGATTTATATCTCATTATGTTTTAATGCTTATTATGCCTTATTATTGATGATTTATTATTTTTGTTTATGGCTAAGATTTGTGATTATCAAAAAGGGGGAGATTGTTGATCCCTCTGGAAGATTGTTGAATTCTTCCTATGATTGCTGTTTTAATAATCACAAGTCATCAATTACTTATTCCGGTTGGATTTATCATATACATAATCACAATCTCTTATTGAATCTGTGTATATTGGTTGGATCATGTTTTTATCTCTTTGTTATTGATTTAAAAGTATTCTGGAAGTCCTCTGGATCAAACAGACAACGGTCACACCGATCCATATCGAAGGACAACGGTCTCACCGATCCATATCAAAGGACAAGGGTCACACCGATCCATATCGAAGGACAACGGTCTCACCGATCCATATAAAAGGACAACGGTCGCACCGATCCATATCGAAGGACAACGTTCTCACCGATCCATATCAAAGGACAATGGTCGCACCAATCCATATCAAAGTACAACGATGACACCAATCCATATCGAAGGACAACGGTCTCACCGAAGATGTCTCACCGATGCTGATCATCTGAGTCACAGAAGATGTCTCACCAATGCTAATCATCTGAGTCACCGATGATTTCTCACCAATGTTGATCATCTGAGTCACCGAATATGTCTCACCGATGCTGATCAAATGAGTCACCGAATATGACACACCGATGTTGATCAAATGAGTCACCAATCATGACACCCTGATGCTGATCAAATGAGTCACCGATCATGACACACCGATGCTGATCATCTGAGTCACCGAAGATGTCTCACAGATGCTGATCAAATGAGTCACCGAAGATGACACACCGATCTAGATCAAATGAGTCACCGATCATGACACACCGATGCTAATCATCTGAGTCACCGAAGATGTCTCACCGATGCTGATGCTGATGACCTACCGATCACTTGACCCACCGATAGTCATAACAGCTGTTTGAATATCTTTATCGTTATTTAATCTAACCAATGGTCATATTAGGAATATTTTAATGCTATGTCATTTATTTAATGATGGTTGTTGGATGTTAGGGAACTATACCTCATACCGGCAAAAAGAAATCATTTCTTTTACAGGAGCTCATTCCATAAATATAAGAAGTCCCTGCTGGTGAAAAAACCCTGGTGTGACAACGATGAGACATATATGAGTGGAAAGAGTGGTGGATGAGATAGTTGCAGAAGACACAGAACCTCATACATAGTCAAGCTTACTCAAGAAGAGTTCTGTACATTCACGAGGACATTGAAGAACCTCATCCACTACATTTCTCACTATCTCTGAATCTGGATGCCAAGCAGACGACACTCTGTTTTTCAGACAAAAACCATAAGAGGACTCAGAATCATCTCTGATCAAAATCAATGAGTCCAAAGCTTCACTACAATCACTAGAGCCATTTCTAAACTCTACATCTCTGCTCTGTGATTCATTATTTCACATTTCAAGCAGTGTGTGTTATCTCCTGCATTTAACACACACACACTGTCTCCTATACTTTAACTGGAGGATCTGTAAATCCTCACTAAAACTCTTACATATTTTATTTCCCATTGAGATAGTGGTAGAGGTCGTGTGTGACCTGGACAGCTGGTTGATGTTGTTATGTTTCCCACGAATAACAGTGGTAGAGGTCTTGGACCGGGGCAGTTGTAAACAGTTGTGAACCCCGATCCAGGGTGTGGATCAAATTTATACAAATTGTTGAGAGGACTAAGCCTCAGCTTGAGACTGAACCTCTTGGTTATATCTGTTGTATTATATATCTTTAAAAGTTATTCTTTTATTCTGCTACTAATTACTTTAAAACCAAAACGGTTTTAAAGTCACTTTGATAGTTAAATTCGTAAGTGTTAATATTAATTGTAAATCAGTAAGTTGGTTTCAAAAGTTAATCAACATTTCTGTTTTGATTAACTGGGAAATAATCAATCCCTTGAGAACACAACAAATCCTTTACATTGATATAAATTCACTACTGTTTAATTCAGTATTTTATTTGGGGCTTTTTTAAGACAAAGTTTTAAAACAAAAATTTTAATTGGAACTCAATTCACCCCCCTCTTGAGTATCCACTCCGACCAAAAAAATTAAATATGTATTCAGTTAAATTTAGAAATATTTGTTATAGAATTAGTATTGATAAGGTTTAATTAAAATGTTTTGGATATTATTTCATACTCATCGTTTTTACTTAGGATTTCATTATCTATCATTCTCCATATTTCCCATATGTTTTATCTTTATTCTCTATGACCTTTTTTATATACATGTTCTATGGTGGAATTAAAATATCTTTGGATAATGATCTATCATGACATTTTCTTCACTTTATCATTAGTAATGAGTAATTCTTAATAAAATAAATATCCATCCTGGATAACCTTGTATGTTTTTTTTATTTTAAGGGTGTTCACCTAGATACCTATTCATTGATTGAAAATAGAAAATATTGAATATATTGTATACTATTTATTCAGTAATATGTAATTACAATATAATTTATTATCTTGGTTAATCAGTATTTAAAAAGATAGATACATATGTTTATTTAATATATACTTATTTCTACAGGTTGATGTTGTGATTATTGATGGAATAATGTTTTTTTTCTTCATGTGAAATACATATTCATATACATGTTATGATGATATTTCCTAGACAGCACTCCAATGCATTGGGTAATTTTTACATATCTTGAGATAATATATATGGTGTGTTTGTATGTGGTTAACATAATAACCCTATGATATGATGTCTTATGGGTTAGCCTCAACTTATTCTTACGATGTATTTGTGTTTTAACATTACTAATTCTTATGATGTAATGTTTAATCTTGTTTATCATTCTTATGATAACATGACTTTTATGAAGTTATATTTTCATGACATACTTCCTTCATTGTATGTATAGTTATTTCCAGGTTATGTTGCCATTATATTCCTCCTGACCCACATGTATTATAAATAATCATGATATAAATTGATTATTAGCTTATTGGTAATTTTCAGTGACTCTCTTCTTATGTTTCTCTACATACCTAGGACTTGAAATCAAATTGATATTTATAGTATATATACATATGTTGATAATTTTTATATATGAATCATACTTTTATTAAAACATAAAGATGTAAATGTAGCAAATTCTCCTCGAAATTAAACGTTTGATCCTAGGAGTCTATTTAATTTCGCATAAGTATTAAAATTATAAATGTTTTTCCCAATATAAGGTTATGTGGGACTAGGTAATATCAATTGGTATTAGTGTATAGTTTTTATATGTTCTGAATTTAGGAATCAAAATGTTTTTAAATTGAACTATAGATAGATAAAATGTTCTTTATAAAACATGATTCAGAATAACTAGTATGACTTTATAGGAATAGTACCTCCATGTTATTTATAGTTTTAATTTTTATATATAAGAGTTATTTGAATATTTGGGTTTAATAAGTTTTTATAAATGGATAAAATTTCATGTAAAGAACATATTTAAGGTGGTATAATATATCAACCTAGTTTTCTAATGAATATGTTTTAAAAATTTCTTAAAAAAGATAAATATAAATTATAAATGAATTTATTTATTTTTAATAAAAAAATATTATCAAATTACTTAACTCTTAGGTTATTCATGTATATATATTTTTCATATGATAGACAATTATTTATTAAAATGGATTTAAAATTGGTAAGATCATAGGATTAGTGAAAACATGTCATATCTTGTGAGGTCGTGGGGTTGATACCCATGAATTAATGGAAACAAAGTTTATATCTCATATAACCAACCAATGTGATATCCAATTCCCTTCTTCCATACTCTTTATAAAATGAATATATCCCAATTACAATAATTATGAATCTTTTTACATATAACATTTTATTTAATAATTATGCTAATTTTACTAATAGAATTATTTCCAGGATAATTAAGTTATCTGAATCTGAGGGTAATGTATAATTTTTTTAAACCATACTAACAAATTTTGATCTATTTTTAATTACATTTTTTGTCATCTAATTTACAATCTTTTTATCAATTTTCGTAAAATATTTTATTACTCGAAAAATTTCCATTTAAATATGATAAAAAACATGGTTCACAATAAAAATGATTAAATATATATTATTTTAATTTAAATAATATTATTTTATTATCATAAAAATATTAATCTATCTTGATAATATAGTTTTTAGAAAATTATAATGGTCATTAACATATCATTTTAATCATGAAATGTAATGGTTATTTGACTACAACCTATCTTTCCTGATTACGTATTTAGAAACAAAATTAATAACAATTAAATTATAAATTTAAAAATAATTCATAAAATATTGTTATTTTAATATAATTTATAATAAACAATAAATAATAATGGGGATACACACCCATCTCATAATGAAACTAGTTTTTCTAAAATTATAGTTTTCAAATTTTACCCAAAAAACGCTCAATTTTTGAATAAAAATGTATTTTGTAAAAAAGGTCTTACAGTTGGATTTTTTTAATAAAATTAATTTATTTTTTGACTCAACGCATCAAAAAAATATTAGGGGGGATATATGATATTTTACTGACTAAGATTACTTCTGAGTTAATCGTGAAAATAATGTTTTTCATAAAACCATAACTTTAGAAAACTAATAATTATAGGATTAGAACATTAAATTTATAAATATTTATTATTTATCATAAATTTATTCATTTATTAAAATAATTCATTGAAAATTTTTATTTTTCAATTTCAGGTCGATGCTTATTATTTTGTAACCAAAGTTTCATCCCTTCTAAAAATTAATTTTTATGTGTTATATACTTATTATATTACATTAAGTGACATTCAATTTTAGAAATTTAATCAAATAAAATTTATTAAATATTTTTAAAAAAAATATTAAGATTAATTATTTATGGTATTATTATTTTTCTTCATAGAAGAAGTTATCTTGGTAAAAAGTGAGTAGACAAGCCATATGTAAACTAATGTAAAAGGTTATATTTTAAGGGTAATGTAATGAAATACCAAAAAACACAAAATTAATTAAGCCCCAAAGGGTATCACAGCTTTAAAAAAATTATATAGTACTTATCAATCAATAAATTGAAATTGATGTCACCCAGTTGTGGTGGCCTTAATAATAAAATAATCAACATTTTTACCCTCAAACACCTCCCCCTTTAAGTATAAATATTATCCCCTTACCTCATTATCCCACAAAAAATTGAAGTAACCTAATTATATTTCTCTCAGAGAGTTTCCTACATTTTACTCTCTATAATCCTGAATAGTTTTTTGGTTTGAAAAGTCATCTCTAATCTACAAAGATCTGGTGAGTTGAGGGTCTACAATCCACCTCTTTCTATTTCATGTTCTTTAATTTTTTTTTATATTTTCATTTTAAATTCAGTTTTCATATAACAAAATGGTTTTTTTCCATGGTCTTTTTTAAAATTTACTATGTTATATATGATAGTTTATTTATTCTCTCTCAATATATCATTTTTCTAAGATATTACTATGTCAAATTAAGGGCTCATCGCCACTCCTTTCCCATTACCTTTGTGAGAATTTTTAAATCCTATTTAATTTCATTAAGATATGTTTGTATTCATCATTGGTATAATTTTTATACTATTCTATCAATGATTCATCAAAATTAACCCTCATTATAAAACCATTATATGTAACTGTAATTCTTAAATTATTAAATATCCATAATACCATCTTTAATTTGGTGAAGAAAAGTGTCTATAATTTTCCTAGTGAAATCATCCCATTATGGATATAAAAACATTGATACAGGATTTGGCATAGATGTACCTAGAGGTAATATCTTTATAAGGGTCATGTTTGGTATTGAATTGATTTTTATCTACTATAAAATAAATTGTGATAAATTTACACATACAATGAAACTCCCATGGGATATTCTTTAGATAATTCACATGCTTTTTTGATATATAATTATGGATTGTACTATATAGATTGAGATTCACATAAATTTTTTATCCCTATTCCATGAAGGTAACCTCCAATAATTCTTGATGAAATTTTATTAATTAGCGTATTACCCATATTATTCTGAATATATTATATATTATAAAGATTATTGATTTATAATAACCTAAAAGGCCAAATTAATACTTTGAGAAGATTATTTTCTTTTCTTCTTAATACCACTTATTATTCTCCCTATTACTCTCTATATTTTACAAGGATTTTACTTTTCTCCACTACATCCATTTTCTTATATACATGTTTTATGGTGGAAATGAACTCTCAATTCCATTTAATTTCCTTATCTTTGGTTATTAATGATGTTCTCCAAATGCCTTTTTATTATAGATAACCTTGTATGATTTTTCTATTTAATGGTTTCTCACCTTGATATTGGTTAATTAATTGAATTGGTAAATTATTCCCTAAAAGAAAGTATCAATAATTTTATATGTTTTAAATACCGTATAATTCTTTATATTGATTGAAATGTACCTATCAAGAGATATACTTAATATTATTGGATAATTTTTTAGTTTTCATAAGATTATGTTATAATTATTGATGGATTTTTTTTGTTTTAATCATGTGGAACACATATGCATGTTCATGTTATGATGGGTGAATTTAGATAGCAATTAAATGAATTTGGTAATGTTTACATCTAATGATATACATTGTATGGTATGTGGGTGGTTAACCTATACACTATATGTTATTATTTCTGGGTATTTAACATTAAATTATTCTTGTAATGTCATGTTTTATGTAGTTTCAACATTATTACAATACCATGATTTTTATGATGGTTTTTTCTCGTTGAATTCTTATATGTGAATGTATATGAGTCTTAAATATATATGTATTCATGATTCACCTCTTTAATAACTTGTATTTTCTATCATCTTGTTATTCTTTTGATTATTATATTTCTTGGAATTTGATCTCAGCCATTATTATGTCGCCCCATTTCCATTAGAATTATAATAAATTAGATATATATATGATAGTTAATTATGTGGATCCTTTATAGTTAAATTATACATTTAATTCAGATATAATGATGGAAATGTACATAGTTGAAAATTTTCCAAAAATTTGACATTTTATGTTTGTTGTAATCCATTTGAAGTTTTAAATGTATGTATGTTTATAAGTAGATCCAAAATTTAGTTTATGGGGCGTCCCAACCCCAAAATCTATCCCTGGATATTACTTACTGCAAAACCATAAATTTATGGTGAAAGAAAGATATAAAAAGTCATGTTTAAAAGTCTTAAAGGGTGGCCTGATTAAAATTCCAGTCACTGGTAAATGTGCATTAAACCGTCAATGATTATAAAAACAGATTGAAAATGAAAAAGAATGTAAAAAAGAATAAGGGGCTTTTATTTTACCCTTGGAAAATCTTATCAATTATCTTTAACCCCCACATTCTATAAAAATTTAGAGAAATGTCATATAATATCACATTCCCCTAATATTGTATTTAATAAAAGACAAAATAATATTTGGGGGTACCAGAAACCTTCTTGAATATCATTTCCTACAAGAATCAACTTCATTACCCACATGCTTGACTCTTGAGAAATATCACATGGCTCTATGTGACATGTGTATTCGACTCCATGGGCCACCTCTCATTGGCTATGTATACATATCCAATTTTCGATCCTATATATACACCCCCAATCTACCATTCTAGGAAGAGGCTTATCTCCCTCACATAGATAAGCTTCTATAATCTCATTACATCCTTCATTCCCTTGTAACTTATGTTCTAGTTACGAGTCACTATTTTTAAACGGTTTATAATGGGCTTGTTCAAGGAACTAAAACACACAATGGATCTGTATCTAATGGGACCAAAATCCCAAAGGTAGGTGCTCGATATAGATTTGGACCTACAATGCTTAATAACTCACATTGGTCAAGAGGATAAGAGGTTGGGCTCATCACACCCTTTTGAGGGGAATTATTTTATTCTCCAAGACTATCTTATAGATTTAAGATATGTTCATGAATCATTTATTAATTCTCAAGTATAATGAGGGTTACTCTATAAGTAGAAATCAATCGTTAATACGCATGGAATTTAGAATGACCTATATGTATCATTCGTTCATCATCAATTAATATATCTATATATATCCAAGTATCTCCATCAATAGTGTCCTCTTATGTACTACTTAGAGATTATCTATTCATTATTACAATGATGTTGGTTTTCTATCCACAGAATGTGGTACTCTAGAGTTTATTTTAATCCAAATAGACTAAGGTTACTATGGAGTTCATCATCATCCCGGGATATGAGGGTTGTTTTGATTTGGGTATCAAACCCATAAATGGGGATTCCTACATATCCTTGGGAAAAAAATCTGAACCCATATAGTTTAGTGCCACTTAATGGGGAACATAATACCTTTTATGGTCATTTGATAAGGACCCAACAGTACATTTTAACATCATATGGTGAGAAAATCAAGGCAAAATGTTTCTATTCAAGGTTTGATGTGGGATGTATGATGAAGTTTCACAGAGAACAAGGAAGGGAACTGAATTTTAATGTTGAATTAGATCCTCCAAGGAATATGTCCTTGAGAGATCATCAATGATTAGACTGTTTGGTTTGAACCTCCAGGAGGATTCCTACATATCTCATATATATTGGAATCAAATCCCACATATTTTGACTGAGGACCCATGCCACTGGAGGCCCTAAAAGGTGTGCCATGCAAGAGATTATATCACTCTAAGAGGATTATGTTGGGGTTTTTCCAGAATATTATACCCTTATAAATCCCAAAATGACTAATGTCTTAACTCATGGTTTTTTTTGGGGCTTAAATCAAGGCATTATTTTAATAATGATTCCTAGATTAAGGTAATTATTATTGTGGCCTATTCCTAAATTGGATACCAACTGATCTCAAGACATATCTATGATTCATACATATCCTTGTTAATTTGAATTAGTGTTCTCATAGTTTGATTGCTCACATATATCACGCATATATTAGGATCACAATTAACCTCTAAGAGCGTGTGACTAATGCTCAGTGTGAGAAAATGGGGTGATAAGATGATCAAATATACAACTCAATATTCTTCTGTCCACAAGTGGAAAAGTTCTTGAAATTTTTGAAGAATTACTCCTAAGGAGGAAACCCTTGTGATAGTTGGGGATTATTCATAAGGTGCATGCTCATTTTAGGGTTATATGCGTCTTACTCATAAGGAGCATTCCTATTTGAGGTTTTTTGAGGATTACTCTTAATGGGGATACACAATTCTGGTTTTTCTAGGGCTTAATCCTACAGAGGATTCCCATTTTTGGTTTGGTTAAGGATTACAATTAAGGAAGATTCCTATATGAGTTTTGTTTAGGGATTAATCCAAAGGGGTATACATAGTTTATTTTTGGTTAGGGTATACTCCAAAGGAGGATGCCCATTCATAGTTCAGTTACTTCTTTGTCTTAAGGAGGATTCCCATTTCTTTTTTGGTTGGGGATTACTCCCATTGATGTTTCCCATTTTAGGTTTGGTTTCAGCTTAATTTTAAAGATGATTAACATTTTAGGTTTGTTTAGGGATTTCTTTTTTTGGAGTATTCCGACTTGTGGCTTGGTTGGGTCTTAATTCTATGGATGATGCCGGTTTGAGTTTTGGTTGGGGATTACTCCTAAGAAATATTCCAATTTGAGTTTTGTTTGGGGTTTACTCCTAAATAGGATATCAATTTGATTTTTTTTCCTACTCCTGTGGAGGATGACCATTTGATGTTTTGGTGGGGATTACTTGAAAGGAGGATTCCCATTTGAGGTTTGTTTGGGGATTACTATTAAGGAGGATTGCAATTTGATATTTGGTTATGGGTTACTCCTATAGAGAATACCCATTTGAGGTTTCGTTGGGGTTTACTCCTATGGAGGATGCACATTTGTTTTTTGGTTTGGGATTACTATTAAAAGGTATTACCATTTGATTTTTTTCTTATGGATTACTCATAAGAAAGATGAAAATTTTAGGTTTGGATGGGGATTACTCTTAAAGAATATTCCCATTCAAGGATTGGATGTGGTTTAATCCTAAAAAGGATGCCAATTTAATGTTTGGTTGCGGATTAAAACTAAAGAGGATGCCTATTTTAGGTTTGGTTGGTGCTTACTATAAGGATTATTTCCATTTGAGGATTGGTTGGTGCATACTCCTAAATAAGATTCTCATTTTAGGTTTCTTTATGTCTTACTCATAAGGATTATTCCAATTTGATTTTTGGATGGGGGATTACTCCTATGGAGGATTACCATTTGAGGTTTGGTTGGGGCTTACTCATAAGGTAGATGCCAATTTGAAGTTTGGTTGGGGATTACTTCTATAGAGGATTCCAATTCTACTGGTTCAACCTAACATAGGAGTCTGGTGATGGGATTTTTGTATTTTATTAAAGAGTTTACTAACTCTAGTAACTTGTGGAATCCATGGAGAGAATCTCAAATCCTAATATGGGAAAAGGAGAGAGAAGAGTGTGTCAACTAGAGGAATTTCAAGTTGTGTGGAGAAGTATCTATAATCATGGTATTCCATGTGTAGGTGTAAAAGACGTATATGGTGCAACCAAAATTTTCATCCACCCATCCTGAAAAGGTCACGGTACCACTCTCTATTTTTCGTCGATGTTAGTGATGATAGTGAAGAGTCTCACTCAAATCGAAGCAGTAATACTAAGTAGGAGTGTGTGGGCATATCCCTCATGGTATGGACTAGCAGGATCACAAAGGTGGGTCTTCCATGTGGTTTGTGCAGGTCAGTCGTGTAGGTGGGTCAAGCATGTGGGTTTTCCGGGTGGGTGGCTTGGGTATGTGTTCCCCGAGTATGGGATGCTTGAGGATGTGACTCCCATGTATGGGTTTCCCAAGTTCTAGGTTGGTGGGACACTCCCAAGAGAGGTTGGGCCATGTAAAATTTCCCAAGAAGTGATAGACTACTATGGTGAAGTAGCTACGTGACCACCGCCCTCTCTTAGATTCGTATTCCGGGAGTATTTTCATCCATCAAATATTTGACGCAGAGGGGTCTATTTATTGACCATTCGATGGGACTACATGAATGGGCCTACAAAAATATTCTTGTAATGATGGGCCTGCATGGATGGGTTGTGCATTGACCCACTTTCTTTTAAAAAAATTCTATCTTGTGAGATACATATCTTTTGGTCTATGAGTCTATTTGGAATCCATGACAAGTCAGATAAAATCTTTTAAAGAAATATATGATTCCTTATATTGAATATAACCAATTTTCTTGAAATAAATGAAGAAATTAAATTTTTAATGTTTTGAATCCTTTCAATTATCGATCCTCAGAAATCCAGAGCCAACTATTAGTGGGGAGCCATTCCATTTATCCCTCATTATGGTGTAGTATCATGGAAAATAGAAATCAAAACATGTATTATGTGTAAAAGTCCCTAAAACACGTTCTCTAGTGTCAAAAAATTACCCCCTTAGAATTATATTTGTTCAAAATAAAAATAATTTGGTTCTAAGATAATTTTAGGGAACTTTGACGCATTACAACATCCTTTTTTAAGTTTAGGGCTACACAATGTATGGGAAGATACTCTAATTTAAGGGATTTTCTTCCTAAACAGGAGCATATGGCCCAAGATAAATCATGGATAAAATGGTTTTAAGAGGGATATATAAATACAGTTTATTTCCAGGCCTGTATCAAGGAAAGGAAAATGTTTATAAAGCATAATATTTTACTTGATAATAGTTTTTTTTCATGTGATTGATACATTTTTGGGGCTTTGGATTATTCTCATCTTAGAGAAATTCTCATTGGAACCAATTTCAAGATTCCTAATGGATATCTCAGGGTAGATATAGATCTTTTTGATGTCATCCCGCACTGTGTTTCGGCCAATGATTCTGATGAAATTGGATTCCTTCCATAGGAAAGAGTGATTTTTGGTGCTATGATGAAGCTCAATATGGACAGTGTTGTTGGGCCCGATTTTTTCCCAATTAAATTCTATATATAATCATGGGAGATTATTAAGGGTGACATCATTGAAGTGATCCATGATTTTTTCAAGGGTGTGTTGTTTCCTCATGTTACATGCACCACCACTATCAAAATTGTTCCCAAGACCACGAATCCTACTTATATCATCCATTACCTCCATATAAGAATATATAATATGTCTCATAGTATTATTTATAGTAATATCAATTCAAGTTTTTCCATTATCTACCCTGGTGGATATCTCTAGAGCATCATGGTTTTGTGAAGGGATGTATTATTTAGGGGGTTATAGCCTTGGCTTAGGAAATGTTCAGGGACATTGACCTTAAAACGCAGGTTTCTAATGTGGCCATTAAACGTGATATCAATAATTTTTATGATCATGTGGAATGATGATTCATAAACAATGTTTTGGTAGGTATGTGGTTTTCATCATGGGACGTTGATTTACTTTTTTATTGTCATTGATCTGCATGGTTTGTAGTATCTTATATGTGAAAAACATATGGTTTCTTTAAATCTACATGAGGTCTTTGATAGGGGATCCAATATCTCCAAGTATATTCATTATTGTTCAGTAATGATCAGTCGAATGATTCATAAGAGCTTGAATCATGGTTTTATTCATCCTTATTGGTGTCAGATTACATTCCCTTCAGTGTGCCATCTTATGTTTGCCGATGACACCATTATTTTCATGAATGCATCAAGTAGTTTGTTGTGTGGTTTGAATAAGTTCTTGGATGAGTATTTATTTTGGATTAGTCAAGTCATTAAAAAGATAAAGAGATATTTTTATATATACAGTACCTATACATCTGGTCTTTTGTCTACTATGGGTCACATCGTAGACATTCAAAAGGATAACCTGCCTATGGATTATCTGGGGGAACCTTTATCTTCTAAGAGACATCAAAATCATGATTTTTATAGTCTGATCATTAGTCTTATGGCCCGGGTTATTAACTAGATAAATAATTATCTATAATTCAGGGGTATAATTACATCAATTAATAGTTCACTTCTTGTTACTCCCATTCATTCCCTATCTTTGGCCAAGGATCCTAAGGGGGTGACAAAAAATATTGACAGAATTATTTCTAATTTTATATGGGATCCTAAGGTTGAGGGTAAGAGAAAATGGGTGTCATGCAATAAAATAGATCATCCTGTGGATAAAGGGGGGGATTAATTTTAGAATCCTAGAATATGATCTTAGGTGCATGCATGCAAAGCTGGAATGGGAGGTTCTAGAATGTTGCACGTTATGTGGTAGAACTACGCATGGTAACTCATTGGGATATAGGATTGTGTTTGACGGACATGTAACTATTTTATGGAATGATATTGGTTCTATTTTTAATGACCTTGGGACTTATTGTCAATGGTTTTTTGGGAAGGGTTGTTTCTTGTTTTGGAATCAAAACTGGAGCGGTGAGTTAATTGGGTATCTGGGATGTCCTTCTATGAACATATCCTATAAGAAAGCCTATAAATACCTGAATTTTACTAGTGTAGTATTGTAAAGTAATTAACATTCCCTACTTAACCTCATTGTGTTATCCTGAACATCTGATAAGTGTGTCTTTACTCCTCCCTCTGGCTCATTCATAATGAAGGACGACAAAATAATTCTTAACACATAGGTTCCAGTGGATACATGGAATAACATTATCTGGATTAAGGCTATTACTGTGATATATAACATATTTTTTGGAGGATTGAGAATGGAGCTATTTCTATAGATGAAAATGTTAAACGATGTGATATTTGAATTTTTCCACATGTGTTTGTTATAAGAGGCATAAATAAGAAATATATGAACATCATTTATTTGATAGAGAATGGGTTCATGAATTATGGTTTTGATTTGGTGAGTTTACTAAATTTTCATTTTCAGTCAGGGCCAAATAGTCATTCCTTGATCATTGGATTCTTGTATTGGGTGTGGGGAGTATTGAATGAATGGAATGTCCATGGATTTTACAGGAAAATTGATGGTGCTTGTGTAAGGAATGAAGTAATTATCTTTATGAGAGTACAGTTTCAAATGTCTGAATGATTATATAGAATTTAAAAAATATTCTTACTACTTTTATCTGGGCTTTAGTTAATTGGAGGGAGGCACCATCCAAGCTGAGACTTTTTAGATCTCTAATAGCTAAATCTATTACTCATCATTAGGAAAAATGGGTATGTTGGATCCCACATTCAAGGGGAATGAAACTTAATATTGATAGATTTTCGATTATATAAAGGATCTGTGGAGGAAGAATTGTTTGTGATAGTTATGGGTTGATTGTCTTGGCATTTTCGATCTGGTTGGCGCAAGGTAACTCATTGTATCTTGTGGAGATGGCCATGCTTATTGTTATGAATAGTTTAATGAAAAGGAATTTAAATTTTACTATAGCTGAAATAGATTCTATTCTATTATACAATTCTATTCATGGGTAGGGTATAGTTCCTTGGTCTATCTCTTATATTATTAGAAAGTGGAGAAGCATATGGGGTGTTGATATTAAAGATTACCATATATGGAGGGAGGGAAATAAGGCTGCAGACTACCTTACCTCAATTGAAAATCTTGGAACGAAGAATTTGTTTTTTCATGACTAATATAGATTGAAACTGGAAGGTGTTAACATCATTAGAGGAGATTCCCTTGGACTCCAATATTTTAGGCCCCCTTGATTCTTCGTCTTCTCTTGGTCTATCCATACAAACCTTTGTCTTCTGGTTATATTTTTTATTCAATTGAATAAAAATTACACGATTGTGTGTATTGACGGCAAGTCTAGCGAGTTGCGACTCGACATTTTCCTGAGTGCCCACTGTGGGATTTCAATATGGAAAGTACTATTTCTCTTTTGATGGGTAGTTTACAGTCATCCATGCCAGACTAAAGAGTAATGTGTTTTTAGGTTGAAAAACATTGACCATATATTTGAAAGAATGTCCTAAATAAGTCTTATGGGAAGAGAATGTTTATATATTCTTAAGATATCCCTTAAGGAATATTGAGATATTATTTTCTGGTTCATGGATCTAAGACACGATATTAGGAAATAGAGGAGGCCTCTCCAAGTAATGAATCTACCACTGATTGAAAAACATATTTTATGTTTCTTTTTATGCAAGGCTATCAAGGTATAATACTATATAGTCCATAGTGATATCCTTTAGCTAGAATGCTCATTATGAGGGTCATTTTATAGAAGATTGACAAGGGAATTTACTGCATAATTAGATGAATGAGTCTGCAGAAATTCCAACGTTCTGTTTTTGATGGTTGAAGTTAATGATTTGGATATCTCAAGACCATAGTGGGTGGTTTTTCTAAATTTAGGTGTCTGATAACGAAGGGAATGTGTATGTTGACTATGACATTGACCATGTAGTTTAATGTCATACTACAAGAAAATTATTATCTATAGTTTAATTTCATACTACAAGGATATTATGATATGTAGTCTAAATTAATACTACAAAGACATTATGCAATGTAGATTAAATTCATACTTCAAGGACATTATTCCCTATATTTTAATGTCATACAAAAAGGACATTATGGGGCTATAAATTATGGTTTTTAGCATTGACCAAAAGATTGATCATTATACTATTCATTGTCTAAAAATATACTGCCATATTCAGGAATGAAATAATGATGTTGTAAGTTGTTATTTGGGGATTCTTATATGTGAAGAGTGGTATGGGGAAAATATATTATGGCCTTGGAGGAGGTCTCTCCTGAGGATGAAGATACCGATGCTTGAAAAATTGGTCATGGGGTCTATTTTCAGCAAGACCAACTAGGGCACATACTACAAAGCCAACAATGGCATCATTTGGCTAACAGATCCATTATGCTGGTGACTTATTAGAAGACAACTGGGGAATATTACAACATAGTCCAGAAAAGAGTCCTCAAGATTTCCGACATACAATCGATAAAAGCCGATGAATGTTTATAGATATTTGGATCTCCCTAAGAACAAATTTTGGTTTATGGAGAAATGTACATGAATATGGAATAGGTATTTCAAGTCATGATTTCTAAATAATAAGGGGAATATGATCTTCTATGATGGTCCGACCCAACCACCGGAAGTATAATTCCTTTACTTTAGGTCATATGACTAGGACTATAATATTGTGGACATTATGGATGATATGTGGTCATAAGTCCAAATGTTAATCTATTATTATTTGAACACATGGAGGGGGAAAGTATACCAAGGTCTTGGATACTTTCATATCGAAAGAGACGACATGGGACAAATATGCAAGGGATAACCACTAAATTTGAATCATGGGATCCAGTATACCATCGACAAATAATAACGGGATAAAAGAGGATTCTCCCCTTGAAGATGTTCCCTATGGTTTACAATCCCATTATGAGGGTTATTTTATGCAATGCCAACTAAGGAATGTAATACATAGTCAGACAGTGGCATCCTTTGGCTGGATGGCATGTTATAAGTTTTGTTTTTTGAAAATATGATTGGGGAGTATTACAGTATAGTCAAGATATATGGATCTTATGTATTAGAAATTCATCTTATAGATGATGAAGAAGGATTATGATGATATGAACATTTTTAGGATCAGAAGTATAGAATTTGGAAAGGATTTTTTCCAAGAAAAAAATATTCATTCGGACTTATATTGTCTATGAGCCTAAAGTCTCTTATATAGGACTAACATGTACATTGAAGGGGGTATCTTTTTTCCCTTGGTGGGCCCCCAAATGAGGAGACACAAAATAAAATATAAATCATGGATTTTTTATTATACATAGTAGATCATACTTTTTAATTGCCTCACGGATGAAACTATGACATATGGCCTAGGGGTCACTATGTATCTCATTAGAATATGAATCAAGCCACATATAGTTCTTGAGTTAAAGTGATGTTTAATGGCATGCACTGAAGACATTGGCTAGGAAATTTAATGTCATACAGTATGGAAGAAGGTGACTTAACGTCATAAATAAATGAATACTGTTGCTGGACTAGGGTATAATACCAAAGTGTCGCTATGTATCTTTTTAAATAAATAATAAAGACACAAAAAGTTATAAAAGGATTCCATGTATTGATTGAATTTATGTGTGGAGGATATGTGAGGGTTTGGATACACATTCACACCTATGGTGAGGACCCATATTGGATCTTCTCAAGTAGATCTTACTCGTGAATAAGAGATTAGGGGGTTTTCCATCTTATGATATAGTTGGTCCAAATATTTAAGATATATATGTTATTACGTATCTCATAGGGATAAGAATCATGCCACATGTAGTTCTAAATAGGTTTTACAGTTTTTTGTCATGAGATGAAGAAATCTGGTGTTCCTTTTAAGGTCATGAATCTATGACCACGAGAGTCCCAATGCGATTTGATATACCGTACATATATGAGGAAATCATTTACCAAACTCTTAAGCCCATGTAAACTATTCTTTATGTGAGAAACATGGTGTGGTAAAGGTTTCTTTTACAATGTATTGGAAACACAAGTGAAGTATAGGTCCATGTTGATTCTAATGTTGTTGGGTCTAAATAATTGATCCATGTGTCACAATATATCTCATTATGATGATTTTCAATCCATATGTAGTTCTCAACAAACCATGAAACTTCACATCATGAGCCACATATGTTGTCTTACTAACATGAAAATGGGTAATGAGGCTAGAACCAGGGATGGAAATGTTGGATGTCACTATGTATCCTATAATGATAGGAATCATTCTATATATAGTTCAAAAAATTCTCGGTGTGTATATCTAATTCATACACATTGAGTAAAAGGGTGTTATCTTTTTTAAAATCAAGGCTTGACCAAGGATAGTATACTTTGGTTTCACTATGTCTATCAATGGAATGACAACCATGACACGTGTAGTTCTTGAACAGATTGTGCAGTTTATCATCATACTATGAAGAAATTATACAAGCAATTTATCATCTTGTGGTATGTAAATGAAAATGTATGGGACTATACCTATAAAAGGGGGCACAAAAACCATTATGTTGTGGAAATGATACTAGTGGGACTTATGCATGGGGACATCCCATCTTTCTTCTTCATGTATATCCAATAGAGAATCTCGACCCACTGAAGGGTTAGAGTTATGTGACTGGGACCAACACATTAGTCGAACTCCCATTTTTAATGGAAAAATGTGGGTTATCTGTGATCATGGTTCACTAGGGTTTCTCATCATCGAATTGAAAGGACATTAACCATATAGTTCAATTTCACGATGTAAGGACAAAGGGTGTCTTTCCATTTATTTTCATTTCATAAGGATAATGTGTCATGCATTTTAATCTTATGTGAAAAATATCCATTTATAGTTTTATGTATTTTATATTGTACATATTTGATGATACGTAGTTTAAAGTATTACATCTATGATGACAATGAAAAAATTCTAAAAAATCACCCAGCCCATTCGGCTAGGGTTTTTCCAGCTCATTTTTTGCCGCTAAATGTAGTTTTTTGTCTTCTATGGATTTTTTCTGATTGGTCTACTTTAAGGATGAATTAGTGCGGGAAGGTATATGTTCCTACTCCTAGTTTTTCACCATATTTGGGTGATGTATTCCTTTGATTGGGCTAGATGAGTTAGATGGAAGGATGAATTGGGGTGGGTGGGTGTATATTACAAAACATAATTTCACACCAGATTTGAGTGGTGGTATTGTTTTTATGATACAAAATGAGTCAATTAGTAGGATGAATTGGTGCAGGTAGGTGTATGTTGTTGCTCACCGTTTACCACAATATTTGAGTGCTTGAATTATTTTTTATTTTATTAGAAGAGTCTAATGGAAGGAATAATTTGTGTGGGAAGGTGTATGTTTGTACTCATAGTTTTCAACAAGATTTGAGTGGTGGTATTATGTTAATGATACTATAAGATTATTCTAGAAGGCTAAGTTGGTTCGAGTAGGTGTATGTTCCTACTCGCTATGTGCGGCCATATTTTAATAGAGATATTCCTTGGATGTTTAAAGATGAGTCTTCTAGAAGGATGAATTAGCGTAGAAATGGGTATTTTCTATCTCAAAATTTTCCACCAAATTTAAATGGTGGTATACTATGGATGCATCCAGACAATACTACTAATATGAATAATTAAAATGTGATGTTTTATGTTTCCTCTATATTTTGGCTGCAAGATTTGAATGATGGGATTCTATAGATGCAATCAAATGAGACTGTTGACATGATGGATTAGTGGAGATAAATATATGTTCTTTATTTTTTTCATGATATTTGAACAATGTTCTTATTTAGATTCTTTCAGATAAGACTACTGGAAGGCTTGATTAGTGCAGGTAGGTGAATGTTCTTGATTAATTCTTTCTTCAAAATGAAATTGACTGGTTTCTCTATAGGGTAAGAGGTGTGGTGAAGCTTGTATCTACCATGGGTATCCTATAGGTGCAGACCTATAAAGATAAACCTGTACTTGTTCTGGATGTATAACCAATTAAGGGATATCTTAATATACTGTTTTGGGATCTAGGTACATTGGTGGTTTGTATCCCACATTTAGTGGATATTTTAGATTTTCTCTAGTTTTATGGAATACACTCTTTGTTCAGGTGAAATAGCAACAAATGTGATTTGAGTATCTTCTTAAAAAAAATATCTTACTGTAGGAATACATAAGATTAATTATATATTTTGTCTTATAAATTATTTCTTCTCTTCCACTAAGTAAATCTTTCCTGAAGAGAAAGGTACTTAGCCTCTCCAGGGGGAAACTGTGGTACCATCTGACCCTTAATTTTTTCTTCTTTTTAAGAGGTAATGATGGATTGTTTGAGGGAGTTCCCATATTCAAGGAAAACCCATAAATTTCAGTATTCAAACCTCATTAATTATTTTATTTGTGGACTTCATTATGTACTAAAAATACTCATCTATCCCCTTTGAATTGGTCTACTATTCAAGAGAATCTACGAGGGAATCATTGATGACCTTAAATGAGGTGAAATGAATTCTAGGAACTATATCAGTGTCTTTGTGAGACTTTCTTCTTCTATGCCCACCAAAAAGTCCTTTCCTCCCCTTTATTGATTCTATATGAACTTCTTGACAGATAGTAATCATAAGGGAACCTTGAAATAGTTTAATCATATGTGTTCCATGTGGAGTTAATAGATCATAGGATGAGATAACTAGGAGGATTCAATCTGCGACATAATCCCTAATCTGTAGAAGATTGATTCCCACTGAGGAGGGGATTGTTGAGGTGAAAAATCCATCAACCCTTAGGGTTTTGGATATTATTTTT
This sequence comes from Viscum album, assembly GCA_963277665.1. Taxonomy (NCBI): domain Eukaryota; kingdom Viridiplantae; phylum Streptophyta; class Magnoliopsida; order Santalales; family Viscaceae; genus Viscum; species Viscum album. The sequence goes on from OY728135.1 coordinate 2,010,422,782, forward strand.
CAGGTTTCACAACCCTTCAGACCTTCTTTATTGGACTTGAGGTTTGGGTTACAAATATACCCTAGCTTTGCAATCTATGGTTTCCCTCAAACTAATGTGGCTGATATTACAATAGCTACTCTTATGATTTTAAATATTATTATTCGAACATGGTATGGGAGCATAATTCAAAAGATACTTTAATTTCCCAATACAAAAGACCATTTTGATATTTCTAAAATATTCACTATATGAAAACTAACTTACTCTAATAAGGATGCAAGCTCGATGTTCTTAGATTCCTAATGAAAACTTATTTCATCAACATGCTCTCTTATGACATGGCATCAGTGAGATTCAGTCGAGACCTATTCAGGTTGATCATATCTTCAGTCTTGGATAGGGTGTGCTCTTTGTATCCATCATGAATTTATAAAATTTCATTTACACCTTTTTTCAGGATTTTTTGGTTAGTGATTGTTGTGAAATTCAATTCTCTATGTTCACCACATCTTCTGATAGGAACACCATATGGGTTATCGGATATTATTTGCCACAAAATCAATAATATGTAAAGTAATGTGCATTGAAGGTCTCCTTACTATTTCTAGGACTGTGGATATCATGTTTCCAGGATACATGACAAATCAATTTTTCACTGCATCCCTTCTATTACTTTGATATGAGTTTGATAGTAATGAAAGGGTAATACTTTTTCATTTCAATGAAGATCATTTTAAAAATATTTAAGGTGGATGTCATGCATTAAATATTCTTCCAACATATTTTGAATTATATATTGAGTTGTAGTAATGGCCATAACATAAATTATATACCATCTTTAGCTATTTATTTTCTCATGTTTATTAGATATTATTCGTCTCTCACCAGTGTTTCATAGACATGGTCTTATAAATGTGGATGCTTCCTGATTTCTTTACCAAAAACAATTATATTGTTTGGGATTTCTTATGATATGTTTGAAGGAATGTGACACAATGGTGGTTTTTGGAATTAATATCACCCTCGGTTTTATTTCAATTGATAAAGTGTTTCACCTTCAAGTAACAATGATTCATATATTACTAGCCTTATTTTCTCTTGAGCCTCATGATTTGAATGATTTCTCATGACTAAATCATTAATTCAGGAATTCTCTTGAAAATGGGGGAAAATAAAACATATATAACTTTCAAAGTGAACTCCATAATGGGATGGAATACCAAAGTGTATTACAACAAGGGAAATATCTTCTTTCTCCATAGCCTTTTGGATACACAGAAGGGTTTTTGTGGCTCTCATCAAGAGGTAGGATCACATTTTTGACCAAACTGTTTTCACGAAGAAATAAATCATTGGAATGTTCTTGGAAGGGACTATCAGAATTACTGCTACTTCTCTAATAATTTGGTACTAGGAGGGTAGGATTTCAAAATACTACTGGAAAATTTATAATGGTCTCATGAAATCTATAATTAATTTTTCTGGATCATAGATTGAATCTTCATCTTCCATTTGTGTATGTTTAGGATTCTTCTTCATTGCCTTATTATAAGTGATTGGGGACACTTTTTGGGAGAAGAGTTTTTCCTATGTAGGTTTTCTTTTCTACCTTGGAGTAGCCATTAGAATAGACTGATTACCTCTTTTTTGAGTGGGTGTCTATTCCCTACCCAGTTTTCCATATAGTATGGGGATTTTCCACATTACCCTCCTAGACTAATTTAGAGTAATGTATTACTTTGGGGTGTTATACTGATGAGACATCAAATTGGTGGGGATAGGGTTTTGTGTCCATGCCTTGGGAACTACTATTGTCATCATTATCATATCCTATCATGTCTGCAAGATGTGATCAAGAATTTTATTATTCACTTTTACCATTTCTAGGATTTTATTAGTGACTTTAGCGATTGGAACGTGGATATACATCCATTTTTTATATAGACTAGGTGTTTGTGAATGCTCATTTCATACATTTCCTTACTGTTGATACATACAGTACATGTGTGTGGAGGTAGAGAGTTGAGTCTACCCCTTCCTTTAATCAGGACTTTCTGACTGACATCTCTTGCTATTTTTGGACGAGGTTGTCAGTATGCTTGTTAAATGCTGGAATGTGTGTGTTCCTACTCACTGCTTGCTACCAAAATGGTTGGTTATCATTTATTAGTGATTAATGACAAGCCTTGTGGTGGGATTTGTGAGTTTTGGTAGGTGCATGTTCCTTCTTTTAGGTTGGCTCAGTATTTGGTTGGTAGGCTTCTTTGAATACCACCAGGAGAGTTTAGTGGCTGACTGAATGGAGGTACATATGTGTATGTGTCTGCTTGTAATTTTCCACCAAATAGGGTGTGTGGGATTCTCTATAGGGGTAATAGGTGTGACCATCCTCCCTATTGACTATTTTTCATCCACAAAAGGACTTCATGTGAGATTGATTTCTATTAAGATGGGTTGAATATTATATAATGAAAACCTCTTCATGTTGAGGGTTCACTACCATGTGGGATTGTGGATGAAAATTGATGGTAGGATCCATTGATAAAGACCCATGTGTCTCCTACATGAGGTTTTATGTTTTGACATGATCCACCTACATATGATATAGTAAGACCTGGTTTTTTTCTGGGGATAATCTCCAAAAATAGTTGAATAATGTGGTTATCATTTTCTGCTTTAGGATCACTTGCCATCATCAACCAAATGATTGGCGGTGCTGGTTAAAATGGAGGGCCTTCCAAGCAGAATCTATGGTCAGGATTGTACTGTTTAGATGGTACTACAAGACCAGTGAGTTTGAGACCCATTTTTTAATACACTAGGTGGGTGATGGTGTCCTCTATGTTGATGAATAACAAGAGTGTGCATTATCCAAATATTTTGTTGGTGAGAGCATGAACGACACCATTGAAGTTATGGGAGTTCTAAGAGTTAGTGCATATATATACAAAAAACACAAAAAAAACATTTTCATTGAAGAATCTCATTTCAATGAATATATACATAATTTATTTCATTATATAGAAATATTTTATCAAGTGAAAGGGGAATGATAGGTGGGATACATTATCATCATGGTTAAGGATTTATTTTGGGTTATCCATTTTTGTTTCCTGAAGGAAATGAGTTTTTCATGAAGAATGAGATGGTCTGATTAATAATGTATTGTACACACCATTTTCCATGTGATGTAGATTCCATAATTAAGTCATTCACTTCCGGTTCACCATTTATATTTCCCATGGAATTTTTTTTCTAGTTAGGAACCACTAATTTCAAATAGTATTCCAACTGTTTTGTTCTGGGAACCGAAAACACCCAATGGTTCTGTATTCGATGGGAAATTTTCCACAAAAGAAAGTTATCATTGGGAATCTTTACCAAGGATTATTAAGAATATACATTGGTTTAAAGTATGGTTGGTCGGTCTCATCACACATTTTTTTGAGGGGAATTGTTGACTACTCTGAAACAGCCTTATAGATTTGAGATATGTTGATGAATCCTTTATTAATTCCCAAGAATGATGTGTGTTACCCTTTAATTAGTAATCAGTCATTAATATATATGGAATTATGAATCATATGTATGTGTCTGAGTTTATTCATCAATGGAAATATTTTTATGTATCAAAGGATCTGAATTGATGGTATCCTCTTATTTAAAACGTAGATATTCTTAGTAATTAATATGATGTTGGTGGTTTTCTAGCCACTTAATGGGGTTCTCTATAGTTTTTTTTCATCTATGTAGATAGAGGATACTCTGATGCTTATCATTATATAGGTAGATGGGAGTTATTTATGTTGATATCAAACCCAAACACGAGGATTCTAGCATATCCTTTTGAAAGGAATCATAAACCATGTAGTTTGGTTCCTCTAAATGGGTAACATAATACCTTTTGTGATCATATGATAGGGTCCCAAAAATAGATTTTAATTTCATCTGGTGAGGATTTATAGGTGGAAGGTGCCTAGTCAAGGTTTCTTGTGGGACCTTTGATGAATCTGACCAAGAAACATATAAGGGATATGAACTTCCATTTTTAACTAGGCCATTCTTTGTATATGAACTAGAGAGAATTTTATTTATTAGATTATTGTGTTTAAACCTCAGGGATGCTTCTTACAAATCCCTTAAACATAGGTATCAAATTTTGTGTAGTTCGATTTTGAGGAATCAAGCCTATAGAGGACATCAAATGTATGTCTCATAGGGGAGTATGGCAATTTAACTAGATTATTTTGGGGATTATTCTTGAGGATGATTCCATTATAAAGCGTACTATGAGTATTGACTTTACTCATGTTTGTTTGGGGCATTAATTTAGAGATTACTCATATACAGGATTCCTAGATTATGGGAATTATGATTAGTTCTTATTCCTAAGGAAGATTCTCATTTATCCATGGCCATAGCTAGTTTTCATACATATCATGGTTAGAAGGAACCAAATTTCTCAATGTTCAATATTTCTCATGGATCATGAAGATATTATGATCATCATTACATTATATACCCAAATGGGTCATGATAGTTGTGAGAAACAAGAGGCAACCCATGATACGAGATTATACACAATATGTATCTATCCAAAAGGGGAAATTTTCTTCAAAATAGAGGAGGATTACAGCAAATGAGGATAAAATTACATTGGTTTTGCCATATTATTTAAGAGTATTACCATTTTAGGGTTAGTTGAGGATTACTCCTAAAGAGGATGTAAATTTGAGTATTTAATGGGGCTTACTCCCATGTAGGATTCCCATTTTAGGTTTGGTGTGGGCTTACTCTTAAAGGGGATTCCCATTTTAGGTTTTGTAGGTTCTTACACCTAAGGAGGATGCCCGTTTGGGGTTTGTTTGGGGGTTACGTCAAAATAGGATTCCCATTTTATGTTTGGATAGGTCTTAATCTAAAAGAGTATACCCATTTGAGGTTTGGTTGGAGATTAATCCTATGGAGGATGCTCATTTGACGTTATCTTGGGGATTAATCCTATATAGGATGCACGTTTTAGGTTTTTTTAGGATTACTTATGAAGAGGAAGGAAATTTGAGGGGTTTTTGTGATTACTTCTAAGGAGGATTCCCATCTGCAGTTTGGTTGGGGAATACTTCTAAAGAAGATGCACATTTAAGGTTTGGTTGGGGATTACTCCCAATGTGGATTAGACTTTGAGGATTGGTTTGAGCTTACTTCTTAATAGGATTCCCATTCAAGATTTTGTTAGGGCGTACTCTTAAGGAGGATTTAAATTTTATGTTTTGTTGGGGATTAATCCTATGGAGGATTCCCATTTGAGGATTCGTTTGGGCTTACTCCTAAGGATGATTCTCATTTGAGGTTTGGATAGGTCTTACTCCTTTATAGGATTCCCATGTGAGATTTGGTTGGGGATTACTCTTAATGAGGATTCCCATTTGAGTTTTGTTTTGGTCTTACTCTTATATAGGATGCACATTTGATCTTTATATGGGGATTACTCGTAAATAGGAAGACCATTTTATCTTTGGTTGGGGGTTACACCTAAAAGTTATGCCAATTTTTGGTTTGGATGGGGATTACATTAGATAAGGATGCCCATTTGAGGTTATATGGGGCTTACTCTTAATGAGTATTCCATTTTTTTATTTGTATGGGGCTTACTCCTAGGGAGAATTCCCATTTGAGGTTTGGTTAGGTAATCCCTCAAAATAGGATTCCCATTGGAGTTTTCATTGGGGCCTACTTCTAAAGAGGATTCCCATTTCTGGTTTGGTTGGGGATTACTCCTAAATAGGATTCCCAATTAAGGTTTGGTTGGGGATTACTCTTAAAGAGGATTTACATTTGAATTTTTTTTGTGCTACCTCCTAAGGAGGATTACCATTTGATGTTTATTTATGGATTACTCCTTAATAGGATGACCATTTGAGGTTTGGTTGGAACTTATTCCTATTGGGGATTCCCATTTTACTAGTTCAACAGGACATAGGTGTCAGGTGAGGGTGTTTCAAGGGTTTCTAGAGTAGTATATATACTCAAGTAACATGAGGACTTAAACAAGAAAAATATCAACTCATAAAATGAAAAAAGGATAGAGAGAAATATTTTGACTCATGGAGTTATAGGGAGTGTGGAGGAGGGTCTCAAATGATTGGATTCATGGGGTGGGTGTCAAAAACTTATAAGGCACAACCCAAAATTTTATTCATCTAGCCCAAAATTTTTTGTGGTGTGACTCACCATTTTTTATGGGAGTCGGTAGTGGTTTTATGGGGGCCCTCTTGAAGATCTAGGACTATGGGTTGACACTGATCTATAATGGGGTTGTAGGGGAGATATCCTTGCAGTATGGGCTAGTGGGATGTAGGTGGGTCACACAGGTGGTTCATGAAGGAGGTTTACCTATGTGGGTCACATAGGTGGGTCCACTAGGTTTTCACCCATGTGAGGTTCCCATGTATGGGTCGCCCAGGTATGGGTTTCCTAGGTGGGTGGATCAGGTGGATCACCCATGTATGGGTCACTTGGGTATGGTTCAGCCAGGTGGGTCCCCCAGGTATGGGTCTCCCAGGTGCTAGGATGGGGGTCCACTCCCTAGTGGGGGCATGCCATGGAAAATCACCAAAGTATGGATGGACTTCTTGGGTGAAGGAGATATTCTACTGAATCCCTCCTTGGATTCGGCATCTGATAGTTTTGTCATACTATAAAAATTTGAGGCAGAGGGGTATTTTTATAGACCTGCTAGTGGTACTATGTGAATAGACCAACGTGGATAGGCTTTCCAGGATGGGCCTACATGGATGGGCTACAAAGTGATTCACTTTCCATAAAAAAGTTCTGTCATATAAGATCGAAAAAATTTGATCCTATAGTCTATTTGGGATCTATAACTAGTCAAATCAAATCTCTTGAACCCAGATATAGTTATTTTACCAAATTTTCCATACAGAAATCGAGAAATTTAATTTTTATGCTTCGAATAATTATTATCATCGATCTATGTAAATACAAGCCCTAATTTTGGAGGGGGTCTTTCCTCTAACCCCTCATTATGGATCAGTCTCATGGAAAATTGAAATCCAATCAAAATTTTAATGTAAAAGTGCATGAAATTGTTTCCTCAGTGTAAAAAATCTAGAAATTATTTCAATGGAACCCATCAATTGAACTTGGTCAGTGGGTATCCTTAACATATGTTCCCAATATCATCATACATAATTTAATATTCTTTAGTTATGATTTACCCATTTTATAAATTTTCTATCTAAGGAGATTCAACATCCTCGTTATGATGCCTCCATTCATCATAATCATTTTCAATCAATGGAGTTTATCCCTCAATCATGAAACATAGTTTGTTCCTCATTGTATAACCAAAACAACATAACGAAAGGGATTGAGATTCATGACCCCAAAAAATTGTTTTTACCCTATAGTCTATTCTATTCAATGATCACTCTATTCATGTCAATTTTTTTCCATTCCATTTCTATATGTATTCTGACACCATATGTTCTAAAATCCATAAGCCCTTAAACTATAGTGACATGTTTTCAATGTTGTATGAATATAGACATTATTTATAGTGGCATGAGGTGCATGAAAAAAAACTCCCAATGGAGAAGACATGGACGTTTCTTTGTTGAAAACCAACAAAAAGTAAATTCAGGATAAATAGTTGAGGTCCCCACTCACTGAAATTGTATGTCTTATAATTTAGGAAATATTTATCAATTAAATATGAAAATGTTTTTAGTTTGTCTGGTTAAAACCTCGTAAATGGTGGAATGAGAAAATTCAATTTACATATTTTCTATGTCTCACCAATATGACTCTTAAAAAATGTTTGTTTTCTATAATAAAAGGCTCAAATATTACAGAACCCAGAATATGTAAAGATACTATATTCGCACTAGGTACCTTCTCTCAGTAAAATATAATAGAACACTATTACTAATAACACAATATCAAAAGTAAAGGGTTTTCATACCCTCTGAAACATTATAATCATTATTCAAAATTTTCCCTCTCGGACCCTCCCAATATTGAGTAAACTTTATCATCAAAATGGACTCAATCTAATGTACGGTGATTTTATTTCTACCTATATCCATCATTCAACCATTCATTGGAAGGGAAATCCATATTGTCCAACTCTTCTGTTTGGTGATGTTATTTTGTCCTATATACATTCATGATCCATTCCTAATAGGATACCATCCAAATAGACGTAATCTATTATACAATAATGGTATTTCTAACTATATTCATATGTGATCAATTCTAAATATTATTGAATTAAAATGGACTAGATCTCGTGTATGGTGATGGTATTTTAGTCTATATCCATCAACAATAAATGTCTTTGAAGAAATATTTAAAATAGACCCGTACATGTGTAAGATGATGATATTTTATCCTCTACCCATCCATTGTTAATTCCAAGGATAAATTATCATTAAATCAATCATTCAAGATGTATGATTAACAATTTACACTCAAATTATATTTTTACTTTATTTAATTTATCTTGATTATAACCTTTGAATGTTTTTCAATCAAATATATAATGGAAACATAATGAATCTATATTAAATGAAATTTGAAAACTGAATGAGGATAATATATGATTTCATTAATTGAAAAATAAAATAAAGGAGGTAATTCTATATCATGGATCATATACCTTGTTATTACATGATGGGGAAGTGAATTTCATAGGCTACATTCTAAAAAATAGAATTTTTTTCAATAGATTAGTGTAATTGATTAGATTGATCTCTAAGATTAGCCATACTGGAAACTCCAGCCTCTATATGAGGAGGTGGATTTTTAGCTATCACAATAACATCTTCCTTCATCTTATTCACTTCCTCAACATAGTTTTAGACCTCCTCAATATCCTTCCCTAAAATGGAAATATTTTCTTCAATATATTTCATCTCCTATTTAAAATGTGTAGCTAAAGATCATTCTTATACAAGGAAATGTTTATACATCACTGATGTCATTTTTAAAGAGTCTTCTTATATTACAGCCAACATAATGGAACTAATAGTTACTGATGACTATGATGATGAAATATTCAAAAAATGTATTCTTCATGCTCTCATTTAATTTTTTTTATTTTACTACATTGTTAATGGATTGATAATTAAAAAATTTTATCCCAGAGTTAAATACATGAAACAACATCTAGGTAATTGTGAAAACAGTTCATCTAAATGCGTTCAAGAAATTATCTTTCAATTTTTCTTACATATGAAATTTCATGTGGTTATATGAGCATCAATAATCATTTTTTCATTCTTAGAGTCAAATTTTTTAGTGAAATATTATCTAACACAAAATCAAATAGTTATGTTCTAGCCTCAACACTCCATGATTGAGAAAGTAACTTGTTATTTTATTCTCCCTCCATCATAATTTTTTCTTATATTGGTATAATTTCATTTGATATCTCTTTTAATCAAATAAATTATAACTAAATAAAATATGAAAGAATATTTAGACAAAGAACATGAAAATACATAAGTATTAAGAGGCATGTATTGCCACTATTTTATTTGGGTATGTTTTCATCATCAACCACTATAATTTGTCTAAATGTTATCACTGAGGTTTCTTTTATGAAGTGTTTATCGTTAGATAAATCAATAAATCTAGAGAGAATTATTTTCTACCAAGAATAATAAATTTCACCATAGATGGATGAAAATGTGAAAAATAGCATTACATAAAGTTGTGTTCTAAATTTTAAGGCAACATACCTTCCCTTAAAACCATTCCCAAGAGTATAAGTTGTGATCCAAATTATGATTCCATAACATCAATATCTATCACCTTATTTTATGAATTTTGAAACATATGTATAATGTCTAGTGATTCCAAATTTAACTCCAACTATAGAGCTCCCATAACATCATATTCATCTTATTTAATTGGATTAATCTCCATAGAAGTCCCAACTAAAGGGCGAGGGCTTCTATTGACCTGAGGAATGAGTAGATTTGGAAATGGAATTCCTACAGTGTTTTCCATCGAACTTAGATCTTAAAGACTTATGGAAAAGGATTCTAAAAGGCACCATATTGGCCTCAGGTGATTATGGATTACAATTAACACTTCTAGAAGAGATATAGAATTTGACTTCCTTTGGGATCCAACATTTATTTGTACCCACACATCTGCCTCATGTGATTTGATTTTGAGCGTGTGATGTTATTATTTTCATGTTACCTTGGAAACCCATTTGAAGAACAAAGGAGTTATAATTGATCTATATAAATTCACATATAAAAGTGGGTGAGAAAATATTCACTCAACTATAATTAAATAATATCAACCATCAGTTCATTTGACTAAACATATTTTTTGATACCCTATGATAATCTCTTTATATGAGAGATCACAAATGATGTAGTTGAAACCCTTTCATCATTAGTGTTCCATGCATATATTTCATTTTTTATTTTGGTATATTCATCTTCCCCAGAACTAGCACATAGATTTTCATTATCAGCCATAAATATTACTATAGTAGAGTACTCTATAGAAGATATTGATAAACATTACTCTTTGGTTTAATATAAGAATGATGAATAATAATACTAAATAGATAAAGGGATTGCATAAAAAGAAAATTATTTTTCCTACAGATTCGAGGGATTTGTGGCCAGTTTAATTTTTTATGGTGACCAATCATAGGTCTTCATCATCATGACCACAAACATAAAATCATAGAACCACCCTTTTATAGAGTGTATTATTTCCTCAAGGTCTGTAAGATACTAGTCACTTCCTTAGAATGATCTTCCCTGGAGATTTTCATTAGTGCATATAAAACCCTATTCTTGTTAGTTTTACCTCTATCTTTTTAAGAGAGGAATATGCCTCTTTGGTGGATAGATATCTCCTATGTTAATCTCATTTGGCCTAAGAGGAAGAAAATGATGCATCAGTATAAAAAGAATGTTTGGGGTCTCTCTTAACTAATAGATGACATTACCTTTTGAGGGTGGAAATATACACATTCCTCTTCTTCCCACTCAGTATATTTGCAGCCCTCTTCTTTTTAATAAAATCATAATGGTGATTTTTGGGACCTAGTCCCCCTCCAAAACACTTCATCACTATAGGACTCTATATTACTACTAGCCTTTATGATACTACCCACTCCAGTGTTACGGACCCTTCTCCCTCTTCATCAATTTCTTTTTTTTATTTTCAATTTAGTTAATTCATGTACCTTGTTGTATGACCATATATATATCATCATATCCACGCTTGAAAATAATAAGTCACAAGATAAATGTTGGAATAACTAGTTGGAGGGACAACATGAACACTGGTACCTACCCATTTATGAATTGTGCGCAGTTGGTAAGAAACCAAGATATTTCATTCCTCTCAAATGTTGTAAAGATAAGTATGAAATAAATTAATAATATAATAGAATTTATTAATTAATATGTAAGAATAATATTATTTATTAATAATCTCCCAATTAATTCATTCAACAGGAACACTATCCCAGATATATATATATCAGTTATATCCTTTATTTTTTTGTTTTAGATTTTTATCAAAACATTGAGAGGAATATAGTATGGAATGCTGGAAACATATTGTGACATTTTATCATGGATTTTATTTATTGTTCCTCAAACTCAGTAGGCCTAACCCCACCCAATAATAAATGATAGGTTCAAAATCATGTGTTTGGGATCACATGTTTGGAAATAAATTGATATCCTCATATATGCACTAAAATCTAACCCTAAATAATTTAAGAATAGTATAAACCCATAAAGGGACCCTCCCCTAATGAACATATTAATGATGGTGTTATAAAATGGCCAATAATGTCACTATTAGTGTCTCCAAAATTTATGTGGAAAAGTATGCATCCATGATAATAGTTCAAACTATGACTTTGGATGCTGACTGCTTCACTTGGAGTAGGTAACCACTCATGAAAAATAATATAAATTTTTATATATTTGTGAGTCAATTGACTCTAAAGAATACTTTATAAATCTAGATGGTGTACTTACCTACCTCCAGTGATAGATAATATATACACAGAAGACTGCTAGAATTGTGGGATTGGTAGGTCCATGGTCTCTTTGACTCAAACTCTAAATTAATGGAATTAATGATTTTTCGTTCCCATGAACCAAATCATAAAAACCCATTGGTTTTGGATTACATTCCAAACATTTAAATTGTTATCTTTAATAGTTATCATTCCAAAGGTTGTGTCCTTTTAAAGTTATCCCTTGAAAAATCATGTGGGATTAACACATCATACATGTCACCTAAAATTGGAGCTCTACCAGTCATCCATGCATTTTAGAGGCATATTAAAACCTCTAGATGAGTATTGAAAAAAGTTTTCATGTCTCAAATCTAGTGACTTCTAATATCTAGAATGATGTGATGGTTATGTTGATAAGGATACTATGAAATCCAAATTCTCTCATAAAACCTAAATACTCATTCATATTTTATGAATTCTACATAGATTTAGTGCACCAAGGAAGGAAAACCCTAGTCTATGAAAACAAAATTCTATATTGGAAGTCCCATTAGATTTTCAACCTAATATATGATCACATGTAGACCTGGTTAATATTGATGTATGTTTATAAATTTCTTCATTCGGAATGTGAATTTGTTATTCCAAACTCATGTTTTAAGACACTAGACTATATAATTCATGTTATTCTTCCTGGATGAAATGACCTCTAATAAAATAAATTTCCTAACAAACCTTTTTCTATAGGATGATCTAGGTTGTTGGAAAATTCAAACTTCACGATAGTCGAGTGGGTGCATCATCTAGTTTTTGGAACCCATATAGGGGAAGCTTATCTGAAATTAGACAATCTCATATTTATACCCACATAATTTCAAATAGGAGGGTATAGTGAATGAGAATAGTTAGATTCTATAATGTGTAAATAAAATAATCCATCTCAGTTGTCCTCAAAGTGGAATCTTAGGATATTTATTTTAGTGAAATTTTTTCTCTTTAAGATAGTGGAAAATGGGGTCCAATTCATGAAAATTTTGGGTTTAATTTTATAAAACATTTCCCCCAAATACTCATTGACAGTTCGCCTTTAGGAAAACCTCATGATCTATTTGTTTTACAACACCACATGAAATTATAATCATGTGAGTGATGTAGAATCAATATTAGGTGAGGTATATTTCATGAACTATGTGGTTCACCCCTTTAACTATAATGATTACTACAAGGAAGGGATTAAGGGAAAAAATTACTGATTTTATGTAGTCATGAAGGTAAAATTAAAAGTATAATTAATTTTCAGATGACTTTACCCCATTCATTGTGTGAAAAGACATTGTGAGAATGAAGGGCCCCTATCAATTTTTTATAGGTTCCCACCAAATAGTGGACATTATGAAAACTAAAAGGAATTTTCAAATTCCATGGAATTTATTCATTTAAATTTAAAATGGACCTTAATTGGAGGTGGGATTTTTTAAATCTCGTGATTTCGAGAAACAAAAGTAACTTTGAAAAAATTAATAACAAAAGAAAAAAAACTATTTTCATGGAAAAATAATGGATTTATGATGAACCATGAGGTCGATTACACGATATGATGTACAATACATATGAGACATTAGTAAAAAAACTAGATCTTCAGCCCATGGTATGAGGAACTATAATATTGAGCTTTTGAGATGTGGTGTCATGAGATCGGACCATACAATGTTAAGGTGTAATTTGATAATGCTCTATGTGGTCTGACCTTTTTCTGTCATTTTATATTTTCTTAATATTCTATATGGTGACCTCATGGTAATAAAGAACCATGTACCACATGTATGTTCAACTCACCACATACTCCCTTTGTTATCCGGCATTGACACTCTATAGCCACATTGTATATCCCCTATAAGAAAAAATTTCAAGAATTTAATTACCTAGGGTATCCTATAAAAACCCCACTCACCCTAAAAAAATATATATATTGAGGCACACACAGTTACATAGAAATTATAGAAATAAAATTGATATAAATACCATATAGTTATAAAAATTCATTCAGAAAATCATTAGGTAATAAAAGGTAAATCAACTTGAGAAACAATAATAGCGCATACCAATGCCACTTTGGATGACCATATGGAGGTCAGCCAAGTTGTGGACAAGACCCTATAGGTAACCACACGAAGTCCAAATTTGCAAATTCTACTCCCTTGGATGAAACCCCATGAGGTGACCACTTGGTTTAATCAACCTCCAAAATGCAAGACTGACCTCATATAGGAAAATATGACCACATTGAATCCTTTTCATGTGGTCAACCTCAGGATACACACTCTAATAAGTCACATTATTTTTGAAATACAATATTACCATAAAAGGAACCTGATTTCTTATAAAACCCCCAACCCTAGTAGCCTAGATTCAATGGTTATTTTAATTACATTGGAACAATATATATGGTATCATATCCCGAAGGACTGAATATTTTAGTAGTGTTTTTAAACTATGTACAAACCATAGTCTCACCTGATAATTGAAACATTAAATAAAACATTGTATTTTATTTTAGAACACAATTATTCAATTTATATTTTCATTTCATATCAATCATAATACACTTTCAGGCATCCTAGGGAAAGGAAATATATAAAAGGGGTGATATCTAATGCTCAAAAAGGATATGTGTATAGTGGAAGCTATTGTGAAAAAATAGGAAATAATAAATATGGACATATAGATAACATAAACACATTCCATTCAATCAATTACATGATCATAATAAGGTAGGAATAAATGATGATCAAGTAATATCATATAAACAATCACATGAGCTTGAAACTTAACCGTGGATATTATAATTAATTTAACAATCACATGTGATATCCACAACTATTCTCATAATGAGGGAATGAATTATGTTGCAGATCATAACCCTTCTTCCAAGGCCTCATTTTGAGATATCTTACATTATAGGGTATGTTTTCAGCCAAAAATCCATGCATGTTTTTCTCGGGAGACCTACTAATGCGTCATGGGGCTATATAGGGAACCACCCGTAACATAATAAATCTAATGCATTACTTATATGAAAGTGTAGAAACATAATCAACATAAACATTCATACACAAAAACAAGCAAACTAAATGATAATAATTTCCCTGATCAATAATTATAATCAACATATACCATATAGATTACTATAGATATTGGTATCAAAATAGTACATCCCAATCAAAATGATAGTTATCTATTCAAATAAATAATGAGGATGGTGTAATTACAAAAATTGTAGTGGATCACAATTTCAAATGATGTTCTTTACTTTGACTAATTGAAATACTATGAATATTTTATTAAAAGAAAACTTGTCTAAAATATCATTTTCAATTTCAAAATCAATTTGAAAAATTGAAAAAATTACATAATAATAAATAAAATATTTTGTTTAAAAATAAATTTGATCATTTTTAAATAAATATTCCAAAAAACGAGTTTTCATAACTGTGAGAAATTCTACTCATATTGAGTGCATTAAACAATAATTCCATTCAAATTTTCAACAAAAATTCAACATGTATCTCATATAGAAAATGATAGGAATATCCCTTATAAAAACATTCATAAAAAAATAAAAAATAAAAAATGAATTTAAAGAATGATAATATAATATTGAAAATTTTGAATAAATTTTTAGAAATCATAGACATTGAGTAGAATGGGTTTCTAACCCAATAAGGAAATTGAGTAATCTTTTCTTAAACGTATTTTCTAAGACATTTTAATTACCTAAGAGAAAAAAAAATTAATGTTAAATTAAATATTTCATGAATAAAAAAGTATTAATAAAATTAATTGGGTTTAATAATGGAATATAAATCAATTACTTGGAGGGTGGCTTAACAATTAGCAGTCTTGAAAAGTGATGAGATTGTGAAATAAACCCTTACCCCTTTGGTAACAATTGATTCATAAGCCCAAAGAAAGAAAGAACATAAAATGAAACTTCAAATTCAATAAAGATAATTATATTAATAATATAAACTATATAAGGAGAAGTATATACACCGAAAATAATAATTAAGGGTTGATTATGTCATATGTATCATGGAAGTAAAAGTGACAAGAAAAACCCAAACAACAAGCTTGATTTCCTTTATACATTTCCACACATCCTATATATTAAATATACATTTTTTAGAAATATATTATATAACCCTAAAAATATATTTCATACAATATATTATTCAACTGTATCCACTTATAACCTTTTTATTACTAATTATTTTTAAAATATCACTATTTCGGTTGATAATTTCTTCGTTTTTCAAGTAAAATTTTAATTTGTAATTTTGGAAATTTTTCATTTATCATGGTTCCATATTTTCCAAAATATCATAAATGATATATATATCATATGTAATCATTTTAAAATTATTTATAGTATTCCATTAAATATAGAGATGGTCAAAAGAGTTAATTTGTTCATGGACACAGTAGACCATACATATATATAAGCACTGTTTT
Source organism: Viscum album (assembly GCA_963277665.1). Lineage (NCBI taxonomy): Eukaryota > Viridiplantae > Streptophyta > Magnoliopsida > Santalales > Viscaceae > Viscum > Viscum album. The sequence continues at coordinate 2,010,439,310 of OY728135.1, forward strand.
TATCTTTCCAACAGATGAAATATAAAAAAGGTATAAAATATTTTACCTTTCCGGAAATATTTTGATTTGAAATTTATAATTTAAATTTGTTAAATATAACCTTATTACTATCCATGTATATATACAATCAAAAACATTTCACATCATTACAAGTGAAGTACCCATTGGATAATACAGATACACTAACAGGGGGAGTAAATCAATGTATACTAGTTTTTACAAATATTAATTTCTTTTCTCGCACACCATTATAATTCGAACCTCTAGACTTTGTAGAGACCCGAAGCATGGCATACATAGACATTACATTACTTTTTAGGAATACATAATAAATAACAAAAACAGACACACAAGGACTGTAATAGTTTAGTGTCTTTGGAAACATGGAATGTAATCTTCTAATCGTGGTGAAAGATCTTCAACATCTCCCATAAAGATTTTCCACTTTTTGTTTCCTTACCTAAAACCTTAATTTTAATCCTGGGGGAAAATAAAACATAAAAAAAGGGTGAACTCAAATGCTCAGTAAGGGTAAGCATGGATAAAATAAAACATACCATATACATTTGAACTTAATAACATGAACATAATGTATAAACATCAAAATCTTGAGTAACGACTTAAAACATAGAAGTACATAAGGCATAGATCATAATGGAACATAAATCATGATAACATAGCATGGGAATAAAACATGTAATTGTGGAAACCATTAAGTACATGATATGATTTCCATATTAGCCAAGGCATTGCTGCCAAGACCATCTTAGTGGACAAAGTCCCTTTCTGAATCAAGTTCACTCATCGTTTCAGTCCTGTAACACTGAACCAGATTAACTTAACATTCCAGCCATGTCTATCTCATGAGATATAAATCTTTACCCAATGCATTAGAGGGAGATATAGGTCCCACCCATCTCATAATGAAATCATTCTTACTTGTGCCAAAAAATAAACTTAAAACATTCATCATAACCCAAAGAATAAAATGGGTTTCATAAACATCATCCCATAATTTCATAATCCATATAATACAAATGGAAATTTCATCATAAGAAAATTCAACCATGTAAATCATAGATACATTAAACTTGAAACATACACATATCAAATAATATCATCTTATATGGAAAATGGTTTTGATAAAACATTTGAAGTGGATTCTTGAGGAAAATATCCTTTCTTCGTCAAAATAATTTTCTTTTCAAAAAATGCCATGAACTTTTAAAATAAAAGTATTTTGTTGAAAATAGTCATAAAATAATGTACAGTAAGATTCATTAAAATGAGGCCATATGAAACCGTAAAAATCCGTTCATGCAGTATAAGTTTAAAATAGCATTCTCCTCGTACTTTTGTCGGAATAGTCAAAAAAGTACCTCATAACGTAAACAAAAGAAAGATTCCTTACATACCATGTAGTAAAAGTCAAAAATGGGTAAAAATAACATTAAACATACATGAAAACACTTTTATAAAACATGTAAATTGATGATATAAATAACCCCAGTAAATACTTACGAATATGCAATCTCAGATAAAAATGACATTTGAGAAATTATCCCTTACCTTAGGTATGGTATGCTTCGTACGTATCCGAACCTCCTGTATAATGATTTAAATAATGTCATTGACTTATTAAAGAATCATATTCATTTTTATTATATCATATATGGTTCACTTATTACTTTATATTACCCATTCTTTTGTAAATTCAATGTTAAAGCAGCGTTTTGGGTAAAATCATTTTATTTATCGTATGTGTTTCGACTTGTCATTCTTGATATTATTACTTATATCTTGATTTAAAAAATTCCAGAATTTAAAAAATGATTTATAAATAATATATATCCATCATCTACATATATATATTATAGATCGATAAAAGGGATGAAATACACCGTTCATGGAGACGGTAGGCCGTACGTACGCATTAATGCTGTTTTCGTTTCCTTATTGAATTGAATGAAACTAAATAGATGACATAAATATATATATATATATATATATAAATACAGTAGCATTATTATTTCATATATTTCATTATTATTCATTATATACACTTTATGATCATTCATGTATGGTTAATCTTGGAGAATGAATCTCATCGCATGGTGGAGACGGTAGTCCGTACGTACGCACGAGCGATGATATCGTTCCCATAATTATAGAATTGGAGTGGATGGTATAATATATCAGAATCAGTATGATGTTATAATAACCATATATAGTTATTATTTACACCATTATACCCATCCATGTAAGGTGTTGGTGGAAAACTAGATTACACCACGGCGTGGAGACGGTATTCCGTACGTACGCACGCGCGATGATTTTGTTTTCCGTAGGATGGATAGATGGTAAAATATGGTTGTTTCATACTTATAATAACATATCAGTATATTATTGATACTGATGTTATTACCTCATAATTAAACAACTAAAAAAGAAGAAGTGGAAGATGAAATAAAGTCGAAAGAATCGGTAATGGACATTACCTCTTCTTTGAAGCACCTCTTTGAGACCTCCTCTTAGGGAACTAATATTGGTCTTTGAAGAAGAAAAAGACCTCTAGTATGTGTCTAGGGAAGTGTAGAAGAGAATTTGGCAGGTTTTTTCCGATCATGAAAGCTCAAAGTGGTGTGAGGAGGAGAGGGAGGAGGTGCCCTTTTATAAGGGAGGAGAGGGGCACCTTTGGAATTCTTAAAAATATTAATTTATAATAAATCTAATCCCACTTAAAAACCTCCAAAAATGACTCATATCCGAATATTAGATGAGATAGGGTTGTAATCTCATCATCCAATCAAATTTATACTTGTTAGGAATTTATTTTAAACATTATCAACATGATTTATCCTAATTTAATCAATTTAATTTTATTTGTGGTAATAACATTCTAAAATTTAAATTATAAAAAATAATTAATTATTTGTTGTGAATTGTCCATAATTAGATACTTTATTACATTTTATACCATATAAATTCAAGTTTACAATTTTTAAATATATTTGTGATTTTTAAACAATTTTATAATATATTATTTTTATAAAATAACAATAGTATCAATTTTGACACTATTCATTTATTTGAATTTAAATAAAATATATACAGAAGATATGTTCAAAATAAAAGCTTTAATAGAATAATAAAAGGTCATATGTATCTAAAAAATTAGTTTAGCACATTAAATAGTTCATATAATATTTATTTTATTATTTTTAAAACCATTTATTTGGTTTATCTCTTAATAAAATAATTACTACAACATTTTTGTATAATTATTTAATATAATAATATGTTGCATAAAAATTAAAAATAAAATCATATGATGACGATAAATCTATTAACTTTTATAATAATAATTTTACTCGAATTTATCATCTTAAAATCACAATATTTGAATTGTTATATTTATTATGTTATGAAGATGACAACTTTGGCATCATTTAAAATAATATAATATAAGTGTCATAATCACTTTTATAAGACTCCAAACGGTTATATATTAAGTTGTTGGATGCTTATGGTATGTATATACACTACCAATAAGTTGTGGGCAGGTTTCTGGGCTTTTTAATGGGTATTATTATTTCAAAAAAAACTATATTACTGATATTTCACTTAATAAATAATTTCTGCATCATTAATGTATCACCATTAATGACAATTATATAATCCCTAAAAATTCTAAATAAATTATAATGATGTAGATAATTTTATTAGATTTTTATATACAATTCATGTTCGAAGTTTTATGATTTTTATCACTAAATTAAAATTATTATACTTATAAGATTTAAGAGAGTGACATGTTGTCATTTTCTTTGGTTTTAATAATAATTAAGTTATTTTCATGGAAAATATCCATTAAATGATTCTAATGCGACCCTTAAGAAATATGGGTAGACTTTTAGTCATACAATAGGATTTTGGCAGGAGTTACGTTAATTTTATAATCTTATATTTACCCTTAATTACCCGATTTACCTTTAACTATGGTAAATAAAATTTACCGTAGTTACTATTCATAATTCCCAAAAATAAAAAGTAGTCTATTAATATAATTTGGACCCACTGATTCCAAATATGGAATCCATTTTTCCAAATTCAATACACAAAAGTTTCAGAAATTAAATTAAAATTTATCCCGTTGTCGAAAAAATGGGTTTTTGTTTAAAAATTACAAAAGATTGAATTGATTTAACCTATGAATTCAAAGTAAAATCAATGCTAATGACATAAATTATATTAAATGGTAAATATATATTCTATTTTTACTTTAAGACCATTCAATATTATAATTTAACCACATAAATTATTACGATGAAAAAAGTTGTTTTAAATTAAAATATAGCCTGTTTTTACTATTCATTAAAATATGAAAGTTATCAGAATAACATGAAAATTTTATCCAAGGTAATATTTTATATCCTTATTCCAAAGAATAATTTTATTTTGTAAAATTGAACTTATAAACTTTTCAAAAACTATTTTTAAAGTGTGTGCTCCATCAAAATGCGACAAAACTGCATTTTTTGAAAAAATACTTATTTTACCCAAAAAAATTATTTTGTTCACATAAAATGTTTTAGAAAATTTATAAGATGAATAAAAATGTTATAAAATTAAAAATTGAGTTAATAATATTCATAAAGTCTAGTTCATAATAATGTTATAATAATATATCGTTGTTTAGTAAAACTCGGTATTGCGTACAACACACACTATCGAGGAAGGTCGCGATTGCGTGTAATGCAAGCCAAGTCCGGGTTCCCTGTTGTGAAAAAATCCTTCATTATTTCTTATAACAGAATCCAACCATATTTTATTTATACATTGAATATATATATATAAACACACTAAATGTTTTGTAGATTGACTATTATAAAACGAACTTGAAATTGTGTGTAACACGATCCAAGAATAACATTGCATATACTGCAAGCTAATATGATGTTGCGTATAGTAAAAGCTAAACTTGGCGTGGTGTATAATAGAAGACATCAATGAAATTAAAAGAATATTTTTCATAAAATCTCAGGGTGTTACACTTGAAAGAGTGAATGGATCTTTAATTTTAAGAAGCAAATTATACCACATGCAATATTTCAAGTAAGTGAAGCAAATCACAGCATAATTTTACAAGGTTCTCCCTTGATGTGGGGGACTACACCCTTATTGTGTTCATGATAATTTGGGACATAGATGTTCATCTAGTAATAAGAAATGTGACTACAAATACATACTATCTCCCAAAATTCATGAATATAAACTCCTATAATTTTAGATCACAACTAATTATTATGGACTCTCTTTTGGTAGGATCATTAGACTGGAATCCCTATAGAGTTCTTTATTCTAACTCCCACTAGTAGAGAAATCTCCCTAAAACCTCTGAATATTTATAATTTCATCCCGCCAGTTCTGAAATGACTAATTTTTATTAATAGGTATTAAATTTCCACTAACATATGATGTAGTGATTTTTTCGTCTTGTTATGCTTTAAGTCCACTCAGTATAATCTTCTAATTATCCAATGGGATTTATCACATTAAAACTTATCTCCTGTAAATGGTTAGTTGACTCAATTCAACACTACTCGGGCAATTCCTTCATCAACTGAAGAACCAGACTCATTATCCACTGAAAAGTGGGATATAAAAATATTCTGAAACACTAATAAAGACAATTTCTTGGCTTCAATCTAAAACAACTACACCCTAAATATGAAAAATAAATCACATGTGCACTTCCTCAAACATCATTTTTATATTTAATACATTACATGGCCTTCTCATCAGGAATGTTCAAAATAAAATTCATGTATACACGTTATATAATATGCATAATATTACCTTATTATACACATACTTTAGCACACATTGAATATTAGCACAAGATTTTCATGCTCAATGTTCAAAAAATTTGTTTCTCGATGTGTGTACATTCACAAATGCATAAACATGAAAAAGTTCACAATCCCAATAATGAATTTTCCACATATCCTACACCAAATATTTCATCTCATAGTGTATGCCACCTTTTTTCAAATGATCCATGTAAATCATTCTTCACCAAAACACCTTTATGAAGGAAAATAGAGCATGAGTTCAAGATTCCTTGTGTAAGTGTGTTGTCTACACATAAAGTGTGTACTCTTCCTTATTATTTATTTCAAACCTGAATGGGTATATGATTGATGTGTTCTAGTTATTATTTTCATAACACAGTACTTATGAACTATCTTGTAGTTATCAAATCCTTTGTGAGAGCTATATATTCATTGTATCCTTCATGAAATCCTTCATGAAGGTATAAGTATGGGATCTTGGTTCATCTCATAAACTAGAAGAACAATGTCTACGAATATAACACTATTCTATTTGCTTTTTGGAACTTGGTTCTTAGAAAAGAAACATCAAGAAGGTAAAACACTTATCAAAGACATGTGGATCTCTCTTCTCCTCGCATAAACAATGAATGTGTGGATCCTATCTTCAACTTTTCATAGAAACGGGTTCTGCATGAAACTTATTTCTATCATGAACCAGAGCATTCAAGACACTATATTTCTACAGAAACAATATATTCTAACCAAATGATAAACACACCATATATGAACACTACCTTCGAATTTATACGAAACGAGAGAACATGGAAAAACACCATCCCAACAAAAAAAGTTTTTTCAAATAATATTATTTATCATTGGTTAGATATTCATTTTTATATGAAAATGCAGTTACATATTATAATGATAAGTATCATATCACCATAATACCAAAAAAAGGATGAATTCTTGGGTTCATGATACTTTTGATGTCACCCTTGGAATCTTCAATGAACAGAATACCCGGGTGTTATCTGACGAAAATGATTCATTTGAGCATGATGAATATGACATCATCAATCTCTGATTTAATAGATATTAACATTGGATGATTCTATCATACGGCGTTGCATGCTGGTATCTCGTCGAACTGATCTCCTCTGAATTCATGCTAGAGAAGATGATGGATGTGGCATGAAGCTTTCTATGAATAATACTCATTAATTCAGTCCAAACCCACATTGAAACCATAGTATTCTATCCACTATTTTAAACAAAATGTTATAGATAATGCACTAATAAAAATTTAATCTGGGAACTCCCTTAACATGATGGAAATTCCCCATGATGGAACTCTCATATGCTACCTTTCCACTTTGTCTTATAATGCATTCTCTCCTATGGACATGAACCTACACTCACTGGCTATATCATGGCCAAATTTTCCACATTTTTATATTCTATAATAAACTCAAATACAATCTCATTAAAAACATCAAACACAAAATCCAATACTTCCATAATTATCAAAATATTCAGTAGGTAGAATAATTTTTTCTATTATTATAATATTTCCTCGAAGCCAATAAAATCAATTACTATCTATTTAGATTTCAATCATAAATTTCAACTATTCCAATTTTATAAACACTCTTTCAATAACTAATGACACATGTTTTGAGAACTACTATCAATTTCAACAATCGTTAAATTTAACACTCATATCCTTTTTCATATTTTCTAGAAATTCACAATAATTTCAACTTCCCCACATCACATGACCTCTTCAATCCCCCCTTTGTATTTGTTGTAAATAACCTATTTTAAAATTCAATGATATCTTCTCCCACTTATTGGAAATAAATATAGAGATAAAATTATTGGAAGTAATTCTCATTTCCAAAATTAAAATTTTCAGAACATATTCCTCTCTAATGAATTTTATTGACTGATTTACTAATGAGAAGGATGAAATCTCAAATAAATTATCAAAGAGATAAAATAAATCAACTCTATGTATACTTGAGTAGTTCCCTATGTATAAAACAAGAGGGGATAAATTTCACATAAATCTTTTCATTAAACATCTATTATGTTATACAAATAATAAAAATGTATTATCATGGGGATTCAAATGATTTCTAGAAAATATCATACAAATATCTTAGAAAACAAATTAAAAACATTACAATTCATTAATTTATTTTCCCTTTCATATTATTTTTTCTGTTATCATAATGTAATCAGTCTCTCCATTTTCTTGGGATAGATTTTTCATTGGGAAATTGAGAGAATATAATCAACATACCTCAATAATAACAAGCTTCAATTTCCAGAAAATATTAAAAGTATCATATTTGTTCCTTACCATAACTTCTGATATTGATATGACATAAATTGAGATATAAATATTTGATGGATGATATTATCTGCTCCCCCTTAATAAATGAATTTTGGAATACCTCATCATGATTGTAATTCTTCATGAATAAACTCCAAGAATCATTTGAAAACATTTAATATGCTTTACAGAAATAACATAATGGAAATAATCTTCTATGTTGGACATATTTCTATCATTAAGATTTTAATAGATTTTATAAATTCATGTATCCCCCTTGAAATATGATTCACCTTCATTTCCCTACATTAAAAACAAACACCGAACATATAGGAATAAGGGGTCTATTTAATTCTCCTTAGTTAGAGAAACAGGAATGATATTTTCTTCTCAACCCTACAATATTATTATTTGAAAAAAGGCTACTTCACATTTCATAATAAGGAAATTTCATTCTTTTATTCCTACCCCAAACATTTATCCAATTAATACTATTATGGACATATGATTAAACATTATTTTTGTATGTGCTCAGACTTCTTCTTGCTTGTAGACTCCTTCTTCGTAGTATAATTTTTAGCATAACAAGTCATATGTGCTTAAACTTTGTTCTTTACTATTTCTATTTGTCTCATAAACCATTTTAAAAATTAATCAAAAATATTTCCAATACAATTTCACCTTTCACACAAATCTCTAGAAATTATAGGGTTATCCTTTTTAGACAACCTCTCATAAAATTTTAGTTTTTCATCTTGATTGTCATGCACCAAATCAATCTCATTACTTGTTTCTATGTTTAATTTATTTTTCTTATTTATGTTGCTTCCACTAAAATTGGTTTTTATGACATGTTTTCAAAAATAAAAGACATAACGTTTTCTTCCACAGCAGAAGCATCTTTTCACGAGTATGATATTTATTTCGTCATTCATCTTAGATGTATCATGCTCTATGGTTTTCTTAACATTCTTCTTCTACTCACGTCCCAAGGAAGTTTTATCTGCATTTATTCTCTTACACTTCATTTGATGTGATATCTTATTCATATTATCATATTCATAGTTCATGGTTGGTAAATAACATCACACATCTTAACTATTACCACTTTTGTTGCAATAATCATATAATTCTTCAAAACACTCTAATCTAATCTTGATAGACATATTTTTCCTCAACTATGAATTATGCTTCAATTAATTAGGATTCATCATCAAATATGCTTTTCTCCCACTAAATACTATCCTACCTTAAATATCATGGATATAAATATTATTCAAACAGTCAATCGCATGATTCCCAAATTTATAGCAGCATAAACAATTGCCAAAAAGTCATGATTTCCTCTTCTCTGCTATAAATTGGCTAGTATTGAAATGATTTTGTTTTTGGATAATATAATTATTCATCGGATCTCGTTCTTGGGAACAAGAATTCAAATTATTGTTTATATACACATTTTAAAATATAGTGTATTTATCATCACTCTTTTTTACCCTTGTTTGTCTAGAATTCCTTTTGGAACCTGTACATGCAGATGAAATAGAATTTGAATAAACATGAACATCAAGATCAAGGGAAATCTTATTTATAGATCATGTAAAATATTTATCTTGAGATAATATCATTCTCTTCTTACAACTAAAATGTGTCTTCTCATAAATAAGACTGTTTTCATATTACTCTTGAATTCTCTTCTGATCTCCACATTTTGTTGTGATTTAGATTGAATATTCTCAAGATTTCTAAACATGACCTCCAGCTCAAGATATTTTAGACTTAGATAATTCTTCTAAATATCATGTGATTTCACCATATATTTACATTCGTTCCTCAAATTCATTAATTTTTTCCTTTATATTTTTTAAATTAACTTCTATTTAAAGACACATCATGTTAATGAATTTGTAATCATCTTCAATAGGCCTCAGTTTTTCATCCCATTAAATCTCCATTCTCTGATCTTGATCATCATGAATTTGACATACATCCAATAGATAATTTTTTAAATCATTAATTCTCTATTCCTTATCCTCTATATAGGCTTCATTAATGTTAATAAGTGTTTTTTTTATTTTCATAGTTACACAATTCAGTTTTTTATAAACATTATCAGAATTATCCTTCTCACAAATAGTACTTTTTAAATCATCATCAATCAAAATCAAATTTTTATTGCAATGAAAAATAAGATATTCTTCTGGTTTTTTATCCATGTTTAATGTTGCATCCTTGTCTTTGATTTCAAGTTAAGAATAAGTAATAGTAATTTTAGCTTTATGAGATTCTTCAAATGTGATAATAATAACTGTAAGGACCTTCTTAGTATCTTCTTTCTCACACACATTTCAACGAAATTTTTCTTCAACATAGAAGAAATGTTCATTGAGAAGATATATCACTTATTATTTGGAATCAATAATTTTTTAGAGATACTTACAAATTTGAAACTTCTTTTCCAAGGCTTTCTCTATAACCTCAGATTCCGTTTCAAGCCATGAAATTTTATCATATTGTCCCTTGATAAAATAAAATACGTAAGCGACAAATATAGTAGGAACATTATTCACATAATTTTTTATTTCTAAATAAAATTCACTATGTGATTCAATAAATCCTTCTTCATAGAAACATGAAACATACTCATAAGGATGATTTTTATCAACTGTCTTGATAGATACAGTGGACATACTGCCATTATGACTACATAAAATTTGAAATTTATCTTATTTATTCTTCAAATTCATTATCTAGTTTCTTGACTAATTATTCTATCTATTTTTCATGATTTTTGGAGAAACTTTTTTTAAAAACATACATATATAGAAACTAAAATTCCCATATGGATTATCTATTTTATTCATAAAATAAAAATTAGATCTTCATATAAGTCTTATACAAACAACTGGAATAATAAGATAGATAATATCAGAGGTGTAACCTATCATATGATACCAATTTAATTTCATAGTGGGTTATGCAAGTACACTGAGAGGGGTGAGATAGTTTATTCATGTTTTTATTAATTTTATTCACTTTTATCTTACCCCTTTTTAATTCAAAACTTCACACTTGACAGATAGAATGGATCATTCATTTTAAAAATTCAAATTATAACACATGTAAGATTGAATGTAAATAAAGAACATCACATAGTATTTTTACCATATTTTCCCCTGATGCTGGTGAATATGTCCTTGATGTGTTTGGGATAATATGAGACATATAATTTAAACTATTAATATGAAATTTCATTATAAATAGATATATTCTCATAAATATTTTGGCATAAAAACTCTCATAATGTCTTATCACAACGGATTATTGTTGATTGTCTCCTGATGAGATATTTATACTAGAATCCCATTAGTGTAATTTATAAATACACCTTCGAGGTGAACTATACTCCAAAAATATCTAGATATTTATACTAGAATTCTACCTATTCTTCAAAGAATACTTTTTTTGAATAGGTCATCAACTTCCACTGACTTCTCATGTTGTGATATGTTGTCCTTTTTCTGCTTCAAGTTCACTCAGTATAATCATCTTATAAACCATTGGTCATGCTCACATTAAAACTGATCACCAATAAATGGTCATCTATCTCATTTCAAAATTTCTCAGCCTATTCCTTCTCAACTAAATACTTGACCTTACTAACCACTAAAAATTTGGTTATAAAAATATTCTGAAACACACAATGAAAAAAATTTCAAGCATCAATATCAAATAAATGCACACTGAATATTCAATATAAATATCACATGCATATCATAAAAAATCATTTATTTATATAATACATTGAACAACCTTCTCATTATGCATGTGAAAACTCAACTTCATGTATACACTTTTCAAAATATACTTCGTATTACCTTCTTAGGCACTTAATTTAGCAAAAATTGTATATTAACATATGATTTTCATACTCAGTATTCAGAAAACCTACTTATCAATGTGTGTAAATTCACACATCATAAACATGAATAATCACATGAATCAAAATGTGAATTGTCTACTTATCCTTCACAAAATAGACTATCATAGTGTGTGTCAACTTTTTTCAAACGAGACACATAAATCTGTCTTCTCTCAAACTCCTTCATGAGCGAAATTAGAGCATGAGTTAATGATTCTGCATGTATGTGTATAATCTAAACTTGAATTTTGTAATCTTGTTTTTATTGATTGAAAACATGAATGGGTATATGCATGATGCACCCATGTTCTTCTTTTCATAACACAATACTTGTGTACTGACTCGCGGTTCTCAAATCCATCACAAAAGCTATATATTTATTTCCTCTTTCTTGTAAACCATAATACAGGTATAAGCACATGATCATGGTTCATGTCTTAAACAAGAAGAAAAATATTTAATAGTATTCCAATATTCTATTTTCATTAGAAAACTATGTTCTTAGAAAAGAAACTTCGAGAGTGTAAAAACATATCGAATACCTATAGATGTCTCTTATCCTCCACGCAAATAGAGTATGCATGGATCCTCTCATAAGCATCACACGTAAATAGGATCAATGCTGAACATATATCTATCTTGAAACAGAGAATTCAAGACTATTGATTTTTCTTGAAACAAAATATTCTCACACACTAATCAACACACTGCATATAAACACTGACTTCGGTATTTATAGGCATGGAGTGGACATGGAAAAACATTCATCTCAAAAAATCAATTTTTTTACTTATCAATATTTATCATCAGTTATATCTTTATTTTTATATGAAAATTTTGTTTTATATTATAATGATAGGTTTCAGATCATAAGAATACCCAAAAGAATATTAGAATCTTGGGTTAATTCTGCTATCAATGTCAATCCATGATTCTTCAATGAACATAATAATTAGGTGCTAGTTGAGGAAGACGGTGCACATGATCTCGATTGATAAGACAATTTGAATCTATAATATAATGTCTATTAACATTGGATAAGAAGACCGGATCATAATACATGGTGGTATCCTATCAAACTGATCTCCTTTGAAGTCATGCAAGAGAAGACAACAAATTTGGCATGAAACATTCGGGGAACAATAGTGGTTAATTCTGTCCAAACCCACATGAAACCCACAGTATTTTACCTTCTCCATTAAGAAAATTATCAAATGAATCCAATTGGAAAAATTAAAACTGGTCACACCCACACAATTCAAGAACCACCTTGTGATGGCCCTCCCCGACACTACCTTTCTCCATACTCCACTGATGCATGTGTCCCTATGGATGCGCAACTACACCCATTGGATGTGACTTGGCTCACTTTTCCACATTAATATATGCTAAAATAAAATCAATGAAAAACTCACTAAAAACATCAAACTCAAATTCCAATACTTCCAACCTTCTTAAAATATTCACAAAGAAAAATAATTTGTTGGATGATTATAAAATTCCCTCAAAGGCAACAATATTTATTTCAATATATATGGAGTTCAATCATATATTCAAATTATTCCAATGTTATAAACACTATGTAAGTAAACAATGACACATATTTTCATAACAACAAACAAATTGAAAAATCTTCACATTTATCACTAATTAAAATTTTCATATTCCCAAGCAATTGAATACAATTTCAACTCCCCAAAATCAATTGACCTCCTCAACATGGTTGTGGTAGTGCATACTGATACATGAGAAACCTTATTGTTTTTTTAATGGATGGGAAGGTAAGAATTTATGTGTGAAATTATAAAAATATAGTAATGTGCTAAATATAATATATATATATATATATATATTCCATCATTATATCCATATGTGAAAGTTAATGATGTAAAAATATTTACATTAGTTAAAGAGGTGATATTCCACAATACACATGATCAATTGTTTCATTTACCATTTTAAGGAATAAGAGACGGACATAGTTTATGATATTAACATAATAAAAACTCAATATATATGAGATTCTATTGTTAATGTTTTAGTACAGTTGAAAATATTTGAAGGAGTTTGAAGAAAATATAAAATAATAAAGCATGGTTATGAAATTTAACTCTTCTTCAGAAAACCTATTTAGGTTAATACCTAAATCATTCAAAACAATTTGTTGGGAGTTTGATGAAAAAATAAGAGAGTGTGTTCTTTTATATGTGGGGGAGATGACACCCTTGTATTTTTTTTAAAAAAATAGTGATTCTGACCTTTTTCACATTCCATAATGCTCTAAAATGGCTCACTATAAAACCATGTATTATAGAGTGTCATAATTTTTCCATCAAATAGGATTTATATAGTTTTAGATGTTTTTTGAACCATATATTTTTTCAATCCACAGGTAATCTTGTTTTAACATTAACCATTGTAATTAATTTTTATTTTTATTACTATTCATTATGAAAAAAAATAATTTAACCTTATTATATAATATTAAGTGTTATGATAAAAATTATTGAACTCAATTCTCCATATTCAATTTATATAAGTGTAAAAGCATCATTTTAAAATTAACCCTATGGATGAGGTAAAAATGAGATTTTCCAAAAAAGAGTTTTCATTAGTTTAAAAGTTTTATTATTAAAATTCATTATAGAGTTGATTATAATGAAATATGTTGTATTTATTATGATATAATTGAATTAATGTTCCTTTTAAAATAATTTTATATAAAACTGGTACTTTTAAATTCTTTAAATGAAAATTCAATTGTCATTACAAACTATTATTTTTCACTATTCAGTGAAAAAACATTATTTTATAAAATTCTTAAAAAATTAATCTATGATAATTTCGACATGATGATTTCAAAAATTATTTCTGTTAATTTAAATAAATTTTCTATAAAATTTAAAAATTAAATTTACTGTATGCCCACAATGGGTGATGTTCCCTCCTTTTAGAACAATGTAGTTTATCCGAAAACAATTTTGTTTATTTTGAATGAATATTATTTTAATTTTAACTAATTTATAATATTTGACTTTATTTTATAGATATGTATGCCATATAATTTTAATAATTTAGTTTCTCATATTCATACCTAATAAATTAATATCTATGTTATAATGTTATATTATTTTATGCTTCTTTTAGTCTTGGGATTTCATGTATCACACACTATAAAAGAAAGTAAATTTAAGGAATTATATTTTTAGTGCCATTTATGATTTCTATTTTTTGAGACATATTATATAACAAAATGTTATTGTTTTAGAATTTTATGGTGTCACAGTCTCCCCTCATCCAATAAATAGGGTACTTTAAATTTCAACGTGTGCTCGAGAATTAAGGGGTTCCCATTTAAAAATACATATGTTAGAAACCTAGATCAAAAAAGGATTATATTTTTTTATTAAAAGTACAAATGAAAAATAAAAAGGTCATATTGAATAACACATAACTATGTATCCAATTAGGGTAATGTTGGTGGGAAGTAAAAATATTGAAATATATAAAAAGATTAAACAATTAAGTAAAGAGATATAGATCACTGATCATAATAAAGTGAATCATTATGCTAATCTTATGACCAAAAAACCATAATTTTTTATGATTTAAAAGGCCATTTGTTTTTTGGATATAAAGTTAATAGGATAACATATATTCATGCTTATTTTTCTAAAGTGGAGGGATTTTTTTTCTATCATAATAATGAGAAACGTAATATATAATTACATTTTCATCCTTTGGTTTTTCTTCAATAAAATTCCGATTTATTTTTTATTCCCAGAAACAAAGAATAAAAAGTTTATTTTTTTACCTAAATCAATATAATTAACATTTAATGGATCATAATATTAATAATAGAATGACTAGTATTTCTATATCTATCTTATTATTTACCAAAACCAAAATGGTTAGCACACATTATCCAATATAATAAATTAATCTCTAAACCTCGTCAATAACACCCAAAGTTCATAAAAATCCATTCCATATGGATTTATCCATCAAATTGATTATTAAAAATAGTTTTGTATAACTGGAACATCACATAGGATAGTGTTAGGTTTTCCACCCTTTTCAGCCATCATTTGTGGGCTCAAGCCCCACATCATTTCTAGATTTTATGGGTTGTCACCCAACATACGATCTTTCCATTTTATAAAACAATATTAATATAATTCTGATACATATTAAATAAATATGATGAATTTCATTAAAAATAAAATTGATCCCCCAATTACTTTCTAACCATATGGGTTTTCTATATGAATTATTCTTTTTCCATGAACTCAAATAACTGTAATTAAGTAATATTAACTTTACATCCATTATCATATTGATCCTAATGGTTATCATTTTATTTATTATTATGTCCATAAATTTTAAAGGAATTTTTCATTAAATATATTTTTTCATTAAATCATATAAAAAACCAATGGTTTTTATTGCGACAAATGTCTCCAAAAATTCCTTAATCTCAATAAATTCCCATCACATAGAAGTTCAAAAATGGGTGTTTATGATATTAATCGTATGATCATACTTAAACTCTTAAACACATAACGGTATCCATAAATATTAATTTATCCTTACCTAAAGACATATATTATTCTAAAGTTAACAAAATCCTTAGATGTTTCATGCTTCATTTACCATTGCTAAAATAATTTTATAGTATAATTCAATAATCCAAATACACAACCACATAAATAATTACTCTTTCGATTTATTAAAAGTATTTTATTAACCATTATTTCTTAATTTCATTTCTGTTATTTTCCCTTGATGATTGGAGATTTTGTTTTTGTAATACCTCATATACTTATATTAGAAACATTATACATCAATATTTTCTTAATTTCTATTTTAATAATGAGCATGATGGCCATTCTCTACACTCATGAAGTAAACTCACAATCCCTTTAAGAAAATACAATGGTATTACATTCCAAAAATATCACATGTGCGAACATCTTTATTATCTTTCATTCCCTCATCTATCTCTTTCTACATCACACTATTATTCTCCTACATCACTTCAAATCTGTAATACTATGGGGATTATTTCAATGTCTTGATAGCACATGATATTATATCCTCATATGATGAGTGTTTTGGGGATATTAGTTATCTTTAAGGGTTTAAATTTAACCTATCGAAGAAATGGTCAATAATACTCATTTGATTACAAACATAGTTTTTTGGAATGAAATTATATCCTATTAAATATGGATTAAAACATAACAACACTTTAATCTTCCTTGTTTCTTATACTCAGTAATCTTCTCTATAAATCCACTCATTTCTCGTGAAGAAATTATATTTCCAAGAATATTAATTTAAATTCCATCCACTCCATGATTTATATTTCTTATTTTCCCTTACTTTTTTGAATCAATGACCACTATTGATATATTTCTCCTATGATATATAAAACTACCATGACAACATTCTCACATTCATTACATCTCTTAGTAAGAAATATAATCTCTAACGAACTTTTCCATTTCTCAACTAAAAATGGACATGTAGTCCAATTAAATGATGATGGTTTCAAACAAAAAAATTGGTATAAAATTGTTAAAATATATAGTGGATCAATGGGTTACTACATACTTTCAATGTTGTTTCCCATAAACCAAGTTATCTTCCCCAAAGTAGTTATAATTTTTTTATCTCTAAAAACAGCTCCATATCAATCTTAGTTATCTTTTCTAAGAGACAAATCACAACGTGGGCTTTGAGTGTTGACACAATTCTCATTGTTTCATATAGGTTCCACTTATAAACAATGGAATACACTTAATTATATCCTAACATTATGAAACATAATGTTTAATCCCAAAACTAGTGAAATAATTAATATATATTAAATAAATTATTTGTATATAATGTCACAATAATAAACATGGTTTCATAGGGAATGTTTTCAAATCATATAAATATTTTACAATTCATTGTAATTCATCATAAAAAAATGGGAATTATCAAAATCATATGTGTTAGGGGTGTCAAACAAGGTGCATAGTAAGGCAAGTATTCATGCACCGGGTAATGATCGAATCAAATCCAAATTCAACCATTTGTTTATTTATTACACTTTTTTACAATTGTTACAGAACCACATAGAATTTTATTATCTATAAAAGGATGTATTTATTGAAAAAACCACATAATCTTGACCATAACAAAACATTTGGATGTTATCCTACATTTAGACTTATCCTTGAAGTAAGTCATACGGTTATGTTATCCAATATAAATTTTCCAATATCCAATTCCAAAGGATTATTCTATATTTTTTCTAATAATAACAATAAATACCCAAACCCTATTACCCAAAAGTAGGTGGTTAGATTATTACATTATAACTAGAAAAATGGTATCACATCCTAAAGGATTTAATTATTTTGTATTATTAGTAAACTAGTTACATACTTGAACAAAAATTATAATTGAAAACATGAAATAAAACATAGTATTTTCATTGAGAACGCTATTTTTACCATAGAATATATCAATATATTAATCATAATACAGATCCAAGAATCCTGGAGAAAGGAAACATATGAAATGTGTGAACTATAATGCTGAAGAAGGGTATACTTATTGAATTATATATCACTCATAAATAAGTAATAATTAATATAGAATTTCCTATTACCGAGAAACATTATATTTAATCAATTACAAGAGACTAAGATTCTAGGACTTCATAATGATAAAATAATTCCACAAAAATAATAACATGAGATTAAAAATATAACCTGGATATTCTAAGTAATCAAATATTCACTTAAAACATTAATAAATAATCTCATAATTTGGGAATTCATAATTTCAAAATCATAACCATACCATTATGTCCTTGTGCAGAGACGTCAAACCTAAATGGTTTAGGCCATGGCCAAAACCCAAACTAGTTTGTCTCAGGAGGACTATCAATGCATCATGGGGATATATAAATCCATAACTATCACTTACTAAAACAAATTCATTCCTAATATGAATGGGGAGAAACATAGTAGACATAAAAATTCCTATTGAAAATATTTCTTATGAAATATTAACTATT
The DNA here is from genome assembly GCA_963277665.1 of Viscum album. Taxonomy (NCBI): domain Eukaryota; kingdom Viridiplantae; phylum Streptophyta; class Magnoliopsida; order Santalales; family Viscaceae; genus Viscum; species Viscum album. Next base: position 2,010,458,482 of record OY728135.1, read on the forward strand.
TCCCCAATATAAATACTTAATTCACATTGACCATCCAAAGTAATACGTTAAATTGTTTTAAAATAGTATATCCAAGTCAAACTGATCATATATAATCTTCAAAAATCATGAAGTTGATATCATTACCACAAATTCACAAAAAAAGAATTTTTTAAAATTAGGGTTGTTGTATTTGATGAATAGAAATACCACAACCATTCTATTAAAAACATTATTGAGAAAAAATACTTCTCAATTTGTAAAAAACATTAAAAAACATAAAATTTATAGAATAATATGAAAACCATTCCTTTAAAAAACCACTAAAACTTTTAATGAAATATTAAAAATAATGAGAGATCATGATGTAAGGAAATTCCATTCATAATGAGTATGTTAAAAATTCCATTCATATTTACATTAAAAAGTAAAAATGTACCTCATTTGGAAAATTATAAGAAGATTCATTTAAAAAATTATTTTAAATATAATTACATAGGGAAAAATTATAATTAACAAACATAGGATAATTAAAAAAATTGAAAACATTTTTAGAATATATGGACAGGGATGGTAAATTAATTTAGACCAAAGATAGAAATAAAGTCATCCTTTCATAAAAATAATTTCTCAATAATTTTAATTAAAAAATTGTGGAAATGGAACTATTACAATAAACGTTCATGAATAACCATATTATAATAAAATATACCAGGTGTAATATATAAATATAAAAATAACCCCTTAAGGGAGATGTAAACAAAAATAATTTTCTATAAATATGTGATTGTGAAATAAACCCTAACAAATTTGCTAACATTTGATTCATAACTGAAAGAAATAGATAAATTCAAATGAGAAACTAAATAACATTAATATAAATAAATTCATTATATGACATATATAAGGGGTAGTATAAACACAAAAATTAAAATTTTAGTGGTGAATGTGGCATATGTCTCGTAGAAGAAAAAATGCTTTGAAAAAAGCCTCAACTCATGTCAGATTTCCTTCGTATGTGTTCATACAAACTATATACATAATATTAGTTTTTTATTAAATATAATATTGGACCATAATAATATAATTTATATCATATATTATACTATAGTATTTTATGACCCATTTATTGACAATTCATGGTTAAAATCACTATTTTCGGTGATAATTAGAGTATTTTCATGTATGTTTAGGTTTGGTAATTTCAATATTTTTTTATAATAATATTTCCATAATTTCCATAATATTAACCCTGATTTGAAAATAATATATAATTATATTAAAATATTTTTTAAAATTACTTAAATCATATAGATGGGAAAATGAGTTACATCATTCATAAAGAAGGTAGGTCATTCGAACAGATGAATAATGTTTATATTTTTCAAAATGGTGAAATGTAAGAATGTGAAATAACATTTAAAACTTATATTAACAATATTATATCATATATTAAATTTATATTTTTTAAATATATCATCATTACCATCCATATTAAAGTAAATACTGAAGCATTTCATATATCTACGTGGAGGTGGTTTCCCACACACACGCACAAGCGATGTTATTGTTTTCTAATTTAATTAAAGTTAAGAATGTATATGTTATATTATAATTTTATAATCATATTAAAGTAAAAAATATCATATAAATATTATAAATACATTATTATGTCCATATATGAGTGGTGGTGATGGAAACCAAATTACATCGATTCACGAGATAGTAGTCCTCTCTACAGATGATCAACAATATCATTTCCCATTTGATAGAGAGAAGATAGATATAGGTTTTTAACAAAATTAAAAAACATATAAATATATAGGATAAATTATTTGACATGGTTAGGTACTTTACCTCTTCCTAGGAAAACCCATTTAAATTAATACTTAAAGCCTTTCTTAGATTGGATTTATTGCCAAAAAAATTTATTAAATATTAAGAGGGATATAACGAAGATATTTGTGTGAGTATTTTTAGAATACAAATTCTTTTGCAGTGTGAAAATAAGAGGAGAGAGGTTGGCGTTTTAAATGTTGGGGATTGGACACATGTGGATTTTTTGAAAATTAATAGTGACACACTTGCTTTTGCATGGCAGTATGAAATAGAATGGTTAATTATAGAACCATATATGAGATAATGTATAAATATGTCTACTAAATAAGAATTTTATAGGTCTATAGGTCCTTTTAGCCATTAATTTTTTAGTTTAATCCCCTAGTAAATTAGTTTTAACCTTAACAATGGTAATTAATTTTTACTATTTTTACTATTCATTATGAACTAAAACTAAGTTGACCTTATTATATACTATTAATTATTTTAATTACAAATATTTAATCTATTTTTTAATATTAATTAATATATTTTTTTGAATTTCATATAAAATCATTGACATTGAGGTGATGGAAAAGTGGTTTTCCAAATGAGTGAAAATTATTTTTTATTAATAAAAACACTTTGAGGTAAAAGTGAGAAACCGTAAATTCCAACAAACAACAAACATAGTCCAACAAGAAGAACCAGAACCAACCTATTCCAACTAAAAGCAGAAACAGCTATCTCCACAGAAGGACCACTCGGTTATCCCATGCAAGCACGGTCCCTCCCAATGACAAGCCATCCCTCTGATCAACCACATCCCAAATGACCTTCAGAGGAAGGAGCAGTGGGCTTTAACCTGCCGGAGCTAATCTGGCCCTCCACCATTTCCACCAACAGTAAGGATATTAACTCAACAAAATATTAGTTAGGGAAGAAATAAATAGAATTATTGAAAACCAATTGAGTTCTACCAGAATTCCTATCCCTAAACAGTTTCCAGGATAGATTAAAAACCTTTAGAAACGGATCCCCCCTTATCAGATCTTCAAAAGAAGAGGTCAGTTGATTCCACAGATACAAGTACTCCTCAATTCTGATCAACCCCTTGTTGAAGCCTCCAACCAGAATCATATCCTATTTGTCAACCCACAAATATTGTTCCTCATTAAGGTCCACATCAAGGTTTCAGCCCATCATTTTGGCTTCCTCCTCCTCTGATGCATTATGAAATAGCACCTGGTCTACCACTACATCATCCGAACTTAGAACCAAATCCGAGGAAGTTTCATGCTGTTCACATGATTTTATTGGGCACCTGACCTTCTTGTCCATTTCCCCAACTGTCAGCTTCCTTGCTAAATAGGTCCTAAAAGGGGGAGTAAATGAGGAATAATCCTTTCTAGACCTCCTTCTCCTCTTACTCATGTTGTTTCTTGAACCGGGCTCCTCATTAGAAAACCTCATACTGACCTCATCAAATTCTGTCTCCCCTCCACCGAGAGCACACTTTGGGTGAACATGCCCCTTGTTTTGACCTCCCAGAGTGAGGACATAAATACTCTCCCTATAGTATTTACCTTACTCAGTCGAGGCAGATGGTTCCACACTCGGATCCACTTCCTTCAATCCATCAAACTTGTTGCTCAAGATGACAGGGAGCTACTTAGAATAAATCACCCCCGGCAGCATTTCAGAACCCGAACCCCCTGGAGGATGGCTGCCTAAGGAGGCAGTAGACTTCCCATCCTTTTCCCCTGCATTACATTCTTTATTCTCCTCCCCCTTTAGAGAAAGGGACCAGTTCATGGAGCATGGATCAACACTGAACAATTCAGTGCTGCTCAGAAGGGGCTGCTCCGCATCATCTGGGTTTGTTGGAAGGTCGAGACCACATCCCATGAATTGATGTCCACCACTGTTAGCATTATCTTGAGTCTTCAAGGAGGGATCCACCTCCCTACCAACATTAGACTCAAAGACATTAGCCGTGAGATCCTCCTTGAGCCTGCTAAACACACTAGACACTGAGGGTTTGTCACCCTGTTTTGTAGCAGGAGCAGTGTGTTCAGGGACACTGAACCCATTTCCTTTTGGTTCATTATCCCCTTTCGAAATACCACCAGCCTTCACAGCATCAACTTCCCGTAGACAATTGTGCCAGCAGCAATCCACGGTGTGACCCAGTTTATGGAGAACCGAACAATAATCTATCCAATGATCGAAGATCACCGGATGCTTGCATCGGACCTCCTCAGCAGTCTCAATCCAGATCATCTCCACCGGCGCCCTAGAGGTGTCAACCTCCACCCACATTCTTGGGTTAATCGGGTGGCTAACCGATGTTGTACGGGAATCAATACACAGAAATCTCCCAACCATGTTTCCCAACACACGCATGATCGTAGGATTTTGAAAGGAAAGTGGAAGTAGGGGAAAACTAACCTAGACCGGAATGAGAGGGGAATCACGATTGATATGAAAATCGTAAGACCATCTGCATAAATGAAATTCATACCTACCGCACTTCCTAGGAGCAAGCGATAGCGCACGAACCAAGTCCTCCGATGTAGAGTAACGGACTATCAAACTCCGCTTATCCAGCAAACCAACAACCGGCTACAACTGATGTCCCCAATATTTGGCAATGAACCTATCGAAATTGTCCACCGAAGGTAGAAACTTCCTGAATCGCGCAACCAAGGTTGACTCTAGGAGATTCTCAGCTTCCGAGATCTCCCGACCCGAAAGAGGGACCACAGGGTCACCGTTCTATAAGCCATGAACCTTTTGGTCGATCTAAATCTCAGGGAACTGAGGGTACAAATCAGGGTCTGAAAATTGGGTGAAATGATTCCGCCTTGGGACCAACTTCTCACCCCTCCCCCCTCCGGTTTGTAGTGGTGGGGGGAGAACCGCCGACCCCATTAGGGTCAGGCGACCATCACCTCAAGCATCGCCGCCGACAGAACCGCCCATTTCCAAATGAAATGTCTTCGTATATTTAAGAAAATTTAATATGAAAATTCAATATCAAATTAGTTTGAATGACCTAATTTTTATTTATTATAGAATAATTTAACTGGAATTAAAATTTAAAAAAATAAATTAAAATACTTTAAATTTCGAATTGTTTAAACAAAAATACTTTATTCAATAAAAACCTATCTTATTCACTATTCTATGAAAAAATAAGCACTCTGAAAATTTTAAAAAATAACACTAAGATGATTTTGACTTGGAGATTAAAATAATATTTTTCATTTTTAATAATTAATTTTCTAAAATTTTGAAAACTAATAATTTTATATTATGTGTATAAATAGAGCTGAAACCACCTTTTATAAAAATACAGCTTATTAGAAAACATTTATTTTTCTTTCAAATAAAATTTATTTTATTTATAATAAAATAATAACAAAAAAAATTATTTTATAACAGTCTAAAACATATAATTTTCATAATTTATTTGGTCATATTCATACAGAAAAATTTATTGGAAGGGTTATAATGGTACACATTTTTACAGTTTTTTTAGACTTAGGTTTTCATGTATTAGAATCTATATAAGAGATTAAATTTACCAAAATATATTTCACGGGTCATTTGAGAATATTATTTTTAGCCGAAAATGATATAAAACACAATTATATTATATTATAATCTCATTGTTTCAAGAAAAACTCTATATTTCTCCATTATGATGAAGTTAATAGAATCATCTTTAAGTATTTCACATACTATGGTAAAACTCAGAAAATAAAAACATAATGAATCGTCTAGAACCTCTATAAATAAGTGATCACTGAGTGGACACCAGATGTAACCCATTGATCATATATTACCTTGATAAAAAAATTCTTACATTCATCCTCTTAATGTATTTTTCTTCCAAAGGGTCTTCATTCTTGTATTCCCTTAATAAAGGAAGTCCTTGACCAGAGTGGAGTTTGTGATAATTCTCCCACACTAGTGATTAATATTTTTCCAATTCACTGAAGACATTATAGAAGTGGAATCCCTCCTATAGTAAACACATAGTATTTAATACAGTATTCCACACAAATACTTCCTCAATAGACCACCCTTTCCTATAAACATGTAGGAATATGGGATACAAGTATATCCCTTTATTTATATGGAATGAAATGGTTCCTATTATTGGTATCATTAATGGGATATATATTCACACATTAGTCACCCAAAATATTTAAGTCCCATTTCAACATCATCAAAAACTCCAATGTAATGTGCTTGGTCCTCTATAACTTTTTTGTCACACCAAGAATGACTGACATGGATGTAGTAATTTTCTGTGATAAAAACATTATTGTAATCAAAATGCCTCAAAAAATAGCCCACTACTCTAGATGTAATCCCCAATTAATCATTCAACCACTAAAAAAATAACTATAAAAATTTGTTGGAGAATCACATAATAGGATCCCTATATGTTTAGGTCCCACCAGATATTTATGTTCCAAACCTATCTCGACAGAAACATCCCAACACATGATCTTAAACTATATGGATAACATCCTTATAATATTATATGAAATAAAATGATAGTATCCTTGCACCATCAAGATAAACTAAATGTTTTGTCCCTTTCACAAGACTTTATTCTTTACATATCAAACTACATAGAATTTGAATCCTAGTTAATTGGGATACATAGTATGCATCTTTTAAGTCTAAACCAAACATATAATACTCTCAATATTTCATTGTGTCATATTCAAAATATAATCATGTCCCAACTATAGATCCATATTCCCATCGCTGCTCAACATATAATTCTCATATGGGCTATATTTTATATGTGTTTCTTAGTACACTATATCATAAACAATATCTACAAACACATATTTTATAGTTTCATATACCCCATGAATCAAACCAACTACTACAAAAATGTGGTATATTACCTTTGAGATCAACCAAAAAGGGGTTGACCATTCACAAGTCCCACATCAATCATCATTAGGAACCATCAGCATAGTATTACTTACCACATGAAATTAACATTATAGATTGGTCATTTTAAAAGGATCATAAAGGTTATTATATTACCTAAGAAGTGGAACCAAACTATTTACATTCTGATATCCTTTATAAGGATATGTAGGGAACATGTTTTTAGGGGTGATCCCAATTTTACAGCAACCATCATCTCCCTATGTGGAAATAAACACATGATCACCCAGTTATGTCTATTTTCACAATAACATCTTAAAATCATCACCAATAATAAGTAAATTAATGATAGGGAACCTAAGATATATATTAATTATAAAATAAACAAGTTTTTACAATCAATCATTAACATGAGGGAAACTAGACCCAATGTGGAATGTGGGAAGGATTAACGAATATGAATGAAATTTATGTGAGGGTATCAAAGTAGGATATAATCCTCTAAAAATGGTTACATGAACCCATATTTTCATCCTCTTGACCAATTTAAATTCTTTAGAATCATTGGAATGAAACCATAGTATCCACCAAACTTTCAAAAGAACACTCATAATGATATATCTTTCCATGGATAGGGGAGTCATTAGATGTATAGAATTACATGAATAAATATCATTGGGAAGAAATGAAATAACAACATATCACATCACACCAATATCATCATAATCTCACATATACTAGTATGAACCATATTGAAACCACACATCATAACGTCATACCACATTTTTATCAGAGTTGGGTATCATAAATATGGAGGACACCAACCACATTAAATCCTCCTACAATGAATGACCCCCACCATATATCACATCCTCTATCACATTATTATCCAATCAATAATACATAAGTCAGTTAGCTATTATATCACATAATATTACATTATGATTTTTCAAACCATATTCTTATTCCTACTTCGATCTCTCACAACTCATGTCACACCTATTAGAGTGATTTGGGAAGAGAGATTAGATAGTCAACCCTTCCCTTTCCAACCCAAACATTTGTGGAAGTTACTATGATCTGAAAGAATTTAGGAATTTTTAAGGTTATGTAACTTTTGAGAAGTGTGTAATAATTCATGAGTAAAATATTTATATCCACACACAATACCAACCGATATTTTTATACCAAAACAGAACAACCACACCCATCACAACCACCTCATCAGTAGTACCATTTACTAGAACCCATTTTTTTATCTAAAACTAAATCCAGCCTCGCATTCACACAAAAAAAATTCCAAAAAAACATTCATGATCTTATAATTTAATCATATTATTACTAATTCGAGATCCATCGATTTTTTAGCCACATTCCATTAATTATTCAATTTATTTCCATATTTAATTCAAAACCATTCACTAGACAACAATTGCATTCATTATAACCATTTCATTATTAGTTGAATCATTAAATTTTATTAACAACATACATCTTATTAATTAAATCCTAAACCCATTACCATATTTATTATTTCTGTTATTATTCCATACCACCAACAAACTACAACACATTCCCAATTTAACCAAAAAAACACAACACATAAATCCACACACATCTTTCTAAAAAACTCCCACTCCCACCAAATGATAATTCTATTTTCATACCAATATCCATTCCAAAACAAATCTCATCCACATTTGTGAACCACAATATCATCCATCCACAACTATAACATTAATAACCACATCCACCATCGAAAGAAGGAAAAACCATCTATAGGTCCCACTACACAATCTATACAAAAAGCCAGTGCCATCTATAATAATCCACTACCATGACCACACTAATACCAAAACAATAGCATAACTAAAACATATAATAACCAATTATGAAAGAAATTAATATCCACAATTCCTTTTTTATAATATACCTTCTTATTATTCCAATATATCTCATGTTGGAAGTAGCATAAGAATTTCATATTTCAGAAAAACATTTTATTACAATATGTATGTAATTAATGTTTTATTAATGGTGATTCCATATAATTAATCACAATTGTAATATTCATATCAAATAAATAAAAAATTTCCTTAGTACAAAAATAATCCATCAATCATAGGTAATATCAAAGAAAAATGTAACAAAATAAGATTCGTCCCAATTTCATTCACATTAATTTATCATAAATCATTTTATAATTTAGCTTAATCCATAATATAAACTCAAAAAATTAAAATCCTCAAGATAAATGAAAATGTTACATAAGTTGAAGGGAATGATCTCTAATCCAATACCTTAACTAATTCTTCATCAACATCAGTATAATCCCAATGTTAGTAAGATCATCACAAGGATAAAAAATCATGAGGAAAACTATAAATAAAATTGTGAAAAACAACCTATGGTATTTTGTGACTCCACTGATAAAAAATACATATAACAACCACTACCACATCCTCTCCTAAAAAATAAGAAGATAATCTATGATAAAATATAATGAAACTCAACATATATCAAAAAAGGAAATTATCTTCAAGTTGAAGGGTGTAACACCCTGCCCCTACCTCATTTTCTTGAGGAGGCGGTGAGGGCTACTTGGCCTTAAGAGACATTCCAAAGATGCCAAAGGCTAGCAAAAAATTTCAAGGGCTTCAAGATCAAGTTGGGGAATAATTTTCCCTTAAGACAAAACCAACCAAACAATCCAAAAATAGCCACTATATGATTCATGTCAATTCAATTACCCAACCATGCATTCCAAAAAGACAACCAAGTTGGTCCAGAACACAACTCAAAACCAATAAAACTAGACATGTCCACACAACATTAGAGTACACTATAGAAACTGAACAACCAAACACCATAAGCCATGACACCACCACAACTCCATGCCAATCTCCAAGATCCAAGCTCCACCAAGGGATCATAATGCTCCACTAAAGGAGGGTGATGCCTTACCCTTTCCCATGTCATGGTACATGACATCTGCAAAAACACCATAGTTCCAATGTAGGGGGTTAGTACAAAAAGTCATTAGGATTTCCCCAAACAACTTCCCTACACACGCCACTAGGAAAAAACTGTTAGCACATTTATATAAAATAGTTTATATAAAATAATCACAAGTGAAACTATTTCCATAAGCCAACCATTCTCTTACCAAGTCCTCACACCCAACCCAAGCAACCAAGGGAAAGCCATCCAAAAAAGCCACAACCATTCCAACATGTACACATCAGCACAACAGTTCCATCTTGAAAAGCAATGCACAACAAACAACAAAAACAGCCAAACAACCAAACGGTGAAGCTTCTGTCCAACCCATTCACCCATTCACACCTAGCGGCACTTCCCGTCCACTTACCATTGATGGTGGCCCTTCCGTCCACTATCCATCCCCTTTTTATAGCGGTACTTCTCGGAACTTCCACACAACATTGCAATCAATCACAACCAGGTATATAACACATTAAGGTCACAATAACATGCAATCAACCAATTCCATTGGATACCAATCCACTTCAATAAATCATCTATTTATTGAAAACCATTTACCATGCCAAAGCACATTTCAATAAAACAAACTTTTTATTGAAAACCTTTTCCATCCATTATTTCCCAAATCAATCATAGAATCCCATTTTAAAATCACCATTTTAAAATCCACAACAATGAATTTTACCACAAAACCCCCTTTTTCCCAAAAATCCCCAAAACATCTCCCAAGGGATTTCCGACCAATTTCGCAAAATAATTCACAATTAATTTTCAACACAACAAATAATTGTAACAATGAACCACTATTTCTAACCTAGTTAAGTCGAGAGAGAAGCCACCCACCTTTAGGGTTCTGGCGAACTCGGCCCACAAGCAATCACACCTCAAATCCGGAGAACGCAGCACCGCAACCTCTCTAGATCCCCTTACCTAACATTCTGAAGCCTTAAAATCAACATATAAGGTGACAAAAACCCTATATCTACACAAAACAAGTGTTGATCTAGAAAACCAAGAAAAAGGTAAGAGCAGATCTAGAGGAAAACACAAGAGAAACAAGAGGAGATACTTACCCTGGATAAACCACCTTCAATCTGCCTTGAAACCACTCCAAAACCCTTCAAAACTGAGTGGGAGAACCCTTCCACCCTCTGAGAATTGAAGAACCCGAGTGAGCCACGAGTGGGAGGAATATTGTAGTGGAATAGGTTAAGTCCGAGGGATCCTGGAACTTATAACCCTATTTTTAAGTGGTCGCACGGTTTGGAAAACAGTGTGCTAACCGTGCGCATGCTACTGCCTAAGGAGAAAGGGTCTGCATGGTTGCCTCGCACAGTTTGGAAAACCATGTGCAGTCCATGTGAAGCCTACTGTCTCCCTTTCATGGTTTCCTGGAGAATCTGCATTGTTTCCACTAATTATGATCAAATCGTGCACCCATATAAAGGCATCCATACTCATCCAAAACCATTCCAAACTCTTCCCAACTCATCCAATGCACTTTAAACACATAAAAATGAATAAAAAAGGCCACATACTTCAAACTGGGGGGTGTTACATTCTCCCCAACATTGGACTTTCCATCCTCAGAAAGTAGTGAACCCGCCTATTTTCGAAAGTGCTTGGGCCACTGCTCGACCATCTCTTTCTCCCGCTCCCAAGTCTCCTCTTGAATATGACCATGTTACCACGAAACCCGAACTAAATGGATGCTTTTACCATGCAATAATTTCACTTGCCTATCCACAACCCGCACTATCACGTGAACCAACGAAGCATCCGGTTCTAGTTCAGCATGATACCATAAAATCACATGGTCACGATCCGGTTGATATGTTTTCATCTGTGAGACATGAAACACATTGTGCACCGCACTAAACCTAGGTGGAAAATCCAAATGATTAGCCACCTCACCAACCTGATCGAGAATATCAAAAGGTCCAATATACCTTAGAGATAACTTCCCCTTCTTCCCAAACCAATGATATACCAACCTAGGAGAGATCCTTAAGAACACATGATCACTCACCTCGAACAACAACGGCCCTCAATGATGATCCGCATACAATTTCTGATGACTATGATCTATCTCCACTCTCATCCCAATCAACATTATCTTATCTATCGTCTCCTGGACCAGGCTTGGTCCAACCATCGAGGACTCACCCATTTCTACCCAACATAGTGGAGAACAATATGGTCGCCCATAAAATGCTTCAAACGGAGACATATGTATGGATGCATGATAATTGTTATAGTATGAGAATTCAACCAATGACAAGTACTCCTCCCATGAGCCACCAAAATCCATCACACAAGCCCACAACATATCCTCTAGAGTTTATATCATCCTCTCGGATTGACCATCCGTCTGAGGGTGATACACCGTGCTCATAGTCAACTGTGTCCCCAGGGCTTGCTACAAGGATTTCTAGAAACAAGATGTAAACCTCAGATCTCTATCTGATACAATCAAAACTGGAACATCATGCCTCTTTCTGACCCTTCTTGGGAGACCTGTGAAAAAATAAATCACTATCAGATCCCACTTCCAAACAGGGATTGGTAAAGACTGAAACATTCCTATGGGCCTCTGATACTCTACCTTGATCTGCTGACAAGTCAGTATCTCGAAACAAACTCAGCCACACTTATTTTCATACCTTCCCACCAGAACTACGCTTTGAACACTTTATACATTTTTAGAATTTCAGGATGAACATCCCACCTGGAATGATGATACGCCCTGAGAAGATCTTCCTAAAAAGAAACCAGTACAATAATCTGATTCCAAAAACAAAAAAAAAGAATCTCCATTCATTTGCCAACCCTCAATAGTCTCCCCACCATTGAGTCTCGACCCCATAGTCACACACTCAGAATCAGATATATGTGCCTTTTTAACCAGGCCAACCAAGACAGGAATCAACAAAACTAGAAAGAAGACCACTGTATCACCTTGATCCTCACATTCCAACCACATATCAGCTATAAACGACATCAACTGCCACTAGTCTGAGGCTTGTTTCACCACCTGAGCATATTATTTCCTACTTAATGAATCTTCCACTCACTTTCCTTTACCTGGTGTGTAAATCAAGTCAAAATCAATCATATGGAGATATTCCATCCATCTCCATTTCCTCAAGTTCAAATATCATTGTGAGAAAATTTTCCTCAAACTCTTATGATCCGTATATACCGTGAACTTCTCACCGAAGAGAGTTTTCCGCCACACTTTCAAATAATGGGCCACTGCTGCCAACTCCAAATCATTAGTTGGGTAGTTCTTCTCATGAACTCTCAACCGTCATGATCCATACACAACCACATGATTCCCTTGCATGAGAACACACCCTAACCCTGATCCTGATGCATCACAATACACCACATACCCTTTTCCTGATTATGCCAAAGCCAAGACTGGTGCTGATGTAAGGAGATTCTTTATATCTTCAAAACACTGCTGAAACTACTCATTCCACTGGAATGGAACATTATATCTTGTCCAAACTATCATCGGTGAATCCAAACATGAAATATCATGAACAAAACACCGAAAATTCCAAACTAGACCAAGAAAACTCTTTATCTCAAACACATTCTTTGGAGGATTCCATGAGATAACAACCTCTATCTTTTCTAGATCCACTGAAATACCTCTTTCAGAAATAACATGGCCAAGAAAATGACCTTCATGTATCCAAAAATCACAATTTGACAATTTGGGATACAACCGATGATCCATCAAGATCCCCAACACTGTCTCCATGTGCTACTCGTGCCCCGCCCTTGACTTTGAATACATCAGAATATCATCTACAAAAACCCCCACAAATGAATCCAAATATCCTTGAAATATCTGATTCATTAATTCTATAAACACCGCTGGCGTATTCGTTAGACAAAAGGGCATAACCACATATTCATAATGGCCATATCTAATTCTGAATATTGTTTTTGGAATACCATCCATCCTCACTCGCAATTGATGGTTTCACGTCCTCGGGTCGATCTTGGAGAACCACTGGGCTCCCCTCAACTGGTTAAAAAAATCATCAATTCATGGAAGTGGATATCTATTCTTTATCTTAACTTGGTTAAGTCTATGATAATCAATACATAGCCTCAAAGTTCCATCCACCTTTCTCACAAACTACACTGGCACTGCCCACGGAGACGTTCTAGGCCGGATAAACACTTTGTTTTCTAACTCTTCCAACTAGACTTTCAATTCCCACAATTAAGCTGGTGCCATCCGATAAGATGGAAGTGAGAGAGGACTAGTCCCTGGGAGGAGATCAATCATAAACTCCACATCTCTTACGGGAGTTAACCCTGATAATTCTTCAGGAAAAACAACCATGAATTAGTCCACCACTGCCGGAAGAACACTTTGCTCAACACCCTCTACCGATTCCAATGACAACACCGCCAACTAATACGATAACATACCCACTGCTGGTGCCAACAAACCAGTTTCACCCAGCCTTTAATGCTCTCTCCTCTAAAGAGATGTCTGACACCATCGTGTGTCGTAAAAGCCATTGTCTGTGCATCACAATCGACGTGGGACTTAAAAGCAACCATCCAATCCATTCCCAGGATTACATCATACACATCCATCTCAAGCATTGAGAAATTCCATACTATCTCCACCTCACCCACAACGATGCAACATTCCTTACACAAGAAGGCTTGACACTATCTTAGACCCAGAGGAGTTTGAAGTTTCAAAACCGAGGGCATCATTTCTACCCTTAAACCCAGCAAATCAACCACACATTCAGCAATAAATGTGTGTGAAGCACCTGTATCAAACAACACTTGCATCATGGTAGAATTTAAATGAATAGTACCTTGCACCGTGAATGGTCCCGACTGATCATCCACCATAACCTGATCAGCTCCAAACACATGTTTTCCTGCAACACTCTACTCTTTATTGCACTTCTAAGGCATTGTGGTATTCTGAGAATCACCATGACCCACTTTACTCTGCTGCCGAGGGGTATACTGTTGCCCCCATCCCGTTGAAGCATAAGACATCTGTGAACCATGATGATTTTCAGGCGCACCCGAACATGGATCATTCTGACAATAACGCTACAGATTCCCCATCTTCTTATAATTATCACATGCTCGAGATTGTGTCGTACAATCCCGCTTGATGTGGTTCGTAGAACCACACCCAAAACATCACGGCTTGCTCTGGGGCTTCGGAGGAAGAGTTACCGATCCTTCTGTCGGATTATATTCCATATTCCTGCCCTGGGAATAATTTTCCCTCCTTCACTTGAAACCAGCGTTAGAGTTCCCACTATTCCCCATGGGTACCACCGTGCTTCCTCCACCCGGATCTCCCAACAGTTCCCGCTCAGCCACCGAGGCTCTATTCACCATCTTTGTGTAATCATAGATACACTACACTACTATATTTGAATAGATATCTTTCCATAACCCCGCTTCAAAGATCCTTTCCATCAACGACTTGCTACCCACCACCTCGGGTGCAAACCGCATTATGTTCATAAACATAGATAGATAATCCGTCATAGAAATAAGCTCTTGCTTTAAACTGATGAAATCAGTCATACGATGAATTCAAAATGTATGTGGGTAGAATTATTTGTAAAAAAATCCATCAAAGTCTTCCCACTTAATTCCTTGGCCTGTCCTATCTTGGACCCAACTCCCACCACTGAAGGGGAAGATCCTCCAACATATATGTGGCCAACTTCACTTTCATCTCTACCGGCATTCCCAAGAACCCAAAGATCTTTTTAATTCTATTCAACCATGATTCTTCCATCTCCGGCTCTGAATCACCCCTGAAGATGGGTGGATTCTGCTTTTTAAACTGAACAACATGATCCACATGCCTTTTTTCATCCACTTTATTTCCACTTTCCATAGCTTGAAAATCTTGCACTATGCTTTGCACTAGCTGCTGGTTCACCTGAGGCTCAGGTGCTACCACATTATCAGCAGCCTCCTCTGGTTGGTCTCCACAACGCCTACCCGGAGCCATTTCTATAAACAGAAAACAAAAATCCATGAGTCTCACTTCCATAGACATCACGAAATCCCATTTCAAATCACATTACACAACACTATCACAACAAGGCTTTCCACCAGTTCAAATTTTCCACATGTTCCATGTTTCACCATTTTTAAAACCAAACCATTTTCAAAATACCAATTTATTCACATTAAAATTTTACCCAAAAACCATTTCTCAGTTCAGTCTATAGATCATTATACCCCAATGAAATATGCATCCTAGTGGGAAGTCATTTCTACCATGCATTCCATGCTCATCTCATTGGATACACCCACGATAATGAGATATCCAATGCCTATAAGTGTCTCAAAAACACTTATGTACCCAAATCCCTGGTAACATGAATTTCAGTATAAAAGGGTTAGCTACGTCCTTTTGTGTTATATAATCCATGTTCCGACAGTCCAATGCCTTTCTGCCATCCCGACTCAAGGAGTATACCACAATGATTATCAACACCAAATCCGAGAATCAACTCCAAATAACAAAACAAACTTATACCACTTATAAAATCCCGCCCCTTCCTCATTGGCTTGATGAGGCAGTGAGGGCTACATGGCCTTATGTGACATTCCCAAGATGCCAAAGGCTGGAAATAAATGTCGAGGTCTTCAAGATCAGGTTGGGGAAAGATTTTCCCTTAAGACAAAACCAACCAAACCATCCACTAACAGCCACTATAAGATGCATGTCAATTCGATTACCCAACCATGAATTCTCAAAAGACAACCATGTTGTTCCAAAACACAACTCAAAATCAATACAACTAGACATTTCCACATAACTTTAGAGTACACTACAGAAACTAAACAACCACACACAGTAAGCCATGACACCACCACAGCCCCACGCCAAGCTCCAAGCTCCAAGCTCAACCAAGGGACCATAATTCTCCACTAAAAGAGGGTGATGCCTTACCTTTTCCCACGTCATGGTACACAACATCTGCAAAGACACCACAGTTCCAAAGCAGGGGGTGATTACTAAAACTCAGTAGGATTTCCCCAAATGACTTCCCTACACATGCCACTAGGAAAAAACCATTATAACATTTATATAAAATAGTTTATATAAAATAATCACAAGTGAAACCATTTCCAGAAGCCAACCATGCTCTTACTAATCCATCACACCCAACCCAAGAAACCAAGGGAAACCCAACCAATCAATACACAACCAATCCAACATGTACACATTACCACAACAATTCCTTCTTGTAAACCATTGCACAAAAAACAACCAAAACAACCAAACAACCAAATGGTTGAGCATCCGTCCAACCCGTTCACCCATTCACACTAAGCGGTACTTCCCGTCCACTTACCATTGATGGTGGCCCTTCTGTCCACTACCAATCCCCTTTTTATAGTGGTACTTCTCTCCACTTCCACACAACATTCCAATCAACCACAACCAAGAATACAACCCATCAGGGTCACAACAACATACAATCAACCAATTCCACTGCAAACCAATCCACTTCAATAAATAATCCATTTATTTAAAACCATTTACCATGCCAAACCACTTTCAATAAAACAACCTTTTTATTGAAAACCATTTCCATCCATTATTTGGAAAATCAATCATAGTATCCCATTTTAAAATCCACAACAAAGCATTTCCCCACAAAACCACATTTTTCCCAAAAATCCCCAAAACATCACCCAAGGGATTTCCAACCAATTTCTCATAACAATTCAAAATTAATTTTCATCACAACAATTAATTGTAATAAATAACCACTAGTTCTAACCAAGTGGAGTCGAGAGAGAAGCCACCTATCTTTAGGGTTCTAACGTACTCGACCCACAACCAATCGCACCTCAAATCCGGTGAACGCACCACCGCAACCTCTCTAGATCTCCTTCCCTAACATTCACAAGCATTAAAATCAACATCTAAGGTGAAAACAACCCTATATATGCACACACCAAGTGTAGATCTATAAAACCAAGAAAGAGGGAAGAGTAGATCTAGAGGAAACACAAGAGAAACTAGAGGAGAGACTTACCCGGGAGAAACCACCTTCAATTCGTCTTAAAACCTCTTCAAAAACCTTCCAAAATGAGTGGGAGAACCCTTCTAACCCCTAAGAACCGAAGAACATTAGTGAGCCACGAGTGGAGTGAAATAGGTTATGTCCGAGGGATCCTGGAACTTATAACCCTATTTTTAAGTGTCCGCATGGTTACCCCGCACGGTTTGGAAAACTGTGCGCTAACCATGTGCACACTACTTCCTAGAGAGAAAGGGTCTGCACGGTTGACTCACAGGGTCTGGAAACTGTGCGTAGGCCATGCGAATCCAATTGTCTCCCTTACATGGTTTCCTGGAGAATCCGCATGGTTTCCACTAACCTTTCTCAAAATGTGAACCCCTTTAATGGCCTGTAAACTCATCAAAACCCATTCCAAACTCTTCCCAACTCATCCCATGCACTTTAAACACATAAAAATGCATAACCAAAGGCCACATACCTCTAACCGGGGGTGATACAAAGGAAGAATCCAATAAAATGGTTCTTATAAGGTCTCCAAGGAAGAATCTATGATCACCTATGTTTTGGTAGAAACATTTAAACCTAATTTAATTATAATTGGATTTAATATTTATAATGGTTATAGAAATATAAGGTATAATAGTGTGAAAAATCATGGTCATGATATGATAGGGACATTCAAAAAAATAACTAAAATCTTTTTCATGATCTACTAAACCTTCCTATAATTAAACTTCATTTAAAATTATTATATTTACATAATTTATGGAGGTCACACAAGGATTATTGTGGTTTTATTTTTTTCATAATCCTTCCACATAAAACCAATGTGAAATAGAAACATGACACCACAATGAAAACAAAAAATGAAATAACATAAAAATCAGTATTCAAGGTTTTATTATGTTACACTAATAATCACACTACAATGGCCCTTCATGGAAATGGAACAAACTCACAAAAACAACTTCACCATAAGATAAATTAACCAACTCCAAAGTTAAGAGGCATTAATGTAAATAATTGAGAGTAAAACATCAAATGCTTGAGATTATTCTATCTAATGGTTTTACACTTCCCCAAAAATCCTATATGAGGCTGTCCCAAGATGACCAACACTAGAAATTTAATTTCCTTTATTTTTACCCAATGTATAATGGTGGTTATGTCCCATGGTTTTCACCCAACCACCCCCAAACCATGACACATACCTCTTTCCACAACACAATACCCCATTCCACAAGTTTATTATTCTTGAAATGACTCACAAGGCTTTATAATTCCCCTTCCATCCATCAATACCTCCTTGATTAAACACCCATATCCCAACATGTAACCATCTTCATAGATGAAATATCAACTCCAACTCCACCACTCTATATCCATCCTTATCTCGAAAACTCCAACATAGATAACATGAATGGTAAAAACATTTATATTTTATGTTCATTACATTATATCCCTATAAAACAATTATTACCCTTGAGAATAAAACCAACCTCTAAGGTAAAATACAACTAATAACCTATAAACTCCCCATGATATATGTATTCAATAGATCGATGCAATGAAATGAGCATAATAAAAAATAAAAGTAATAAGTTTTAGAATAAATATCGGACAACTAATTATTAAAATAGAATAATGTTAAATGTTTCTTATACTATTTAATTCTCATTTACATCTCATGTTCCCCTTTACATTTCTCTAAACCACCATGCATCAACAAAATATGATCCTAGGTAATTACACGACTACACATCACCTTCTCTAGATGGTCATTAATATCAATTGGCCACTAAAATAATGTTGTGTAATCCTCTATATATAGCTCCTCTGAATAAATGAAATTGGAGTAATCATGATGATATTGATGAATCTATTAATAATGGAAGGAACCCTGAATCTGGTCTAACTTTTGGGCAATCCAAAAAAGATATGACACATCACTGATGCACTCAGACACCGTTAAATTATGGATAAACCATAAATAAATATTATTTTATTGAACTACACTATCCTACCAATGATGTGGTTAATCCCTAATGAACACATCATATTAGAACCAATAGAATCCCCCTCAGATAATCATAAATATTGTAATGATCATACACCACCTTAATCCACTCTAAATCTATCTACAGCTACTTTGTAATTCTCTAAACCACATCAAGTCCAAGTATCATCGTCTCTAGAACCATGGTCTAGTAGAATGGAGAGTTAAAATGTTCCCCATATAATTCCTCAAATGGAGCCATACCAATAGAAGTCTGGTGGGTATAAATATAGAAAAATATAACAAAATTCAAGAGTTTCACCAAAATACCAAACATATGCATGAAAAAAATCCTCAATAATTTTAATGGAAAACTACATATGGTCGTCTAGATATGGATAGAAGATGGTGTTAATACATAGTTGAGGAAAAAATTATAAAGTGTATTCCCCCAGAATCTTGAAGTAAAATCAGGATCATGATCAAATAATATGTTCATTTGTATGCTATGAAGTCTCACAATCTCTTTTATATACTACCTCTCAAGACCATCCATAGAACCTAACTCCTTGATCTCTAGGAAATGAGATTACATCCTCATCTAATCAAAAATAACCAAACTAACATCACATTCCCCATTAGATCAAGTCAAACAAGTCATCAAATCCACCAAAATAACCGCTACATTAGCATTGGTATATCAACTGTTTGAAACAACCCACCTATAACATTATTCTCTTCCTTAACCAATTGGATTTCTAAAAATATAGACATTAACTTCACTGTATATCACTCCATCCCTATTCCCCAATACTAAATTCTCAAGGCATGATACATATTGGATAAAATCATATAAAATTACATAGGAGAACTATAAGTCTCACAAAGGACCTTATCATTAATCTCTAATGGAATAAATAATATCCCTTGAAATCTCATCTAGTATTGTTCATCACCAAACCATACCACTAGAGAATCACCATGCATGATGTTATCTTATATCTCTTATACCTCAGGGTTTCCACACTAAGACTCATCCATTCTACATTAATATGGAAAATAATCTATCTTATGGTTTTATAGACCTCTAATATCAATAATTTCCACATCACGATGCATCGCCAAATGATTATCAATTACTCTCCATGGATCTCTTATCTTCTGAACGACAAATCATCTTTAATATATACTTATTGAATTAGAAAATATATTAACTTTTTAATGGGGTGTAGGATATTTCAAAGTCATAATCATATAATAACTATACCCACCATTTATAATATAGATTCAAATCCCATTGGGGGAAAAAATTCCATATTCTTTTAAGATTTATGAACACCACAAATCGTTTAAAAGCGAGGTATTGTCACCCCAACATCTGAGAAAAATCCACCACCATAAATAAATGATCATGAATGGTATAGTTATGATCATGGTGAGTAAATAAATTAATCCATATAAGATTATCAACCTATTCTACCAAAATAAGAATCGACACCCAATATGGGAAGAAAAAATAAATTCCTCAAACAAAACTACCTACTCTAATAAATGAAGGACAAAAGCATTGATCAAAATCCCCTTTAATAAGTCCAAATATTCTTTATAATGATCAGTTGATAAAAATAATCATATTCTTACTAGTAAAGGTTATCTTGAGTGTTATATTACAAGATTAATTATAAAGTAACATCCCATTAAATCCCCTAATACCAAGGAAACTATTGATTTCGTCACTATTATATAATGCTTCATAAGGAATAACTTCTATGAAAATCAAAAGATACACTACTAATCGTTATTGTGATAGGGAATTCCTAAAGAAATTATATTCAGGAATCCAAAAAATGGACATGGATAACTTCACATAGATATATATATATATATATAATGGTGTTGAAGTACATTCAAATTAGTCATTAGATTATAAACATGATCCTCCCAATAATTTTATTTTAGGAGGATGTTGTTGATGAAAATTACTATAAAATGATCATGGAACCAAAAAAAATTAGATGTCATGGGTCCCATGGAAATAAATAGTGATTTAATGAAATAAAAAGCATTAAACAAAAACTCTAGGTACCCATATCACCTAAACGGTTTCTTCAGAAAATACTCCTTCTTCACCCACATTTGGAGATTCACATACCATATATCAATCTTTTAAAACTAGTTACATCCCTTCTACTAGTAAAATAATTATATATATTTGGAAGGGAATAATTTTTTAAAAATTCAACTAATTCAAACATCATTAGTTAGTAGAAAACATCAGAGTACTAACTTCCTTCTGAGATAATATCACTGGATCACCTCATGGTGACATGCTAGGCTAGATGAATCCCGTATTCATGAAATCATCAATCTAAATCCCAAACTCCAACAACTATGAATGTTCAATCTGATATACATCGATTAAATATAGAAATGTTCCAAGTTGAAACTCTACCCCATACTAAATATCATATCGAGGGGGTAGCATTAGAAAATATAAATAGAAAACATCCAAAATTTCCTTGACAACACTAGGAAACTCTAGTATCTGTGCCTCAATTAAACTGAAAAAACTCTAAAAGTTTTGATATAAGAGAATATAATTTACTATGATCTATATAATGATCTCTCCCAGTAAAAAACATTACATTATGGCCATCCACATCATATAATAAAACTATCCTATATAAGTAATTGATGTCTGTACACAAAGAATACAACAAATACTTTCCAAGGTTGATAGTGTATAGTTTACTCTACAATGAAAGGAGATCCCCAATAAATGATGCTTCCCCATAATCAACGCACAATACCAACACATATAAAGCATTATCAACTGACCTCTAACTATTATAGTCAATACATGGTGAACTAAAATCCTCTACCCCATGTGTCTCAAAGAATGGACTAAGGTGGGCATGATGATAGAATCTGATTCACTAGTATAAAATAATGTAAACACCAAGGGATATGACGAATAAATGGTACCCCAAAAATTCTATGGTCCATATTGTAACACCATCTCTATGGAATTCAACTATCCTCCCTCAACTCATCATCCTTAACGGCCCCACTAATGACCACATCTACGGTAATGCTCGGTCCAATTTTCTTAAGGATTACCAATATCATAGAGTTATATTATACCTACACCATTTTCCAACAACCTAGAAAAAACATGATGTACCTATATTTGATATTACATATGAAACAACTAATTCTATGGCTAAATTATGAACTATCAGCCTCTATTGAACTGGCCTCTAAGAATAGTCAGACACTGAAATCATTGATGACTTTGGACCCTATAGGAAACGAATACCAAATCAAATCCTCTACGAGATGCATGATTAATGCCACATCCTATTAAATGGAAGAAAAACTGCTATGTAAATTTCCCTACATGATGAAGTATGAAATGTCCAATCATTCAGGGTTCTACAATAATATATCTACTTTTAAAATAGATCATATGAATCACTTCCTGACATGATATCGGCTATGAATGCATCATGATGAACACTTCTACATACATACACACCTACAGATATATAAGAAACATAAATGGGGTTACATATAACAAATATTTAGATGCAAACCCTCCTATAACCACAACACTCTATCCTCCTCATCTCGGAAAAAATTATAGGCATGGTGGAGAATGTCCTTGAATCCAATGATGAGTACATATATTCTATGGATAAGCTACTAGAGGGATAGTAGTTTCATACCCTTTTCCACACTCATAATCAACAAAATTAACTTCAAATGGAACTACCAGTTAAAATCATCCATTCAAACCATCACATGTTTATGATATCTACATTTCATGATCTTCTATTAGCATAAACCCCCTCACATTAAACACACAACTAGGGAAACCCAATACTATGACATTAAAAGTATCAAAATAAAAAAATATTTATTGATTTTATAACTATATCTCGTTATATTAATTAGAGATATCCCCCACATACTATCCCAGTCACGGACATTTTAAATCACACAATGTATTCAACGAAGACACATCCTCCTTAACTAAGTCAATCCTATAGCAGTCTATCAGTTCATACTGCTACACCAAAACAATCTGATCCACATATAGAAGTCTACTAGTACAAATAAGTATAAGAAAAAAATGAAACTTTTAATCTTACTGGAATTTAATGGAGTTTATATCACTCAATTAAAATCATTTTAATTTCCCCTAATCACCCTCATTCAAACAAAAGTACAAAAAATTATAATGTTTTTACTTGTACATTAACTCTAACCAATAATGAAAATTATATCGTGTAGTATACTAATAGAACCTAGCATCCATTAATTAGATAATAGGGTCATTGGTTGACTTTTCCATAACTGATATCCCTTGAAAAATCTCCACTAGGTTGGACTAACATTGTTTCCTTACCAACCCCGTAAAATCCTTAGCAGTTTATAACTTCAAAATTCAACCTAACACTCGTCCATAGCTCAAAAACTATGTTTCAAACACCATAATCTTTTATTAACCCCTCTTATTTTGGGAGTGAATATTAGAGTGACACCTAATTCATAACTCAAATAATTTTTAGGATAGATGCTACGGTCGAGGGAATAATAATTCAAAAGTGTTTAATTTCCCGCTTAAATCCTAATAACATATAATGGAAGCCTCCATTAATTATCATAGTATATATAAAATACAATATATGATATTTCCAAAAAAATTAAAAATTAATTTACTTAAAAATATAACAAATGAAAACCCAGATGATAGTAACATTAACCTGTAGCTCTAATACCAATGCTTCAAATTTCTGTAATGAAATTACAACATTCTCAAGAAACATGAATATAATAAATATATATATATATATATATTATTAAGAATACATCTATATTTCATAATTCCCTCTTAAAACCCACTAGTTAAACTCTTTAGAAGCATATTAATTACATAGTGAAAAAGTAGTAGAAACATAATGCACCTACATTGGTTATCTATCAACCAATAAATCTAATGATTTATCACCTAATAACACATACAAGTGTAATAACATGAGATCAAAATAATATATCAAAAAAGAACCCTTCAATTGATACACTAGTTTTTTTCTATCACATACTAATAGAAAATTATTCGGTTCTATCATCCCTTTCTCATCCATGTTATCACCCATCACATCTCATATCGCAGCAATATTTAAAATATCACATAATAACTAATCCATCATATTCAAATATTGACCAACATGTACCATAAAAAACCACACATTAGATCCTCATACAACATCCCTATCATAGAATGAAATCATGAACATTAATAAATTTAACCACATTCCCCCTCCTGTAAATCACAACCCCCGCCGTATATCACACCCTCTATCACATCATCTTACCACCATCACTATATGGTAAAATTTTCCTATATATCATATACTATAACATTATAATGTTATAACCCATATTTTTATAAGTATTTTCATTCAACACGTCTTTTGTTACATTTATATGGAATGTGGGAATGAGGGATTAGACAACCAGTCGTTCCCTCACTAAATTGAATGCTTGGGGAAAAGACCTATAACACAAAAAATTTGGGTAAAGGTAATGTTCTTTGGATTCGGTGGGTTTAAAAAAAGATATAAAGGAAATTAAATCATATATATATCCATAAGATATAATTACCTAAGGGTTCATAGAAATACCACACTACATAACCTATAACAACCACCACATAGTCTCTATCTTTCACTAATAATCACTACTATCTCTACAACACAAACCAGATCCACATTTATTGACAAAATAGACACAACAACATTCCTAAATTTCGAATTCAATAATTACATTATCTATTTTAGATTGACCATTATACATTGCACATTACATTAATTTTTAAATTCATCTACATATTTCATTCCAAACCATTCATTATCTAATAATAGCTTCCATTCGAACCATTTACTATTAACATAAACCATTACTTCTTCATTGACATACCATATATTATCCAATTTTATTAAATACCCAATAAAATATTTAATATTTATAACCTCACTCTGTTTCACTATTTAACTATGGAACATCCTCATATCAATCAATCAACCATCAAATAAACCACCACACATCATAAGATAAGATCACCCATGTTTCCCCCAATATTGTTCCCATTCTACACCATAATAAATGCCACCTAAAATGAAATTCCCCTATATAAACCACATAATCACCCATCCATTAGTGTCACATCAAAAACATCTTCCCCTATTCCAGGTATGGAGAACAATTTATAAGTCTCTCTACATAATATATATGAATAACCTAAAATAGAAAAAAACCACTACCATCTCTATATCAACAACATTACCAATAATTATTGTTCCAAAAACATAAAATATCCAATTCCATTAAAAAATAACTTCCAAAATAACATTTTAACTACATTTAATTATATTAACTCAATATCTCTTATATGGGAACTAATTTAACCATTCTAGATTTCACACAACCATTCCACCACAATCAATATGTTAATATCCAAATTTAAATGGAAATTCCAACCAATTAATCTTATAATAAATAAAAATATTAATGTAAGAATCAAATTTCTCAAAAAAGTTTCCAAATAATCCATCAAGAATAAAAAAATTTAAAAAAATTATAACCACATGTGAGAAACCATAATTCCCTACAAATTAATTTTTTAAACTTCATTATTTTCATTAGTTTAATACTTAACATCCAATCATGGAAAATTTACTATAACTACCAAAAATTTCATAAAATTAAAAGGTAAATTCCTCAAATCATCTACCTCAATTGAATATAAAACGTTTTTTATGAATGAGTAGGGCGATAAAGATGATTAAAATTCCATGAAAATGTAGTGAAACCCTACAAATCCTAGTAAAAAACATCCATCAATCCATGTGTATGTGAAAATATAAGCTAAACCATTTCCAAATCCTTGTGTAATACAGATAAGAAGAAGATAATCTAAAAATAAGTTAAGATAACTCACTAAGGGTAAGAGAAAACTTTTATATAGAAGTTGAGGATTTATAAAAATAAATAGAAGCTCAATGGTCTCCAAGGAAACACTTATGTTAACCTACGATTAAATATAATCATGGTAATCTAATTGAATTCATATGTTCTTATACATTTATATTGTTTCAATAATTTTAGTTTTTCATGGTTATATAATTCATGGTCATTTTGAAGTTGTGGAATATCGAACAAATCTTGTAATACCATATTGTGATGTAATTCCTCATAAAGAATTTAAATCAAGGTAATCTATATTAATTTAATTTAAACAAGGAATGATGCACTATGATCAATTATTTCACTCAAGTTCATATGATCTTCTAACAAAATACATGATACAAAATAATCTCCATGACTTGATCACACACAACAAGAAAAAAACCATCAAAATCTACCATCAGGTATCCATGTTGTGTCATTGATAATCTTGTTATAAATTATATTCACAGAAATATAAAAAAATACATAGTCCCATTTGATTCCATGAAAAACCACTCCACGTCGTGAATATAAAATTCAATAGGTAATATGTGTGTATAAATGAATTCATACGTGAAACTCTTCTAAAATTTAAGGTTATATATTTTACTAAATACCCTGTATATATAAATTACATTATGACTATGGTTAGACATTTTTTGAACTGAATTCCATCCCAATATTTTATGGTAACTAACACACATGGTGTACACCACAAATCTATGATATTTTCCTCAAACAGTGATATAAACCCCCATATAGTTAGCTATCCCTTTAAAATGTTACTCACAAATTACATAATTAACCTTTATTCTCACCATCCTTTCATATAATGACAGGTGTGACCCTATTGGGAAAATATAATTCATTTTTAGATCATATCTCAAACTCCACCTATTTTACTTCACCCATCTCTTGAGGCCTCCAAAACTAAAAACATGAAAAATAATGGCATCGAAATATGTTTCCAATTAAAAAAACATGAAATGGCCAGATATATAGATTAGAGTATTTTAGATGTATACATATATAGTAGTCCCAAATTTATCTTTTCTATCACCAATACAACTCGTTCAAGTGGACCTCCCCCCTTCCAACATTGATACCATAACAAAAGCACTCATAATTCCTCTAATGTGTGTGTTAGAAACCAAAAGGAAATATCCACTATGCTACATGGAGAAAAATATTGTAAGGAAAATTTAAAAGGGTATATTTTTGTGGTCATCATAGATCGATTCCGCATAACATTATTTTTCCAATTAATTCCAATAAGTTCTTAAGGACCTACAATTTTACATGGCAAGGCACCCCATTAGGAATTTTGAGGTTGGAAAATCACTGCATGAGGCCAATAACATCATTATTCATATTTGACAAGTAAAATATAATTTTTGGTGATTCTCCTTATCTATTGAATTTTTTTGGATACCATTTTTAGGTTGTATGTTAATGGAGTACTTCTCTTAACATCACTCTATGTATCCTATTGGGAAGGGGACTCATCATACATTGTTATGAGGATCATATCCCCACATACTTTATATATTTATTAGAGGATGATTCCCAATTCCCTATGTATCATGTTGAATATTTTTAACCTGTGGGATCTATATACACAGTAATTTTAGAATGAGATCAGCTCTCTTATACACTTATGTTTTTTATATTCAGATACACTCATAGATATTCACTTAAATTAGTTGATTTTCAAAATCAGAAAAAAATTTCATACCTTGTATTCCCAAATCCATATTGGTTTGACACCACCTATAGGATATGGGAACTAATCATTGTTCTAGCCTTAGATATAGTGGATTGCTGATCTGTGAAAGATTGATGAATAGAAATATGTATGGTACTACAGTCAAATCATATAGTTTGTTGTAAAAATATATAATAAAAAGAATATAATAATGGTTGGTCTCATACTCATCGATAAGTAAGCCTCAAAATGAAATATTATCACTTACTATAATCTCAAACATTGTGTACTAAAAATATTTAAGACTATGATCCAGATTAGGGACTTTTCTAATAGTCAAGAGACAATTTTCTTATAACATGAGGAAATTTGATTTTGGAAACCCTTGTGGTTTCACCTTTATGGCCTATTTAGGAGTATAAATATGGTCCCAATATTTTCTATATCTTATTTATTTGATGTCTTGGATCTAATGGTTAATGATATTTATTTTTTGGTGACTCATTATACATGGTCCTAAGGATCAATTCCCTAGATAATTTATATACAACATAAAGGATTATTCCCAGTTCCCCATGTACCAAGTGTAATTTTATCATTTATGGGATCAAGATAAATAGTAATATCATAATGAGATTGGTGTTATTTAACACATGGGTTTTTTATATCCTGATAGAATCAGATATATTCACTTACATTAGTTTATTTTAAAAATCATATGAAGATATTTAGACCTTTTATTATCACATCCATTTATTTTTTACACCACCTATATGATATGGAAGCTAATCCTTATTTTATACCTAGATATTGTAGCAACATGAACATTGTATGATGGATGAAAAATAATATGAATGGGACTTTAATCCATTCATTTGGTTTTATTTAAAAAATATATAATTATAAATAATATAAAAAATCTTGTTTTCGCCCTCATTGATCTGTAAGCCTTGCATTTATATATTTTCACTTTCGATATTTTCATACTTTGTAAACCAATAATATGGTAGATTATAATCTAGATTAGGAATGTTCTCATTAGTTTGGGGACAATGTTCTTATAATAGGATGAAATTTAGTGTTTTAAACCTCTAGTAGTTCAAATTCATGACCTATTCAAGAGTATTAATATGTTCCCAACATGTTTTATCTCTTCCTCATTTGATGTCTTGGATCAACTGGTTAATTAGAATGATTGTATTGGTGTCTCCAACAATGTTTGAAACAATCCAATTTACTACAAAATAAAATTAAATAGTTTCAATGTATTAAAGAAGTAATGAATATCAAATCACTATAAGATCGATGAAAAGATTATAATAACGGTAACTAGGTGAAAACTTTTCTATGTACAATAATTCACCTAGGTTTCTTCCCCAAGGTCAATTCTTCCATGATACATCAGTCAACTCCCTTTACCTGGGTGGTGTAACACATGTGAGGGAACCATAGTGTCACTGGAATTTCATTTTTAATTATCTTGGAATCTAG
Source organism: Viscum album (assembly GCA_963277665.1). Classification (NCBI taxonomy): domain Eukaryota; kingdom Viridiplantae; phylum Streptophyta; class Magnoliopsida; order Santalales; family Viscaceae; genus Viscum; species Viscum album. Next base: position 2,010,488,477 of record OY728135.1, read on the forward strand.
TTGAGCACACTAATAATATAGCCTTAATTTTATAGAACACCAATACTGAATAAGAGTAGAAGTATGTAATCAAACTCACCATGATTAGAGCACATGTGTTTGGAAAAAATGAACATTTTAATATTTAGAGTTCCCCCAAGTCAATTGATTTATAAATAACTATTTTTCTTTCTATTTAAATAATTTAAATTGTTTACCATGACCATCCAATTGAATAAATAATTCACATAGAGTGTGCCTACCACATCTCGTTATCAGCATGTATCCAACACTCAACGCAGGGCACATATTCCATTATCCCCATGATTATTGTGTATAACGTACTTTAATTCTACATATATGCTAAGTTTCATATTTACCTTAAACTTTTATCTACTTAATATTGATCATATCCCAATATAAGTGGGGACGTTAATTTTTTATTCATTTTTTAGGGTTAGAGACATCGGTTGAAGGAAAAAAAATTCTCAAAATTATATTTAGATAGAAAACAAGATTCCTTAGTTTCCATAACTTCTATACACATATTTCCCTCTCACACATGGATTATATTCCTATGTCTCTCACTTTTGTTGATTATATGCCCATATCCCTCATAATAAATTCATTCCTAGGTTATTTCTCAGAAAACTATAGTTTTTCCCACATCCATTTACATAAGGGTCATCACACACTTAGTTCGATGCCAATGTCAACTTTCATGTGTCACTAATCATACTAGGGTATGTGTAGTAGTCAACACCTATTACAACTCCATACTATCCTTTCGCTTACGAATATACTTTATTCCTACCATTTAGAATAGTGAGAGATGTAATAACCCATACCCTATTAGCCCTGAGTTAGTGATTACTTTTTTATATTGGTAATGGATTCAAAGACACAAATAAAAATGGACCAAATATTTTAGAGGTCTTGAAAAATTATATACATACATAAATTTAAAATTAAATTTGAAAAAAAAATTCAATGATTACAGAATGATTCTCTTTAGAATATCCTTTAATATCAAAAATGATACAGTTATGAAAATCCTAGGGAAAGGTTATATAAGAAAGGGGTGAGAAAAGATTCTATGAAAGGGTATGTATACCATGGATCTAGTGAGGCAATAATATTATTGTAGAATAAATGATAACAAATAATTTAATATAAATAAATCACATCATTTTGAAACACATTAATGAAAATGAAATGTATTTAAAAAATCATGTGGATACAAATAACTGATTTCATTATGATCTGATACATAATTTCCAACATTTGAAACATAACGTTTTGGTTTCGTGCCAAGACATGAAATACATATGGTCAATGCCTCATTATAAGACATCACAAATAAATGGGTAATCCCATGGAAAAATAAACAATTTAATTTGTCTCATTAGACCCACTAATACGTCAATATTATTTTTAGTTCTCAGACCTATTGATCAGATATTAAGTCGAGTAAATTCATCATATGAATAAATAATACACCTTAAAAAGTCTGACATTTAAAATTAGTAAGTGTTTGTATTTGAAGAACTACCATTTAGAATTTTAATACCCTCATAATTAAAAATAATAAAAAACCATCAATAAGAAATGATGAATGGTATCTTTGTAGAATATCCTCATTTAAGAAAATATTTAACAAAGGATATTGACATATATGCAAATACATTAAAATTATAACAATAATTTTTTATGAATAATGTTCCCTTTTAAACATGAAAAGAGTTATCTAATAATTTTCCATGAGAATAAAATTCTTCAAAAATAAGACTTTAAAAATTTAAATTAAAATCCAATTCCTCAATTGTTTATTTTTGAAGTAAATTATGTTCCTATCACATAATTTGAAAAACATTCCTTTCACATATTAGAAAAAAGGACACAAAGATCCTTGTTCAGAGAATACAAAAAATTTTCTTTCTAAATTTTTTTAAAAAATTTAAATTATTGTAAAAAATGTTATCAATAAACAATTGGATAACAGTATAAGTATTTTGGAAAAAAATGTGCTAAAAATGGTCATGGAAAAAAACTATTCCCTACAAAGTACAAAATCGAAGTGGGTTTTCCTTTAAATAATTTGTTTTTTATTTGGATAACATAAAGATAGGAGAATGAAATTAAAATATTCATTTTAAATAATAAATTATACAATAACAAATAATAATTTTTTTATATTTAAAGATAAAATAATTCTCTATGAAGAGACTAAAAAATAAATAATCCTGAATAATAAAGATATTGACAATTAAACACTTACATCACGTTTGGATTTATTTTTATGTGTTTGATCCTCATGTATAATAAATATTGATTTATTATATATATTCCAAAACAATAATCATATATATAATACCATATAATATTTACATATAACCCTTTATCACCCATTTATTAATAATTCATTATTAAAATTAGCTTTACATGTGATAATTGCTTTATTTTTCATGTATGGTATAATTCAATAGTTCACAACATTATACATTGATCATGGAAAAATAATATACAAAATTTTATTAATTTTATAAATATAATATATATTCACTATATTTTTTAATATTATCATATAATTTATACATAGAAAAATGAATTATACTGTTTATGAAGAGGGTTAGTCTTACGTATGCATAAACATTGTTTTCACATTTTAATGGATAGAAAAAAATCTAATTAATAATTAACATTTGTAGAATCAATATCATATAATATATATCATATATATTTATGAAATATACACTTATTAAAATATATTTAATTAAGAAATGAAAAATGAGTTAATTGCTTTGTGGATGTATTAGTTCAGACGTACAGATAAGTGACATTATCATTTTTCATTTTATGGAAAAGACGGTGTATAATGGTGGTTTAATAAAACTAATTATATTTAGGTATATTAAGGATACTGATTTTATTATTTTATGATAAATAACATGTATTAATAATATTTAAAATAAGAAGTAAAAAATAATGTGATCAGTTAAGATTATTACCTCTTATTTGAATGATCTCAATTACATCTCCACTTAAGGGCTTTGGGGCTGGTATTTTGGGAATAAAAAACCCTATAAAACACTAATATGGTAGTTGGTAGGCTAAATTGGTAGGTATTGGATGATTTAGGGTTTTTATAATAGTGTAAATGATATAGGTAACGAGTGTCCTTTTATAAAGGATCGAAGTTACACCCATGGAATTACTAAAAGGATTAAAATATAACTAGGTAATCATCTATAAAAATTAATAAATGTGGATATAGAGACAAATAAAATGAGTTTTTTGGTATAAGTAACATCATACAATGATATTTATCTAATATTTTCATCATTGCAAACATTTTTTTTGTTTAACCTCCTGGTTAACCAATTTTAACATTAACCATAGTAATGTCTTTATCAATCATAAAGGGTTATAATAATACATATAAGATAAAAATTGGATCATAAATGTAAAATGAATGAATGTTCCAAAAATATATTTTCCCCATTCCCTCTTTAAATATTTTGGATATTTTTAATTAATTTATTAATATATTCTTTCGTAAAACAAAATTATTTACATTTTGAAAATATTCACTAATTTGAATTTTATGACATCAAGAAAAATATGAAATTTGAATATAATAATTTAAATAATTAACAATAAAATATATTAAACAATAAAATTTTAGTCATACAATAATTGTTCTAAATTTAATTAATTTTATTATTTTTGATATCATTTATTTTATTTCTTTCATTAATTAAATATATATTGTGTCAAAATTGTGACGGTGTTTTAAAGAAATTATATAATAACAATGACTTAATTATAAATTAACAACATAATAATAATTTCATTATTCATAAAATAATATTCAATATTCATCCACATCTTACTTTTATCCCTATGTTAACTTAAAAGGTAATTCTAAAGTCAAGATTGTGACATTTTTCGATTTTATTTAATTAAAATAATATATAAGTCAATGTTAAAGAAACATGTACACTAGTGGACTTATTTTATAGAATTTTATGGAAATTGATGAACTCCATCCATCCAATAGGATAAAGTAATGTGTTAGAAAAATTTTAAATCCTTATCTCATGTCATGAACCCTATTTTACCCATTTTACCCATTCCATGGTGACAAACATTAACCAAGGTAACTATTCATAATGTTAAAAAAAGGAACAATATTAAAAAATTAATACTACTAATTAAAAATATGTGAGAAATGTTTTTTAATTCAATTTCTATAAGAGGTATAAATTAGTTATAAAATAAGTGTGAAAAGCGTGAATAAAATTACTTATCAGAAAATTACAGTTTTAATTAAAAAATACGATTTATTATTATTCTTTCTAAGTAAAATTATTATATGAATGTTAAATAATATGATATAATATATAATATATCTATTTAACTCATATAATAAATCAAAATTTATTAATTTTTTTCAATTATAAAAAATACATTGTGCGCATAAAAATAAATTTTCATAAAAACATTAGTCTTACATTTAAATGTTTTTATTTTTTTAATCACTTATTAAGTAAATAATTCAGTATAAACAAAAAATGTATAAAAATTTATTTATTCCATTACATATCCACCATTATAATGGATATTTAATAATTATCACATTAAATAATAATATTTCAATATTTTATCAATGTTTGATTAAACTGCATGTTGTGTTTAAAAAAATATATCAAAGAAATATAATTTATTTATAGAGATTTATAAAATCGTCTAGTGTAAAATTACACCGAAATTGAAATGAATATATTCATCAAATTGTTTCACTCTAATAACTAAAGATACATATTCCTCATCACATCCTCATGTTCCCCCATGGCTTCCTCAAATTTATTGTTTCTCCATAAAATATTTTCCACATTAATTGAATTTTTTTAAATAAAATTCTCTATACGATGTAGAATCTCCACTAGTTAATCCTCATAATAGATATCAATCAATATTGGTATGACCTAGCAGTCTAGTACATGTAAAGGATCAATTATTTACTTCCTTAGGAAAGATACAGGGAACACATCATGAATCTAAAAGAGATTTGGTTGAAGTGTCTAGCGATAAGATAATGTCATGATATAATCCAAAATATGGAAGGGGAAACATACATAGGGATCATCATTTTTTTATAAATATTATTACCCTCTTCCATTGATATATTCATAGGAATAACATTTCACCAACACCATTCTCTAAATCTCAACGATTTTTTTCAGCATAAATTTTTCATCAACTCTGAGATGCCCTTATGTGATATTAAATGGATATAACTTATTATAGCATTTAATAATCTATACTAGGTACCAATAGAATTCTTTATTTAACATAATTCCACCATGATGGATGTCTACACATCTTTCCATTGAGGGATTCATAAGGAACTATTTGAATACATGAGTAAAATCTACTATTTTACGAAAATTAAACCTACCATAGGTGTTGATACAAAATACCATTCAAATACATAATGTAAGAGCTCAAAATATATTATAATTTTAAAATGGTCATATCATACTATTATATGTATAAGGATGATAAGTTGTACTGAAACTCAACTATGTATCCATATCTCACTGAAGACTTTTCCATAACCTTGAAGTAAACCAGGGATTATAATAAGATACAATAGAATTTTGTACCCTATAAATAATTACCGTTTTATTAATGCACTAGAAATATAATTTGGAGATAAATAATCTCTGAGACTAATAAAGTGTGTTTACTTTGTAAGGAAATGGTATTTTGAATTATTTTGTGATTCGGATATTAATTTCCATGGTGATGTTTTCCCATTTCCATTTTGGTATGGGTAATGACTAAAAACACATTATATTTTTGTCTATCTTCTTTAAAATGATGAAATATAAGGAACTGATATATTTACTATAAAATATATCTCACTATGTTGTCCCACATTTAATACTCTTTCATATCTCTACGCGCCTTTTCAATTCTTGGAAGAATAGAGGGTTTTAAAATATGATCATCACCCAACAACAACTTTTTCATGTCCGATATAGTTAGGAAACATAATCAACATCCAATCGATATAATTATAGTATGATTTTAGTTTAACTCACATACATTCCTTAGCTTTTTATATAATTCCACATCTTCTTTTTTGTGCCTTCATAATCCTTTCAGGGATGGATGGTTGAACATTCATCTGAGAGGATAAGACATCTCCCATTTCCTCTTACATTCAAGATCCATTGAAAAAATCTATAAATATTATCTCTTTCATTCCAAATCATGGAAAAACATTTTTGGTAATTCCAACTCAAAACATCATCAACATTGTTTTCCATCCTAGTTTAATAATGTGTTAGAAATCATTATTGTTTACCAACTCTAAAAAAATTATTTGGAACATATTATACCATTTCCATGTAAATAGATAATTCAAACTTTTATGTTCATTATATATAACACACAATCTAAAATAAATATGATGTCTCAATGTTTTAAATAATCATTTACCACTTCAAACTCAAATGCATCGGTTGGGAAATTTTCTCAGATATTTTTAATTAGTGGGAGGGTATTTTATCACGATGTCATTTTTCAAAAGGACACATTCTAGTACCTTATTTGAAGTATCGTTATTAATCAAAAACCCATATACATTATAGAGTAGTGTAATTATTGGTGTGATAACTATCATTTTATTATGTTCTTTTAAACTATCTTCACATTTTTATATCTCTAAGAACATAACCCCATTTCCAATCAGCATGGTTATCATTTTATATTTTCATGAGAAATATCTCATGTGGTGTTGGTTGTATCGATAATGTAACATCATGACCCTCTATCCACTAAAATGGTGTCTTGAGAATATTCTCCAAAAGACCTCATGTGTCACTCCTCATACACTATAGGCTGTAGAATAGTAGTGTGGGGTATTAAGAGAATTGTGAAGAGATTTTATCCCATATCAGAGTGCACAACCAAAAGTAAATAACCAAACATCAGAAAAATATGAATATGTGTAAAGAATAATTAAGGTGAAATAGAATCATTCTATAATAATATTATATATATTCATGGTATTAACATCCATGTCACACATACAACATCAATCGCCTACTAGGACGATCACACATATACAAGATAAATTAAAAAATAAATACATAATTCTCTATAAGAAAATATGATATATATCATATACCGACTCTCTAGCATCGTCATACCATCCAAACTAACATGAACAATAATGCAACACTTGAAATGATTCATAGAACAAATTTTTTCCTATTTAAACATATGAGAGCTACTCGGGTACCCATGGGCGGTGTACACCGATGTTGGGTGTGACTATAACTCAGTAGGCCTCAACCAATGGTTTCGATAGAAAATTCCAATTATAGAATCAGTTTATACAAATAAAAATTATAAAAATAAAAAATATAGAAAGTAAAATACATGTCGATAGAAAAAAATGACTCATATTTAACCAACTGGACATGGGTCCTACTGTTAAACCCAAACAAACCAAACCATTATCAAAATAATCCAGCCATCAATGAAAAAAACACATATGATAAAGCATGCTATGAATGGTAATAAGAGGTCTTCTCATTTAATATTTATACATGTGAAGGATAAAACTCAATGTAAGACATATCAAGAGCCTCCGTCCCACACCCAAACTATAATTAATCAGGTTTTCTCCAAAAGACATCAGAATATTTCTGGGAATATTTCTAGAGTTGTGCTCTAAGTCATCTTAGAAGCCATGTCCCAGGGAGCCTTGGTTTTGTGGTATGTTAAAATTTTGAATATTTTTTTCATGCACATTAAATTTCACTTAAAAGGTAAACAACATTTGTTTGAAGTCTTGGGTCTGATTTCTAAGATATGGCTAGGTCTAGAATATCATGTTTACCCTAGGTGCGGCCTAACATCATTTGTGCCGTGAGTTTTGATCAGGGGTGTTATTTTGATGGGGCATTATGAGGGGGATAAAATTTATTTAATTAATATTTAATAAAAAATAAAACATAGTCACACCCCTCCCCTCATGTTGGAGTGAAAAACCAAGGAGCCAGCATTTCCTCCTCCCTCTCCTCTTCTCCCCTTTATTGTAAAATGGGAATGATGCCTCATCAATGAGGTGAGGTGCTACCAATCTCTGTTTATGATGTAGATCATTATCATATTGCTGTGAAGCATGATTTGGGTGTCATTATTTATCCAATGCTTTTTTATTTCACTAACTAAGTAAGAATATTTGAGTTTTGGTCTTAATTACATCATTATAAATTTTTTAATGGTTCTACAGCCCAAATAAGAATGTTATTGGTCCCTTCTAGGTATATCTATGAGTTTTGGGAAATAATGTGATGGATTTGGGTGTTTTGGAGTTGATTATAAACTATAATAACCCTCTACATTGCATTTAGTTCGGTGAGACATGTTTTATATCTCTTCTTGTTCAGGGAAGATAAAATTTTAGGACTATATGTCATATATCGGGGTTATATTTCATGTATTCCCCTAAACTGTGTGATCATGAAGCATGGAATAGGTAAACTATGTGAAACTAAATGGTCATGTACTAACACATATCCTAGGTACATGGAAACATGGTCTGGTACATGGATGTGGAAAAACTACATATAAAGGTGGTTGTTTACCTGGAGCACACCATGTAGTATGGGATACACAACGTGTAAGGGACACTATTTTATATTCTGTGTATAAGAGGAACATTACTAGGGGAGTAGTAATGAGGAAAATAGCTTGTTCCTACCATTCACACTATGTAACCTTACATGGGTTGGTAAATTGTGAAGACATGATTAAAATGTGGGTACTCAAGTGGGTCACACGTTATGTATTCCCTAATACATGTCATGAACTCCTATGAGATTATCTTGGGATCTTTCGTCATTTGTATCTTCATCTCCAGGATTCAGATTCAGGCTTCTGAGTATCCTATCTGAGTAATTTTCTTCGTAGAATGTGATGGTGGCCTCTGTTATATCTTATGATACATGAGGTAGAGTAAATTGAGTGAGACTCTCGTAAATATGTATTGATCCAATGTTGGAATTAGTGTGGTTTTTAATGAGAGATGTTGGGATTGGTACATCTGTGTATCTTCATGGAACATGTTTCCCGTAACTCACTACATAGGTAGAGATGGTACTATCCACATTGTAGTCATGAGTCCATTTCCTTTGGGTAGTTTCTTCTGAGGGTGTTACTCTATTGATGGATTGGGGTGCAGATTTACCTGTGATGTTCGTTAACATTGAAAATGCTCCCCTGTCATGTTTGGGCATGGGCCCTCCATACTCATTGAAAGGTATAGTTGGAACTTCCCTATTAGACTAGGGTGAATCTCCTCTATCTATGTACATGGTACTCCACTATTGGATCATGTTGTGGGTCCTCCATATACGTATAAAGATATAGTTGGTAATCCCCTACCAAGATTGGGCATGGGTCCTCTATCCTAGGAGTCTTAATCTTATGGCGTTCCATGGTACAGATCTTCCATATATGTAGTTCCGGATGAGTCAGTACTCCACTGTCATTATGGGGAGTTGGTCCTCTAATAAGGGGTTTGTACTCCCATGTCATATTAGGGAATGGGGTCACCATAGTGAACATTATGAAAGAGTCTATACTCCCATTTCATACTAAAGTGTGTGTCCTCTGGAAAAAGAGTGGTAATTTCATATAAGGTTAGGGTGTGGGTCCTCAATCTATAGAGTAGAACTCCCCGGTTGTATCAAGGAGTGGGTCCTCTAATAACATTTTTGTACTCCACTATCGTTCCAGGTTGTGGGTGCTCACTTATGAAGAAGAAATCCAATGTCTTTGAGAAGTAGTGGAGAGATGGTCCTCCATTAGAGTTGGGGCTCCCACATCTTTTGGAAATAGTTATGAGGAGTCGCCCCCTCCACATGATATGAATTATAAATATTTAGTATTTATTTCAAACTCTACTGATAGAGGTTCAGGACACTCAATATAGGAGGAATAATGGGTTCGTAGGTTAGTTAGAAGCATTACTCCCTCTACTGAAGGGTAATGGTTAGTTGAAGGTCCCTCAATTTTATATCATTAAAGTGGTGGCACACTATTCATTTTCTGGATCACTACTCCCTAATCTTCATGAAACGGTGATGGGAGGGCCTCTTCAATTTTTTTTCTTTAGTTTTCATTTGGTTCAAGATAAGGACACTAGGACCTTTTGGGCTCAGCACTACTGTTGGACCTAGTAAGATATCCCTGATGTAGTGGATCACTTTGATGGGTTCCATATGGTATTTCTGAGCTCTTGGAGTGTGATCTCCGAGTTTCATGTAACAGTTAGAGCCAATGATGAGAATCATGTTGCGGGATATGAGGTTGGAACCTCATAAAACATAGAGTCTGAGACCAGCTTATCCGGGTGACTTCTGGGATTCCTTGTAGTTTTGTCACATGTTGGGGTTAAAACCCCTTATAGACCAAGCTGATTTGTCATTTACATATGAGGATGGTTCGAGATGGAGTCTCTCTCTTGATTGTGGTTACCTCTATCAAGTTAGACCAAACTATTTCCTTTCAGTTTCTCCCTTTTTATTATGTTGTTTTGGGGTTCCTATATTGTATTTTTTTACTCACCCCTGCATTGGATTTTCCTACACTTTTTTAGGTCGTGTTAAAACCACAAGTCTTTCGATGGAGTCTATAGAGGACCTGAGTTATATTAAGATTATTGATCCAGAAAAACTAAGGTGTTTAATGAAATAGGTGTGAGGATATTCCTAGAATTTTTATTTGATAGTGATCCAATCCTTATGAAAAGGTTGGATTCTTTTATAGTATTCTTTGGTGGGTGTTGTTTTTTCCTTCATTAGATTTCAATACTTCTATTTTATTATGGATGTGTGATATAGATTTATTCATGCATTGGTTACATATTGGTTTTTACATTTCAATATTTTTTTATATTTGATATTTGTTTGTTTTTGTGTATAATTACATTGGAAATGCATCCCATGTTACTTATGTTCCTACTCGACATTAGTAACCAACCTTTAGAATGTTAAAGACAGTCTTGGGGAGTTGTGTCTTGGGCCCCTTCGTTTTGGGTCATGATAGTGTGGTATCATAGGGGTTTGGTTTTAATTTAGGACCGGGAGTCTCTGATATTGGTTTGGGTTTCCTAATGACTTTGTTAGGACATTTCGATTTTGGATCATAGGCCAAGGATTCTCAGTTTTGTGAAGAGGCTAAAGAATCCATTCATCAGAACTCTAATAAATTGGTTTTCAACTCTATACAGTTGGATACTTTTCTTTGGGAAATTAATGGTACATGCATCAAAATGGACTGGGTCTTTGGTTTTACCTTTCATTATTTATGAATCACCACATATATTCACTTTGATCGTGGTGAATCTTGATTCTATTTTAATAGGAATCCATGATATTGGCCAAATAATACTCCATGACATGATTTGGAAAATAATTTGACCAATTTTGAGGCTTCAGTGTTGGGCATTGATTCTAAGGCGTTACCTCTTGGTGGTCTGCAAATAGTGCCATCTCTTGTTGAGGATTAGGTTTTATCGACTGTTCAAGATGAATATGATTGTATGATGAGTTCAATACATGTTTTTTAGAGATACTAAACCCTGAGGTACATGGGTTATTAAGACCCCAGGCAATATACGACTGGATTGAGTCAGTTATGTGATTTTTCTTCTTAGTGAGGACAACTCCTGATCAAATGGTTGTCCAAGTAGTGAGTTGTCTGTAGGGTTTATCCGGGTGATGGTGGAGTTTGGTGATACAGTCTCATGACAAGGAGACACTCACTTGGATGTAGTCCAATAAAATATTCTGAGAATATTTTTACCCAGTAATGTTGAGTAGTCTGTATCTAGGATATTCTATAGCTTCGTCTAGATAGAGTGATAGTGGTGAAGTTTTCAAAGAGGTTCAAAAACTTGTCACTATTCTCCGATGACATGGTTTAGGATCTATTTCGTAGAGCGCAGACCTTTGATCAGGGATTGATTTTAGAAATCATAGTGTTTATGATTATGTTGTGAATTCCAAAATATAATGGTGTTCTAGAGAGAGATCTGGTGGTGGAGAGTTTCTTGGCTGAGGAACAGGTGGATGTGACACACAACAGTGGTCACGAGGCAAAGGCGTTGATAGGAGCTAGAATACAACATGTAAGAGGATCACAACATAATAGATATACACATGCCCAAACTCTTTCACATGGGCCTATAGTATAGGAGAAGCAGAAAAGATCATGTCATCCATAAGAGATTCTTCGTGGGGATCTGTTAGAATTTGTGTCTTGTTGGAGAGGTGGTGTACTATTAGACCCCATTACTATAGATGGATCATGGTTCATTGTGCTTTCCCACTTGTCGCAACTAAGGATACATGTTCACATTTGTTTCATGATATTGGCATGGTAGAATTTGGAGATGATAGTGTTTGGACATTGGTGTTTCCTATTCCTATGAACTTGTAAGAAGCATGGGAACCCTTGGTGACCTTGCTGGCATGGGAGTCTAGTTTAGATATCAATTTATTCTCTTATTATTATACATTACTTTATGGGGATGAAAATCCAAAAGGTGTTGAGAGTTTAATGGCTTGAGTTTTAACCCAAAATACTTCAGAATATTTTGGGGAATATTTTCAAATATGGGTGATTAATTACAGTGGGAATCTGGGGCTTGGGGATCCTTGGTGTGACAATATTTAAAAATATTAAATATGTTTTGTCACCCACACACAGTTTCCCTTAAAATGTAAATAACTCCTATTCAGATAACTGGATCAAATTTCATAGACCATGGTTTATTCCTAAATTTATGTTTACCCAAGGCATGACGTAAGGTCCTCTAGACCAGGAGTTTCGATTAGGGGTGTTTTGGTGAATGGGAATTACAGGGAGGATTAAATTAATTAAGTGAATATTTAATTAAAAATATAACCTAAATACACCCACCCCTCATGTTGGAGCACACAACCAAGATATCGACATCTCCTCCTCCCTCTCCACTTCTCCCCTTTGGTGAAAAATGTATCAGACACCAAATCGATGAAGTGAGGTGCTTCTGATATTTGTTTCTAATGTTTCTCGTGTAATAGCCATGCCTTTTCTGGAGTCATCTGAGATGCTTTTTTTTAGAAATTTTTAGTTTTTTAAGTACCATTTATTCAGAGTTGTGGATTAGGGTGAGTTTGGGTGGGTTTTTATGAAAAAATAAATTGCATAGGGTTGTGCATGGTTTGACAAACTGTGTGCCCCTGCATGGGAAACCAAGAAAAACACGAAATAGATGTCTACATGGATGGAACATAGTTTAACCTATCTATGGGCCCCTACCCAAGAAACCATGTTTTTAGGTTTAAATTATGAAAAAATTAGTTTTTAAATCACTCAAACCCCTGAATCCCCTCTATTTCGACCTAGGATCGGGATTGAAAAATTTTAGGTGATCCCAGAGCCTTCTAGAGAGATCCAGTGTGATTTCAACATTATTTTTTGAGATCTAAATCCCAGATTGAAGATATTATCTCTTACTAGTAAGTTGATTTCAACATGTTGGTTCTTTTGTTCTTTCCTCTATATTTCCTTAATCATTTCACAGAAGATCTCCACTATTTCAGGGATATAAACCTATGGGTTGATATATAGATCTATGATTGTGGATCTATATCTAGATTTGAATGATCTTGATGCTTTTGATTTAAATTTTGGGTTCATTTATTTATATCCGGATATTAATAGACTTCATTGTGCCACTCAGATTTTGGGGATTTCTATTGGGCTAAAATCAATCAACAAACTGAGGATAGTTGTCTAAATCAAACTCACATAGTCGTGTATTTGATATGTGTACGTGATATTATTGAATTCCTAGCTCTCCATGATAATTGATTTCCTAAACATGAATAATTAGGAATAATGAATCGACTTGTGGATTTCGTGGCTGATTTATTGATTATTTACTCATGGGGATAAGGGGACACCAAAATAGATAATTGATTTATGGAATTTGTTTATGATTTGGGATATTATAATTGAGGTATTGAATCAATGGTGTTAAGCTAATTAATTGGGGGGGGGGGAATTAATTATGATATGATGTTTGGATGTGTAATGTAATTAGTGTTGAATTAATTATGTGCCATGATGTCGATTAAACATGATTAATTATGAGAATTATTTATGATAATATGATATTTTATTTGGATAATTAATTATAAAGAATTATTTATGGAATAAGATTTGTGTTGATTGATTAATTAATTGGTAAATTAATTAATGGGTTATGTTCTTAGTTAATTGTTGGGATAACTAATAGGATTTGGTATGTTTAACTAATCATTGTTTTAATAATGAAGGATGTGGTTAATTTTTGTTAATTAATGAATTATTTAAATTATTGAGAATGTGTGTTCTAGACATAGAATTCTAGACCAATTTAGATGTTGGGACATGGACGTGGCGTTCCTCACCATTAGTTATCCAAAATTGTGATGTGGGGTGTTAGAAATGGTGATCTACACTGAATGAGATATGGGGTTCTTGACATGGATTTCAACACCAAATTAATGACAATACTAAATTGTGATTTAAATGGGTGACATTTATTGAAACTGGGTTTAATATGATAATTAAATAATAAATCTCAATGTGATAAATATTTAATTATGAACTAAATTTATTGCTTTATAGAATTCCATACACTATCTTTTGACTAGACTTGTTTTAGACACCATTGGTGGTGGCCTACTAAGTCGTACTCACACCCTACTTGGACCGCCTGATCAGGATTTGAGAATACTTTTTTGTTCCAAAACATGATAAGGGAAAGGCCCTAGGATAGGTTACTATTTGGTAATGGAACATGGGAGAGGGAACCGGACATGGATTGGGACCTGGTATGGAGTTATTTTGTCTTTACTTTTATTTTCATTCTAGAAACTTGAATCTTGCATTATAAAAGAATGTTTTCCCTTTCAAATGAGTATTGTATTTCATGTTTTGACTATCACGTGACATTTTATTGTTCTTCTTATTTATACGCCTCCACACTTGTTGGTTGTGGCTTTCTTCCATTAGTGTCTTATTCTGATTAAATAGGGTATAGTCTCTCCAGGATATACTTACCATACCCTCACTACTAGTCGAAACGCTATAGTATATGGGAAGGTGCGTTTGAGGGCATGTGACCTACTTGCTCAGGGCATCGTTTTGTAGTAGTCATGTTGGGACATTACAAAGTGGTATCTAATGATGGTTTCATTTCATTATTCATCTGTTGTCTCGATGTTTTGGGAATGGTATACAGGGGACTGGGAAGGGTCATGGCTTGGTAATGAACTCGTGCATGGGATTTTCAAACCCATGTACTAGGGAAAATCTGGGTACTCAAGGTGGGATTGTTGTTATTGTTGTTTTTTGTTACATTAGGATATTATTTCACCTTCTATAATAAACTTTTGGTGTGATGTGATATTTGTTTTGAAAATTGTTGAATTTTGATTTTTGGCCTAAAGAGTCACAATAGTTGAGTCTATACAAATTATTCTAGGCACTAAGGGTTATTATGACATGAAGCATTGTAGGAACTCGTGATAAAATAGGTTATAGATAGGTTTTGAAATTGAATCATTTTTCCTTGTTGTTAGATTGAAATAATGCTGAAAATTGAGAAAAAAATGGGTGTCAAATGAGAAACCTGAATAATGAGATGGGTTGGATTAATAAATTGAAGAATTAATTAATTTTAATTGATGTAATTAATTAATTATAGGAATCATTTAATGAGATTGTTCAACCCCTTGTTAACTAAGACCCCATAGTAGGATGGTCAGGGGTAGTGATAGTGCCTCGGTGTTGACCATGTGGAGAGAAATGGGGAAAAACATGTAGAAACTTGTTCTATTTCATTCTACTGTTATGTAAATGTTATAAGGTTGTATTATGAGACCTAAGACATGTTTTTGGCTTTGTAGAGTTATTCCTCTATTACTCTTTTTTATAGGGAAACCAAGGGGTATGCCAAGAACTAACTTCCAGATACTTAACATGAGGCACCGTTACTGTCAGATGATGATTAAGAGTAACAGTTCTAAGAGAACTCTATTATTTTCATGAAAATCATGAAGTGAGACCTGGCGCAGGTTTTGAAAAGAATGTATGAGTTGACAATGAAGTTTCAGCTACATAACCCACCAAATTTCACTAGATACGGTCGACCTGAGGGAGATGAATTCTTGATTAAATCCATAGATACGATACTTGATAATTTAGAGACTCCAACTGAGAGGAGGGTCATGTTGGATTTTTATATGATATTGGGGTCAAAAAAGCACTAGTGGGATATTCAGGTACGATCTGGATAGATTGATGATATATTATAGACGTATATTCTGGTGAAGTTTTTGGAACACTTCTATCCAGAGATGTCGAGACAAGAGAATCCTTCAGGGTTTAGGCATCTGACATGGGGAATCTTGTCCATAATGGATTATGCTGAACGTTTCACAGATTTATAGAATTTTTCTCCATATTTGGAAGAAGATGTGGGTACTTCCAAAAAACTTTTTCAGGATGGGATTAGATGTAAAATTAAGCCCCAGTTGAATATATTTAGGCTCAATAGGTTTTCATAAGTGGTGAATCGGGCTATCATTTTATAGGGGAATCTGAGGGAGGCTTCAAGTATTGGATAGGTAGCATTCACTAAACGATCATTGAGTGTTCCTTCTAAGAGAAGGATTCAGCATTATGAGAACAATAACCAAGACAGAGGAATTAAAGGTGGATAGTCATATAGAAATGTTGCAAAGGATCATACTAATGTGTTTTTCCACCAATGTAGAAGGCTCGGACACTATCACGTAAATTATCCTTGACCACCAACAGAGTGTCGGTTTTGTGGTAAGATAGGCCACCTATATAAGTTTTTCAAGAATCAATGATGGGATGGTACTGACAGAGAAACATCTCAAACTAGAGTGTGGTAGCTGGAGTTCTACTAGTAGAGGCAGTGCACATGGTGCATCAAGGTATGAGCTCCCCTATCAATAAAGTGGTGATACTCATGGGTGTTTGACGGTTCCATAGGTAAGTGGGTCAGGATAGTTATATATTGTGAATCCTTAACTTGTGTAGAGCGAGGCTAGTCTATTGATTGTGAGAGGTAATATTCTAGTATCTTCTACTTTATCTAGTATCTTGTTCGATATTGGTGCCTCTAATTCCATTATATCTACAAATATTCTTAACGGATTGAGCCTGGAGGTGGAGTCTATAACTAGAGAGATGAATAACGATACACCATTCTGAATGCAGTTTAGAGATATCTATTCATGCAAGTGTTGTTTTATAGAGACCGAATAGTATTGTTTTCTTTGGGATCTATATGTACTTGATATAATTGGCTTCGACCTTATTGTGGGTATGGTCTGGTTAGTCGCATATCGATCCCACATCGATTGATACAACATGAGAGTGAAATCGGTATCTCCGAAGGGTGACCAATATGTTCATCATGGAGTATGTGATATCTATGCAAGAAAGAAGGGCTCGTTACTCAGCAACTGGTAGAGCTCACAACCAATTTCTATAGTCTTTTACTGGATGATGGGGGTTGTATGAAAGACATCCTTCCATTAGTTTTGGAACAGTTCCTAGATGTCTTTCCTGAAGATTTATCATGTTTTCTACCTAGGAGATATGTGGAATTAACTTTTGATCTCATGATGGGGGATAATCCAGTGTCTATTCCACCTAATTGAATGGAACTAACTGAGCTTCAAGAGTTCAAAATTTTTTTGGAGGAGTTGGAGGATAAAGGGTTTTTCCATCCAAGTACGTCACCTTGGGGATCACCTATCTTTCTTGCAAAGAAGGCCGGTAGGAGTTTACTCTTTCGTGTATATTACTGTAAGTTGAATAAAATGACCACGAAGAACCGATATACTCTTCCACGTATTGATGATCGTTTTGACCAACTGGCGTGGGGTTGCGGGTTCTCGAAGATCGATCTAAGACCATGGTATCATTAGGTGATGTTTGAGACTTCTAATATACCCATAACTACTTACAGAAGAAGGTATAGAAATTATGATATTTTTATAATTCTGTTTGGATTGAAAAACTCTCAAATAGTTTTTATTTCCTAGATAAGAAAAATCTGTCATCCATGTCGTGTTCAGGTTTTGTTGGTGTTTGTGGATGACATCTTGTTGTACTCTAGGACTCATGAAGATCATTCCCAACATCTTGACACTGTTTTGATTACACTAAGAGAGCACCAGTTATACGACAAAATATCTAATTGTCTATTTTGGATTTATAGTGTCCACTTTTTGGGGAACATAATCTCAGAAGAAGGTGTAGAATTTGACACATAGAAGGTTCAGATAGTGGTTTCATGGGATCATCCCAAAAAAATGTTGATATATAGAGATTTTTGGGATTAGTTCGATATTACAAGAGGTTCATCCATGAATTTTCCTAATTTGTAACACTACTTTTAGTATTGAAAAAGAATGCGATAAAGTTTTAGTGGAAAGAAGCATGTGACAATGCATTCTAGTAGTTGAATAATATCTTGAAATCAACACCAATTTTGACCTTAACTTAGTCAGGTGAGGAGTACACGATGTATTGTGACTCTTCTAGAATCAGACTCAGATCTGTGTTGATGAAATGATAATGAGTCATAGATTACGGGTCTCCACATTTGAGGCAACATGAATAAAATTACCGCATTCATGACCTTGAGTTGGAAGTGGTGTTTTATGCTCTTATATGTTGGTGAGGCTATATTTTGGGTTAAAAGTTTAATTTTTTATAGATCAAACAATATCAAAGTGTATATTTTCATAGCGCAACATAAATCATCATCACCGATGATGGGTGGAGTATATGTCTTCCTTTGATTTTGAATTTTCATATACACCTGGAAAGGGGAATGGTGTGGCTTAGTCCTAGAGAAAGAAATATCAAACTGAGTTGGTACATGAGTCAAGTGTAGAGTAGAAGATGAAGACATTGATGGATGAAATGCACGTTGTGGTTCATGAGAGTCCGGAGAGGATGACTCTTGTTTCTGTAGTAGTTATGTCTACACTCTAGAGGTGGATTTGGTATAGGCAGTATGAGGATCCAAAGTTTTTATCCCTAATGGAATGCCTTGAATGTCGGGAGACACCTTCATACTGGTTGATAAATAAGAATGAGGTCAACTATGTGAAAAATAAAATTGGGTTGCCAATGGGTATGCGAGAGAATCCCATGTAGGAATTTCATGAATCAAATTGGGAAGTACGTACTGGGGTAAAAAAATGTACCATGACCTATAAAAAAAGTTTGGTGGACATGCATGAAAATAGAGGTAGTAGGGTTCGTAACAAGATGTTTCATCTATCTATCGGTAAAGGAAGAGCATTAGAGACCAGGAGGTCTGTTTCAGTCGTTTCCCATTCCAAAATGGAAGTGGGCCTAGGTAACTATTGATATTTTGGTAGGACTTCCATGGACATTAGAAATAATGATTCTATTTATGTCATTGTGTATCGACTGATGATGGTAGTAAATTTATTTCCTATTTGGGAAACCTTCATAATAGATTAGTTGGGAGAATTGTATGTTCAGGAGATTTTTTGTTTCCTTGGGGTTCCACAAATTATAGTTTCATATCACAATTCATTCTTTACTTCACTCTTTTGGAATGTCTTATATAAATTCCTCAGAACACTGGTTTTGTTATGTATGGATTTACACCCACTAATAGATGGACACTCAGAGTGTACCGTACAGGTGTTGGAGGATATGATGTGGTCTTGTGGACATGACGTTGGTGGTTCTTGAGAGAAGCACTTGGATTTAGTGGAGTTCTTCTATAAGAATTTTTATCATGTAAATATATAGATAGATCCATATAAGGCACTTTATGGTAGACCATGTTGATCAATATTATGCTAGATAGAGGTGGGTGAGTCAAAGTTATTGGGAATGGGTCTCATGTAGGAGATGTCAGATCTGGTGCAGTTGATTCGAAAATGTATGGCTAAGGATTAGAGAAGGAAAAAATTATATAATGATAGATGGAGACAACCCCCAGAGTTTATAGAGGGTTATCGTGTTTTAGTTTTGGTGTCACCTAGGTTGGGTCACTATATGATATAGAGGAAGGGAAAGTCGGTTCCTAGGTTTATAAAACCGTTTGAGGTAGTGGATAGAATCAGGTCGGTGGTGTACTGATTGTCCCTTCCATATAAATTCATCAATATCAATGGTGTTTTCCTTGTGTCATAGCTATTGTGTTATCACCCGTTCCCATCTTATGTGAAAGATTTGGAGGATTTTGACCTTGAGATAGATGCATCCTTTGAGAAGCATCTAATACGTGTACTGGATCATAGAGTTAATGTGTGGTGGGGAAAGATTGTGCTGATAGTTCGTGTGTTATAGAAACATTGAATTATTTATGAGGAAACATGGGAAAGGGAACCATACAAAAGGACTCAATAGCCCAATAATTTTGGCTCACAATCTTAGTAACATTTGGGAGTGCAGCTCAAGGATGAGCTTCTTTAAGATGGGGATATTTTAAGTTCCCAACCTTTTATGGAGTCATCTCGAGTGAATTTTTCATGTACTTTTGAGGTTTTTAATTTCCTTTTCATTTTTGTTGTGTATTAGGGTGCATTTAGGTTATTTTCTTAGAAATAATTAGAGATAGAGGGTTGTGCGTAGTTTTTTCAGAATTTGATGAACTGTGTGCCCTTTCTAGGGTAACCGTGCCAACCTAGATAGAGAGCTCTACATGGTTGGTTTACCTTTTACCCTAACTATGTTCCACTATACAACAAACAATGCAAACAAGTTTTAATTATCTGAAAATTTGTTTTTAAATCACACTTACCTCCTTAAACCCTCTATTTCAACCTAGGATTGTGCTAGGAAAATTCTAAGTGATCCCAGAATCTAGATATAGGGATTCCAAGGTTATTTAAACACAGTTCTTGGAGATCTAAATCCCAGATTGATGATCCACTCTCTTCCCTGTAAGTGAATTTCATCTCATTGCTTCTTCAATTCTTTCCTCCATCCTTCCTTGATCTTTTCATGGAAAATCCCCACTATATCCATGGATCTAAAACTATGGGTTGAGATCTAGATCATTGGTTGTTTATCTATATCTATATTTGGAATATATTTATGCTTTTGATCTTAATTTTGGGTTTCTGGATTTAGATATGTATCTTGATTGACGTTGTTGTACTGCTCAGATTTTTGGTATTTGTGTTGGGCTAACATCCATCAACAAACTGAGATAAGTGGTATAAATTGAACACCCATATTTGTGGATT
Source organism: Viscum album (assembly GCA_963277665.1). Lineage (NCBI taxonomy): Eukaryota > Viridiplantae > Streptophyta > Magnoliopsida > Santalales > Viscaceae > Viscum > Viscum album. The sequence goes on from OY728135.1 coordinate 2,010,509,860, forward strand.
TGATATATGTACGTGGGAATATATAATTGCAGGGTTCCCTTGAAAATGTATTCCTTAAATTGGAGTAATTAGTAATATTTAATTGACTTGTGGATTTCCTGATGATTAATTGATGATTTAATCTTGTAACTAATGGGTTTCCGAAATAGATAATTTATTTGGGAATTTTTTTATTATTTGGGATACTGTAATTGAGAAATTTAGTTGGTGGAGTGATGATAATTAATTTAGGGAAATTAATTAATTAATTATTTTTGTCTATGTAATATAATTTATGGTGAACTAATTATGTTCCACGATGTTGATTAGAGATAATTAATTTTGAGAATTAATTATGAAAATTTGACATTTGATTTGGATAATTAATTAAATAATTTATTATGGAATAAGATTTGTGTTGATTGATTAATTAATTGATGAATTAATTAATGAGTTATGTTCCTAATTAATTTTTGGGTTAACTAATGGGATTTGGTATGTTTAACTAATTATTCGATTAGTAAGGGAATGATGTAGTTAATTCTTGTGAATTAATGAATGATTTAAAGGATTGAGAATGTGGGTCCTAGACATGGTATTCTATATTGATTTAGAATTTGGAATGTGGGCATGGAGTTCCTCTCCAATAGTTAAACAAGATTTTTTATGTGGGGTGTTAGACATGGTGATCTACATTGAATGAGATTTGGGGTGCTTGACATGGAGTTCAACACCAATTGAGATTTCGGGTTTTTGAAATGGTGTTCAACACAAAATAAATGAAAATAATGAATTGTGGTTTAAATTTGTGGCATGTATTGAAACCGTTATTAATGTGATGATTGAATAATAAATTTTAATCTGATAACTATTTAATTATCCACTGTAATTATATTTCATAGAATATCATACACTATAATTTGACTAGACTTGTTTTGGACATCATTGTTGGGGACCTACTGAGTAGTGATCACACCCAACTTAGGCTTCCTAATCGAAACCTGAGAATACATTATTGTTGTAATACATGATATTCTCAAGGCCCTGTGGTAGGTTTCTATTTTGGAATAGACCATGGGTGAGGGAACTAGATGTGGTTTGGGTCCCAATTTGGATTCGTTGTCTATTTACATTTAGCTTCATTATAGACACATGAATTGTCATAGCTTGTATTCTGTTTCAGTTGAGTATTGTATTTATTATTTTGAATACCATGTGACATGGTCTTGTTCTAGTTATTTATATGCTTCTACACTTGTTTACTATTATTTTCTTCTATTGGTGTAAAATTATGATACAAGAGGGTATAGTCTCTTGATGAATGACTTTCCAGACCCTCACTGATAGTCGACACCCTCTAGAGTATGGGGAGGCACACTTGTGGTAATGTGACCAACTGGATCGGGACACCGTTTAGTGGCACCCGAGTCGAGACATTACAGATAGAGATCAGATCGTGGCGTAACAGGATGTGGGCGTCATTATTTATCCAAATCATTAGTGTTTCTCTAATGAGGTAGATATTTGAGTTTTTGTATGGATCCCTTTTTATGCATTTCATTAAGGTTCTAGATCCCAAATATGAGTGATATTGGTCCCTTCTAGGTATATATGTGAGTCTTGGGAAGGAACAGGACAAGTCAAGGTGTTTTTGCGGTGATTCCCACCTGGAATTACCATCCACACAGTGTTACATCATTGAAACATGACTTGTAGCTCTTTCTATTTGAGGGAAGATGATATTTTGGGACTACACTCTGTGTACTGGGGTTACACATCGTGTTGTTCCCTAATCTATGTGATCATTGGACATGCCATGGGTTATCCTAGTAAAACTACATGTCCAAGTACTAACACATGTCTAATGTACACAGACATAGGGTTCATCACATCAACATGGAAAATATACATAGTTAGGAGTAAATTTATCCAAAACTTGTCATATAGTATGGGATACATCACGTTTAAGGGACACGGTTGGTCATCCCATGTAGAAAATGAACACAACAAGTGGATGAGTGATGAGGAAAAAGTAATGTACCTATACTACACATTGTTTACCCCTATATGGGTTTGGAAAACATGTAGATAGGATAAATTACAAGGTTCTAAGGTGGTATCATAGATCGTGTGTGCCTTAGTTCATGTCATGTACTCCTAGGACATTTTACTTGGATATTCTGTCTTCATTATCTTCTTCTTTGGGATTTGGATTTCGAATTATGTGTAGCCTATCCTAATAATTTTTACATGTAGAACATGATATTTGCCACATTTATAGCTTATGAGATGTGATGTGTCATAAATTTAGAGAGTTTATCATGAAGATATATGTATCCGATGTTGGTGATTAGTGTGGTTCTTGAAGAGAGACACTGGGACTGGTATTCCTCTATATCATCTAGGAACATGATTCACTTAACAAACTAGAAAGGTAGATATGGGACTCCACACATTCTGGTTGAGGATTGTTTACCTTTAGTTAGATTATCCTTGGGGAGTTAACCCTCTAATGGATTAGGATATGGGATTCCCTGTGATGTTCATGAAGATGGGCAGTGCTCCCCTACCATATTAGGGTGCGGATCCTCTATACTCATTGGTAGAGTCAATAATCCCCTATTAGATCAGGATGTGGGACCTTTATCATTAGATATAGTAATCTTCTATTGGATCTAGGAGTGGTTTCTCCAAATAAGACATATAGATTGAGTGGGTACTCCTCTACCTTGATAGGGAAAGATTCCTCTATCTTATGAGGGAGTTCTCCCCTATCGTTCTCGAGTACGGTTCCACCTTACATGTGGTTCTGGAAGATTCAATACTCCCTTGTCATTATAGAGAGATGTTCCTATATATCGAGTCTTCACTCCCCTATCATATTACGATGTGAGTCCCCTATAGCAAATGAGATAGAAGAGTCGATACCCTCCTATCATACAAGGGGGTGGGTCCTCTAGCTACATAGTGGTACTCCCCTACCAGGTTAGGGTGAGGGACCTATTTCTATGGAGTTGTACTCCCCTATCATATCATGTTTTGGGTACCCCATTCTCCATGTCATAATTCCCTATCATTCCAGGTTGTGGGTCCTCTCTTACGAAGTTGTACTCCTTCATCTCTGAGTATCAGTGGGGAAAAGGTCCTCCTTTGGAGTTGGATCTCCCTCAGTTGTTCGACACAGTTATGAGAAGTGGGCCCCTCCAATTGATATGAAAAATTCCTAGTTAGGGGTTAGTTCTCCCTCAATGGAATGATGTGCATGCCACTCCTTATAGGAGTTACATAGGTTTCATGGGTTATTTAGGAGAAATACTCTATTGACTATGGGGTAATGGAGAGGTGTCGGTCCCTCTTTTATCTCTCATTATCGGGGATGCATGTGCTGCATGGTATGGAGTGGTGCTACCTCTTCCATGTGAAATGGTGAGGGATGGGCCTCATCAATTGGGATTCATTAGTTTTCACTAGGAACAAGGTAACAAAGATAGGACCTCTTGTGCTCAGAACTAGAGAATGACCTTGTAAGACATCTCTGGTGGAGTGCATCTCTCAAATGGGTTCCATCTAGAATTTCTGATCTCATGGAGTGTGTTCTGATATTTTCCTTATATGGTAAGAGCCTACGAATAGAATAATTTTGTTGGATCTAATGTTGGAACCTCATTAGACTTGGATTATGAGATGAGTATATCTAAAAGATTTCTGGGAGTCATTGAGATTTTTTCACATATCGGGATTAACACCCCATGTAGACTGAGCTGAAATGTCCTGTATAGCCGAGGATGGTTCGAGAGAGAGTTTCTATCTGATTGGGTTTCCCTGTAGAGATGTTGAGAAGACTATTTTATTTCATTTGGTACCTGTTTCTTATGGGGTTTCTTGGTTTCCTACTGAGTATTTTTAAACTCACCCTTGCACAGGCCTTGCCCACACATGTTTTGTGTCTTGTGCAGATCATAGTTCATTCAACGGTGTCTATGGAGGACATAATGCAGATAGAGCACAACGAGCAAGATAGACCAAGGTGTTTACCATAGCTTGAACGAGGAGCATTCTAATAGTTGTAGTTGACAGTGATCCCATCCTTCTGAGAAGGTTGGACACTTTTTTAGTTTTCTTTAATGGGAGTTTATTTAAATCTTTCAAATTCAGTACTTCTGAGGTACTCCAGTTCTGGTATATATATGTATGGATGCAATGTTTAATAACTAGTTTTTACATTTCATCTTTTTTTGATCTTGGATATTTTTCCATGTGTACAGGTTCATTGGAAATGCCTCCTATGTTAGTGATGTTCCTACTCGGCATTAGTTGTGATACCTTGTCCATTTAGAGTTGTGATTGGGGATTTGCGTCCTTCGCCCTATCAGGTCGGGACATGAAACAAAACATATAGTAATCTATCAATACTGATACATAATATCTAGTCATTCACTATAATCATAAATCATAAAAATAGTGCATAGAGACTTAGTTCAACCCCGACTAATACATTTAACCATAGTGTCCTAAGCACCAGTCTATCATATTTAATCCATGGATGTAGAGAATCATTCCACAATCAATTTTCATCTTCTATTCCATTATACCTAGAGCCTCAGCATATCACATTAACAATATAAGAAACTATATATTCATGGACTCACATTAATAACATGATCCCTATTGTGTAAAACTAATTTATAGATAATCAATCTAACACCCAAAAAAACTCATCATTTCTAAAAATACTAATGGTCAACATCATGACCATCAAAACATTCAAAATTCATCAGAAACATAGTTTAAAACCATTATTATTTATTGAGGTCCCACTAGACCATTAACACTAAAATAAGATCAAAACCTCTATATCCATCGATCATTTAAAAAGATCTTTGAAGGCTTCTCCCCAAAGAGGGAAGCCATACACCGATGTCAAATAAATATAGAAATCCATTTATAAACCACTTTTTATAAAACAACATAGATGTTAACACCTCATTTTTTAAATAAGAACCATTTAAAAACAAATAATTAATCCTTTGACATGTAAAATAGGTTCATATCCGACATGCATAATTTAAACCGTTTCTAGGTCTTTATATAAATTTATAAAAAATTTATCATATGAAGAAAATAAATTATCGTCTTTGAAACAACAAACATTTGTTACTAAGTTCTAACTATTATAAATTTAACCATTTAATCATGACAACTAAAAATATTTACCTGGTTAAGCTCATTACCCAACTATATTACCCTTTAGACATGAACATACAATGTTTGGGGAATAAAACTCCCCATGGGTAGTTGTAGGTTTTTTCTTATCAATTCAAATGGATATGATAGAATCCATGGAAGTTCTATGGTATCTATTTAACTACCAAACCCATTTACTTTAACAATCGAAAAGACACACCACACAAGGCCTTTAAGTAACAAATCACGTACACATGAAAATTGAATAACAAGATTTTGGGAGAAGATCATATTCCACCTTCCTTATCAATGAAGATTTATATAGCATTTATAAAGCATGGTGGGACTTCCAAGGACCATCCAAGTCTTTTCCAAACTCCTCTGTATCCAAATGATCTCATCAAACCCAATTGGGATCAATTCTCACACTAAGAAACCATATTTCATTAATTATAATAGATATAATTAATTAATAAATAAATAATTTTCTCATGTTAATTCCGAACAACTCATTGTTCCAATAACCTATTATCAAAACTCTAGTAAATTGGTACGAAACGTCTAGAAAAGACTCTTGAACCCATTTTTAGGAATATCGGTAACATGTGATACATCTTTTACAATTAAATAAATTAATTCATTAGTTAAACCCTAATAAAATTTACCATGAATAAATACCTTAATGAAACTCCATGAAATTACATATAGAATCCATCTCAAGGTCCACATTACCAAATTCAACCAGAATCCACAACACCATTGGCTGATTTCTTTATGCTCCTATGGAAAAATAAAATCGCTAAACCGAAAATAATCAAAATTAGGACGAACTATGGAAAGGGGTGACTATAAGGAGGATGAAGATAAATATCACTTTAAATGCTGATGAAATTCCCTTTCAGATACTAAATAGAATGGTGAAATAAATAGGTAGGTTTTAGAAACCTTCTAATTCATATGAATGGAATGGGGGAGGAATATGGTGGGGTGTATGAAAACTCAAGGGGGGATTTTGGTAAAATATACCATTTAATGAAGTTATGGATAACTATATAGTTTGTTAAAAAAATTCCAAACCATGAACCATCCATGAAGTTGAAACTATCCAATCAAACACAGCCATATAGTTGGCCAAACTGTGTGCCACCCGTGAACACCCCACTATATCCCATCATCAACATGGTTAATGGTTTTTTCAAAACCTTGAATATGTCATCCAATATGTCTTAGGAACACTTTATCCTTTTATTGTTTCTCCTAAATCCTATCATGGGTTTTCCATAATCATGTAGTGACCATACAAAATAATTCATCCCAATTCAAAATGAACTAAAATATCTCTAATAATCATGGTGTCACAGAGTTTCTTCTGAATCATGCTCACCAAATTTTGAATCTTGTCAAAACAACTCAAAATCTCATAAAACAAATCATGAACCCTCCAAATCCCATCCAAACACCCATTACACTTCATGAGAATCATTACTCATCTCAAAATAGTACTTTGAGGTATTCCAACTCTCTTAATTTTATTTTGAGTCAGATTAAAAAAAATACCATAGTAGTAAAGAAAATTGAAATTCAATCCACAATTTTCAACTCATACTAATGAAGGATCATAAGAACCATTCCCCCATCATAATACTTCCCATCCTTGAGAATTAATGGTGTTAATTTATCTTCACCACCCTACCTAAATCATTCCCAAACATAATTGACATCCTCATTCAACTTTAGTAATCAAGAAACACTACCAATTATAACATTCAATGTAAGGAACTCAACCATACATGACCCAAGACTATAACCATTTTCAAAACCAAAACAGCAATATAGTGATTCCTCGATCCCATCAAACAGAACAATTATTTCTATCATTTCCCAATCACACATTGGGTCTATGGTCCCCCCCCCAATAATTTGTATCTCATAACCCCCAACTTGTGTTTCTTGCTACCTCCATTATTGTAAAATCCAAAAGAACTCGAACTCACACTCCAATAATATTCCAAAATGGTTCCCATATAACCACACCCAAACACCCATGATAACTTCAGTCAATATTGTATCATTTCCTCTTCATCTAAGACCAACTAGAGTAGATACATACCCATCATCCAAGAACATATGAAGAAGAAACTGACTTATCCTTACAGTTTTGACTCAACATCGGAAACACATCATCCATTTACAAGAAAACACACATAGTGAAATTTATATCATTCCAAACACACTTCATAATCTTACCCATGTTCGACTATATTTGGCTGAATCATCTCCAAAACTCATGTCTCCAACTTCTATCTCGTCACCACCTCACTTGATCATGATGCCTTCATGTCCAATGCATTACAAGAAATACTAAACATGCCCACTAGAGTATTTACCTTACTTTATGTGATATTACATAATGAGATCAACCACATTCCAATTCCATCATCATTTTTACTTCACAAAATGAAAGACCTCATCAATTCCACATTAAATTCAGGATTCCACCTAAAAAATATCTACTGTAATCTCTAGACACCTTCCACCCTTCCATTTGAAGGTCATACCTTCACAACCAACACATCACTCCCCAAAAATGTATTTTCACATTAAATACCTCTCTTAATAAAAATTAACAACCATGTCTCACGCCCTAATCATTACTTATAATAATGGTACATGGATGTATTTCTCTCACCTTATAGACAATATGAAATAAAAACCATCACTTTTTCCTTATTTCTTAGAACGATATCCACATAAGATTATAACATGTGTTCCAATAACTAGACATACAAAGACCAATGGTTCATCAAAACATATGGATTCTATCTGCCCATTCCATGTGCACCACCTCCTAAAAGGCCCTCCATGAAACCAAGAAAACCATTATTTATCTAGTCATAAAGTGGGTTCTATTTCAGTGTATAGAATTTTATGAAAACATATTGTGAATTATAATATCTTGGATAAGAGTATGATAATGTTTTCTTGATGAATTCCACCACTAATCATCCATTTTCAATGTCATATCTAACTGTAGGGACATGTAAAAGCCATCCAAAGACCTCAAGACTCCCTTAAATAACTGGTTGTATCACATTCACATTATTTATCAGCATACTCATGGCTTCATTCTACACACAAGAACCTCGGGTGTATTCTCTTATAACATATGGTCCACAATCCTATGACACAGTGTGTCACCGTCCACTTGTGCGTCTAAGATATAATTATCACTTAACCATTACACACGATCTTGTGTGGCCCCACCACATAACCTGGTTCCAAATCATACAAGCTAACCCTTATCGAAGCTCATCCCACATTCACAATCCTCTATCCATGCATATCACACATTTCCCACTTACCAAAATAAGAGCACCATTGGTGCTTCTCAAAACCAACACAAACTCACAAGACCAAGCCACTTACTCAACTACTCAAAAACCTAGCATCATTAATTTTTCACAAGGATCATATATACACTCACAATATTCTTGTAAATGCATCTGGAGGTAACCATATTAGAAACATAAGCAACCCTTACCTTAGAAAACATAATATCCACTGAACCATAAAAACTCCTTGTGTTTTCTATCTCATAGAAAAATAGATATCTCTATGCTCCCCTAACTAGGACCATCGAATGTATACATCACCAATACAATAATCACCAAAAGAAATCAGGTACACCTATAACTATAGTGACCCAACCTTTTCTAACATTAATATTAAATAATTTTAAATATAAACCACATAATAGTATTGCACATATATGATCCAATGGTTTAGTGTCTTGGAAAAACTAGCACCATATATAACAATTACAACATCAAGCATAAACATTTATTTAATTTGGTCTTCTCTAGCTTCTTATTGGCACTTGTCCTCTCCTTAGTACATGTAGAAACCTAAGGATATACACCAAAAGGGGTGACATAGAAGCCAAGTAAGAGGATAGATAAGAAGAATATATCATGGGGTGAGCATAATCATGACATAGGCAAAAGATCATGAACATGATCGAAGCATAAATAAAAGACATGAAATATGGAAATGTATAAAAATAATACATCATGTCTTAGGGGTTAACTTCCACACATACTATTGAACCAAGATAGAATCTTTTTCACACATCATTTCACATTTACTCATGAGATTCATCACTTTACCCAATGCATTGATGTGGTGTATAATTTCGGGCGCACCCATCACAATCAAACATTCATATTGCGCTATATAATTTTGGGCGCACCCGTCACATCATAATATTATCATTATAATGCATGCCACATAGAACATAAATCAATGATGAACATAACTAACCCTTTTAAAGGAATGGGTTCATCTCATACGAACAAATTCATAAACTTTGGGTTCCCAAAACAAAGAGGGAATAACATACTTGATACAAGAACCATCAACATTGAATGAGAAGTAAAAGGTGAGTTCTTAGAAGAATAGTTATTTTGGAAAACATTATGTTTGAAATAAATAATAGTGGTGAACATGTATATCCTAGAAAAGGAAATACCATGATAAAAAATGATTTTTAAGAAGTGACCATACCAAAAATGGAGTGAAAGATGGAGAGCCCAAGGAAAGAAAATTGGGTTCGAGATTTTCCCCTTACCTTTTATCTGAATGATTCCTTCTCTTTAATGTCTTGTATAATGACTTTATATTATTTAATTAAAAATAAAAAACGTTATGTACATTAATATGGTTAATTATTGTTTCATTAAGTGATTTTATGTGCCTTTGGATGAGTTATAGAGTTTAAAAACATTGTTCGGGTATATTTGTTTTTATGGTTTTCTTGAGTGGTTCACTTGTATTCTTAAATTGAAGTTCAAGTAGAACAAGGGTAAAAATCCAGAACTGATATTACATGTTATTAATGATATTACATCAGTCTTAAAGATATTATAATGAATTATATTAGATCCATGTGGATGAATCATTAGATAAGAATTAAATGATGATCGTTTGGGTTAATTTGAGTGATTTTTCTATCATAATGAACTTGTTTTATTTTATCACAAGAAATATGGTCATAAGTTAGTTAAAAAACTTTAAATAGGAGATAATGCATGAAAAAGTTTCTGGTTCAACCATAAAAATGGTTTCATGACCATATATGAAGGTAGAAATGGAAGAATAAAACATGTTGTTTTTGAAGGTGATAAATTAACACCTCACGAACAGCTTTCCCTTTAATATAATAAAAGGAATATGGAAATGTGGTTGGATGATATAACATCCCATTAGAATCATAATATTTCAGTAAATTTATAATATTGTAGTTACAATACCATTTGGATGGATATGGGTTGGGAGAGATCAAGAAATGAACATGAAATTGAAAGGAAATTAAAGGAGAAGAGGGAAAGAAATTACCTCTTAAATCCTCATCTTGAGATCCTCCTTAATGCAGCTAGGACTGGTCTTTTGATGAGACCAAAAGCTCTTGGACGTGCTATAGGGGCTAGGGATTATTTTTGGGAAGAGTTTAGAGAAGCCTTGGAGCTTGAGATGTGTGAGGGAATGAGGGTGTGAAGGTGGTTTTTATTATGGATGGGAGAGGGGTTTCCTTAATATAAAATTCATTAGTTTACTAATTTACCCTATGAAAAAGGATAGTGAGTCATCCATGACCATGAATAGTATATAAGGAATGTGAGTTTGGTATTTGGGTTCTTACATCACTTGTGATGTTAGGAATAGTGTGTTTTAATTATAATGTATTTATACGATAAATTAATGTATTTTACTACTCACCAAAAATTCAAGCATTTTAGAAAAATCCCAAAAGATTACCCCAACAATTTTTCAATTTGTATTATCCAAAAATAAAGTCCATTTTTTCATAAATAATTTTCCAAATATTATTAATTTAATATTTAATTAAAATCATAATTTAATTAAAAAATTGTTTTTAAAATTAAAAATGATTTTATAGTGATTTCAAAAATTATTTACGGTATTATAAAATTATCTAAACACTATATGATATTGATTTGATAATTAATAAACACATTTTATGAAAATAAATTTTCTTTTAAATTAATTAATTAATTATAATCATTTATTTATGACTTACAAAATACCAAAATGTTTGCTAAGGTCCAATTGTCAATTTCTAAGATGTCTAATTTTTTTTATTCATGGATAAGGTTACTCTTATGTTGTATGATTTAATATTCATAAGGTTCATATTACTATTCATAAGGGTAGGTTTCTATTCACGTGGGTATGTTACTATTCACTAAAAAATATTTTTGTTTCATTAGACCCCAAAAATCATCTTGAACACAACCGTGTATGTCGAATTTTCAAAATTTAGAACACATAAGTGATAAAATTTTGTTTAAATGTCACTTAGCACTTAGTAGTTCATTGTGTTGTGTTTTCATGTGATTTTATGACATATTTATAAGAAGGGAAATTCCATTGAAAAACTTTGGGTTGTTACATTCCTCCCCCCTTATGAAATTTCACCCTCGAAATTTCGTTTTATATAAAAAGTTTAGGGTACTTATCTTTCACTACCTCTAAAGGTTCCCAATTTGCTTGATGAAACATATGGTTCCTCCATAACACTTTAACAATATGATTTGTCTTGTTGCATAGAACCATATCTCTCCGATCCAGAATCTCTATTTGTTGTTCCTCATAAGAGAGATCATCTTACAGCTATACCACCTCTGACTTTATACATGTGAGGGGTCGGGTATGTATTCCCTCAGGAGTGATATGTGATACACATCATGAACTTGAGCCATATTCGGTGGAAGTGAAAGTCAATAGTCCATGACTCTTATGCGGTCAAGGATCTCAAAGGGGCTAATATACCTTGGGATTAGCTTCACTTTCTTCCCAAATCGGATGACTCTCTTCTGTGGAGATATTCATAGGAAGACATTATCTCTAATATGGAACTCCAAGTCCCTTCAACAGTTGTTATCATACCCATTTTGATGACTCTGATTAGCTTTGGCGTGTTTCTAGATGACTTGAACCTTCGATGTCATCTCTTGAATAAGATCGGGTCCAAGTATCTTTCTTTCTCCAACTTCATCACAATAGGTTGGACTTATACATTTATTTCCATACAGAGATTCATATGGTGCCATCTGAATACTTGAGTGGATTTTATTGTTGTAGGATAACTCAACCAATGGGAGATGTTGATCCCATTCACCTTTGAATTCTAGAGAGCAGGCTCTAAGCATATCTTCAAGCGTCTGAATAGTCCTTTCAGACTGGACCTCAGTTTGGGGGTGATAGGCCATGCTGAAATTTAATTCAATACTCAAAGCATGCTTAAGGCTCCTCCCGAAGTTAGATGTGAACCTTAGATCATGGTCAGAGACAATTGATAGTGGAACACCGTGCAGTCTCACAAATTCCTTCGCATATATCTTTGCAAGTTGTTCAAGTTAGAGATCTTCTTGAATAGCGATAAAATGGGCAGTCGTGGTGAGTCGATCAACCACAACCCATATCAAATTATATCCATTTGACGTCTTCAGGAGACCCATCACAAAAAAACATAGTAACATGTTCCCATTTCCACATGGGTATAGGCAATTGCTGCATCATACCATTGGAGTTTTTTCAATCAGATTTAACTTGATGACATACCAAGGACCTTGATATATATTCCACAGTCTCCTTCTTCATGTTATCCCACCAGAAGTGTTCTCGGAGATCACAGTACATCTTGGTACTCCCAGTTTGGGTAGAGAATGGTGAGCTATGTGCATTTTCCAATATCTCCTTCTTTATCCCGGGTGCTGAAGGCACACAAAGCCGTGTTCAAAACTTAATCGCATCATCATCATCGATATAGAACTCCTATAGATTTCCTTCCATTACATCATTCACCCTCTTTTGTATCTCAACATCATCCCTTTGTGCTTCCTTAATCTTCTCCTAGATGGATGGTTGCACAATCATTTGGGAAAGGTGGGATGTATCCCCTGCCCTTTTGATTTCCAAATCCATTATTTACATATCTAAGAAGATAGGATCTTTCTCAATCCATTGCATGGATAGAGTAGCAGGTTATTTTCTACTTAGTGCATCATTTACTTTGTTTAACTTTCTAAGATGATAGTGAATTGAGCAATCATAAAACTAGATTATCTCTAACCATCTCATTTGACGCATGTCGAGCTCCTTTTGTGTGAATATATACTTTTGGCTCTTGTGTTTGGTGTATATATCACACTTCTCACCATAAAGGTAGTGCCTCCAGATTTTCAAGGCAAAGATCACAGCTGCTAGCTCTAGATAATGTGTCGGTTAGTTCAGCTCATGGATCTTCAATTATCGTGACGCGTAGGCTATCACATTATCATTTTGCATGAGTATGCAACCCAAACCTTTCTTCTAAGTATCACTGTATATCAAAAAACATTCTTTGCTTTTCGGTAGTGTGATTACAAGTGCAGTGATTAGACTTCTCTTTAGCTCCTTGAAGCTTCCCTAACATTATTCTATCCAGACATACTTTACCCAATTCCTTGTTAACTTATTTAGTGGGATTGAAAATTGTGAGAATTTTCTGACAAAACGTCGGTAGTACCCTGCTAATCCAAGAAAACTACAGATTTATGTGACACTAGAGGGCCTGGGCCATTCCTCAATTGCCTTTTTTATGGATCCACAGAAATTCCCTCAATTGTGATCACATGTCCCAAGAACATGACTTGATTCATCTAAAAGTCTCACTTGCTGAACATGGCCTACAACTTCTCCTTTCATAATGTTGCCAAGACAAGTCTTTGATATTCATCATGTTCCTCCTTTCTCTTAGAGTAATTGATAATATAATCTATAAACACTACCAAATATTTGTTGAGGTAATGTCTAAAGACTCTATTCATCAAATCCATGAATATTGTAGGGGAATTAGTAAGTCCAAAGGGCATCACCAAAAACGGATAGTTCCCATACCTTGTTCAGTAGACAGTCCTCTGAATATATTCCTTCTTCACCTTTACCTGATGACATCTAAAATGAAGATCCACCTTTGAGAAGTATTGAGCACCTCTTAACTGATCGAACAAGTCATTAATCATTGGTAGATGATACTTTTTTTCATGGTGACCTTATTGATTTCCCAATAATCGATACACAACTGCATTGTTCCATCCTTCTTATTCACAAAGAGCACTAGTGCACCCCAAGGTGATTTACTAGGGCATATGATCCCTTTGTCCAGATTCTCTAGTAGCTGCTTCTTTAACTCCTCCAGTTTGATAGGAGTCATCCTATAGGGACACATCGAGATAGTAGTATCAATAGGTATGAGTTCAATTGAGAACTCTACCTCATGATCTAGGGGAATTTTGGGTAAGTCTTTGGGAAATACATCATCATATTCCCTCACGATGGGAATTTCTTCAAGGATGGCACTTTCCTTTGACTCAACCATTTGGGTGAGGTATGCTTCTTTATAGGGAATCAACACCCACACCATTGAAGAATTTTTCAAGGAGATTCATGATCTTCCTTGAATTTGTAGAGGAGAATGGGATGGTTATGAATATGAAAATATATTTCCTTTTCTTGACAGTTAATATGTTCTCTATATTACAAGGGCCAATCCATTATCATTATATCATCAAATTACCCAAAAGGAAGTATTACAAGATTCGCTAGAAGAATCATCCCACATATTCCAATAGGAGAAGAGTCAAACACTTGGGTTTTAATGATTTGACCACTTGGTGTTTTTACAGATATATCTACTTCAAGGATTCTAGGGTTCAATTCTATAGTTCTAAAAAACTAGCAAAATATAAAGGAATGTGTAGAACTATAGTCAAATAATACTTTTTCCATTATTGAGTGAATAGGAATTATACCTTGTATGTCTTCATTATCTTTCTCCACTTCCGCAGTAGTGATGACATAATATTTCCCTTGTTTCATTGGCTTTGGTGGCTGCTGACGCTGATTACCCTCGAGAACTCAAGGTTTAGTGCACTAGTTTGCATAGTTCCCTAGATCCATACATCTGTAGCATTGAACCATGAGTGGTTCTCTCCTTTCTTCATCTACATTCTCCTTCCTTTTCGTGTCTTTTTGACACTCTAGAGCATGGTGTCCTTCTTTCCCACACTTGAAGCATTTCTCTATCCCTTTGAGGCAGTTCCCATGGTGCAACATTCCACCCTTTTGGCATTTGGGTTGTTGAGTTTTCTTCCCACCTTTATCATTAGATCCTCTATCTTGAAACTCCATCTTTCGTTTCTTATCACCATTTCCATGGGACCATTATAAAAACTCCGTCTCCACTTTGAGAGAACATTGAAAAACTTCTTCATAACTCCAAATGTCTCAAATTGAAAGAAACTTTCGAAGGTGTGGTTTTAATCCACTAAAGAATCTATATATCTTGCTATCATTGTTGATAACAAAACCCAATGTGTACCCTGTAAGCCTTGTAAAATTAACTTCATAGGTTGTGAAAGATTATCCTTATTTTTTCTTGATCTCTATGAATTCTCTCTCCATCTTTCTGTGAATATTTCTTGGGAAATACTTGTTAAGAAACATTATCTTAATGTATTCTCATTCCATCTATTCAATTTCCCTCCTTGGCTTGGTGTTCTTAATCAAATACCACCATTGATCAACATCTCCATTTAGAAGATAAATGGCTAGGTTCACCTTCTCCATCTCAAAATAATGAAGAATGGAAAAGATCGTCTCCATGGAGTTGACCCACTATTCTGAAACTAGTAGATCAGAAGATCCATTAAACGTCGATGGTTGTTGCCGCATTAAACATTCAATGGAAAGTTTCTCCCTATTTGGTGAAGGAGGATATTCCCAATTATTATGGTTATTGTTCATATCTAGAGATAATTGGGTAATCATTTCCATGAGATTTTGAACTCCACCTCCCAAATCATTTGGGATGTCGTTCTGGAAATCGTTGCATTGTCCCTTACACAAGCTGTTACCCTAGTTTCTCCAGGCTCCCACCATTTACTAAAATAAAAATGGTTAGAACAAAACATAATTCAAAAATTAATGAATAAATAACTTATTTATTTGCACAATTTATACAAAAATCATAACATATGGGATCCCTATGTAAAGCTTCTTGTGTGCATATTTGCACCTAGTCTCATGCTAGAGGTTTACTCTAGGGTTCACTAATCCTAATTCCCAAATTAACTAAACATTGACTCTAATACCAACTATATTATCGCTACCTTTTAATACATTAATATTAGATCATTTTAAAGATATAAAACATAATAGTATTACACATAAAGGATCCAAAGGTTTAGTTTCTTGGGAAAACTAGGTCCATACATAACAATTACAACATCAATCATACACATTTATTTAATTGCTTCTTCCCTAGCATCTTATTGGGACATGTCATCTCCTTAGTACATGTAGAAACCTAAGGATATAAACCAAAATGGGTGAGCTAGAAGCCCAATAAGAGGATAGATAAGATGAATATAGCATTGGGTGAGAATAATCATGACATAGGCAAAAGATCATGAACATGATAGGAGCATAAATAACAGACTTGAAATGTGGCAATGCATAAAAATGAAACATCATGTCTTAGTGGTTAACTACCACACATAATTTTTAACCAAGATAGAAAATTTTCCACACATCATTTATCATTTACTCATGAGATTCATAACTTTACCAAATTCATTAGAGCACTGTATAATTCCGGGCACACCCATCACATTCAAACATTCGTATTTTGTTATATAATTCCAGGCGCACCCGTCACATCATAATATTATCATTATCTTGCATACCATATAGAACATAAATCAACGATGAGAATAAATACACCATGTAAAGGAATTGGTTTTATCTCATAATAACACATTCATAAACTTTGGGTTCCCAAAACAAAGAGGGAATAACATGCTTGATACAAGAACCATCAACCTTGAATGAGAAGTAAAAGGTGCGTTCATAGAAGAAGAGTTATTTTGGGAAACATTTTGTTTCAAATAAACAATAGTGGTGAACATATATATCCTATAAAAAAATAAAATGATGAAAAAATTATTTTTAAGAAGTGACCATACCAAATTGGAGTGAAATAGGGAGAACTTGAGGAATGAAAATTGGGTTCGAGATTTTCCCCTTACCTTGTATCTGAATGCTTTATTCTCTTTAATGTCCTGTATAATGACATTGTAATCTTTAATTAGAAATCAAAAACATTTTTTACATTAATATGGTTCATTATGGTTTCATTAAGTGATTTTTTGTGCCTTTTTATGAGTTGTAGTGATTAAAAACATTGTTCAAGAATGTTTGTATTTATGGTTTTCTTGAGAGGTTCACTTATATTCATAAATTGATGTTCGGGTAGAACATGGGTAAAAATCCAGAAAAGAAATTACATGTTATTAATGATATTACAGGATTTTTAATGATCTTATAATAAGTTATATTATATCCATGTGTATGAATAATTAGATAATAATTAAATGATGAGTTTTTGGGTTAATTTTAGAAAATTTTAAGATCATAATGAACTTGTTTTATTTTATCACTAGAAATATGGTCATAAGTTTGTTCCAAAACATTAAATATGAGATAATACATATAAAATATTCTGTTTCAACCATAAAAATAGTTTCTTTACCAGATCTGAATGTATAAATTGAAGAAGAAAACATGTCATTTTTGAAGGTGATAAATTAACACCTCACAAACAATGTTCCCTTTAATAAAATTAAAGGAAGAGGGAAAGGGGGTTGGATGATATAATATACCATTAGCATAATAACATTCCAATACATTTATAATAATAGATTTAAAATTTAATTTGGATGGAAATGGGTGGGGAGAGATCAAGAAATGAACTTGAAATTGAAAGGAAATTAAAGGAGAAGAGGGAGAGAAATTACCTCGTAAATTCTCCTCTCAAGATCCTCCTTAAGGAAGCTAGGATTGGTCTTATGATGAGACCAGATAATCTTGGACAGGGGATAGGTTCTAGGGAGGATATTTGGGTAGAGTTTAGATCAGTCTTTCTGCTCTATAGGTGTGACAGAATGAGGGTGTGAATGTTTGTTTTATAGTGGAAGGGAGAGGGCTTTCCTTAATAGAAAATTCTATAGATTATTAATTTCTCCTAAGACAAAGAATAGTGAGTCATCCATGAACAAGAATAGTAAATAAGTCATATGATTTCATATAACGACCCAAACTTTACATACATTGTTAATACTTCAAAATTGAAGCACCCTTATTACAACATATGACAAAACCACAAAGGACCGTATAGGTATAGTGTCTTTAGAAACTGGGAAACATAAACAACTGGTTCATAAATCTTCTACAGTGTCTCCCATTTATTTCATCATATCTAGGGTCCCTTTTAGCATATTCTACTTAATATCCATCTTCCTGACCTGGGGAAAAGAAAACATAAAAGGGTGAGCTCAAATGCTCAGCAAGGGCAAATAAAGGAAATAAAAATCATATCATATCTTTATGAAAATCAAAACCTGCAAAAGAGATCATAATATCTTAACATGGAATAAATCATAGAAGTGAAAATGAGATCCCCATAATCATAACATAAAACTTGAAACTTTGTGGCATGCACACATAATCATGGAAAATCATTTCTTGTTAGTCATGACTCATTGCCAAGACTATCTTAGTGGACAAAGTCCCTTTCTGAACCGAGTTCACTCCTCGTTTTAGTCCTGTATCACTGAACCGAAATAACCTTCCGTTCCAGCCATGTCTATCTCATGAGATATAAAATCATTACCCAATGCATTGGAGGGAGATATAGGTCCCACCCATCTTATAATGAATCCTTTCTTATGTGTGCCACATAATCATAAAACATACATCATCGCATAACACATGTAACAAAAATGGGATTCTTGAAACATCATGACATCATAAATCAATTCATATAAGATAAAGGAATTCATAAAAATAATTCTATCACAACATGATCAAATAAATTTAATAACAGGGATAAAAATAGAACCCTTTATTATCTTAGATGGAAAATAATTTTGATAAAACACTTGAACTCCATTCCTGAGGAAAATATCCTTTCTTCTTCAAAAAACATTTTTCCTTTCATAACATGTCATACTACTTTAAAATAAAAGAAGTTGATTAAAAATAAACTTGAAAACTTGTAAAGGAAGCTTCATGGAAATAATGTTTTAAAAATCCATTCATGCCGTATAAGTTAAAAAAAACATTCTTCGTACTTTTGTTGGAAAAGTCAAAAAGTACCTCGTACGAAAAACGACAAAAGATTCCTTTCATACGTATTACTAAAAACTCACCGAAGGGTAAAAATGGATTTAAACAATTTTAGGTGGATGGAAATAATATTACATATTGAGTAAACATGGATGTGGATGATAAAATACACCCCAGTAAATACTTACGAATAAACAATCTCGGATAAAAATGACATTGTGATATTTCCCTTACCTTAGGTCCGACTTGCTTTGTAACTGTCCGAACCTCCTGTATAATGATTTAAATCATGTTATTGACTTATTACAGAATCATATTCATTGTTATGATATCATATATGGTTCACTTATGACATTATATTACCCGTTCTTTTGTAAATTCCATGTTAAAGAAGCGTTTTGGGTAAAATCGTTTCATTTATCGTAGGTGTTTTGACTTGTTGTTCTTGACATCATTATTACATATATCATGATTTACTTACTTCCAGAATTTAAAAATATGATTTATATATCATATATATTCAGTATATATATATATAATAGGTAGATAAATAAAATGAAAAACGCCGTTCATGGAGACGGTAGTCCGTACGTACGCATGAACGCTGTTTTCCTTTCCTTATTGTCTTGAAATGGAAGTAAGTAGATGACATACATATGTATATATATACATAAATCCAGTAGCTTTATAATGTCATATATTTCATTATTATTTCTTATATATACATTATAATCATTCTTAAATGGTTAACATGGAGAATGAATCTCATCGCGTCGTGGAGACGGTATTCCGTACGTACGCACGAGCGATGATATCATTTCTATAAATATTGAATTGAATTGGAGTGGATTATACAATATATCAGAATCAATATGATGTTGTAATAACTATGTATAGTTATTCTTTACACCATTATACCCATCCATGTAAGGTGGTGGTGGAAAATAGATTACACCACGGCGTGGAGACGGTATTCCGTACGTACGCACGCGCGGTGATTTCTTTTTCCGTAGGATGGATAGATGGTGAAATAGGTTTGTTTAATACTTATAATAACATATCAGTATATGAGTGATACTGATGTTATTACTTCATAATGAAACAACCTAAGAAGAAGAAGTGGAAGAAGAAATAAAGATGAAAGAATTGGTAACGGTAATTACCTCTTCTTTGAAGTGCCTCTTTGAGACCTCCTCTTAGGGAACTAAAATTGGTTTTGGAGGAAGAACAAAACCTCTAAGATGTTTCTAGGGAAGTTTAGAGGAGAAATAGGCAGGGGTTGGCCGAGCTTGAGTGCTCGAATTGGTGTGAGGAGGAGGGGGAGGAGGTGTCCTTTTATAGGGGAGGAGAGGGGCACCTTAGGAATATCTCAAAATATTATTTTATATTAAAGACAAAATCGGTTTATAATGGTTCCAAAGGGTCTTATTTCGAAGATAAGGTGGGGAGGGGTCGAAATCCTATCAACCAATAGAATTTAGACAAGTTTAGGATATTATTTTAACCTTATCAATTAAATTTAACTCTAAGTTAAATAATTTAACTTTTACCATGTCTTTTTGTTTTCTTTCACTACATGGTTAATAAACTTACTATAACATGCCAAACGAACCCCAAATTGTTTATTATTAATATATATATCCTTATCTAAGTCATTTTTCCTAACCTTAGATTTTTAGGAATACAATAACAATTAATAATATAATATTTGATTTAAAAACTATTTTGTGTCAATTTGGACACTATTTGATATATGATTTTTGTGAAAGTCATAACAGAATTAAATGTTCGAACAAAGTTGATTAAATAAACATTAATATATCATAGTAACCTAGAAAATTAGTGTAATTCATAAAAAATCTCAAATTACATTTATTTTGGTGTTTATAACATCAATTATGTCAATATTTCATTAATAAGATAATTACTACATCATCGTTGTGTCATAAATAAATTAAATTTTTTTATGTCTAAAAATTAAAAATAAAATACCATCATGTAGGAAATCTTTTTAGCTTTCTAATGAATATTTACAATCGAATTTATCTTATGTATAACCCCATATTAAAAATGATTTACTTATTAAACTTTGATTTTAACTATTTTAACCTTTCTTTAAATAAATTAATAATAAATGTCCTAATCTAATCCAAGTGGGCCTAAATGGTCATATTTTATTCCTAAGTTTGTTTTTGGTCGAATTACACTTGTCCAATAGAATTAGGACATGTGTTAGGGTAATATTGATATCATATTTACCCTTAGTTACCCTATTTACTATTAACCGCGGTAAAAATAGTAAAAAGTTACTATTCACCAAAAAATTATTTTCATCTCATTGAACCACATTTTAGTCCTTGATATAAACCGTGTCTCTCGGATTTTTGAAATTCCATTCACAGAAGCGGTAAAATTAAGTTTTATGCAAAATTCAGTTTTTAACCTACCACTTAGTGGTTTCACTATTCATCAAAAATTGAAAGTTTTCAGAAAAATACCAAAATTTCACCCTAGGCTAATTTCGATATTCTGAGTCCAAAAATGAAGTCCATTTTGAAAAATAAAATTTATAAAATTTTAAAAAGTGGTTATTACTATTCATAACGGCTAGTTTTAATAGCATATTGTTGTTTAGTGAAACTCGGTATTGCGTACGACGCAAGCTATCGAGGAAGGTCGCGATTGCGTGCAAAGCAAGCCAAGCAAGTATTGTGTAGAAAAAGATTCCTTTTATGGTATAACATAAAAGTCTCGAGTGTTACATTCTACCCCCCTTAAAAAGAATTTCGCCCTCGAAATTCGTCACTTTGTAATAAACAAATGAGGATACTTCTCCCTCATCATATCCTCAAGCTCCCATGTAGCTTCTTCAAGTTGGTGGTTTCTCCATAAAACATTCACCAAGCGAGTGGTCTTGTTTCGTAGGACTTTTTCGCTACGATCTAGAATCTCTATCGGCTGTTCTTCATAAGAAAGATCTTGCTCCAGTGGTACAACTTCTGAGCTGAGTACATGTGAAGGATCTGGTATGTACTTTCTCAGGAGAGATACGTGGAACACATCGTGAACTTGAGAGAGATTCGGTGGAAGCGCCAATCGGTAAGCTACCTTCCCAACACGATCCAGTATTTCAAAAGGACCGATATATCTAGGGCTCAACTTCCCCTTCTTTCCAAATCTCATAACCCTCTTCCAGGGAGATATTCGTAAGAACACTTTATCACCCACTTCAAACTCTAGGTCTTTTCTTCGGTTGTCGGCATAACTTTTCTGTCGACTCTGAGCTGCTCTTATGTGTTGTTGAATAGATCTGACCTTTTCTGCCATTTCATCAACGAGATCAGGTCCTAATAGCTTTCTTTCCCCAACTTCATCCCAGCAAGTTGGAGTCCTGCATTTCTTTCCATAGAGAGCTTCATAAGGAGCCATCTGAATACTGGAGTGAAAGCTATTATTATAAGAAAATTCCACCAAAGGTAGGTGTTGATCCCAACCTCCTTTGAAATCCATAGAGCAAGCTCTCAACATATCTTCTAGGGTTTGAATTGGTCTCTCAGACTGACCGTCTGTCTGGGGATGATAAGCAGTGCTGAAACTCAACTCTGTATCCAGAGTATGCTGAAGACTTCGCCAGAACTTTGAGGTAAATCTCGGATCTCGATCAGATATAATAGAAAGTGGTACTCCATGCAATCTTACCACTTCCTTTATATATATCCTGGCAAGCTGATCTAGAGAGAAATCCTCTCTAATAGCAATGAAGTGTGCAGACTTTGTAAGACGATCAACTATGACCCAGATAGCATTATTGCCTTTGGATGTTTTAGGAAGTCCTGTGACAAAGTCCATAGTGATGTTTTCCCATTTCCATTCGGGTATGGGTAATGGTTGTAACATCCCCTTAGACTTCTGTCTCTCATCTTTAACTTGTTGACAAACCAAGCATCGAGAGACATATTCAGTAACATCTCTTTTCATGCCATCCCACCAGAAGTACTCTTTCAGGTCCCTATACATCTTCGTGCTTCCAGGATGAATAGAGAATGAAGAACTATGAGCCTCATCCAGCAGCTCTTTCTTTAATTCGGGGATGGGAGGAACGCAAACCCGATTCCTGAACTTTATTATCCCATCACAATCAAGGTTGAATTCAGGAACATTTCTCACCTTCTTTTGTAACTCGACATCTTCTTTCTGTGCCTCTTTAATCTTCACATGTATAGATGGTTGAACATTCATTTGAGAAAGATAAGATTTTTCCCCTTCCATTATAATTCCAAGATCCATCCTTTGTAAATCCATAAATATTGGATCTTTTGTGATCCTCATCATGGATAAACTAGCATGGTCTTGTCGACTTAATGCATCTGCCACCTTGTTTGCTTTCCCAGGGTGGTAATGGATTGAGCAGTCATAATCCTTAATCAGCTCCAACCATCTTCTTTGGCGCATATTCAGCTCCTTTTGTGTGAAAATATACTTTAAACTTTTATGATCAGTATAAATATCACACCTTTCACCATAAAGGTAATGCCTCAAAATCTTTAATGCAAAGATTACCGCAGCCAACTCCAAATCATGTGTTGGGTAATTTTGCTCATGGATTTTCAACTATCGTGAGGCATAAGCTATCACCATATCATTTTGCATAAGAACACACCCCAATCCCTTCTTGGATGCATCACTGTAGATCACAAACCTTTCTCCACTACAAGGCAGTGTGAGCACAGGTGCACTAGATAACCTTCTTTTCAACTCCTTGAAATTCTCTTCACATTCCTCTGTCCAGACAAACTTAACTCCTTTCCGAGTCAACTTGGTGAGTGGATTAGATAATCGTGAAAAATCTTTTACAAAACGTCGATAATATCCAGCCAAACCAAGAAAACTTCGGATCTCAGTTACTGTTGTTGGTCTTGACCATCTTTCGATAACCTCTGTTTTTGCTGGATCCACAGATATCCCCTCTTTTGAGATTATGTGACCCAAAAATGCAACTTTTTGAAGCCAAAATTCACACTTGGTAAATTTGTCATAAAGCTTCTCCTTTCTCAGGGTCTTCAATACAATTCTCAAGTGATCTTCATGCTCTTCCTTGCTCTTTGAATAGACAAGAATATCGTCTATAAAGACTACCACAAATTGATCAAGATAGTCTCTAAAGACTCTATTCATTAGATCCATGAAGATAGCAGGGGCATTAGTAAGACCAAATGGCATCACTATAAATTCATAGTGTCCATACCTTGTACGGAAAGCCGTCTTTGGTATATCCTCCCTTTTGACCCTTAATTGATGATACCCTGAACGAAGATCAATCTTGGAAAAGTATTGAGCTCCGCGTAGTTGGTCAAATAAGTCATCAATGCGTGGGAGAGGATATTTGTTCTTGATAGTGATCTTGTTAAGTTCTCGATAATCAATGCAGAGTCTCATTGATCCATCTTTCTTCTTAACAAATAGAACAGGTGCTCCCCAAGGTGACGCACTAGGGTGTATGAATCCCTTATCAAGATTCTCTTGGAGTTGCTTCTTCAATTCCTGCAACTCAATTGGGGCCATTCTATAAGGTGTCTTTGAAATAGGCAAAGCACCTGGTACGAGTTCTATTGAAAACTCAACATCACGATTTGGTGGAAGACCCGGTAATTCCTCCGGAAAGACATCATCAAACTCCTGTACAATGGGCATATTCTTAATCGTGAGTTTCTCACCAACTATTTGAGATAAATAACCTTCATTTAGTGGAATCAATACCCATAAGATGGAAGAAATTTCCACTGGAAGGTTATGTTCATCCTTGCATTGATAGACGATCGTAGGTTGATCTGGAATATGAAATGTGACTTCCCTTCTTTGGCAATTGATATGAGCTCCATGTAGAGAAATCCAATCCATGCCAAGAATCACATCAAATTCCACTAAAGGAAGGATCACAAGATTTGCAGGAAGCACTTTCCCACAAACTTCGATCGGAGAAGAATTATAAACTTCTGATGCGATTGATGTGCCATTAGGTGTTGTCACAGCTAACTCAACATCTAATTGTTGAGGTAATATGGTGATACCCTTAGAAAATTCTTTAGAAATAAAAGAGTGGGTGGATCCAGAATCAAATAAAACATTTGCTACTTTAGAGTGGATGGTAAGTGTACCTTTCACCACATCGTTATCGTACTCCACATCGCTGATAGAAATTGCATGTGACTTTCCTTTGTCTTTAGCCTTAAGAGTTTTTTGACGTCGACCATCATCATCAACCCTTGGATTTGGGCATTGATTGGCATAATGCCCCATCTCCTTGCACTTGAAACATTAAAGTGTAGTAGGTTCATTCTGTGTATCCCTTCCTTTGTTTGCATCATTAGACATCTTCTTCCCATTATCACGGCATTCAAATGCCCGATGACCTTCCTTTCCACATTTAAAACATTTACTTGTCCCTTTAAGACAACTCCCTCCATGTTTCTTTCCACACTTTGAGCATAAGGGAAAGTTCATCTTCTTTTCCGTGTGCTCTTTAGATTTTTCTTTGAATTCCATCTTCCTCTTCTTATCAAACCCATGTGACTGATGGATTACTCCAATCTCCATCTCGACTTTGAGAGCACATCGAACGATTTCCTCGTAGCTATTGAAGTCCCTTATGGCTAACGCCCTTCGAAGACTTGGTTTTAAGCCACTAAAGAATCGATCGATCTTACTCTCAGGTTGGATAATAATACCATAAGCGTACCTTGCAAGTCTTGTAAAATTTGCTTCATAGGTACTAACAGATTCATCATCCCTTTGCTTCAGTTCAAGGAACTCTTTCTCCATCTTTGTTCGGAGAATACGAGGAAAGTACTTATTGAAAAATAAGTTCTTGAACTCGTCCCATTCCATAGACTCAATTTCATCCCTTTGCCTCTTATTCTTAACAAGATTCCACCATTGATCCGCATCTCCTTCCAAACGATACACTGCTAGGATGACTTTATCATGCTCAGAACATTGAAGAACTGAAAATATCTTTTCAGTAGTACTAATCCATTGTTCAGCAACTAATGGATCATTAGACCCGCTGAAAGATGGTGGACGCTGCCTCATGAAGGATTCAACAGAATGTTGCTCCCTCCTTTGTTCGTTTGGAAATCCTGCATGATTCATAGCTTGAGAAAGTTGTGTGAGCATGGCTACAAGATTTTGCATTCCAGCTCCCATATCGTTTGGTTGCTCAGGGGGACAATCATTGCATTGCCCATCGCATTCCACATTAACACGGTTCCTTCGGGTTCCAGCCATTGACTAAAACCAAGAAGAATAGTGTGAGCAACACTAATTATAATAGGAAACCACATAATTCAAGAAAAAAAAATTTCATGCTTATGGTCTTATCCTAGGTTATTCATGGCCATTTCTAAGATTGTGTTCTATGCTTAGACTTATCATTAGGGTTCTTACTAAGGCTTTCACATCCTAGTTTCCAAAGGTTGACTATACCTTTCCTCTGATACCAACTATAACGACCCACACTTTACATACATTGTTAATACTTCAAAATTGAAGCACCCTTATTACAACATATGACAAAACCACAAAGGACCGTATAGGTATAGTGTCTTTAGAAACTGGGAAACATAAACAACTGGTTCATAAATCTTCTACAGTGTCTCCCATTTATTTCATCATATCTAGGGTCCCTTTTAGCATATTCTACTTAATATCCATCTTCCTGACCTGGGGAAAAGAAAACATAAAAGGGTGAGCTCAAATGCTCAGCAAGGGCAAATAAAGGAAATAAAAATCATATCATATCTTTATGAAAATCAAAACCTGCAAAAGAGATCATAATATCTTAACATGGAATAAATCATAGAAGTGAAAATGAGATCCCCATAATCATAACATAAAACTTGAAACTTTGTGGCATGCACACATAATCATGGAAAATCATTTCTTGTTAGTCATGACTCATTGCCAAGACTATCTTAGTGGACAAAGTCCCTTTCTGAACCGAGTTCACTCCTCGTTTCAGTCCTGTATCACTGAACCGAAATAACCTTCCGTTCCAGCCATGTCTATCTCATGAGATATAAAATCATTACCCAATGCATTGGAGGGAGATATAGGTACCACCCATCTTATAATGAATCCTTTCTTATGTGTGCCACATAATCAGAAAACATACATCATCGCATAACACATGTAACAAAAATGGGATTCTTGAAACATCATGACATCATAAATCAATTCATATAAGATAAAGGAATTCATAAAAATAATTCTATCACAACATGATCAAATAAATTTAATAATAGGGATAAAAATAGAACCCTTTATTATCTTAGATGGAAAATAATTTTGATAAAACACTTGAACTCCATTCTTGAGGAAAATATCCTTTCTTCTTCAAAAAACATTTTTCCTTTCATAACATGTCATACTACTTTAAAATAAAAGAAGTTGATTAAAAATAAACTTGAAAACTTGTAAAGGAAGCTTCATGGAAATAATGTTTTAAAAATCCATTCATGCCGTATAAGTTAAAAAAACATTCTTCGTACTTTTGTCGGAAAAGTCAAAAAGTACCTCGTACGAAAAACGACAAAAGATTCCTTTCATACGTATTACTAAAAACTCACCGAAGGGTAAAAATGGATTTAAACAATTTTAGGTGGATGGAAATAATATTACATATTGAGTAAACATGGATGTGGATGATAAAATACACCCCAGTAAATACTTACGAATAAACAATCTCAGATAAAAATGAGATTGTGATATTTCCCTTACCTTAGGTCCGACTTGCTTTGTAACTGTCCGAACCTCCTGTATAATGATTTAAATAATGTTATTGACTTATTACAGAATCATATTCATTGTTATGATATCATATATGGTTCACTTATGACATTATATTACCCGTTCTTTTGTAAATTCCATGTTAAAGAAGCGTTTTGGGTAAAATCGTTTCATTTATCGTAGGTGTTTTGACTTGTTGTTCTTGACATCATTATTACATATATCATGATTTACTTACTTCCAGAATATAAATCATGATTTATATATCATATATATTCAGTATATATATATATATATAATAGGTAGATAAATAAAATGAAAAACACCGTTCATGGAGACGGTAGTCCGTACGTACGCATGAACGCTGTTTTCCTTTCCTTATTGTCTTGAAATGGAAGTAAGTAGATGACATACATATGTATATATATACATAAATCCAGTAGCTTTATAATTTCATATATTTCATTATTATTTCTTATATATACATTATAATCATTCTTAAATGGTTAACATGGAGAATGAATCTCATCGCGTCGTGGAGACGGTATTCCGTACGTACGCACGAGCGATGATATCATTTCTATAAATATTGAATTGAATTGGAGTGGATTATACAATATATCAGAATCAATATGATGTTGTAATAACTATGTATAGTTATTCTTTACACCATTATACCCATCCATGTAAGGTGGTGGTGGAAAATAGATTACACCACGGCGTGGAGACGGTATTCCGTACGTACGCACGCGCGGTGATTTCTTTTTCTGTAGGATGGATAATGGTGAAATAGGTTTGTTTCATACTTATAATAACATATCAGTATATGAGTGATACTGATGTTATTACTTCATAATGAAACAACCTAAGAATAAGAAGTGGAAGAAGAAATAAAGATTAAAGAATTGGTAACGGTAATTACCTCTCCTTTGAAGTGCCTCTTTGAGACCTCCTCTTAGGGCACTAAAATTGGTCTTGGAGGAAGACCAGAACCTCTAGGATGTTGCTAGGGAAGTGGAGAGGAGAACTTGGCAGGGGTTGGCCGAACTTGAGTGCTCAAATTGGTGTGAGGAGGAGGGGGAGGAGGTGTCCTTTTATAGGGGAGGAGAGGGGCACCTTAGGAATATCTCAAAATATTATTTTATATTAAAGTCAAAATCGGTTTATAATGGTTCCAAAGGGTCTTATTTCGAAGATAAGGTGGGGAGGGGTCGAAATCCTATCAACCAATAGAATTTAGACAAGTTTAGGATATTATTTTAACCTTATCAATTAAATTTAACTCTAAGTTAAATAATTTAACTTTTACCATGTCTTTTTGTTTTCTTTCACTATATGGTTAATAAACTTACTATAACATGCCAAACGAACCCCAAATTGTTTATTATTAATATATATATCCTTATCTAAGTCATTTGGCCGAACCTTAGATTTTGAGAAATACAATAACAATTAATAATATAATATTTGATTTAAAAACTATTTTGTGTCAATTTTGACACTATTTGATATATGATTTTTGTGAAAGTCATAACAGAATTAAATGTTCGAACCAAGTTGATTAAATCAACATTAATATATCATAGTAACCTATAAAATTAGTGTAATTCATAAAAAATCTCAAATTACATTTATTTTGGTGTTTATAACATCAATTATGTCAATATTTCATTAATAAGATAATTACTGCATCATCGTTGTGTCATAAATAAATTAAATTATTTTATGTCTAAAAATTACAAATAAAATACCATCATGTAGGAAATCTTTTTAGATTTCTAATGAATATTTACAATCGAATTTATCTTATGTATAACCCCATATTAAAAATTATTTACTTATTAAACTTTGATTTTAACTATTTTAACCTTTTTTTAAATAAATTAATAATAAATGTCCTAATCTAATCAAAGTGGGCCTAAATGGTCATATTTTATTCCTAAGTTTGTTTTTGGTCGAATTACACTTTTCCAATAGAATTAGGACATGTGTTAGGGTAATATTGATATCATATTTACCCTTAGTTACCCTATTTACTATTAACCGCGGTAAAAATTGTAAAAAGTTACTATTCACCAAAAAATTATTTTCATCTCATTGAACCACATTTTAGTCCTTGATATTAACCGTGTCTCTCGGATTTTTGAAATTCCATTCATAGAAGCGGTAAAATTAAGTTTTATGCAAAATTCAGTTTTTAACCTACCACTTAGTGGTTTCACTATTCATCAAAAATTGAAAGTTTTCAGAAAAATACCAAAATTTCACCCTAGGCTAATTTCGATATTCTGAGTCCAAAAATAAGTCCATTTTGAAAAATAAAATTTATAAAATTTTAAAAATTGGTTATTACTATTCATAACGGCTAGTTTTAATAGCATATTGTTGTTTAGTGAAACTCGGTATTGCGTACGACGCAAGCTATCGAGGAAGGTCGCGATTGCGTGCAAAGCAAGCCAAGCAAGTATTGTGTAGAAAAAGATTCCTTTGATGGTATAACATAAAAGTCTCGGGTGTTACAGTTCAGGATTTGGGTTCTTACATCACATGTGATGTCATGAATAGCGGGTATTAATTATAATGTATTTATACGGTAAATTAATGTTTTTTACTATTCACCAAAAATTTAATTATTTTAGAAAAATCCCAAAAATTCACCCCAACAATTTTTTGACATGTAGAATCAAAAAATAAAGTACATTTTTTCAAAAATATTTTTCTAAATATTATTAATTTAATATTTAATTAAAATAATAATGTTCTTAAAAAATAGTTTTTAAAATTAAAACTGATTTTATAGTGCTATCAAAAATTAAGTTGGGTATTATAACATTATTTAAAAACTATAAGAAATTGATTTCATAATTAATTAACACATTTTATGAAAATACATTTTCTTTTAAATTAATTAATTAATTATAATTATTTATTTATGACTTACAAAATACCAAAACGTCTGCTAGGGTCAAATTGTCACTTTTAAATATGTCTAAATTTTATATAATTATTCACTGGTAAGGTTAATCTTATGTTGGATGATTTACTATTCATATGGGTAATATTAATATTCATAAGGGTAGGTTTCTATTCACTAGGGTACGTTACTATTCACCAAAAATTATTTAGGTTCCATTAGTCCCCAAAAATCATCTTGAACAAAACTGTGTATGTCGGATTTTCAAAACTCAAAACACAGAAGTGACAATATTTTGTTTAAAGGTCACTTAGCACTTAGTAGTTCATTATGTTGTTTTTTCATGTGATTTTATGACATATTTATAAAAAGGGAAATTCCATTGAAAAACTCTTGGTCGTTACAATAACCACAAACCCTCAACCACCTATTATTATTTCAATATAAATCATAACCAATAGGGACACCATTATAAGCATAAATTACCTAGGCTAAGAACATGAATGAACCTTACCCTCTAGAAACCAACAACAATGTTGAAAAATTAGAACTCAAGTTCCCTTTCTCAAAATCAAAGGCACCATATGTGTCAAAACCCAATACCAGTTTTCAATATTAATTATCTATTTTCAAAAGTAATAAACATCCATATTTACATCCC
The DNA here is from genome assembly GCA_963277665.1 of Viscum album. NCBI lineage: Eukaryota > Viridiplantae > Streptophyta > Magnoliopsida > Santalales > Viscaceae > Viscum > Viscum album. The sequence continues at coordinate 2,010,541,629 of OY728135.1, forward strand.
AAAACCAAAATCACACATAACTCTCCAATTCATCTTGTGGGTCTCCCTTGAGGTCCACATGATTCTAACTCCCAAAACTCGAGTAATGCAAAAGGTTACTCAGTTTAACCACCCTTGGTATATTCAAACTGGTTGAAGGCTACAAATAATGGGGCATAAAACATGATATCATCTCATCATCACAAGAAATAAAAAATTAAAAACGCTATTTTTCATGGTCACAGGCCATAAAGGCATCATATTTTAACCAGAAACCCACAACATTGGTGCTCATCCTCTCTGATCATCTACATATCACACCACTTCCTAGAGGAATTGGACATGAAACTGGTCAAAAAAAACATCCCACATGTTTTCCAATTGTTGTATATATATACCATGATTACCCACTAGTGTTACTACACCAACCGTGCAAGAAGACCACACCAACCTCCTCATTTTCAACCATCTCCCCATAGATCTACAGAACCTAAAATCAAATGTTACTCAAAAAAATCACACACTTGAGGACCTATAATCTATGGATCCTATTTAACCATATAGATTCATGAGATTACTCTATCCTTTATAGGCTAATATTAAAAACAAAAGCACTCACTTCTTCTAATGGGATACGATCCAAAAAATGATCATAGGTCCTCAAATCCCAACAACATGTGTGTGGCTCAAAGATAAAATCGTTTACAACTGTATCATCAAAAATAAAAAACATTAATACCAACACATATAAACCTATAATTCCTACATGAAAAGGTGTTTGTGATGCATAAACTTGATATCCATCACAAGCTCTAACACAATCCTATATATTAAATCTACCAAAACCAAAATAGTAAAAAATAGGGAAGTGACACCGTTGATGAAACATTGTAAAATATTTGATCAAGATTCACTAAACCAATGCGCTAGTCTAGTTGACAAAATGACCCCAATCGTGCCTCCTCATACCCTATTGGCTACTGACTTCTAGAGGAGGATTATGATTAACTATGTGGAGACTATACCAACATATCATAATTCACATCAAGATGTAAATAACCAAACATCATATACATTTGAGTACATGGTAATAATAAATTAACCAAAATAGAAGCGTGATATAAAAAGATGAATTACATTAAAGGCTGGAACATCCATTCAACATATAAAACATCAATCTCCAACTGTGTCAATCACAAATATATAATATAAACTAAAAAATGAATATAAAAGGATCTCCAACCAACTCAGATCCATTTCATATACAGAGTCCCCAACACAATAATCCCATGTGAACTAACCTTCATGATAATGAAAAACTCAACATGGGGCACTTTCGAGACTTTTTCCATCAATGAACATAAGAGGGATTCTCTAAAACACCTATGGAGTGATGTCTTAGGTAGGGTGTTAGTAAAAAACAGTAGGATATCACCAGGGGTGTTTAATGAAAATGCCAATCATAAAATTAGAGTATGTAAACAAACAATTGAAAATTACCCATCACATAAATGAAAATAAATGCTAAGGGAAAAACTAATATAGAAACCACTTGCCTTTTGGTTTTAAGGGAAAAAAAGTGCCAACCATACCTACATCGACCTAAGTTGGTCGTCTGATCCAAAAAAATAGAGGGTAAAAAATACAATGAATAATAAAAGTGGGATTTTAATTTACCACTTGTCACTTGGAATAAAAAAATGTAAATGTTAACCACATCGAGAGAATCAATCATGCACACATACCATACCAAAAAAAATCAATACTAATAAGGAATATCATGTCAACAATTTTAATAATACATCATTAAAATAGTACACAAATCCTTGGTCCATGACCTACTCATACATTCGTCAATAACTCCCAGATAATTATTCCAGAACCACTTAACCATGCTTGCAAATCACCATACCAGAATCCATTTCCATGTTTTATACATGTGTTCCTAGAGCCTCATTTTGGATCTTTATCCATATAGCATGCTACCTATACCTAGAGGCTCAGTCTAACACACAACCCATATAGAATACTACATGTTCCTAGAGCATAAATCTTTAACCCCAACCATTTCAACATTTATCAAAATATTATAGTTCAACATCTTGACCCAAAAATTATACAAAAGTCACAAACAAAAACTTTTCCAAACATTATCATTTACAAAGGTCCTAAGGGGCCTTTAATAACTTTACCCCTTTGACATCCAAAAACTGTGCTCAACACCGCTTTTTTATATAATAAACATTTAGAAACATAACATTACCCCTTTGACATCAAAAACTTTGTCAAACCTAACACACATAGTTAAATAAATTTCAAGGGCCTCCTAGGAATTTCACATGATATTAACATATGAAAACAAAAAAATTATCCTCTTATAAGTCATAAAAATTTAATACCAAATTATACCCATTATCTCTTTAAAAAATTAATAAAGACATCCAATTTTCTAAACCCATTCAAGATTGTAACCCACATAATTTTATTTTAAAAAATCATTCATTTTTTTATAGAGAAACATACTCTAGAGGTGGTCATAGGTTAAATCTTATCAATAACAATGGATTCGAGAAAAATACATGGAAGCTATAAGGTATCAATTCAATTCCCCAAACCCATTAATTTATCCAATGAAAAAACACCACATGTGGGATTTAATTCAAAAACATAATAATATTCTAAATCAATTAAAAATATTTTTGGTAAATCTCTTTCACCACCTACCTCATCTATGATTCTTTCCGAAACATTTCAAAAGAATTAAGTCCTTTTTAAGGCTCGTTCGTGTCTCTTATGAACTCCTCTGCATCAAAAAAAAGTTCACCCCAACCTCATGAGCTCTACTATCACACCATAAAACCATAATTAATTAATTTATATTAGTCATAATTAATTAAATAATCAAAACTGACCTTTTTATAATGAGAAAAAAATCACCATGTCAATAACCTCTTATCAAACCATCAATAACCTACCCAGGAAGGTTCACAATTTAATCTTGATACCATTCCCAGAAATATCCCTAAGTTTTTTATTCCATTTTTAAACATAAATAAATTAATTCATTATGTAAAATCTAAGAAAATTATCTATGATAAATACCTTAATGAAACACCCTGAAATGATGTGCGGTATCTATATTAGGATCCCCTCTACCTAATTCATCCAAAATCCCCATCATACTTGGCTATTTCGAATATGGTTCAATGGAATTAGAATAAAATCACAAAACCCACACATCTGAAATTTGGAAGATGAATATAAAGGAGGGAGAGTGAATAGTATTCGGATAATTTTAACTTTATAAATTAAATATACACCCTAAATGAACACTAAATAATAGAGTGGAAGAAATAGGAAGGATATTAGAAACCCCCTTATTTGTTCACCTTGAATGGGGGGAGTGGCTAAAAATCAATGGGGTTATTTTAGTAATATCCAATGTTTAATGAGGTTATAAGAATCATCAAATTTTGGTCATATGGTCTTATAAACCATGAAAAAACCATGAAATTGGATATATATAAGCCGACACACCCAAAAACATTCTCTGCATGGTTGGCCAAACTGTGCGCCAACCATGCACACCCCAATTGACCCATTCTGAAACATGGTAAATGTTTTCCTGAAACCGTGTATAGGACAGGCTCTATGTCTTAAGAACTCCTAATAATTACATGGTTTTACATGAAACCCATATGTTTTGTTCTTAAACCTTTGGTAACCATTTATTTCAACCATTATTAGTTAAAAAACTGATATCACCCTATGCATCATTGTGATGCAAGATTCTTCATAAACATTGCAGCCTATCTAGAAAGCTCCAAATATTCTAAAAGATATAATAAACACTCTGAATCTGATCTGACATCAGAGATACCTCCCAATAATAATTCCTCATCTTAAATAATCACTTTAAGTAATTACAAATTTTAGAATTAAATTCTGAGTCTTGTTCAAAAAATTTACCCAGCTAGTAAATGAAAATTAAAATTGCATCATAGATTTATTACTCATACAGACACAGGATATTATAAATCCAATATAATAATATCATGAATCGGAGTGATAGTCATTGGTCTGGGTCAATTTTCAATAATTTCTTTCTTTTATTGATCCAATGATATACCCTCTATTGAGATTATCTGACCCAAAATGGAATCTTAATATATCCAAAATTCACAATTTTATAATTTTCATACAGACAACCCTTCCTTATGGTTTTTAAAGAAATCCTCAAATGAACATTGGGATATTCATTTCTCTTAGAAAATATATAAATATTTTCTATAAATACTTCCATGAATTGATTGAGGTAATCTCTAAACACATTATTCATTAAATCATTGAATAATGTATAGGAAGTACTAAGAACAAATTGCATGACAATATATTCATTGTGTACATACTGTGTACAAAATATAGCCTTTATTATATCCTTATTCTTGATCGTTGATTGATGATATCCATAATGAATATCAATTGTGGAAATTTTTATGATATCAATGATATTAATCAAACATTTCATTAAAATAGGGTAGAAGAAACACGTTCTTGATATTGATTTTGTTAGGTTAATTGTAATAAATATAGGTTCACATTAATCCATATTTATTTTAATAAAAAATTACACCCCCTTGGGGATGCACATTTCTAAATAAAACACTTATCAATATTCTCTAGGAGTTCCATCTTTAATTTATGCAACACAATCGGGTAATTGTATATGTTGTCTTTAAAATATGTGTAGAAGTAAGTATAAGATCTACTGAGAACCCAAATTAAAAATTTAGTGTAATATTAAGAATATATTTTAGAAATACATCAAAAATCACACAAAAAATATAATTTTTTTATGATGAATTTATGTCCATCAATCTGACATAAACATTACTTTTGAATAAGAATCATGAAACATATAATGGATGTGATTTCCATCCAAAGTAAATATTTATCATTTAAAAAATATAAAATAATAGGTTACTTTATAATATCAAATGTGACTTCTATTACATGGAAATTGATTAGGGATTTATATAAAGAACATCAATCCAAGCCTGAAATAAAATCAAATTTGGCTAGATGGAGATTTTTGGGAACAACATTCCCCCAAACATCAAATATAGAATAATAATATACTATAGATGTGATTAAAAAAAAATTTAGGAGTATCTACAAATAATTAAATATCTAATAATTGAAGAGGTATTGTGAAACTCTTAGAAAAAATTTTGATATCAAAGAGTGAGTACATCTAGAATCTAATAATATATTAGTAGTTCTATAGTATATGGTAACTATTACTTTAACCACATTGTTGTCTATATAAACAATACTGATCACAATATATTTCCATTTTTATCTTTCCATAATATATTTTTGTTGTTGATCAGCATCATTATCCTTCATAATTGACTACTTGTTATCATAATTCCCATAGCCATGGCATTTGAAACACTGGAGTTTGATGGTGCATTCTATTAATATTTATCATTGTTCATTTAATTTAATTGTATATTCATGTCACTTTGGAATTTCATTTTTTAGTATCCTTCTTTCCCACACCGAAAAGATTTACTAGTCACCTTAATATAATTTCCTCTATATTTACCTTCCACGCTAAGAGAATAATGGAAGGCTCTTCTTCTCTCGACATTTTTTATATTTTCCAATATATTTCATATTTATTTTCTTATAAAACATTGAAATTGTGTTATAACTTCAATATCCATTTCCACTATGATATCACATCGAATGATTTACTCATAACTGCAAATATATATTTTAGATAACATGATTTATAGAATTTTTTTCAAGACACATAAGAATCAATCAAACTTACATTCATTTTGTGTGATAATTCAAGAAGCGTACATTGCAATTCATACAAAAGTTTACTCATGGGTACTAAAGGATTAATCATCAATCTTGTTAGCTTATGGAATTACTTCTCTATTTTCGTATGGGGAATATTATGAAAGTAAATAATAAAAATTAATCTCTTAAACACATCCATCTTGATGGGTTTAATTAATTCCTAGTGTCATGTGTTATTGATAAAATTACCCAATTGATCAACTTCTCCTTCCAAATGATAATCATCAAAGATAAATTTTCATTTTCAAAACACTAGATAATGGACAATATATATCAGTGGTATTGATCTATTTCCTAGAAACTATTTGATAAAAATAGCCACAAAACAATGGTGGGTTTCACCTCATAAAGGTATCAATTGAACATTGTACCAACTTTTTCTCATTTAGAAGTTCCACATTATTCAAAAATTAAGAACGTTTTGGAAGAATGAAATCATCTTCTTTCATTCCAAATACAATATAATTTTATTTCAGATGGAAATAATTGTATTGTATGTCATATTAAGGTTAACAATGTTACTTTGGGTTACATCGCTTAACTAGAACCAAAATACATATAGTGTTAAATAATAGTAAGTGGGAAACCACATTGTCATGAAAAATAATTTATAATATGTATAAATAGTCATGGATTATTTTCAATCTATTACACCTTTAGTTTAACCAGGTTCATTCATGGTAATCATCTATTAAAATACTTCAAAAAAGATTATAATGAAAATGTGAATTTATCAAATCACATCCATTGGGAGTGTTAAACCATGTGCATAATAAGGGCTCACTCACCATGCACAGGAATAGTGGATGAGATATACTCGATCAAATCATCCCAGTGTTATTAACCATAGATTCATCTATTCAAAACCTATATACACTCGTAATATCAATATAGGGTTGTTCTTCCTGGAAAAAAAATGCATTTCTATAACATAACTTAGGACATTCTCTAATACATATGATTATCTAGAGGGTTCATAATAATGTTCTCTCATTGTTGTTTCAAAAGGATAAATAATCATTGATTTGATAAGAACTATGGATACCCCTACACTAGTTGCCGAATGTCAGTGGTTACATTCTTTCATTGGTACTGGATATTAGAAATTTCATCAAAACAGATTTAATAGTTTTTTAATCATTAAAAAGAAGATAAATTATTTAATCTCATATTACATATAGAAACATAACATATAACATAAAATATTATTAGATAATGCTATTATTACCCTTATTTTATCCCAATTATCAATCATAGTAATATTCCTACAATTATTTGGAAAGAAAACATAGAAAATGCCTGAGCTCATATCCTCATTAATGTTATGCACACATAATAAGCTAATATGGAATGAATAATTATGAAAGAGTAAATGATGATCAAATATTGACATATAAATAAATCACATGAGATTAAAATAAATAAATACATAAAATAAAAATTTAAATATTAATATGGATATTAATAACTAAATTCAAAATTATGGAATTCACAATTCCTGTCATCTAAAATACACAGTTGAGTCCTCATACCAATAAATCTAAGACATACCATCATGGAATCATTCAAATACATCTTATATAAATGGATATGACATCATCTAGGTACTAAAAATGTTTATCTCATGCGGCATACAAAGAAATCATGTGTATATGAAATTTTTTACCATACTAGACTGTTAATATGCCAAATGTATTCACCACATGAATAAAAAATACATCTTAATAAAAAAATACATTAAAAATACTTTTAATATTAGAAGAACTAGAATATAGAATTTAAAAACTTTCCCCTCTTAAAAATATCAATATCCATCCATTAAATTATGTTGGATGGTATCCTTGGATCATATACATATTAAATCATAAAATTATACAAATTATATTGATATAGATGAAAATAATTCAAAAAAACCTTTCCACTTTGGAATCAATTATCTAAAAATTTCAAAAATATTAAATGAATATTTCTTCAAAAATAACCTTTTAAACATATAATGGAATCTTATATTAATTTATTTTTCATAATGGGGGGGAATTTCAGTCAAGCTATATAAGATAAAAAACATTCCTTTCATAGTTTTGTAAAATTGCAAAAAAAAAGATCCTCATTCAAAAAATGACAAGAAGATTCATATCTAGGATTTTTTTTAAATAAAAAATTGGATAATTTAATTTATAAATTCATTGGATAATAGTAGAAATGTTTTTTAAAGAAATTTATATAATATATGGATATAGAAAACATATTCGCGATTGAGTAGAAAAACAAAGTCAATTTCCCCTAAACAAAATTCTTTAAATAAAGAGTGGAAAATGAAAGGAAAACATGTAAATTATTGAAAAATAAATATTATAATAATATATATGTGTGTTTATATAATATTTAAATATCAAATAGTTCCCTAAACAAAGCCTTCTATATAAACAATCTTGAATAATTGTGAGATTGTTAATTAAACTATTCCTCGGTTATGAATCCCTTCGTATGTGGTAAAACAACCTCTATAATAATATAATAATAATATAAATAATCTATTGAACCATAATAATATAAATAATACCATTTATTATTTACTTATAACCTTTTACCACCCATTTATTAACAGTTATTTTTAAAACTCACAGTTCTTGGTGATAATTATTGCATTTTTCATGTATGTTTTGGTTTGAAGATTTTGGTACTTATACATTGATTATGGATTAATCCCATACATAAAGTTAATAATAATTTAATTATAATATATATTGATTATATATGTGTCTATAGTATTCTATAAAATTTTTATATTGAAAAATTAATTACACCACTCATGGATATGGTAGGTCGTTTTTATTTATGAATGTTATCTTCAATTTTTGACATTTGGAACAAAAATAATTTAAGTAATAATAAACTTACTACCAGTAATTTTATATCATATATATCTTATATTTTTATTAAATAAACCATTATTATCATCTATGTAAATCAAAAATGAGAAATTAAACCCATCACTTCATGGAGGTGGTAGTCCACATGTATGAGTGGGAAACATTGTTGTTTTCATTTGATGGAAAAGAGGGTGGATAATTGTGATTACTTAATAATAATAAAAGTTAAATTTATTTTGGATACATAATTTTTTATTTTATCATAAATATCATTGATTTATAGGACTTAAAAAATAAGTAAAAATAATTTGATCAATCATAGCAATTGTGTCTTCTTGGAAAGAACTCATTTGGATCTCCTCTTACGGACCCTATGCTCGGTCTTCAGGGAATACCAAAACCAATTGAAAATGTATAGAGATAATTAGAAGATATATTTTTTGGTATTGGTCAATACATTATTGTTAATTTATTTTAAATAAGGTAGTTACGAAGTGTCCGTTTATAAAGGAGTGAAATGACACAAATGGAATTGAAAAAATTATTAAAAAATAACTATGTAATTCTATAAAAATGATTCAAAATGTAAAAATATATGAATAATAATAGTATTAGGATAAAATATCATCATAAAATATTATTTGGATAGGTTTATAATTAATTTTAAACCCTACGTTTTTGTTTAACCCCTTGGTTTACAAATTTAATCATTAATCACTGTAATGAATTTTTCAATCAAAAATGGTTATAATTTAAATTATAAAGATAAATTTCATCGTAAATAGATAAGGGATGAAATTTTAAACCATATAATAGCACCATTATCCTATTTAAGTTTTTTTATTATTTTTATTAACTTAATAAAATATTTGTTTTATAAAATATTTTTATTTCCCTTTTTGAAATTATTCATTTATTTTGACTTTAAATACATAAATTAAAATATAGAATAAAAATATAATAATTTAAAAAATCCCTTACATAAAAAATTTTTGGAATAAAAAAATCCTTTCAAACTCTATTATTTTCAATATTATAAAAAATTATTTAATTTTTCAATTAATTGAATAAATACTATTTCAGTGTTGTGAAAGTGTTTAAGGTAATTATATAATTAATAGAGTTTAGAAATAAATTGAAATCATAAAAATAATATCATTATTCAAATAAATCTATAATTTTCATTTAAAACTTATTTTAATCCCTATGTGAATATAAAATTATGTTTAAGGTAATGATAGACACATTTATTTATTTATATAAAATAATATAAAAGAAAATAATAATTAAAAATTGGACGAAGGGGCCTCATCCTAAACACATGCATGAAAATGGATGAAATAATTTCATCTAATTAGATTTTTTTGTGTTTTAGTAAAATCTTAATGCCTTTCCCATTGTGTTAATCCTATTTTACCAGTTTTAACCTTACTAAGGTAACAAAAACATTACCAATGTAACTATTCATAATGAAAAAAATAAATGGGTATTATTTACCAAATTTGAAACTCCTCATTAAAAATATAGAATCTATTTTTCCTCATTTAGTTTCAATAATTGGATAAATTAATTATAAAATAAGGCCACAAAACATGATGATACCCACTTTTTCATAAAATATAGATTCCAAACATGAACTGACATTTATTCTTTCCTCAGGCTGACTAAAATAATTATACAAATGGTAAAACATTTTATTGAGTATATAATTTATATATTTAATTATAATACTTCATCAATAGATAAAATTTTAATTTATTAAGATATATAAACACATTATGCCCATAAAAATATTTTTTCATGAAAAACATCGCTTTTACATTTAAATGAATTTTATTTTCATTTATTATAAATTTATAACGAAATTATTCATTATAATGCACAAATGTCTCATAATTTATTAATTCCTATAAATTCTCACTTATCCAATAGTGATATGATAAGTATCCCATTAAATAATGATATTTTAATAGTATATTGTGGATATTTCAAACTTGATGATTCATGTAAGGCAATATATCAATGAAATAAAATGTATTTATAGTGAAAATTAAAATTTCAAGGTGTTATACAAGATATATAAAAGATCGAGGCTTATAAATCAATAATTTTATAAATTTACAAATATGTGTAGGTATCCTAATTCTCCTTTGGGATACTCCCTTTGTCAAACCCTATTATAAATAGCAACAACATAAGTTTACTATGTCATCCAAATATTATAAAAATGTAAATTACAGAAATATCACTGACCTTATTCATATTGAGGTCTAGACTAAAGGAACACCTCTCAAACACCCATACTAGTGTACAAATTTCCTAATCCATACTATATTTCCCAAAATATGGTACAACATCACCAACAAAACCTATGAGGTTCCATTCTAGGGATACACTTTTTCAATTTCACAAAATATAGTGAAAATGTTCAAATTTATTGTACTAGTTATCCATATTTCATATTCCTTGTATTAAGGAACCACTCTTCCAATGACACATACTTGGGTTACACTTTTCATAGGTCCACTACTGGGGTTCCTCTTCCGGGTTCTAGACACCTACTAAACAAAAATATAACCTAGTTTTCACATATAACGATAAAGGCCCCATCCCTAGTAGCCCGAAACTAGTGGTTTATTTATTACATTTTCATTGATACAAGAGAACTAATCCCAAAGGAATAATTAGATTAGAAATCTTGAAGATATTTATAAATATGTGAGTTATATATTACATTGTAAATATAAAATACATATCATAAAAAAATTCATAAATCCTTGATTTTAATCAAAATATACCACCTTTTATAATATGTAAAATAAAATGAATAATGGGTGATATAATATGTTTATTAATAGTTATGTTCAATAAAATATATCCATATTCAATAAGTCCTGATCAATATGGAAGGGAAAATATATGAAAACACATTTCATTTAAATGTTATCTTGAACATGAAAATGACTACACAGATAATATCAAATATAATATTCTCATGGATAAAAATAACTGAATTATCATTGAAGGAAATTATTAATATTGGAATTTATAATCTCATAAATCATGATATATATAACATCAAAACCTTTTCCAATGATAGTTTATTCGATGGATAGGTATACACCAAATATTCATTTAATCTAGAAAACTGGTTAATCTTATTAGACTATTGAGGCATCTATGGGCTATCTAAAAATTAGCCACTCCCTTCACTATCTTTACAAATATTTACTTATATATTAAATGATCAATTCAATTCATAAATAATATTTTTTATCAATAATTTTATTTATATAATATATAATATATAATATCAATATTTCCATATTTAATAAAATAGAATTCAAATTAAAAAAATTGTATACATAATTTGTATACGGTTTATGAAATTATCATATCCATGGTATAATAAATATATATTTAATAGAAATTTAATTGCATATTATCACACAAAAGTCAGTGTTTTAATATATAGCTACAAAGAAAATTTAGTAAGATATAAAATATGAACAAATATTTCCTAAAAATTATAGGTTTTGTAATAAATTTAGGAATTTTGGGGGACAAAATAAAGTGTAAGTAAAAAATAAAAATAAATTTTATTTAAAGATTTTTATTTTTAAAATTATATAAAACTTATAGAATATGATAAATGTCATAAAAAAGTTACTAGGGTGGGTATGTCTATTAATTTCATATATATTAAAAACATTAGATTATTAGTTTTGGAAAAAAATCAAATTCATCCCTTTAAAAAGTTACAAATGTATCTTTAAAACATTTATAATCTAACTGATATAAGAAAATATCCTTAATACATCATTTTCTTAAAAAAATGAACTTTTTATGATTTTGAAAAATATGGTAATGGAAGAAAAACAATATCTGATAAAAAGATAAATAATGTCATTTTTCATTTTAAAAAATTACTTCCTTAATTATAGTTCCATAGAGAGTAAAATTGGGGGGGGGGTATGGAACCTACTTAAATATATAGATTATAATAAAATATATGATTTTTTATGTATTGATTATATGATTCATTCAAGTAATATTTGGGTTGTTGAAAAAATGATAATGAAAAATAAATACTAACCCCTTATGTATCTATTAAGTTACAATCCCTTGAAATAATAGAGTGGAATTTAAATATTAATCATAATTAATAATATTTATTCATTTTAAATATATTAACTGGGTATTATATACACCATATAAATCTAAATAAGTAAATAATATAAAATATGTCACAACAGAATTGAAATTGAGATTAAATAGATTACAAAGATAATACCATTGAAGTGAGATTTAATCATTGAATTGGTCATGTGTATCAAATTTTAATCCAAATAAAACTTTTAAATAAAATATAAAATAATCAAAATATATTACTTATATACTCTTTCAATGCTAAATTAAATGAAGAAGTAATATAACCCAATGAAAATAAATAGAGTTATGAAACCCCTTTCCACTTTGAAACATTCAAGTCAATCCCCCTTTAATGAAATAATTTAACTTCAAACATAAAACACCATGAAGTTTGATGAATTCGTTATATAACATGTAAATGGAATTTTCACCCAATATAAAATAAATTCATGCATGACTTTAAAATATCCCTTAATGAAATGAAATTTATATGAAATCCATTACATAGATCAAACCATTGACATGAACTTTCATGAATGAATTGTTTTTATGTATAAAAATTAAATACTTATAAAACTAGTGTAAATAAAACATAAAATTAAAAAAATTAATTACCCACATAATATTAAAATATTGAAGACAATGAATAAATAATATAACCCAATTAAAATAAATTGAGTTACAAAACCCCTTACCACTTTCTAACTTTCAAGTCAATTTCCCTATGATAAAATATTTTGAATTGACACTTAAAATAACATTATGAATTAATGATTCATTATATAATATGTAAAAGGTTATAATATAGACCATATAAGATAAATTGGATCATAAAATTAAAGATTTCCTCAGTGAATAGATATTGAGATAAAATCACGTACCTCACTTCTGACTCATCACATACGTTCTTCATCTTCCAAAATAATAAAATTATTCAATTATTTACATTATTAAGAAAAAAAATTTGTTCATTATTCATTATATTTTATTTTATACCATTTTATATCTAATTAGATAATAAATTAAATTTACATTATATGTTAGGACAAAATTTTGTTGATATTTCCAATAATAATTATGTTGTTTGACTATGGTAAAAGACGTCATTATTCCATAAAATACAAAACATATCATGAAATAAATATATATTTTATACAAAATATATACTTTTTAAACAATCCATGACATAATATTATGAAAAATGAACTATATTACCATCCTGCAGATGGTAATTCATATGTATGCATGAGTAAAGTTTATATTTTTAAACAAACATGATGAAAAAACATAAGTATTATAATACACTTTCATATTTTTTATTATGACATAAATATTATATGATTTAATTAAATACAAAAATATATATCACTCAGATTTTTAGTTATGAAAAACGAATGACATCTTTACATGGAGTTAGTAATCCCCACATATGCACGGATGACATTATCATTTTTAAATGAATGGAATTGTAATAAATTATGTTATATATTATATTTAAATAATTATACACATTTAATGAATATAATATATATATAGTTATTAATTTATTAAACCCATCATTTAAACCTTCTCTCAGTAGTGGTGATGGAAAACTAATTGCATCGGTTCAAGAGGTGGTAGTCTGTTGTATGCACGATTATAAGTTTTTTTTCCATTTCATGTAAGATGATATAGATATGGGTAATGAAATTAATATGAAAACATAAATTTCATATTATAGAAACCAATTTCATTATATCATCATGGTCAAATAATATTCTAAGGATGTGTAGGAAGAAATAAAAAACAAATTTAGTTAAGAACAATACCTATTCATCAGATATCTTATTTAGGTTTACACTGAAAGCCTTCTTATGAGGGTTTTATAATCAAAAAAGGCCTTAAAGAAATTTTATGGGATGTATGGAAGGGATTTTGGAAGGTATTTTCTAAAAAAATGGCTTTTGAGATGTGAAACAAATTAGATAAAAGGTTCCCTTTTAAAAGTAAGGGGAGGGGAACTTTAGGAATTTCAAAATAAATTCAATCAATACAAATTAATTTCCAAGGAAAAATGGATGCATATAGATATAGTTTAAATAAATGGTGATTATGGGTCAAAATAATATCGTCAAATAAAATTTGGAGAAGTTTTAATTTTTTTTACCCATATCTTTTTCATACATCATGATAACACGTTTTCACAATTATCATGATGAAAAGGTTTGTACTCTTTATGGGAAAATATAGTTACTATAAACGAATAATTGGGAATTAAATGCACAATGTAAGAAATTTAAAACAATATAAAAATATCTTGAAAGAATATATTTTTTTTATAAATTTTAAATAATTTAATAAAACATTATTTATTATAAAAAATAATTAATGTAATTTTTTGACATATTCATTTAGTTGAAATTGAATAAAACATGATAGGAATTGGACTAAAATGTATTCCTTTAAAACAAAACTAAAAAGTTTTATCTATATAAAAAATTAATTTAACACAATAATTCAACAAATTTATATTACTTTTATTATTCTTAAAATATATAATTTTATTTTTTATATTAATTGAATAAATATTGTGTATATTTTGCAAAAGAATTTAAGGTAATTATTTTATTAATAGAATTTAGAAAAAAAGCACCATGGTAAAAATTCTTTTATATATAAAAGAAATTTTATCATAAATCATATTTTTATTTAATACATATCACAAAATATAATGGATATTAAAAGAAAAAGAGTGATATTCTTTTCATTATCTTTTTTATTTATTATATAAAGGGAAAAATCATTGAAATATATCACCAAGTACACATATATTCTAAAATGTGATAGATAATTCATAAATCTACTTGTTGAGTTGGAAGAGTTAAAGTGTTCTGGTAAATTTTTAGTCCTTATCATATTACTTTTAACTATAATTAATTGATTTACACTTTTATTATGGTGATAATTTTTTTTCTATTTTCACTATTAATTATGACCAAAAATTAAGTTGGACATATTAAATATTGTTATTTATGCTGATTAAAAATATTCATTCCATATTGAAAAATTAACTATCTATATTTTTTAGAAATTAATTGTATCATTATCCCTCAAAGTGAGATGAAAAAATGATATTATGAAGAAAACAATTCATTTTAACTTTGAAAGTATTTTTATAATAAGTTCAAGTAAAAAAATTGATTCATATGTAATTAACTATATTATTTTTAAATAATGGATAATTATGTTTATTTATGATAAAATTAAATATATAATGTGTATTTTTCAATTAAATGAAATGACAAAATTTGAAGAATCTGTATTTTTATACTATTAAGTGAAAAGTCATTCCTTTCAAAAAATATTATAATTTTAACCTATGTAAAATTTTATATTCTGATTTAAAAAATAATATTATTTTTATAAAATAATGTTTCTAAATGTTGAATAAATTAATTATAATTTACTCGCACAAAATTCCAAAAAAAATCATTTTTTAAGAAAATGATTTTTTGGAAGTATAAATTGATTTTACATACAATTTATCACATATTTATTAATAATATATAAACTATATAAAATATTTATACATTTATTCATAATTTTTGTGAACCATATTCATAACCCCTAATTTAATGGATTATTTATAATGAACATTTCAAAATAATAATATTTTTCGGTTGGTTTAAGGTGTTTCATATTGTATACTATCTAGAAATTAGTGTTCACAAAATATTATGGGGTGTTCACCCCCCCCCACCCCACAACCCCTTAATAAACTTCATCATCACAATTTGAATTGTTCATTTTTAATAAATTCATCATCATTTGAAAAATACATTGTGGTAAACCCCCATCGTAAAAGGATTGATGACACATCCAATTAAAGAGAGGGAAATAGATCTATTAAGGTTATCTAGGATAACAAAATAATTTGTATCAAAATTAGAGAACGTTAACATGAATTGAAATTATTTAAATAGATGATAAAACTAATTCCCTAGGGCTAATATAGATTTATAGAGAACATGTTCAGGGGAAATTTAACAACCATAATTTGATAAATCTATAATTGGTGAAAACACTATCAATTCATCAAAAATGAAGGTAAATGTGGAATATTTATATTTAAAGATAATTTTTCCTAATGTTGAGGTATTTTTTATATCAAAATAGAGAACACCATAAAATATATTTAATTGATATATTTTTATTTTATAAGATAATTTTCAACAGTTGGTTGTGCATCAATCAATTTTTACTTCATTTCTTACTCCGAGAAATAAATATCCAATATGCATTTTTTATAAATGATGTAGTAAAATTAACCTCTAATATATCAAAAAACCTTAATAAAATGAATATTAATTCTAGTTATCTATAAATATTCCCAAACAAAAATGATTTTCTTATATTATACATTAATCTCTAAAACCTCAACGACAATGCCCAATGTTCAACATAATCCATTAATTATTAATTTATCCTTAGAAACATAAAAAAATACATCAAACCTAGGTTAAAATTTAAAAAATTAATATAAAGGTCACAAATTTACAAAATAAAATAAAAATTAATCCCCCAAACCATATAAATTAACTCATAATTTCATATACGAAATATTTAAATACCTGGACCACAATAAAACATAAAATAAAATGTAACAAGATATATAACATATTATATCTTTTATTAATAAAAAATTTAAATATTATAAAATATAATCCATGTATCTAAAAAAATTATAAACTCCATCATAACCTACATTACCCCTAAATAAATAGTCATGTTTAAGAGAACCACATACTATCTAATTAAAATCATCAATATAAAAAATCTCTTGACCCCAAATAAACATTAATAATTCAACATATATAAAATATTAATGGTTATATTCCCTAAATCATGTGTTTTCCATAAAATTAATCCTTAACTTTAAATAACTTTTCTAGATCATCAGTATCAGTCAACATATTCTTTCAAATCCATAATGAAGGCTACTATGGAGAAATATTTATATGTTTCATTATTAGTATGACCAAAACATCATTGATTTAACACTTTTAAAACATAATTATCCAATACTAAAACATAAATACTTTAATCCTTCCATGCTAATGATTATCACGGTATAGTTCCTTCCTTGTTCTATGAGTTAGCCCTTTGATTTGCTAATTGACATGGATAATGCCCATGTTCCCAACACATAAGACATTGAACAAATCAAAAAATTATTTCTCTTTGTTTTACATTACCACCTACAAATCAACTTCCACTTACATTAATACATTCCTTGGGGTGTTTCTTTCCACATTTCTAACATGATATAAATTGTTCATTCTTCCCTCCATGGTATCCACTACCTAATATCTCATCATACTCATTCATTATCTTCTTTGGTGATTCCAAGAGTCAGTTAAGGGACATTTTGTTAATAATATATCATGATAAATAATTACGAATAACAATAATATCATTCACTCCATTAATCATGCAATTTGGTTTCTTGTAATCACCAAATCTTCCATCACGTTCTGTGGAAACATGAATCCTCTTAGCTTCAATCATATACTATAAGAAAAATATTTAGTATAATTAAAAATAATCATAATGTAAAACCATATAATAATTTATATAGTATAAAAATCATTAACAAATATTTTTGATATAATAATCCTTATTTTTATTATAGGACATTCATTTTCATCACCTATTCAAATCCATAAAAATATTTTATAAAGAAAATTTGAATTTACCCAAGAATATACCCTAGGAATGTCAAACCAGGTGTAGAGTAAGGGAAAACTTATCATTCACCATGATAATGGTTAGCACATATTTGACCAACTCTATTTGAGGTTATTACCCAAGATGAAACATTTCTAAAAACAAATGCACTTGTAGTATACAGATAAGGATTTATTAGTACAATGATTACATAAAAACATTCTTGAATATAATATATTATATAATCCTATAATTAGATTTATCATCAATTTCATTCTAAGGGATATGTTCTATAATCATTATTTTCCTAAATTAATTTCAAAAGTTATCTTTTAAAATTCTACTAATACCAAATATATGGCACATCTCCAATAGCCTAGTGCTGGTGCGTAATTTTTTTCATTATAATATATTAATGGGATATTATCCTAATGTACTGATCATTTTTTTCCCCTGAGGAACCAGATATATACATGATTCCCATATTACATTGGACATATAAAATTCCTAGCATTAATGAATTATTTAAACTATTATATTTATCAAAATATCCTTCTTTATATTTAGGGAGAAATAACAAAAATAAAGGGAGATTAAGGATTCTCAGTAAGAGCTATGTAAAACAGATTCTATCATTATTGAATAACTCGTATTCAACATCTCATGGTAAAAAACTAGAAAACATTAAATTTTATTAATAATATCATCACAAAAATGAATACATGGATAATATCAATTTAAGTATTTTCATGTATAGTTATAAATCAATTATCAGTGAAGGAATTGGTGAATATTACATTTCATTATCTTAGAAAAATTGATACCTAAAAAATTAATACCTTAAACCAATACATTTTAATCGATGTGTATGTATACACCCAAACCACATTGAATTTGGACAACTGATTCATCTAATGAGACTATCAATGCATCAATGGGTTATATATAACTAGACCCAACCCATCCACACATATAAAAAGCATTATTCATATCATGAATGATCAATTAAATTCATAAAAATATATATTTCTCAATAAATTTCTTTATTAAATAAATAATACCAAATATCCATATTTCCCCAATGAATGAATTTTTAGAAAATATAAAACAATGTATGGAAAATTGGAATACGGTTCAAGAAATAATCACATCCACGATGGAAATAATATTTATATTTATGAAAAATTTAAGGCCCATTGTTCACATGAATGTGAATGTGTCAAGAGAAAATTTATAGAAAAAATTTAATAAGAGATAATAGATAACCATCAATTCAAAATAAATAAACGTTATATAAAAACATAAAGTCTTTTGGAGGATAAAAAATAATAATTAGAACATGAAATTATGTTTATTTAAATATATTTATTATTAAAACTCTAAAAAACGTATAGCTTGAACTTAATATCATAATGAATTTACAGTTTTGGGGATGTCTTTTATTTCCACATACATTAAAAACATTCCTTTTGAATTTTTATAAAGAATTTAAAAAACTAATCTTTTAGAAAACATTATAATCATTCCTTTTAAATCTTTTCAAAAGGAAATTATAACATAAAATGATCATAAATAATCATTTTTTTAATAAATATTACTTTGTTTTTTTTTTAAATGGAAATTAAAGGAAAATATATTTGATTAAAAGAAAAATAAAATTTCATTTTCTTTCAAAGTTAATATTTCATCAATAATATCCCAAAGAAAGAAAAATTTAGTGTAAAATATAAAAGCTAGTTAAATATCTCAAGGATAAAAAAATATTGATATTTTAGATATATTATAAGATTTCTTCAACTAAAATTAAGGCAATCCCCAAAAAATTAGGTTGAAAAATAAATCCTCACCATAATAGTGTATTTAAAATTATAACCCCATGAAATAATAAAAATAAATTTATATATTGATAATAATTAATTAAAATTTATTCTTTATAAATATATAAAATTATTATTATATAAACCACATAAAATTAAATAGGTTTATAAGATCAAATATGTCTCAATGGAATGGAAATGAGATGAAATCCCTGACAAATATAACGCCATTAACGTTAGAATAAATTAATGAATTAGTTATATTTATCAAATTTAATTACACATAATACAAGTGGAAATGAAATATAATATAATCCAAATTTATTACATAAATAATCATTGAATTTCAAATAAAAATAATATTTAATATAACACAATGAAATGAAATAATTTAAATTGAAAAATTAAATAATATAAATTATTAAGTATTAATGATGTAAGATATAAAATTTATGTATATAAACTATATAAAATAAATTTATGTGTAACATAAAAACATTCCTCAGTGATAGGGATTTCTTTTAAAATTCCATAGAAAGGTCATACAATTGAATTGATAAGTAATCAATGAATTTATTTTGTGTATAATATTTAAATATATATGAAAAAAGTTTAAATAAAACATAAAATAATAAAAATTCATTACACATATAATCTTAGAATATCAAATACAATGAATAAGTAATATAATACAATTAAAATAAATTGAGTCATGAAACCTCCTACCACTTTGAAAATTTCATGCAAAATCCCGTTAGACGACATAATATAAATTTAACCATAAAATACAAATAAGTATAAATTAATCATTATATATCATATAAAATGGTAATATATATATACCATATAAAATAAATTGGTTCATAACATTAAGATATGCCTCAGTGAAAGTAAATTGAGATTAAATCCTTTACCTTGGGTCTGGCTCATCACATACTACCTTTATCTTCAAAAATAATAAACATTTGAAAATTTTAAACATTAATAATAATATTTCTAATTTTTATAATTAAATTTATTTTATTTAATATTGTGTTATATTTAATTATTTTTTCAACTAATATCATGTTGAATGTTTTGATGATATTCAATCCATATGTCCGAAATGACTTTCGTAGTTTGAATATGGTTAATGTGGTCATTATTATACCATCATTTGAATAATAATATTGAAATAATTAGTAATTTTGTAAAAAAAATTATTCTTTTTAAACAAAAAAAGAATTGTGCTTATTAAAAATGTCTACTTTACAAATATGGAGATGGACAGTTATACGTACACAATAGTGAAATTTTCATTTTTAAACAATTGACATCGATAAAACAAAATTATTATTTCATCATTCCATAATTAAAATTATAACTTTAATTACATTTTTTTTTCTTTAGATACACTTTTATAAACCATTCAGGTGATGTGCTTATGAAAAAAGAATCACATCGCTTTGTAGAAGTGGTAATCCACATGTGTGCATGAATGAAATTATCATTTATTAATGAATGGAAATGGAAGAAATTATAAGATATATTGAATTTATATAATTATAAATAACTCATGAATATAATATATATATATATATATGTATTAAATCCATCATAAATACTAGTTATGACAGGTGGTGGATGAGAACGAATTACATCAGTTTATGAGGTGGTAGTATATCAAACACACGAACAACGGTTTCGTTTCCCACTAAAATGAATAGGAGATAAGTATGGGTATTCCATTAACATAAAATAAAATTGGAATATTGGAGATATTGATGTTATTTTGTAATTATGTTTGAATAATATTTCAAATATGAGGAATAATAAATAAACCAAAAAATCATGGATAATAAAGATACCACTTCTTTAGAAAACCACTCAAGGTTTTCACCAAAATCCTTCCTAGGATGGTTTTATAAAACAAACAAGGGAACTATGATATAAGAATGAAATTAAGGATAAAATATTTTCAAATCTTATATGAAAAAATATTATTTTTCAGTGTGAATAAAATAGGAGTGGAGGTTTTTTATATATATAAGGGGATGGGAATTTCATGACTATATAACATATTAATTTAATATATATTAACTTTCATCGAAAAGATACTCCAAAATGATATATTTTTAATTTATTATTAGTCTGGATCAAAACAATATCATCCAAAAATATTTAAATAATTTTATATTTGGTTTTCACGATTACTGTATTATTTTAAACCGTGGTAAGCTTTTTTTGACAATTATCATGATAATAATGTTTTAAATATTTAGGAGAAAAAGATATTTATGAAAATTAAAATTTAGATAATAAATTTTCCATAGTTAATATTTTCAATAATACACCAATAATTGGTCTGAAGATAGGATTTTTAGTAATTTTAAATCTTTTAGTAAAATAGTGATTATTATAAAATACATTTATTTTCATTTTTTGTATTATTCATTTCATTGAACTTGAAAACAACATGACCATAATAAAAAAACAATATAATCCTTTCAAACATCACTAAAATGTTTTATAAATCTAATTAATATTGGGAAAAATAATTAATTTATTTTATATAAAATTAAATATTTTTAATGTTTCTTATTTACCATTTAATTAATTTAATACATATTGTGACGTAATTTCTTATAAATTTATGATACTTATTTCATTACTAAAAATTAGAAATAAAATACATTGATAAAAAATCAAATATCTTTCAAATAAAACTTTAAAACAGAACATGTGTTTCTTTTATCCATATGAAAAAATACTATACATTTTAAAATTAAGAAAGTAACATTTTGTCTTTATCTTTTTCAAAATTATTATCAAGGAAAAAATCAAATAAATATGGAACTGAATGGCATTATGCCCGAGACTTGGATGGGAACATATGAACCCTACTAATCCATTATGGTGAAAATAAATCATTAGGGTAAATATTCAATCCTTATTATATTATTTTTAATATTAATTAATCGATTTATCATTTTACCATGGTGATAAATTTTCACCGTTAATTCTATTCATTATGACCAAAAATTAAGTTGAACTTATTAAAAATTATTATTTATTATGATTAAAAATATAGATTAAAATTTAATACATATTCCTGATTTGTGTGTAATTTATTAATTTTTAAATAACTCAAGGATACTTTTATTAGTTTAGGATCAACTTAAATATGTTATGGTGTTCATTAAATGAAAATAAATGATAGTATTTTAAAAATATATCATTTTTTTTATTCGCCAAAAAAATATATCATTTTAGAAAAATCTCAATAATTCAACCTATGTTCACTTTGATATGGTCTTTTAAAAAATGATATTTTTTATAAATTAAAATTTATAAATTCTGAATAAATTAATTATAATTCATGCCCACAAATTTATAAATAAAACCATTTTTGAAAATAATATAATTTTGAAGAATAAAATGGTTTAACTGAAAATTAAATTCTTATTTAATATTAATAAATAGATTATATAAAATAAATATAAATATTTTCATAATATAGTTAAACATATTAATACCTTCCAATTCAGAAATTTTGTCATAATGGTTGTATTTAAATAATAATATTTCATGGTTTGATTAAGCATGGTGTTATATATTTTGTAGAATATTTAACATAGTTTTCTTTTATAATCATTTGGTGTCACATCCCCCCTCCCCCCTCAATAATTTCTGTCCCTAAAAATTGAATATATTCTTAGTAATCACAGTTTACATTTGATTTTTTTTGGGAAAACCAACATCATAAAGGGTTAGTAAAACAATATCTAAAAATGTGGTAATGAGAAATATTAAATTCATATAGAATAACACAAAATTATGCTTAAAAATATGTGAACATTAACATGATGTAAAAATATAGGAATAGAGGACAAAAATAAATCCTTTGTAATAATATTGAATCATATAGAACATGGTTGAGAGAATGGTAATGAAAACAAACACATTAATATATAATGGGTGAAAAGTTCATAAATTCATGAAAAATGAAGGAAAATGTATAAAAAAAATTAGTATCATTTTCTTAATGTCCATATATTCTTTTACTATCAAGATAGAGAATAACATAAAATATACTTATATGATATATTTAAATTTGATAACCATAGTTTCATCCTTTGGTTGTGGTTTGATCAAATTATCCTTCGTTTATTACTCCAACAAATGAATATCCAGTTTTAATTTTTTTTCATGAATTAATAAAGTTAACTTTTAATGGATCATATGATTCATAAATAAAGGGAAAGTCTTTTTATTATTCTCTCATTGTTTACCAAAACCAAAATAGTTAGTATAAGTTATCCATTAATAAATAAAAAATATAGAGGTAATACCCAAAATTCAGCATAATACATTCTGAAAGTATTTATCCTTAAAAACCAACCAAAATATATCTAAAAAAATTATATTAAAAAATTTAGTAACAAGGTCACAAAATATAAAAAAACTTAAAATTAATCCACCAAACATTGTAGATTATGTTTTAATGTATTGTATAAATATTTGAATACCATGATCACTATAAAACCATAATGAAATTATAAATACATCCTAAATAAACAATATCATTATTATTTAAATAAATAATATATTATAAAATGTATTCCATGAATCTTAAAAGATTAGTAAAATCCAACATAAATTAGATCATCCCCAAATCACTAATCTTTTTCAATGTCGCCAATGCCATCTAATTTACTTCATCATTATCAATCATCTCTTTATCCAAAACATTCTTTATTAATTCAAAATTAGTAACATATTAATGGTTATATTTCCCCCAATAATGGGTTTACCATAAAATATCACCTTACCCTCAAATCACTTTTCTATATAATCAGTACCACTGAGCATATGATTTCAAATCCATAATGAAAATAATTATGGAAAAATAATTTTATATTTCATTATTTGAATAACGAAAATTTTATTGATGTATCACTTACACAAAATAATTATAAATCCCAAAATCTAGACACATCAATACTTCCACTTTAGTTATTTTAATGGAACAAGTCCTTCTTTAGTCTAGTAGTTAACCCTTTGATTAAAGCATTGACTCACATAATTCCCATGATCCCCACATATAAGACATTTTACACCTCAAAAATTCATTTATCTATGTCCTTTATTTCTTAATAGAATAAATCATCCCATTTATTATGAAATTCTATATGGTGTCTCTTTTCGTATTCCTAACATGAAGGAAATTGAGCCTTCTTCCATCCAGAGTCTCCACAACATGATCCCTTATAAAAATCTATCTTTATCTTATTTAGTGATTCTATAAGTTGGTTAAGCATTATTTTGTTAGTCATATATAATAAAAACATATTTGGTTTAACAAAAATACCTTAATATCAAGTAATAACCAAATTTTATTTCTCACAATAACTACATTGTCCATCACATTTAGTGTTAACATGATTACTCCTAGTTGTATCCATTGACTAAAACCTAAAAACATAGTATAAGAAATAATAACAAGTTTGTGAATCAACATAATCATTTATATTATACCTAAATTGTGACACCATATTTTCAAAATTAAATGCCTTATGATTAATCCAGGTCATTCATTTTTATAACCTATTCAAATCCTTTATAATTGATTGTAGAGAAAATTTGGATTAGACCTACAATATCCACAGTGTATCAAATCTGGTGTGTAGTAAGGGTATACTCACGGTGAACCAAAATGATGACTGACATATATTTAACCAACTATTTTTGGGGTTATTACCAATAGATGCTTTCATTCCAAAACCAAGTCAAATTGTAGTATCTAGACAGGGATTAATTTCTCTTAATAACCCGTAATATATTTCTTACAAAAACTTTATAATTTTATCCTATACTAAAAAAAAATTTAAATTCATTTAAAGGGTTATGTTCTATAATCTATGTTATCCTAAATCTAGTTCTCAATGATTTAACTAAAATTCCTCTCATTGAAACTGTAAATAACACAACCCCACTAGCCTAGAGTAAGTGGTTCATTTATTACATTACCATAAATAAAATAGATATAATCCCAAATGATAAATTATTTTAGTAGTCTTGAATAAACAAATATATACATGGGTCCCATATTACAAAAAAATATACAATCTGTATCTTGTAAATATTCTTGAATCATTTATCTTAATCAAAAATATGATTCTTCATATCCTACAGAATATAAAAAACGGATGATCTAATATATGTAGTAAGAGTTAAATAAAACTGAATATATAATAATTAAATATGTAATAATAAATATGTAAATGTAAATAACTGAAAACACATGCTATTAATCAATAACATGTGCATGAAAATGTATACCTGAATAATATCAAATTTAATTTTTTTATTGATAATAATAATTGAATTATTAATGAATGAAATTATTAATATTGGATATCATGATATCGAACTTCGTGATATCTATACAATAATTAACTTGTACAAAGATAATTTAATTGATGCATATGTATACATCAAAAACCCATTTTATTTGGAAAACTGATTTGTCTCCGGATAAAATCGATGCATCCAGGGTCTATCTATGACCATTACGCACCCAAAACTACATTTACAAATAATTCCACATATTTATAATGATCAATTCAATTCATAAACAATATTATTTACCAAAAAATTTCTATTTTGAATAGAGAATAAAGATTATCAATATTTCCCCAGTGAATCGAATAACATTCAAATTCAAACACCATATGTAGATTTTATATAAATTTTAGGAAAAGATAATATACATATTACAAATAATATGATATTTAAACACAAATATTAGGTCCAATTATCACACAATGTTGAATTTTTTAAGAGAATGATAAGGACTAACAGTTAATAAGAGATAAAATATAGTCATTAATTCATTAAAAATATAGGTTTTATAATAAAATAATTTCTTTTGAAGGATAAAAAAATTGATGTAAAACTTTAAAATAAGTTTTCTTAAATATTTTTATTTTTAAAATAATCGAAAACATTTTTAAAAATATAAATATTGTGAAGTGGTTACAATAGTGGGAAATATATTTATAGTGTATATGTTAAAAAAAATTCCTTTTTTCTTTTTATAAAGAATGTAAAAAAATGATCCTTTTGGAAAAATATTATATGTATTTCTATAAAACCATTTAAAATTTAAAGGATAACAAAAAATTTCCTTCATAAATAATTTGAATAATATTAATGAATTTTTTAATAAAATATTGAAAAATATAGATATGAATGAAAAATATATCTAATTACAAGTGAAAAAAATTGATTTCTATTTTAAAAATATCTTTTGTTGATTCATTATCCAAATGTAGGAAAAGTTATTTAAAAATATGGAATCACATTTTATATTCTAAGGATAAATATATGTATTATGTATTGGAAGATTATAAGATTACATTATATAAAATTAAGGTGATCCCAAAAAATGAAATTGAAAAATAAATCCTTACCTACCTGGTTACTTAAATATTTTAACCCTTGGCAGTATAAACCAGAACAAAAATATTAATAATCTATAATAAATATATATTCATGTTAAATATATCAAATATCAGTATATACACCTAATAAAATTAAATAGTTTCAAATTTTCAAATATGTCTCAAGGGAATGGAAATTGAGATGAAATCCCTTACAATGATCATACAGTTCAAGTAATAATTTATCAATGAAATGAATATGTGTATAAAATGTAAATAAAAATATAAGGCCCCAGCCTTAATCCTTACTCAATATTGAATTAAATGAATAATTCACATTGAGGATCTTTTTAGGTTTAGAGTTTTAGAGAATTAGATCAAAACTATTACATCTCAAAAGATTACAAAGTAGACACTTCTACTAAGTTTCCATAAAATAAAAACTCTTAAAAAGAAACATGTATAGTTCCATGTTTTAGATAGCATGACTTTCCCTTGATCCCATCCTTGACCCTATTACACATTATGTCTTGTGAAAAACATTTCAAAAAAACATGGGGTGAGCATAAAAAGCTCATTAAGGGATACACAAAGAAGGAAAACTGTTAGTTTTTCAAACAACAAGTAAACCATGTATACATTATCAAAGTAATACCTTCACCTTTATGAATTATTAAAAACTCTTCACTGAATGAAAGATCATTACTTACCCTTTTTTGACCAAAATATTACCATAAAACCTATATAAAGAACACATAACATATAAAGGTAACTTGGGACATAAACATACTTTAGTGGAATAACCATACGGTCGACTTCCACACATATCACTTAATGGAATAGCCATACGGCCGACATCCATACCCAATGAATTTGAGGTTATAACGTAACCACCCGTCCTGGTATTCACGGCACCACCCGTCATATGGTTTATCACGTAACCACCCATCAAATGTCCAAGTACCATTATAAAATCATAAGACATAAAACAAATATACTGGAAAGAAAACATTTCCACACTTTGATCACAATATATCACTTAAATATATTGACATAACAAATACATTATACAAACCATTTTCAATACCAAAATAAAATAAAATAGGAACATGGTATTTATTTTTCATTAAAAAATTTATGTCTTGTAGAGGAAGCCGAATCTCAAATAATGGTTACGGCGGCGGAGAAGTCATTGTCTCCACATACGTACGACAAAAACATTCCCTTTTTCTTTTAGTAAAATGCTTCATATAAAAATATTCCTTTTGAATAAATGTAAAAGTCAAAGGGTTTTATAAACCTTATAAAAGAAAGTGGTGTACAAAACAAAATATGCCTCAATGAAAGGAGATTGAGACGAAGTCGCATACCTCGGGTCTGACATGACTCGATCGTTCTTTAACATCCTAAATAATAAACTTGAGTTAATTTCTACTTTATTAAGAACCTTTTTCAAGCTTAAAATTACTTTTATATAAATTATTTCCATGTTATAAGCATTATGTAATCTTTTAAGTTAATAATGCTTGTTTTGTCGATATTTGGTTCTTAAGTCGAAAGTGGACTTCTTACAATTACATGTTCTTCATTTGGTCAAAGCTTCATTATATCCAGAATGATATTAATGATTTGGATATCATATATATCATATATATCCAGAATATACATGTATTTATAATATTACATAATCATTTAGAGGTAAGAAATTAAATGCACCGTTCATGGAGACGGTAAGCCGTACGTACGCATGAACGCTACTTTCATTTCTATGTCATATTAATGGAATTAAAACTAAATGAGAGGTATGTATATTTTAATTCCAGAATTATATTCATCATTTATATTTAAAATAAATCATATATAATAACTTTAAATCCATCCTTTATACATCCCACATATGGCATTAATGAATCAAATTACTTTGAGGGGGCGGTAGTCCGCACTTCCTAAAATGAAATTATCGTGTTTACCCACAATGGAAACCATAAAGGTATTCCAAAAATGAAAAATACAGAATATTAAGTAAAAAATAAACATATCATATATCATATATAAATATAGTGACATCTTAATGTCCACCTTTGAAGGTTTTAGAAGAATATTGAACAATCATCGTTTCGTGAGGCAGAAATTCGCCATCCACAGAAACAGTATGTTTTTTAACCATTAGATGTATAAGTGTGTAATTGTAGCTCTAATGATTCTTATAAAAACATCCTAGTATATTTAAGATACAGTAGTTTTTACAAAATAAATTAATAAAAAGAGTTTAGGGGTTGGAGAAGCAAAATAAAACAAAAGAACACAAGTGAAGACATTACCTTAAAATCAGGTAACTCTCTTTGATTTGAGCTCAAAGGCTTCCTTGGGAAGACTTCATCCCAAAGTGAGGCTTCTAAGAGTAATAGAGGGATTTGGAGAGACAAAAATAGCATAGCTTGGCCGAACCAAATGCTTGAGAGGTGTGGGTAAGGAGGTAGAGGTGGGGGCCTTTTATAAGAGGAGAGGAGGGGCACTCTTGGAATGTTATAAAAGGTTACTTTATTATAAAATGATTTTCGGATAAAAAGGGTCCCAAAATTATATATTTAGAGGATAAGGTGATAAGGGTTCTAAATCCACCCATACAATAGGTTTTTTACATTTGTAGGTCTTAGATTTTACATTATCGTTTCATTTTTTTTAATCGTTAAATAATGAGGTAATCACTGCATCATCATGGTATCATAAATAATTTAATTTATTTAATGTCTAAAAATTATAAAAAAAAATATCGTGATGTTGGAAATAATTTTATATTTCTAATGGATATTTATAGTAAAAAATATTACTTGTATAACCCCATTTAAAAATTGCTTTAGTAAAACAACTCATGTTTGTGTCATTTTTACTTTTACTTTAAATAAAAGGCATTAATGTGTTTATCTTACCCAAGTGGCTCCATGGGGTCCCAAATATTGACCCATGGGTTTTATTGGTCGGCCATGACACATCAAATAAGGGTAGGACATGTTTCTAGGTCATTTCATATTATTAAAACTTTATTTTTACCTTAAATTACACTAATTACCTCGTATCGCGATTAAAAACATAAAAGTTGCTATTCACCAAAAAATTATTTTAATCCCATTGAACCACATTTTAATTCTTAATGAAAACCATGTATTTTGGATTTTGGAAATTCAAAACACAGTGGTGGTATAATTTCATTTAATCGAAAAATTAGTTTTTTAAGTACCACTTAGTGGTTTCACTATTCATCAAAAATTGATGTTTTTCAGAAAAATTCCAAAACATCACCTTAAGATATATTTGATATTATGAATTAAAAAATGATGTCTATTTTAAAAAATTGAAAACATATAAGTTGAATTAATTAATTTAGTAATTAATTCTCACTGTCAAAACAAATAGCATGTTTTTATGAAACAAAACGTATCAAAAGATTGACACTTGTCTAATTCTGATTTCAAAATGAAATTAATTCCAATGACCACTATTGGATTAAATGGTAAATATATATTCTAATTTCACTTAAAATCCAATTCATAATATAATCTAATCATATAAATAAATTAGATTAAAAAGTGGTTTTGAATTAAAATACAACATTTTTCACTATTCATTAAAAAATGAACTTTATCGGAAAAATACCAAAAATTCAGAAAAATTAAATTTTGATGTCCTAATTCTAATGAAGAATTTTCTTAGGTCCGATAGAATGTGTAAGAGTGACCAAAACTTCATTTATAGACAGTTCTTCATCAAAAGGTGATAAGTCGGCCTTTAGTGAATGTTAGAGTATATATGCCTAAAATTGAATTCTTTTCATATTTTAAGCCTTTATCCTTTATTGGATAAATGTAAAAACATTTAATATACATATATAATCATATTTTAGTTATTTATATTCATTCTCTTTAATGCAACAGCTACGTGTTAACTACTATTTAAAATAATATTAATTTATTACTAGTGTGCAATGTAAGATTTCAAAGAAACTCTTTGTTGCGTATCGGGTACGCTATCGAACATAGAAACCCCTTTAAATTAAAATTAATATTTAATTCGTAAATATTAATAAATATGAAAATGTATTATTCTTTATTTACCTGGTATGTTACATGCTTCCCCCTTTTGGGAATTGCGTCCTCGCAATTTTATTCACTTGTCAAAATAAGTGGGGGTATTTATCCCTCATAGCATTTTCAGATTCCCACATTGCCTCTTCAACCATATGGTTTATCCATAAAACCTTTACCTGGTGAATTACCTTATTAAGCAACACTTGCTCTCTATGGTCAAGAATTTGTACTGGTTGTTCTTCATAAGAGAGATTCTCTTCCAACTGAACTACCTCTGGGATCAAAACATGAGATGGATATGCCATATACATTATCAAAATCGAAACATGAAAACCATTGTGTACCTAAGATAAACTCGGATGTAAATCCACTCTGCAAGAAACTGATCCAACACTCTCCAGAATTTCATATGGTCCAATGACTTAGCTTTCCTTTCTTACCAAATCGCATCACACTTTTCCACAGTGAAACTTTGAGAAAAACATGATCACCTACCTCGAAAGATAGATCCTTCCTCCGGTTATCTACATAACTCTTCTGCCTGCTCTATTCTGTTCTCATGTGTTTCTGAATCAACTGAACTTTTCTGCCATCTCTTCTACAAATTCTAGTCCCATCAGCTTCCTTTCACCCACTTCATCCCAGATAGCTGGAGTTCGACACCGCTTCCCATATAACGCCTCAAATGGTGCTATCTATATACTGGAATGAAAACTATTATTATAAGAAAACTCATCCAAAGAAAGATGCTGGTCCCAAATTCCCTGATAATCCATCGATCAAGTACGTGGCATATCCTCCAAAGTCTGAATCGTTCGTTCTGACAGCCCATCTGATTGAGGATGAAAAGTTTTACTAAAATTTAATTCAGTACCCAACGACTTATAAAGGCCTTTCCAAAGGTTAAAAGTAAACATGGGATCCTGATCAGATACAATGGAGAGGGGAAATCCATGTAACATGACTATCTCTTTAAGATACAAATGAGAAAGTTGATGTAGGGAAAAAGTATCTCATATAGAAAGGAAATGAGCATATTTAGTCCAGCGATCAACAATAACCCAGATTGCATTATTACCTCGATATGTCCTCGGTAATCCCACAACAATGTCCATGGATATATTTTTTCCATTTCCACTCCGGCACTGGTAATGGATGAAGCATCCCTTTCGGTAACTTCCGCTCTACTTCAACCTGTTGACAAGTCAAACACTTTATAGTAAAATCAGCAATATCTCTTTTCATTCCATCCCACCCGTAATACTCCCGTAGATCTCTGTACATCTTAGTACAGCCAGGATGAACAGAAAACGGAGAACTATGTGCTTCACATAACAAACCTCTCTTCAACTGTGAATCACAAGGCACACACAATCTATTCCCAAATCTCAAAACACAATCATTATCAATGTTTAATTCAGGAAACTTAACCTTCTGAACCTTCTCTACCTTTTTCTGAAACTCATTGTCTTGCTTCTGTGCTTGCTTGATTCTGTCTGATAGAGAAGATCTCACTTATACCTGAAACATAATAGAAGAACATCCTGCACAAATAACTTATATGCCAAAGTTCATCAAATCCTTAACCAAAAGATCACATCCCAAACGCAACATTGTTAATGAAGCAATACTTTTTTGACTCAAAGCATCATCCACTTTATTTGATTTTCCCGGATTGTAATGAATTGTACAATAATAATCCTAGATTAATTCTAGCCTTCTCCTCTGTCTCATGTTCAATTATTTATGAGTAAATATATACTTTAATATTTTTTGATCGGTATATATTTCACTCTTTACTCCATACAAATGATGCCTCCAAATTTTTAAAGCAAAAAACAACAGCAGCTAATTCCAAATCATGTGTAGGGTAATTTACCTCATGAGTTTTCAATGGTCGTGAAGCATAAGCAATTACCTAATCATTATGCATTATGACACAACCAGGTCCATTCAATGAAGCATCACTGTAGATAACAAACTCCCCATTCCAGGAAGGTAGTGCCAAAACTGGATCATTCACCGATCTTCTTTTCAGTTCCTGAAAACAATCGTCACATTCTTTTGTCCAGATAAACTTAACAGCCTTCCAAGTTAGCTTAGTCATTGGACTAGATAACTGTGAAAAATTTCAAACAAACCTTCGGTAATAGCCTACCAAACTAAGGAATCTAAGAATATCAGTTACATTTGTGGGTCTTGGCCATTCTTCAACAACCTTTGTTTTTGTAGGATCAACAGTTATTCCATCTTTAGAAACAATATGACCAAGGAAAAAAAATTGCAACCGAAACTCACACTTACTGAATTTCCCATACAATTTCTTTTCTTTTAAGGTTTGAAAAATAAACCTCAAATGAATTTCATGCTCATCTTTACTTTTATAAAATACTAAAATATCATCAATCTCATCACTATCCCTGATATTTTTCACCATTTACCACCACTGATCAGCTTCACCTTCAAAACGGTAAACCGCATGGCTAGCCTTTTGATTGTCTAAACACCCGATGACATCAAAAATCTTCTCCAGTGCTTTAATCCACCCTTCAGCTAGCACGGGGTCAGATGATCCTCTGAATGATGGGGGATGTTCCCTTATGAAATGTTCCACCACTAACATGTTACTCTGTAGTTGATCTGGATGATCTCGTGCATGGATACCGCCACCATTTATCTCTTGAGTCAACTGTTCCATTACTGCAACAAACTATTCAGTTCCAATTCCAAACACCTCAGGTTTCTGATTTGGAAGTTTTTCTTCCTCCTGATATCGTCCCAACATAGATGCCTTGTTACCTCTATGGAAAACCATTCTGAACAAACATGTCTTAGATGAAGCAACATGGTAATCTTCAAATGCTATATCATTTCAATTTGACCATAAAAAAATATTTATGGATAATAATTTATTAGAATTCTAACTCATAAAGTCATCTAAACTAACCTATGATACCAACTATAAGGCACCGGCCTTAAACCTTACATAATATTTAATTAAAAGAATAATTCACATTGAGGATCTTTTTAGGATTAGAGTTTTAGAGAATTAGATCATAACTATTACATTTCAAAAGATTACAAAGTAGACACTTCTAATAAAATTCCATAAAATAAAAACTCTTAAAAATAAACATGTCTAGTTCCATGTTTTATATAGCATGACTTTCCCTTGATCCCATCCTTGACCCTATTCCACATTAAGTCTGTAACACCCCAAGATTTTATGAAAAATATTCTTTTTAGTTTCATGTATTGTGTTGTACGATACACCAAAAGAATCTTTCACAACACGCATCCTTGACTTGCCTTGCATTACACGCAAACGCGACCTTCCGCGATAGTGTGTTTTGTACGCAATACGGAGTTTCACTAAACAACGATATGCTATTAAAATATTATTAAAACTAGCTGTTATGAATAGTAATAACCACTTTTTGAAATTTTGTAATTTTTATTTTTCAAAATGGACTACATTTTTGGATTCGGAATATTGAAATTATCTTAGGGTGAAATTTTGGTACTTTTCGGCTAACTTTCATATTCTGATGAATAGTGAAAATTACTAAATTTTAATAAAAAACAACATTTTTAATCAAAATAATTAATAGTGATAAAATATTAATTTGAGTGGTTTTAAAGTACATTTATAATATATTTTTACAATTTAATACAATGTTGTTCATTGGATTTAATTTTACATTTATACCAGACATAAACAAGTGCCAATCTTTTGATAGTTATTATCTCTTAAGAACACGCTATTTGTTTTGACGACGGTAATTAATTTTTAAATTAATTAATGAAACTGATATGTTTTGAATTTGGTAAAATAGACATCATTTTTTAGTTCATAATTTCAAATATATCTTAGGCCTAATTTTTGGTATTTTTCTGGAAACATTCATTTTTTGATGAATAGTGAAACCACTAAGTGGTAGTAAAAAATGAATTTGTCATAAAACTTAATTTTACCGCTTCTTTGAATGGAATTTCAAAAATCCGAGAGATACGGTTGATTTCAGTAAGTAAAATTTGGTTCAATGAGATGAAAATAATTTTTGGTGAATAGTAACTTTTTACTTTTTTTTACCAGAGTTAAAAGTAAATAGGGTAATTAAGGGTAAAAATGATATTATTATTACCCTAACACATGTCCTAATTCTATTGGATCAGTTTAATTCGACCAAAAACAACCTTAGGACTAAAATATGACCATTAAGGCCCACTGGGATTAGATTAGGACATTTATTATTAATTTATTTAAAGAAGGGTTAAAATAGTTAAAATGAATGTTTAATAAGTAAATCATTTTTAATATGGGGTATACATAAGATAAATTAGACTATAAGTATTTATTAGAAATATAAAAAGATTTCCTACATAATGGTATTTTATTTCTAATTTTTAGACATTAAATAATTTAATTTTTTTATGATACAACAATGATGCAGTAATTATCTTATTAATGAAATATTGACATAATGGATGTTATAAATGCCCAAATAAATATAATTTGAAACTTTTTATGAATTACACTAATTTTATAGGTTAATATGACATGTTAGTACTGATTTAATTAACTTATTTCGAACTTATCATTCTGTTATGATTTTCACAAAAATCAATTACTAAATAGTGTCAAAATTGACATAAAATAGTTTTTAAAACAAATATTATATTATTAATTATTATTTTATTCCTAAAAATCTAAGGTTCGGAAAAATGACTTAGGTAAGGTTATATATATTAATAATAAACAGCTTGGGGTTCGTTTGGCTTGATATAGTATGTTTATTAACCTTATAGTATAAGAAAACAAGAAGACACGGTAAAAGTAAAATTATTTAACTTAATAATAAGGTTAAAATAGGAACCTAAACTTGTATAAATTATATTGGATGAGATTATTTCGACCCATCCCCACCTTAGCTTCAAAATAAATCAATTTGGAGCTATTTAAAACCGAATTTGACTTTATAATAAAATAATAGTTTTAGTTATTCCAGAGGTACCCCTCTCCTCCCTTATAAAAGGGCACATCCTCTCCCTCTTCCTCACACCACTTTGAGACTTCATGCTCGGACAAACCCTGCCACATTCGCCTCTAAACTTCCCTAGAAACATCCTAGAGGTTCTGTTCTTCCTCAAAGACCAATTTTAGTGCCCTAAGAGGAGGTCTCAAAGAGGCACTTCAAAGAATAGGTAATTTCCGTTACTGATTCTTTCACCTTTATTTCTTCCTCCACTTCTTCTTCTTAGGTTGTTTCATTATGAAGTAATAATATCAGTATGACTCATATACTGATATGTTATTATAAGTTTGAAACAACCCTATTTCACCATCTATCCATCCTACGGAAAACGAAATCACCGCACGTGCGTATGTACGGAATACCGTCTCCACGCCGTGGTGAAATCTATTTTCCACCATCACCTTACTTGATGGGTATAATGGTGTAAATAATAACTATATATTATTATTTTAAAGTGATATTGATTCTGAAATAGTATACATACACTCCAATACAGTCCCACGATCATGAGAACGATATCATCGCTCGTGCGTACGTACGGACTACCGTCTCCACAACGCGATGAGATTCATTCTCCACTTTAACCATTCATGAATGATTATAAAGTATATATAATAAGTAATCATGAAATATATGACATAATAATGATACTGGATTTATGTGTATATATATGTATTTCATCTACTTAATTCCGTTCAACTCAATAAGGAAACGAAAACAGCGTTCATGCATACGTACGGCCTACCATCTCCATGAATGGTGTATTTCATTCCATTTACTAATTTATTATATATATGTATATTCTGAATATATATTATATATAAATCATGTTTTATATTCTGTAATTAAGTAATTATGATCTAAGAAATCATATGAATAATTACTAGTCAAAACACGGACGACAAATGAAACAATTTTACCCAAAACGCTCTTTAACATGGAATTTACAAAAGAACGGGTAATATAAAGTCATAAGTGAACCATATATGATATCATAACAATGAATATGATTCTGTAATAAGTCAATGACATTATTTAAATCATTATATAGGAGGTTAGGACACTTATGAAGCAAATCAGACCTAAGGTAAGGGAAATGTCACAATCTCATTTTTATCCGAGATTGTTTATACTTTAGAATTTACTGGGGTGTATTTTATCATCCACATCCATGTTTCCTCAAAATGTAATATTATTTCCATTCACCTACAATTATTTAAATCCAATTTTACCCTTCAGTGAGTTTTTATTAAAATATATGAAAGGAATCTTTTGTCATTTTTCATACGAGGTACTTTTTGACTTTTCCGACAAAAGTACGGGAAGAATGTTTTTTTAACTTATACGACATGAATGGATTTTTAAAACATTATTTCCAAGAAGCATCCTTCACAAGTTTTCAATTTTATTTTTATTCAACTTCTTTTAGTTTAATGTTGTATGACATGTTAAGAAAGGAAAAATATTTTTGAAGAAGAAAGGATATTTTCCTCAAGAATGGAGTTCAATTGTTTTATCAAAATTATTTTCCATCTAAGATAATAAACGGTTCTGTTTTTATCCCTATTATTACATTGATTTGATTATTTTTTTGATGGAATTATTTTTATGAATTCCTTTATCTTATATGAATTGTTTTATGATTTCACAATGTTTAAGGATCCCATTTTTATTACATGGGTTATGATATGATGTATGGTTTATGATTTTGTGGCACACATAAGAATGGTTTCATTATGAGATGGGTGGGACCTATATCTCCCTCCAATGCATTGGGTAAAGATTTTATATCTCATGAGATAGACATGGCTGGAATGGTAGGTTATACCGGTTCAGTGAAACAGGACTGAAACGAGGGTGACTCGGTTCAGAAATGGACTTTTTCCACTAAGTTAGTCTAGGAAATGAGTCTTGACTAATAGGATATGATTCTCTATGATTATGTGTGTATGCCACAGAGTTTCATGTTTTAAGTTATGATTATTGGGATTTCATTTCACTACTATGATTTATCCCATGTTATGAAATTATGCTCTCTTTTGCAGGTTAATATTTCCAAAATGTTATGTTCTTATGAATATGATGTGATTGATATTTCTTTTGTTTACCCTTACTGAGCATTTGAGCTCAGCTTTTTATGTTTTCTTTTCCCTAGGATATAAAGAATGGTTTTAGGTAAAAAAAAGGGAAGATCTTTATGGGAGATATTGAAGATCTTTCACCATGATTAGAAGATTATATTCCGAGTTTCCAAAGACACTAAACTATTACGATCCTTGTGTGTGTGTTTTTGTTTTGTACTAAGTATTCCGCAAAAGTAATGTAATGTCCATGTACGTCATGCTTCGGGCCTCTACAGTTGGTATCAGAGGAAAGGTTTAGTCAACCTTTGGAAACTAGGATGCGAAAACGTTAGCGAGATCCCTAGAGATATTTATAAGGTATGTCTAGGGATGTCCCTAAGGATAAGTATACGTATAGGATATAGTCCTAGAACTATGGTGACGATATTAGATTAAACCAAAGATGTTAGATATTGAAGTTACTCCCCCTTTATTATGATTTTTTTCCTCTCACACTATTCTTTTTGGGTTTTAAAAAATGGCTGGAAACAAGATGATTCACGATAATGGAGGATATGATGGACAATGGAATGATATTCTTCATGAAAAACCAAATGAAATGGGATTTGGAAGTCCAAAAATCATTATTATGCCGAATTAGAAATCCTATAATATGATCAATAAAGTAAAATTTTGTAAGTTTCCTGACTCGGCTAATAAGAGAAAGATGGAGTTTCATGATGATTATAGAGGAAAGAAAGTTCAATTTCCCCTATGTAAATCATGTGGGAAGAGGCATAAAGGATAATGTTTCAAAGGAACTGGAAGATGCTTTGGGTGTGGAAAAAAAGGACACAAATCCAGTAAGTGCAAAGGAAAAGGTTCAGTTAACACCAGGGATGAGGATAATGGTATTGCTACGACATCAACAATGGTTAAATGTTTTAAATGTGGAATGTACGGGCATTATGCAAACCAATGCCCTAAGGGAAAGTCTCATGAATAGAATCAGTATGGTCGTATGGGTAGTATTTATGTGGATGATGATGAAGAGACTACAAATGATATGTGAGATGAAAGAATTGTTGAAGCTCAGTCAATGGATTAAGAATGTAGTGGAATGATTACATGTTTATCATGTGTAATGTTGTATAAGTAATCTCATGGTACTATAGAATAAAGATACATATAAGGATTGTTACACTGTTGTCTTTCCTTGAGTTTTGAAAGTGTATGATTAATGATACCAATATCCATGAAGGGTTATTCAGATATTTTTGGAATGTAGATGATATGCGCATAATGAAGGGGTAAGGAGAAAATTAAATGTTTGATAGTATTCATGAGCTCATGACTGATATAAGGAGAAGGTTGTATCATGGTTTGAGTATATATAATTTTGAGGATTTTGGTATGTGGAAAGTGTTAATGTTTAACTGCATTCATTTTTTTTCACTAAGGTTCAATGGGTATTCAAGAGAATACATGATTAATGCCTTTGAATGTTTAGAATGTGACCAACAAGACATATCTTATGATATATGGGGATTAACGATGGTATTAAATCTTTGGTAATCGTTTTCACTATATTATGAGAGTGGACTGAAGTATTATGGATAAGACTAAAGATTGGAATGGATTATGTTGGACATAAGTTAGTATTGTTTAAGGATATAAGTTTTTTTGATATTATTGATGGGATGTTATAGTAATATAGTTTTAAAAAAAGGACAACCTGCAGGACGGGCAACAACCCATCACGTCGGACAAGGCTGTGAGAATCGAACCCACAACCGAAGTGCGACTGGCCTTTATCGCCTACCACTGGACTACAGGAAGTCCCTATTTAGTAGAAACTAGTTTTATAATATTAATCAGTATGATATATGTAGTATAAGTCCATTTTAGGAACCATATATGATTAATCTCACTATAGATGGACTTATGTATTTTTTTGATAACTTTTCTAACCTTTTGTTTGAGACAGATGGAATAACCCATCATTCTATCACATGATCTACTAACACATTACGAATGACAAATTCAACTTCATTTATTTAAGAGATGAAGTGGAAATTGTCCAAAGAACGACAAATGGTGAGACTATACCAAAATCATGAATGTATTTATTCTAATTCCAATTTCATCAACTTTAGGGAAATGATCTTAAAAACCAAAAATGTCATCCTAGTGCTCTTATATCTGATGAATCATATGGTACCTTAGATCGTCACAAATTTATGGATTTGTGATTGCTGGCTTTTCCATAGCCATGTTCTCTACCACTCTCCATCAGAACATGATGGTTAGCTTTCTCTTCCATATCAACATTTTCACCTATGTAGAAACCCAATGATTAGTTTATTTGGGTAACAGTTACATTTCATACTTTTTTTTAAATATTGGTTTTGGTATTCCTTTTTACGATGTGGGTTTCTATTAAAGAAACTTTCGAATAGAAAACCATTTATAACCCTGACGAATT
Organism: Viscum album; assembly: GCA_963277665.1. NCBI lineage: Eukaryota > Viridiplantae > Streptophyta > Magnoliopsida > Santalales > Viscaceae > Viscum > Viscum album. Next base: position 2,010,583,126 of record OY728135.1, read on the forward strand.
TCGAGGGAGAAATTCATTTTTAAGGGGGGTAGAATGTAACACCCCAAGATTTTATGAAAAATATTCTTTTTAATTTCATGCCGTGTGTTGTATGATACACCAAAAGAAGCTTTCACAACACGCATCATTGACTTTCCTTGCATTACACGCAAATGCTACCTTCCGCGATAGTGTGTGTTGTACGCAATACGGAGTTTCACTAAACAACGATATGCTTTTAAAATTTTATTAAAAGTAGTCGTTATGAATAGTAATAACCAATTTTTGAAATTTTTTAATTTGTATTTTTCAAAATGGACTTAATTTTTGTATTCGGAATATCGAAATTAGCTTAGGGTGAAATTTTGGTACTTTTCGGCTAACTTTCATATTCTGATGAATAGTGTAAATTACTAAATTTTAATAAAACCCAACTTTTTTAATCGAAATAATTAATAGTGATAAAATATTAATTTGAGTGGTTTTAAAGTACATTTATAATATATTTTTACAATTTAATACAATGTTGGTCATTGGATGTAATTTTACATTTAAACCAGACATAAACAAGTGTCAATCTTTTGATAGTTATTATCTCTTAAGAACATGCTATTTGTTTTGACGGCGGGAATTAATTTTTAAATTAATTAATTCAACTGATAAGTTTTGAATTTGGTAAAACAGACATCATTTTTTAGTTCATAATATCAAATATATCTTAGGCCTAATTTTTGGTATTTTTCTGGAAACTTTCATTTTTTGCTGAATAGTGAAACCACTAAGTGGTAGTAAAAAAATGAATTTTTCATAAAACATAATTTTACCGCTTCTTTGAATGGAATTTCAAAATTACAAGAGACACGGTTGATGTCAGTAAGTAAAATGTGGTTCAATGAGATGAAAATAATTTTTGGTGAATAGTAACTTTTTACTTTTTTTTACCACAGTTAAAAGTAAATAGGGTAATTAAGGGTAAAATGATATTATTATTATCCTAACACATGTCCTAATTCTATTGGATATGTTTAATTCGACCAAAAACAACCTTAGGAATAAAATATGACCATTTAGGCCCACTTGGATTAGATTAGGACATTTATTATTAATTTATTTAAAGAAGGGTTAAAATAGTTAAAATCAAAGTTTAATAAGTAAATCAATTTTTAATATGGGGTTATACATAAGATAAATTCGACTATAAATATTGATTAGAAATATAAAATGATTTCCTACATAATTGTATTTTATTTCTAATTTTTAGACATTAAATAATTTAATTTATTTATGATACAACGATGATGCAGTAATTATCTTATTAATGAAATATTGACATAAGTGATGTTATAAATGCCCAAATAAATATAATTTGAGACTTTTTATGAATTCCACTAATTTTATAGGTTAATATGACATGTTAGTATTGATTTAATTAACTTTTTTCTAACTTATCATTCTGTTATGATTTTCACAAATATCAATTACTAAATAGTGTCAAAATTGACATAAAATAGTTTTTAAAACAAATATTATATTATTAACTGTAACTTTATTCATAAAAATCTATGGTTCCGCAAAATGACTTATATAAGGTTATATATATTAATAATAAACAACTTGGGGTTCTTTTGGCTTGATATAGTATGTTTATTAACCTTATTGTATAAGAACACAAGAAGACACGGTAAAAGTAAAATTATTTAACTTAATGATAATGTTAAAATAGGAACCGAAACTTGTCTAAATTCTATTGGATAAGAGGATTTCGACCCATCCCCACCTTATCTTAGAAATAAATCAATTTGGAGCTATTTAAAACCGAATTTGACTTTATAATAAAATAATAGTTTTAGTTCTTTTAAAGGTACCCCTCTCCTCCCTTATAAAAGGGCACCTACTCTCCCTCTTCCTCACACCACTTTGAAACTTCAAGCTCGGCCAAACCCTGCCACACTCCCCTCTAAAATTCCCTAGAAACATCCTAGAGGTTATGGTCTTCCTCAAAGACCAATTTTAGTTCCCTAAGAGGAGGTCTCAAAGAGGCGCTTCAAAGAAGAGGTAATTTCTGTTACCGATTCTTTCACCTTTATTTCTTCCTCCACTTCTTCTTCTTAGGTTTTTTCATTATGAAGTAATAACATCAGTATGAATCATATAATGATATGTTATTATAAGTATGAAACAACCCTATTTCACCATCTATCCATCCTACAGAAAATGAAATCACCGCGCGTGCGTACGTACGGAATACTGTCTCCACGCCGTGGTGAAATCTATTTTCCACCACCACCTTACTTGGATGGGTATAATGGTGTAAATAATAACTATATATTATTATTTTAAAGTTATATTGATTCTGAAATATTATACATACACTCCAATACAGTCCCACGATCATGAGAATGATATCATCGCTCGTGCGTACGTACGGACTACCGTCTACACGACGCGAGGAGATTCATTGTCCACTTTAACCATTCATGAATGATTATAAAGTATATATAACAAGTAATAATGAAATATATGACAAAATAATGATACTGGATTTATGTGTATATATATGTATGTCATCTACTTAATTCCTTTCAACTCAATAAGGAAACGAAAACAGCGTTCATGCGTACGTACGGCCTACTGTCTCCATGAATGGTGTATTTCTTTCCATTTACTAACTTATTATATATATATGTAAATTATTGATATATATTATATATAAATCATGTTTTATATTCTTTAATTATGTAATTATGATCTAAGAAATCATATGAATAATTACAAGTCAAAACGCGGATGACAAATGAAACAATTTTACCCAAAACGCTCTTTAACATGGAATTTACAAAAGAACGGGTAATATAAAGACATAAGTGAACCATATATGATATCATAACAATGAATATGATTCTGTAATAAGTCAATGACATTATTTAAATCATTATAAAGGAGGTTCGGACACTTACGAAGCATATCGGACCTAAGGTAAGGGAAATGTCACAATCTCATTTTTATCTGAGATTGTTTATACTTTAGAATTTACTGGGGTGTATTTTATCATCCACATCCATGTTTCCTCAATATGTAATGTTATTTCCATTCACCTACAATTATTTAAATCCAATTTTACCCTTCAGTGAGTTTTTAGTAAAAGATATGAAAGGAATCTTTTGTCATTTTTCGTACGAGGTACTTTTTGACTTTTCTGACAAAAGTACGGGAAGAATGTTTTTTTAACTTATACTGCATGAATGGATTTTTAAAACATTATTTCCAAGAAGCATCCTTTACAAGTTTTCAAGCTTATTTTTAATCATCTTCTTTTAGTTTAAAGTTGAATGACATGTTAAAAAAAATGTTTTTGAAGAAGAAAGGATATTTTCCTCAAGAACGGAGTTCAAGTGTTTTATCAAAATTATTTTCCATCTAAGATAATAAAGAGTTATGTTTTTATCCATATTATTACATTTATTTGATTATGTTTTGATGGAATTTTTTTTATGAATTCCTTTATCTTATATGAATTATTTTATGATGTCTCAATGTTTAAGGATCCCATTTTTATTACATGGGTTATACTATGATGTATGGTTTATGATTTTTTGGAACACATAAGAATGGTTTCATTATGAGATGGGTGGGACCTATATCTCCCTCCAGTTCATTGGGTAAAGATTATATATCTCAAGAGATAGACATGGTTGGAATGGTAGGTTATACCGGTTCAGTGAAACAGGACTGAAACGCGGGTGACTCGGTTCAGAAATGGACTTTGTCCACTAAGTTAGTCTTGGCAATGAGTCTTGACTAATAAGATATGATTCTCTATGATTATGTGTGTATGACACAATGTTTCATGTTTTAAGTTATGATTATTGGGATTTCACTTCACTACTATGATTTATCCCATGTTATTAAATTTTGCTCTCTTTTGCAGGTTAAGATTTCCAAAATGTTATGTTCTTATGAATATGATGTGATTGATATTTCTTTTGTTTACCCTTACTGAGCATTTGAGATCACCTTTTTATTTTTTCTTTTCCACTGGATATAAAGAAAGGTTTTAGGTAAAAAAAGGTAAGATCTTTATGGGAGATGTTGAAGATCTTTCACCACGATTAGAAGATTATATTCCGAGTTTCCAAAGACACTAAACTATTACGATCATTGTGTGTGTGTTTTTGTTATGTACTAAGTATTCCGAAAAAGTAATGTAATGTCCATGTACGTCAAGCTTCGGGCCTCTACAAAGTCTATGAAAAACATTTCAAAAAAACTTGGGGTGAGCATAAAAAGCTCAGTAAGGGATACACAAAGAATGAAAACAATTAGTTTTTTAAACAACAAGTAAACCATGTATACTTTATCAAAGTAATACCTTCACCTTTATGAAGTAGTAAAAGGTCTTCACTGAATAAAATATCATTACTTACACTTTTGTAACCAAAAGATTACCATAAAACCCATATAAATAACACATAACATATAATGGTAACTTAGGACATAAACATACTTACGTGGATGAACCATACGGTCAACTTCCACACAAAGCACTTAATGGAATAGCCATACAGCCGACTTCCATACCCAATGCATTTGAGGTTATAACGTAACCACCCATCCTGGTATTCACGACACCACCCGTCATATGGTTTATCATGTAACCACCTGTCAAATTTCCAAGTACCATTATAAAATCATAAGACATAAAACAAATATAATGGAAAGAAAACATTTCCACATTTTGATCACAATATATCACTTAAATATATTGAAATAATAAATCCATTATAAAAATAATTTTCAATACCAAAATAAAAGAAAATAAAAACATGGTATTTATTTTTCATTAAAAAAGTTATGGCTTGTAGAGGAAGCAGAATCTCAAATAATGGTCATGGTGGCGGAGAAGTCATTGTCACCGCATACGTACGACAAAAACATTCCCTTTTGTCATTTTGTAAAATGCTTCGTATAAAATGATTACTTTTGAATAAATGTAAAATTAAAAGGGTTTTATACACCATATAAAATAAAGTGGTGTACAAACCAAAATATGCCTCAATGAAAGGAGATTTAGATGAAGTCCCATACCGCGGGTCTGACTTGACTCGATCGTTCTTTAACCTCCTGAATAATAAACATGAGTTAATTTCTACTTGGTTAAAAACCCTTTTCAAGATTACAATTCCTTTTATATCAATTATTTCCATGTTATAAGCATTATGTAATCATTTAAGTTAATAATGTTTGTTTTGTCGATATTTGGTTCTTAAGTCGAAAGTGGACTTCTTACAATTACATGTTGTTCGTGTGGTCAAAGGATCATTATATCCATAATTATATTAATGATTTGGATATCATAAATATCATATATATCCATCATATATATGTATTTATAATATTACATAATCATTTATAGGTATGAAATGAAATGCACCGTTCATGGAGATGGTAAGCCGTACGTACGCATGAACGCTACTTTCATTTCTATGTCATATTAATTGAATTAAAACTAAATGAGAGATATGTATATTTTAACTAAAGAATTATATTCATCATTTATATGTAACATACATCATATATAATAACTTTAAATGCATCCTTTATACATCCCACATATGGCATTAACGAATCAAATCACTTTGAGGGGGCGGTAGTCTGCACTTCCTAAAATGAAAGTATCATGTTTACCCACAATGGAAACCATAAAGGTATGCCACAAATGAAAAATACAGAATCTTAAGTAAAACATAAACATATTATATATCATATATAAATATATTGACATTTTAATGGCCACATTTGAAGGTGTTAGATGAATATTGAACAATCATCATTTCGTGAGGCAGAAATTCGCCATCCACAAAAACAGTATGTTCTTTAACCATTAGATGTATGTGTCTGTAAGTGTACCTCGAATGATTCTTATAAAAACATCCTAGTATGTTGAAGATACTGGAGTTGTTACAAAATAAATGAATAAAAAGAGTTTAGGGGGTTGGAGAAGAAAAATAAAACAAAAGAACACAAGTGAAGACATTACCTTAAAATCGGGTAACTCTCTTTGATTTGAGCTCAAAGGATTCCTTGGGAAGACTTCATCCCAAAGTGAGGCTTCTAGTAGTAAGCAAGGGATGTCGAGAGACAAAAAAATAAGATCTTGGCCTAACCAAAGGCTTTAGAGTTGTGGGTAAAGAGGTAGAGGTGTGGGCCTTTTATAAGAGGAGAGGAGGGACACTCTTGGAAAGTTATAAAAGGTTACTTTATTATAAAATGATTTTCGTATAAAAAGGGTCCCTCAATTATATATTTAGAGGATAAGGTGATAAGGGTTCAAAATCCACCAATAAAATAGGTTTTTTACATGTGTAGGTCTTATATTTTATATTATCTTTTCATTTTGTTTAAATCGTTAAATAATGAGGTAATCACTGCATCATCATGGTATCATAAATAATTTAATTTATTTAATGTCTAAAAATTATAAAAAAAATATCATAATGTAGGAAATATTTTTATATTTCTAATTAATATTCATAGTAAAAAATATTACTTGTATAAGCTCATTTAAATTTTTGTTTAGTAAAACAACTCATGTTTGTGTCATTTTTACTTTTACTTTAAATAAAAGGCATTAATATCTTTATCTTACCCAAGTGGCTCCATGGGGTCCCAAAAATCGACCCATGGGTTGTCTTGGTCGGACATGACACATCCCATAAGGTTAGGATATGTGTCTAGGTCATTTCATATTATTAAAACATTATTTTTACCTTAAATTACACTAATTACCTCTAATCGCAATTAAAAACTTAAAAGTTACTATTCACCAAAAAATTATTTTAATCCCATTGAAACACATTTTACTTTGTAATGACAACCATGTATGTTGGATTTTGGAAATTCAAAACACATAGGTGGTAAAATTTCCTTTAAACGAAAAATCAATTTTTTAAGTACCACTTAGTGGTTTCACTATTCATCAAAATTTGATGTTTTTCAGAAAAATACCAAAACGTCACCCTAAGCTATATTTGATATTCTGAATTCAAAAATGATATCTATTTTACAAAATTAAAAACATATAAGTTGAATTAATTAATTTAATAATTAATTCCTGCTGTCAAAACAAATAGCATGTTTTTATGAAACAAAAAGTATCAAAAGATTGACACTAGTTTATGTCCGATTTCAAAGTGAACTTAATTCCAATGACCAATATTGAATTAAATGGTAATAATATATTCTAATTTCACTTTAAATCCAATTCAAAAGATAATATAATCATATAAATAAATTAGATTAAAAAGTGGCTTTGAATTAAAATACAACATTTTTAACTATTCATTAAAAAAATGAACTTTATCGGAAAAATACCAAAAATTCAGAAAAAGTAAATTTTGATGTCCCGATTCTAAAGAAAAATTTTATTTGTTCCAATAGAATGTGTAATAGTGAACAAAACTACATTTATAGACAGTTCTCCATCAAAAGGTGATAAGTCGACCTTTAGTGAATGTTAGAGTATATATGCCTAAAATTGAATTTTTTCGTATTTTAAGCCTTGATCGTTTATTGGATAAATGTAAAAACATTTAACAAACATATATAATCATATTTGAGTTATTTATATTCATTCCCACCAATAAAATGGCTACGTGTTAACTACCATTTAAAATAATATTATTTTATTACTAGTGTACAACGTAAGATTTCAAAGAAACTCTTTGTTGCGTATTGGGTACGCTATCGAACATAGTAACCCCTTTAAAGTAAAATTAATATTTAATTCGTAAATATTAATAAATATGAAAATGTTTATTATTTTTTTACTTGGGATGTTACAAAAAAAATTTAAAATAAATTATAAACTAATCAAAAGTCATTACATAGATTATTTTAGAATATAAAATATAATGAAGATGTAATATAACCCAATGAATTGAAATTGAGTTATGAAACCCCTTACCACATGGTAAATTTAAATTCAAGTCCCATATAATGAACTAATTTTTATTGAATCTTAAAATTCCATGACTTATTATATACACTATATAATATAAATTGGTGCATATAATTATTATATAGCTCAAGGAAACGAAATTGAGATTAAATACCATACAAAGATCATATTATCGGAGTGGGAATTAATCAATAACATGATTGTGCATATAAAATGTAAATATAAATGAAATAAGTGTAAATAAAAAAATGATATAATAAAAATTAATTACACACATAATCTTAGAATATCAAAGTCAATGAATAAATAATATAACATAATGAATATAAATTTTCTTATAAAACCCCTTTGAGCTTGGTAATGTTCAATTCAAAAACCTATGGATGAAATAATTTTAATTGAAACTTAAAATTACATGAATTAGGAAGTATTCATGATATAAAATTTAAAATTTTAGTATATATTCCATATAAAATAAATTGGTACATAACATTAAAATATTACTTAATGGAAGGAAATTTAGAAAAAAACCATTACCTCGTGTTTGAATCATCACGTACATTATTTATCTCATAGAATAATAAACATATTCTAATTATTTACATGATTAAGAAATTTTTTTATTTTTAGTTACACTTTTTATTTTATCTAATAAAATGTTATATTTAGTTACATAATCAATTAACTGTATGTCATATGTTTTGAGGGTATTTAGTATATACATTTAAAATGAATTCCATTGTTTGACTATGGAATAAGCAGTCATTATTCAATAATATCCATAATAATAATCATAATAATATTATTATTTTTATACATATATTATTCCTTTTAAACAAACAAAGAAATATGATTATGAAAAATGAAATATATTACAATCATAGCGATAGTAAGTCATATGTAAACATGATTGAGGCTTCCATTGATTTGACGATCAGGATGGAAAAAAATTAGTATTAGTTTACCTTAAAATAATTATCATTATAACATTAATATAATAATATTACCTTAAATACACATCTATATAGTGTTCATGTGATGTGGTTATGAAAAATTAATCACATCACTTCGTGGAGGTGGTAATCCACATGTATTCGCAAATGAGGTTTTCATTTCATAGGTGAATAGAATTGTAATATATTATATGATATATTACCTTTAAAAATGATAAATATTTCATGAATATAATATATATATATAATAATTAAAACATGTTATGAGCGGTGGTGATGGAAAATGAATTACATCGGTCCATGAGGATGTTGTCCGCTGTACACACGAATAACGGTTTAATTTCCCTATATAATGGAAGAGGATATGGATATAAGGTATTAAACTAGATTAAAAACATATATTTATATGATATATTCTTATTTTATTATAAAATTATGGTTGATTAGTATTTGAAATATGTGGAAAAGGAAATAAAATAAAATCATTTATTATAGATCAGTACTGCTTATTCAGACACCCACTTTAGGATTACACAAAAATCCTCTCTATGAGGATTTTACCATAAAAACAAGGCCTCTAGGTCATGGAAATATAATTGAAGAAGTTATTTGGGTAGTTATTAGAATAAATTATATAATTTAGATCATAAATTAAAGAGGATATGAGGTTTCCATTTAAAAGTGAGGGGAGGGGAACTTTTGAAATTTCTTAAAATACTAAGTTCATATAAATTAAGTTTCATGAAAAACGGTAAAAATGATATAATTAGTATATATTATTATTATGATAATGGGTTTAAATAATGACATATAGTAAAATTTGGATAATTTTAGATTAGATTTTCACCCCAATATATTTTTTTTAACCCGCTTTAACCCTTTATAATAATTATCGTGACAATAATGTTTTTACTCTTTAGTGGTAATGTTGGTTACTATAAAAATAAAATTGGGAAATAAAATATCCTCGGTTGATATTAAATAAAATATCCAAATAAATTGTCTTAAAATTATTTTTATTAATTTCAAATAATTTAATAAATGATTATTTATTATAAAATATAATTAATGTGAATGTTGGAAGTATTCATTTTATTGATTTTGAAAACAACATGAAAATAATGGAATTTGAATATAATAATTTCACACAAAACATACATGTTTTACTTATATAAAAAATTGTGGGAAAAATAATTAATTTAATTTATATAACTTATAATATTTTCAGTATCATTTATTTTATTTTTCATATTTAATGAATAAATATTATATCTGCATTGAAAAAGTATTTAACAAAATTATTTCATTAATAAAAAATTTAAATAAATTATCATCATAAAAATGATATATATTTCAAATTAATTATTATAAACAAGTATAACTTTCATCAATCCCAATATAAAGTATTATATATATTAAAATAATAAAAGTGACATTTTTGTATTTATGTTTTGGTCAGTTATTATAAAGAACAATATTAAATAAATATGGAACCTTGTGGATATATATTAAATAAATGTCATTAATTTGATGAACTAAACTCATACAATACGATAATATAATGTTTTAGGGTTAACATTTTGTCCATATAATTTTATTTTTAACCGTAATTTCTAGGTTTGACCTTTTATCACAATCATAATGTTTTACTATTTTTATTATCCATTATGAAAAAAAAAACTAAGTTTAACGTATTAATTTTTTTTAATTATGATGAATAAAAATATTTATTCCATTCTCCAAAATTTAATTCCTATAAAAATAAGAAATTATTTTCACAATTATCCGACAAAATGTGATGAAAAAATGAATTCTTGGAGAAAAATTTACATTTAATTCTAAAATTACTTGCATAATAAGATCAAATATAACTATAGGGATTAGATTTTAGTAGCTTGGTTGGAGAAAAATAATTGGAGTTGGATTCTATATAAGTCACTAACGATGAGTAGGATGAAGATGGACATGTGCCTATGTGGAATTTAAAACACAAGGCTAAAAAATGAGAATAATAACAATAGTGATCATAGAATGGTAATATATAAAAGGTTAAATAAATATATCAAACAAATATATTTCTTATCTAAAGATAAGATAAAGTGATTTGAAGAATCTATAAAATATGACTATTTCGGTCAAGAGATGAATATAGATCACAGCTTAATAAAAATTATAAAACATGGGATATTTCTTCGAGGTCGACCGATAAAAACATCATAAATACCCAATGGGTTTTCCTTAATAGTCTAAATAAATATTATATATTGATTTATAACATAAAATTATGGGTTTACAAGTGATTCTCTCATACTGAGTTCCCTGATGATGAGGAAAAAAATTCACCTATGATAATGTCAGTAAAAATTCATCACGTCTTAGTAATATCAATGAAAATAAAATTAAAGGGCTCCCATATGGATTTTAATTTGGAATTTATGAGTATAATTATAGTTGAACATGTTTTAATTGAACAATATTATGGTTTTAGCATTCATGAAGATGAGATTAAGGTCAACCTGCTAAAGAAGGATTTATCTATGTTAAATAAGACACCAAGAGAATGGTTTTCATTACGTGAATATTACATAAAAAAGATCTATTTATGATGTTGTATAGTTTATTATTATCCCTATGGTAACAATGAGAGTGATCAAAAGATAATAATATTATTTTTTATTGATACTGTGATCATTGTTGGATCGAATTAAGCACAATGTAAGTGCATTATTGATTTCATAAAGGGAGATTTTTAGATTTAAATTATTTGTGAGATGCCATTTTTCTTTGATCTATTGGAGATTTTTTTGAATCAATGGTACATGAATTTATCAATTTAAATATTCCAAGGAGGAGCTTAATATTTTTGTAGTGAAGTATTCCAATGTGATGAAAATACTGATAGAAATTCAGATTTGGTTTCGTGGAATAATTATGGAAACCCAATCAATGACATAGAATAATGGTTTTCCATTTGAATCCTGATGTTCATAATATCGATTCATCCTAATATTTTTTCCCACATTCTAGGTATCATAATATCAATTTTATCACAAATAAAGATATAATCATGTAGTAAAGATAATGTAGTAGTATATAAATGGAAAAATAGATCTCTTATTACATTAGAATTAAACAATAGAATATTAGTTATTATGGAAAAAAATTTACCGGTCTACCACTGTAGATGATAGAAATTAATCATAATAAAACACATTTAATCTTTGTAGACATTGCATTTTTTGGTTGAGTAATAAATTAGTAAATACATCACTAAGAACTATCGAAGATGATGATATTAAGTCCAATTTATCAAGAATTAATCTATTGGGTATAACTAATATACATGAAGATATGGAAGTCGAAATTAACTTTTCAATCATAATATATTATGACAATTCAAGTACTATAAATCTTAGAAAATATCAAATCCATCACAAAATGAAATAGTACATTAAAATCAGAAATGACTTTATCAAGGGAAAATTGGACATGGGTTGGTGATATTTTAGTATGTTCCAATTGAACACTAAGCCGCATATATCTTGATGATGTTTTTAACTAAGTAATATTTTAAAATGTATAAAAAGGATATTGAAGTCCATTTGACTCCCCAAAACATGAATTGCGTGGTTTTAGAACTTGCACTCACTATTTTTTGGTTTATTTATCTCATTATGCCAACAATTATTTTTACAATTTGAAAAGAAAAAAGGTTTGACTTTTCATTTCACTAAAAAAAGTGTAGAAGTTAATTCATGTAAGTGTAAACATTTATGATTGGGAGAATTAATATATATTGAATATTGGGGAGTAAAGATGTAGGGGTTTTTATGTCAATGAGAGTTCCATTAAAATATGATTATATTTATTTTCTTTTTCTATCATCAAATAAAACTCACAAAAGGAGTGATTTTTGGGTTCTTCATTAAATTAATAAAAGAGTGATATTATAAAAGTGGTATTCTTGAGAGCTACTCTTAGTGAAAAAATTGGTATATATTCCACATTGGGATTTAAGAAAGATTCAAAAAGTTGTATCAATAATGGATTGATTCATATATTTTATTTTGAAGATACTCTTGATTCTCTTTCCAATAATGACTAATGTGGGATTATTTTATGTTTTAAGTAAATAATTGATCATTATCTGGACTTTTATAATTCAAATGGATATTTAATAAGAATATATGCATATTTTTTCCCTAAAATGTGTTATGTTTTTTCAAATTTTAAGTTGTTTTAAAAAAAAACCCAATGAGATAGATTATTGGGAAAAATCTCAAAGTTATGTGTTGGTTTTTTTACATTGTGGTGTTTTTGAATCATATTTTTTCACATTGTAATAGTCTGTTTATTAATAAACCATATTAAAAAATTGGTTCTTAAATCATAGGGAGGTGCTCTAAAATTATGTATAAAATGTTATGACGTCTTCTATGAGGAATGTTTGGGGGCCATGATGTAAGTATACAAACCTCACCTCAGTTCATAAACTGTGAAGGAAATTAATAAATGTTATTTCATAGACTATGAAGTTCATTAACATGAATAAGGATCACATTGGCTCATCATTTTTGGCTATTCGATGGAAATATTTGGTCATCCATAAAGGTAGTACTTGTACCCTGAATCATGTATGATCACCCTTTAGGGAGTCCATGATATATGGTGTGATGAAGTATAATAGTACATTTATGAGTTTTAAGGGAAAGAGTTAATAGTATTTTCGTAATTAGATGATATTTCATAGGGTTTGTATTATAGAAAGGACTAATAATTACTTCATTTACTAAATAGATTTAAAATTAACTTAGAGGGTTGTCTCTAGAGAATTTTAAACATTAGATTTATTATCATATGGGGGTTTACATAAATTAGTAAGTGATGCAAAATCTATGAAGGGATTTCTTAGTACACTCAGTAAAGTATAGTCATCAATAGTTGTTATCATAGTGGAGTATGTAGAGGCAATCCATATAGTGATGTTATGGATGAATTCCCAAAATCTGTTACTAGAAAAAAAAATAAGGGAGGAGTTTAGAAATATAAGATTACAAAATAAGATTATTCAAGGAAATTCATATGGTATAATTCTCAAAAGAAGAAACCTATGAAGGAGGCTTGTTTTAGGGAAAAAGAGGTGTATATTTTTCCTTGTGGTTACTTCATAGAGGATAAAATTATGAAAAATAATATATCATAAAATGATTTACTTTGATGTAATTATTATGATGCAAAGTGGGATTCATCACATGGATGAATGAGGATATCTATCTCACACCCATTTTAGTGAAAACCAAATTTGATTTTTTCCAAAATAATAAAGTATTCTTGTCCAGTAGTTTGTGCACTTCAGTAGAGAGGATAGTGAGTTCCCAAGTGTAAATAGTTAGAACCATGGTATATAGTGATCCATATTCAAAAATTGTAATACAATTTATCTTTTTTGATTTTAATATATTGGAAAATTTCCTTTTTATACTCTTTTGAAAACCCCTCTAAGGGTGAACCAAGTAAATATTAATGTCTTAAACTTTAATTCTTTATAGTCTTTACATTGTTTTATGGAAAATAGAGAAGATATTTTTTTTATCAATATATGAACATTAAAAGGAGGTATGGTTTTAATCTAACATAACCAAGATGACCCCCCACCCCAACCTCATGGTATTAAACTTAGTTTGTAAACTAATATACCAATAAGAATTTTATAATTAATTATTATAATCTCTCATAAAGTATGGAAAAATATTACAGGAAAAATTTGTACGTATTATATGGTTTACTGAATCAAATTATATTATAGAATAATTTTAAGGATTTGATAAATTGAAGACAGAACATGTAGAAAATGTTACACTGAATATTTATCTTTATTAGATATGTGTCTTTACAAAAACTCTTTAGTTTTGAAAATATTTTATTTTTTATTTTTAATTATTCTAAGTATAATTTTATAATTTCTAGATAATATTATATGAAAATATCTTAGTGATATAATGGTAGAAATATTCAAAAAAAATTAATATTTAAAGAATTTAAATATTTTATTTGAAAATATTTTGTTAAATATCTAATTTTATATTTTAATAGTAAATCATAGAATTATTTGGTTGAGATCTCAAAATATTTGAAGGGTTAATAAAGTAAAATAATATTATGATAACTGATATAAAATTATAGAAATTAATAAATATTAAATTTGATTTTTATAATTTCCAATTACATATGTATTTCAATTTAGATTTAATTGATGATTATTAAACCAATAGTTAAATAGTCTAAAATAAAAATATGATATATATTATTTAATAAAATTTAATCAAACCCGAATGAAATAATTGTAAAGATATTTTGAGGCAATGGGTGTAAATAAAGTGGTATAGAATTGAATATATATCACCATAGAAAATGATGATGAGAATTTAATAAGGACATAAGTTTATGATGGATAATTCTGAATTTCATAAGGCTCGAGTTATTAATATTCGATTCAGTTCCCTAGAACCAACTTTTAGGAATTTTATAACTACCAGTATTCATTGTATGGAATATAAATAAACTATTTATCACATCAGAATATTTCTTTTTCAGGACATAGTATATGATAACTTCCTAGGAGTAACTTTCACACTAAAAGTCATGGAAGTTCTCCACTATAGTTATAACCCATAAGTTACATGATAGTATTCTTTTTTTTTATAATTAGATGAAATCATCTGAGGGACAAAAATTATTGAGGCTATATATGGTGGAGACTCATATGACTTTGAGATGGTGTACACCCTTGGTAATATATAGTATAAGATATTCGAGAATGAGACTTATTAGTAGGAAATCCACATTTATATGTTTTATTGGATCTTTCGATCTGTATTGGTATGTATTTATGAATTAACATTATTATTAATGAGTTTTATAAGTTATATAATTTAATATTTGGATGAAAACTATGTTGACACATGTTCGTTGTGTTGTAACGTGAGTTGGGTGTGTCGAAAGTAATATTTCATTAATGAATAATGTAAGATAGGGTTTTTTATCTTCTATTCATTAATGAAAGATGATATTATAGACTATTTTATGAAAATTATATAGGTTAAATAAATCCATAGCCATGGTATTATATAAGAAACTACAATTTCCCCAATGATAAAGAAGGAGACATCGAGCACATAGGTTGATGGAACTAGCGCGCAACCTGCTAGATTAGACATATCAAATATATAATATCACTATTAATTCATGAGAATATTATGTGTGTGAAATATTTAATAAATATTTATTTTCTATTTAGTGAATTTAATATTAATTTCTTAATTAGAGAATAATTCAATGATAATTATTTAGTAAATAAATCATCTTTATTTACATCCCGGTAAATATTAAGTAATAATGGAGGATATAGTATAATGATGTGGTGAGAAATAATATATATTAATTATTATATTACTAAATAATATTTAATTTATTATATGTGTTTTGCATAAGAAAATAAAAAATAATAATATTGTTATTATAGTCAAGGTTCCTTAAATATAATAAAAAAATCATGAGAACTTGTGAAATTATTTATTTCGAAGCTTAGTTTAATATAAACCAAATTATATTATTTCCCCATGATAGCCCATTCTTTTTTTTACACAAACAAATCCGGAGAATAAACTTAAATCCCTAGAGATATCTCATCTCCAAGAAAATTCTCAAGAACTAATAGAAATATTATGTGACCTTCCACTCTCAAAAATAGAGAGATCAAGTATAATAATATGGAAATGATTCTTAGGGAGATCAAAGGAGAACGACGCAGTTGATCAGATCTACCAAGACAACACCTTGAGATTCCTATAGTGATATTCATGGATTCATGGAACACATCTGGATCACCATAAGAAGGAATATATCTTGATTCATACAATTAAAATATGGTATGTCATAGATCTATTTTAATACCCTTTAAAGAAGAAATAATTTCCTATAAGATAATTCGTTAATTTTATTAATTAATTAAATATAATATGTGACTCTCCTACACTTTGGTTCTGGAATTTATCCATTTTTTATATTCTTTGATTCAATCTCACTAATCACAGCATATCTCCTCATGTAAAATGTTGAATTAAAACATGATCATGGAAAAACAATTGGGAATGACCCATCACACACTTCTGCTCGGCCATAACCTTCATGCAGTATTAGAGAGGGTCGAATAATTTTTTATAATTATTTAAAGGACATTGATTGATTTATGCATTTGTTATTTGTGTTCAACTCCAGTTTAATCATTATTTGTTCTAAATTGAAAGATATATTTTTTCCTCGTATTTTCTCATAAATATAATAAAATTGATTAATTTTTTGAATGAAATAAATTTTATTCACTCATCTAGAGGTGTTAAGAAATCTAGAAAAATAACACAAGAGTGCATACCATGTAACCCAGAGGTACACATCATGTCCTAGTAGTGAATATAGTCGTAATTAATTCATAATTAATTCAAGTTGTGGCAATTTATTATACACTATGAATTTAATTATAGAATTCTTGTTGATCAGGCCATCCTAGTGCATATAAAACTAGAGTACATGCCATGTAATATCCGTACATGGAGTGTAGTCTTTTAGCCATAGAGGGTTCGTGTATCTTCTTACATGGCTTGTATGACTAGTGGTTATGTAACGTGTAGACCACAATACATATATCTCATTTAAAATATGTATAAACTAAAATTTTCAATGGAATTATTACACACTGAGTCCCTAGGCTAGTTTCATTGATCGATAATGAAAATAATATACTCTATGTGTCTTAAATGTACCCTTTGAATAATTTTACCAAATTAAATATAATTGAAATTAATTTACCATACTATGAAAACCTTATCAATATGTTCTTCTCTATTTTAGGTAAGTTGACAAGATATTCCATGTGATCTGTTTATATATATATATCCCATTAATTTGTGTGTAATTTTCGGATTTACATATCATGTATAAGTTGTATGATAGTTATTACTCGACACACATTATGTCATAACAAGCTTTATAAATATCATGTAAATTGTGTGATCATTAATTTGATAGTGCACATTATGAAATTATGTGATTAAGTCATGTATGCCACATGTCACAAGTGTAAATTGTATATGAGTATAATACATTTCAGTTAGTTCATACGGGTACTCCTCGTGTTCCCTCCAAGGTAAATTTTTTTATTCTACACACATAGTTTTAAATAAATAAATTTAATTTGTTTTAAATTATGATAGTTAAAAATTTAATGAAAATTCATATGATAATTAAGATAAAATATTTAATTAATTAAAAAAGATAAATAATTAATTTGAGTGTTATTTATCTTAAATTACAATGATTAGAATTGAATTCTAAATTTATTAAATATATAATTAGTTATAATAATGTGGATGATCATGAGCTAGACAATACCTATGTATATGATTGGATTAATTTAATTTATTAGTAAATTATACTTTCAGTAGTCATGTCATCTCTCCTCTCATTATCTAAGGCCTTATGTGCCCATAGTTTTATTTATGTAAAATATTTACAAATTCATTGTTTCCCCTCACTTGCATGTTAGTAAAATAATATGTAATGTATTTATCTCCCAAGATAGTTGAATGAATTCATGGTTGGAGATGAGGTAAATCTATTCCAAGAGAGATACATACATGTAAAGGTGGAAAGTTGTAACAAAAACCTTAATTAGTTCAAGGTGTTTTCCCCAAGGACAAAAATTATTTTATCATACTCTAAAAAAACTAACCATTAGTAAAGGATCATGATCATACCACTTTATTATTTAATTTAGTTCAATTTTAATGGTTATTTCATTATTGATTTTTTTCATGATCACATAAATTAATAAATTAACAATCCAGCAGGATAAAATTAAAAATAAATTTCATTATGCATAAATATTTTCTAATAAATGATTATCACATATTTAATTCAAAAAAATATTAACAATCATGTAATAAAGAAAATAATTGTAGTATTACACATAAAATATAAAATCCCTCAATTATATATATTAAGTTGATATTGAATTTCCCTACATCAGTTATAATTAAACCATTGTTCAATGTTATTAACCATATAATGTTTTCGTTCTTTTATTTATTAGAGAATTCTAAATTTCATTTTTGGGATTAATTAATTTTGTTTACATCAAGGCTTGAATGATAAAGTAGGTGATAGTTTATCTAAGAGTAAAGGGATATGGAAGTGAAATTTATGGATTTTAGTATTGGGGAGTCCACTTAATAGGTCAAGGAATTGTGTGTTAATGTAGTTGTAATTTGAATACCTACCTAAAAACTTTAAAATTTCTTAACTATCCAAAGTTGGGGTGATGCTAAGGAGACTATTTACCCTTGACACTATAATTTCTAAGAAATGGGACATTCCAAATCCAATGTTGAGGTCTATTGGATTTTGATTAAAAAATGTGGGATTTTAATAAATAAATTAATTCTTCAAATTTATAAATTCTATAGGATAAATTACAAGAAATATAATCATATTATTTTTAGAGGGAACAATTAAAATTACATAAAACATATCACTGTGGTTAATACTTGGAAAGGATAAACTCATCACTGGTAGAAATATCCTTGAGTTTCAATGCTACTTTAACATTATCCTACTCCATGAAAGAAACTTATATGCACTAGAGGAACCTATTCCTAATTCACTAGGTAATGAGGATAGTGAGGAAGAGTTGTATATATATGGGAAACATTTGAATGAAACTAAAGATGTTCAATTTATTATGTTATCATCCATGAATCATGATCTCTTGAAGTAGTATGAGGATAAAAATGTGTATAGCCAGATGTCTCACCTTTAGGATCTCTATAAAGAGAAGTTGGTACAAGAGAGATATGATATCTCCAATTCTCTATTTACGACTAATATTAGAGAGTTGGAACCAACTATAAGTCATGTATTCAATATTAATAGATATATTATACGTTTAGATATCTTATGGATTAAAAACCTAGATGAGTTGCACAATGATCTCATACTTTCCTCACTAACTAAGACATTATAATCTTTTATTGAAAATTATAACATAGAAAATAATGTAAATATTGTTTCATAACATCTTACATTGATTATCTATGTGGTAAGGACATGGAGAATGAAAATCCTATAGTTCTTATGGTGAATAAGAATATGAAGAATAAGGAGAAATGGCCAAATAATCAAAACATGTATAAATATTTGAAGCATTATCCATTCAAGAATAGGAAGATAGAAATTCATGGAAAGGAAAAGGAGGCAGTATGATTTCATATTCAAGAAAGGCCACTAGAAGAATAAATTCACCCACAATTAAGGGGAAACTAAATGTGTGTTCATTATTGATTATAATCATTCAATGTCTATCCATTGAGTATTAGATAAAGCTTATTGTGCTCACATTTGTATCTAAATGTCGGAACCAAGTATATTTTCAATGATTGTAAGGGAGTTTTTCATTTTCAAGGTTCCAATAGTGCAAGGTTTGATGCTCAAGCCTTTGGTGGCCACCACCTTTCATTTCCAGCTGAGTTGATATTAGTTTTAAGAGACTTTTATTATGTAACAACTATTACTAAGAACATAATTTATGTATCATGCCTAAATGTAGATGGTATTATCTTCCGGTTTAGACATAAAAAATTGATTCTATTATAATGAAAACATATGATATGGTGCGAGAACATTTAAATAATGGTCTTTACATATTAAATTAAAAAAACCAAGAATTGGATGTAGATAAATATTCATGTTCACAAAACTCATATAACTCCAATCTATGGAATCACTGCCTTGGTCATTTAAATATGAAGTGTTTGAAAAATATCTATCAAGATGGTTATTTGGACAATTTTGATCTAAAATGCTTTGAAGGATGTCATTATTTTTTATAAATAAAATTATCCAAATCATTGTAAAAGAAAAAAAGTCCACATTGCTTATAAGATTGGTACACAATAATGTGTGGGGACCATTTTCACTAGAAACTAGAGGTAGATATTCTTATGTAATAACTTTCACTAATGACTTCATTTTATATTTATACGTATAATTACTAAGGTATAAGTCTAGGTACATTAATAAATTTAATGAATTCAAGAATGAAGTAGAGAATCTGCATTAAAATAAGATAAGAAAACATTTATGGGATCAATGTGGTGACTATCTTAACCATGAGTTTATTGACTTTTTATGGGTGTTTGGGATTTTATCTCAACTCACTCTAAAATACATGATATAATGGAATGGTGATAGTGAATGGAGGAATTGTACATTATTAGTCATAGTAATATCAATGATAAGTTATACAGAACATCCATTATAGTTTTGAGTATATTCATTAAAACCATGAAATATACGTTAAATTGACAACAAAATGAAGTACAAAATGAAATTCCTTTCATGTTATGTATTAGAAAAAAACTGGTGTTGTCACGAACATGTGTGTGGGTTTGTCAGGGAATTTTTATATCATTCTCAGGAACCAAAATAGAAAACCCAAGGCACAAAATGTATCTTTATAGCGTATCCTACTGAAATAAAGAGATATTGCATATACCCCACCTCAGACAACATGGTGACTGTTTCCTGACAATATATATTTTTTGAGAGGGATCACATCTTGAAAATGGATAAGGGAGAAATATTGACTTTTTTATGTTTATTATCAAGATGCACAATAGTTTGAATAGGAACAGATTCCATAGGTCCTTATAGAAGATGCAATTCCTAGAATAAAGTACTATAGAGGAGCACTTGAGATGTAAGATAACCATATAGATATGTTTCTTAATTCACAAAATATCATGTCTCGTTATAGGTTGAAAATTTTCATCCTTTAACAAAAAATGAGGTTATAGAGATCTTAGAAGCAACCAAATGGCTAGAAGCCATGAATTTTAAAAAGGATTCCATGTATCAGAACCAAATTTTTGTTCCTTCTGATGCACCATTTAACGTTCATATAATAGGGGGAAATGGTTATTTAATATAAAAATCGTTATTTAATGTAAGTTAAATACCTATAAAGAATGTCTAGTTAATAAATGGTTTAAACAACAATAAGGAATTGACTACGATGAAACCTTTTCACTATATTCAATGTTTAAATTCATTAGAAATCTATTATTTATAGTAGAATACCATTACAATGAAATTAAAAAGATGTATTTGAAAATATATTTCATTAATGGAATCCTTTTCAAAGATGTCTACATGACCCAACTAGATGGTTTTGTAACTCCATGTGATGACTAAAATATTTTCAAGTTGTAGATATCCATTTAACGATTGATGAAAGAATCCAACTCATGAAACATTAGACTTTAAGATGGAAAAAATAATAATTCGTTTTCATTAAGAATGAATATGAGAAATGTGTTTAAAAGTTTCTAGTTTGAATGTGTTCATTATCCTGGTGTTATATGTTAATAAGAAGTTACATATTGGAAATAACATAACAATCATAGAGTCTGTTAAGTACTGGGTGAAAAATTGTTTCTCCATGAAGGACTTAGGTGAAGAAGCCTATTTTCTAGGGATCAAGTTCAATAATGAAACTTCCAAGAGCCTTCTTGGACTATGTAAAAGTACATACACTATCTAAATACCTAATATATTTAGAATGGAATAGTATAGGAGGGTATTGGTTCAAATGTCACAGGTTATACATCATTCTAATAAAATGTATCCTCATTAAAAGAATGAGAATGTTATAATGAGTAATATCCCATAATATTTAGTGATAGGATCAATAATTTATGCCATGTTATGTAATATACTGGAACTTTCCTATGCATTTATCATGGTAAGAAGATATTAAAAAGTTATTAGAGAATAGTATTGGTCTTCTGTTAACAATTTTCGGATATTATGTCAGGAGAAATGAAGATATGTTTCTAGTTTATAGAAGAGTTTAGGATCTAGTTATTAAGTTCTATAATAATTCTAGTTCTCATATAGATAAATATGATCTGAAGTCATACTCAGGATATATTTTTAATCTTAATGGAGGTGTAATGAGATAATAGAGTACAAATCAGCCAGTTTTCACTGATTCTACAGTGAATTCCAAGTATATATAATCTTATGATATGACCAAGGAATATTTATTGATATTAAACTTGTTCCATGGTCTTTATTTGGTTCTTTTCAGTAAATACCCTATCACATATAATAATACTAGAGTAGTTTCTATTGAAAAGGATCCATGGTCACACCAATATACAGAACAATACTCTTCAAGTATCACATATCGAAAGATTTTTCTCAGAGGTGTGAAGTTGATGTAATCAGAGTTAATATAAGAGAAATCATGGAGGAACACAATACTAAAGTATTAACTTAGAGGAAGCATGAGTATGAAACGAAATATAGAAGGCTAAATTTTTATTGTATTTACCTGTACTTCAGGTGGGATTCAATTTGAGTTAGAACCTTATATCAAACTTATTTTTAATTTATTATAATTTTATTCATTTTTTCTCAATATTAATAAACTTTTTATCACAACATGATTTTTCTTTTGTGTAACGTAACATGTGATATTGTAAAAAGAGTAGCCATTTTACTAAATGTTTAGAGATGTTCTTTACTGTGATGGGAACCCATAAGTTCCATGAAGTTATTCTCAAATATATGTTATATATCTAGATTAAATGTTATCAGGGAAAAAAATGATTCGGGTTATGAGGGGTGGAGACTCATAGGAATTTGAGGAACATTTTCGTGGTTTATTCCAATGGTAATATCGAGTTGAAAATATTTTGAGAATGAGACCTTCCAGTAGAAAGTACATAGTTATATGTTTCATTGGATTCAATTATCTTTGAAATCATGTATTGATAATTATAAAAAAGGATAGCAATTAATTATTATTATAACTAATGTACTTTTATATATTTATGAAAGCCATGAAGACACATTTCCGAATAGTGGTAGGATATATTTGGATCATCAGAAGTAATATTTCATTAATGAATAATTCGAGAAAGTAATATTTCCCATCAATTTTTTAACAAAACTGATAATGCATACCCTTTTATGGAAATGATATAGCCAAAATTAATCCATCAATATGGTGTTCTAGGGTATTTTTTTTTTTGAATTTCAATGAAAGAGGCATCAACAACATAGGGTGACGACAACAGTATACAACCTGTTTTATTAGATATATCATGATAATGGGATTATATTACCTAGTGGGCATTCGTATGAGGTATTATGTCATTACATAATTGACTTCATTCTCCATTGGTGCCTTGTAATGTTTGTATATGCTAACCATATACTTTAGAATTCTTCCCCTAATTCCACTAATAAACCTTCTTAAAGGGTCACACAATAAGTGTTTCCAAAATTTCAATTAAATAAAATTTTTAACAACTTCAAAAAATATTATTCTCACATGTGGTTTAATAATTATTCATGATTTCTTTATCACATAAATTCTATCTCTATTAATTTGAGATAATTTAATTTGAGTTTAATGTTTAATAAATATTTATTTTCTATTTAGTGAATGTAATATTAATTTATTTCTTAGAGAATAATTCAATGATATTTATTTATTAAATAAATAGTCATTATTCAAGGCCTGATAAAAATTGTTGAGGAATGGTAGACCAGTTTATGTTTTAATGTGAGAAATAATATATATATATATGTAAAATATTATTATATTGAATAATAATTAATTTAATATTTCTATTTTGCCATATGTGAATAAATAATATTCTTATAATAATTATAGACATAGTGCTCCATAGGGAGTAAATAAATAATAAAGTACACTATTACAATTATTTAATTTTATCCCAATCAGTATATCAAAAAATATTATATTATTATTTTAGGATATCAAGTTCATTATGTTGTGTATAAAAAAATTCAAAGAATACTCTTTATGCCCAAGAGCACTTCCTTCTCCACAAATGCACTAATAAATGGAGAGGCATATTCCTCTATCTAACACTCTCAATAACATAGAGATCATAGTGAATCCATTGGATGAGATTATATGGTAAATTAAAGTAAAATGATACATGTGACAGGATATAGAATGCTACAAACCAGATATTTCTATGGAAATGTTTAGTGATTCATAGACCACGTGTGGATAAATGCCACAGAAATCCTAATCTTGATTCCTAGTTCCCAATGATGGTACGATGTAGATATATTGTGAGATCCATCAACTAAGAGTTAGTTTAATGTATGTTGATTATTTAATTGATTATATTAATTTTAAATACTATATAGTGATCTCAGGATTTGGTTCCATCACTTATCCACTGTCTATATTCATTAATTCTACATATTTGATCACAAAATTTATCATCATGTAAATATCATATTAACCATCGATCATGATGAAAGGAAAAGCTGGGAATGGACCATCATACTCTTTTGATACACTTTTAACCTTAAATTAAACATTAATTTAATGCCTGAGTTGATAAATAATTTAGATCAAAATAGGAATAATATATTAATAATGAGTTATAACAATGTTCAGATATATTTACAACATCACTCATATCTATTTTTGTTATAAGAAATAAATAATAATAATATATTCTACTATAGTGTTTTACTATATTGTTAATTCAAACTATAACACATCTATTAGATTTTTCCATGGATATAGAGGACATAATGGAAGAAATACATTACCAACTATGTGGAAAAAAATTATAAAAAAAGTGTAATGTTTTTAGACAAGTTATATTATTTTATAAAATAGAGTTATTTGATGATATATAATCTTAAGGGTTCTTATAGATAAATTAAGTAGATTTATTATTCCATGTGATAAATAAATGTATGGAAAGGGTGTGTCCCATAAATTGTTTGATTACATTGAAAAAATCATTGTTCTTGATATTTTCATTATCAATTTACATTATTAGGGTTACATTTAATGAAAATTATGATGAGTTAAAATTAATACATCGATGTAATGGTGGTTAAAATATTTTGAGAATCCATAAAAATGAGATATGGGATTAAAAATATATTTTAAATTAGAAAATATCAATTTCATCACCCAATGATTGTAAGCATCAGAAACAAAAACTATCAACACTTTTAAAGGTTAAAACAAATCTTTTTTTAGATGAACCTGGAGTCTTTTAATAAATTCTCCAATGGATTTTTAATGAATGTCATAAACAATTCTAAAAATCCTTTAAAAAAACTAATTTTATTTATTATTAAAATCATATAGATCTAGGTGTACATTTTGTTTCCAAAAACATCCCAAACTATTATATATGATTCTTAATAATCACTATCAATTTAAAAGTTTGGAATATATATTGCACTAACTTAAAATTTTCCAAAAATAAATTCTAAAATGAAAAAAATTATAAATTATAAATTTTTACTTGAAATATATTATTAATAAAAAAATTAAATTGATCTTGATCAATATACAGAGTATGATAATCATAAATCAATTAAATTAAAAATAAATAAATAATAAATTGAAACAAATAATTCAAGAGTCAAAACATTTGTGAGTTTTATTTTATTAATTTGATCTTATTAATTAATGGTTGGTCACACATGAATATCACTCAGTAAAATAATATAACTAACTTATAAAAGAGACATGTGATTGATTTTATTTTTAATATCAACCATACATACACAAGGATAATTTCCTTTTAAAATTTATAAATTTACACAAAAAATATCAATCATTGTAGAAATAAATAATAATAATTAATAATTCCTAGATCCTTTAGTACCATAAATGTTTACAGATATCCTATGTGTTCCATAATAACAAAAAGGGTTTTGATTCCTTTCATTATTAATTAATATTTTTATTACTTCATTAGAGTTATATATTTTATCTTCATTCTTTATGGAACCCCATTCTCTTTTGATATTTTAATATGTCTTCCAAATGAATCCACTTGTAAATTTTTAGGCCCCATTTCTATAATTTAAATACTAATAATTTTTCATATAATTAACTAGAAATTAAATTATGTTATTAATCCATAATTAAAAAATTTAATAAATAATAAAATTAATAATAACAATTAGATATAATTTATTTCCCAAAATATCACATGATTGGTCATTTTGAATAAATGTTAGTACATATAAATATATCAATGAGTAACTATGTAATTTTTCATTAGGATGTTTTTTATTCCATTTATTCGGTTATGAATAACATAATTAAATGAAAATGATGAATGGATTTTGAGTGTGTGTTTTTTAAGAATAGTTATAACTTTTTTTCTAATAAGTTTTTGTTTTCATATATGGTATAGGTACTATGAATAAATAATAACCAAACTATTGTTCATTATCCAATGAGTTGTGTATTGGTGAATTTGGTTAGTGAAAATCCTTATAAATCATTTTTTGTGGATTTACAATAAAATTATGAATTTTAACAAAACCAACTCTTTATAATCCACTATTTGGGTTTCTAAGGACTCACCCAAAAACATTTCTAGTCTGTGTGAAATTGATCTAGTCCATTGTTTGAAATAGGTTATTCCAAAATTCAAGGATTTAGTTTCCACTATATATCTTAAATTTTTATTCCTTAGAACATAATAAAAATTGAATTGTTTCATTTTTTGGTATTTATCTATAATTATATCATGCTCACCACCTCGTATATTAACTATTAAATAAAATTTTAATGATGAAATCTCAATATCATATAAATCAGAACTCTAGTGTGCTCACAATGCATACAAGATTAGAAATGATTATAGAATCATAATTCTTTATACCATGCTCTTATCCAAGTTTATCTAAAACTATGAAAATCTGAAGTATTAGATGAATATACCCTCAACAAAGAGGATTTCATGCAAGCATAGGACAGATTGGCACGCCGCTTCGAAGACCTTATTCAGGATGATCCAGAAACACCAGCAACATCTCTCTCCTGGAATCTCATTAAATATAAACATGCCAATAGGCTTTAGTTTTCCTTCAATAACTTTGTCTTCTCCTGGGGTTTCACACTTTTACCTTAAAAGTGGCATATGGTTTATAATAAAAATATAAAATTTGGATGGGAAAAAAAGATGAATCTACCCAAGGGATGAAGCTCAACCTTTTTTACACCTTTAGTAGTATATAATTCCTCTCTTCCTATATACATGGATTATATAATTGGTAAATATAGATATTATATAAGAAAAGTATAGGATAAGATGATAAGTAATAATTAGTATAAGTGTCTTATAATTGAAATGAGATAATGGAAAAATCGTAGTGTGGTAATGAATGGGTAAATATGGAATATTTGGATAATGATATTGATTGTTTTTAATAGGTATTAGAAAAATTCCTTGGCCTTGAAAAAGTCTTCATCTGGAAAATTTATCACACCTTGGTATTTTTTTATCTTTTATATGAGTTTAGATTTTTTACTTTCCTTTTCCCTTATTTATATAGTGTTTGGGATCTTGTTTTTTATTTTGGTGAAAAACATTTATCTTTTGCACATTTGGAGTGCATGGTAAAGTGGAAATTGTGCAACCTCAATTTTTTAGGCCCTTTTTAGTTAATTTTGTTCTTTCATGGTTTGGGTTGTATGGGTGTATCAATGTTTAATCCAAACTGTGAAACTATAAGGTGTAACCACAATTATCATTGGGTCTCCGTAGATGCGGGAACAGATAATTATAATAGTTATTCCAAACCATGTGAGAATAATGTGCATGGTTCTACAAAGTTTTACAGAACTAAACCACTGAGTTCACGCATAGTTTTCCAAACAGCGTAGTAAAACCACAGAGGTGTCCTATGATTCCATTAAGGTATGAACTTTTGGAAAAAGTTTCCCAAACCATACGGACAAATTGTCTGTCGTGCCCAGATCCATTAAAAATGGATTTCCCCTTTCCCCTCCCAAAATTTTACCTCACATTTCTTCTCATCCCCCTTATTTGGCTCATGCAACTCAACAGAGTATTATCCCTTCTTATACACCCCAACCACCTCCTTATTCAGGTGATTTAACCTGTATTCCATACAGTTTTGGGGTGACTTCTCTGGGTAATATATTTCTATATTCTTCCATCTCTTTCTTATTCCATTTTCTTCTCGATTCATTTAATCTAATGTTTTCTTTTCACAAGGATTCATGTTTCTTTTGTTTTAATTTTTTTACCTTATTTGGGTTCTAAATGGGTGTTCCTACCCTCTTAGTACATTGTGGAGTTATTTTGGGAAGTATTTGAAAATATTCATGAGTTTGAGGTGGGTTCGATTATGAATTGTCATTTAAATTTAAGGAATATTTGATTTCATACCATTCACAAAATGTTTTTTACTAATTAGAGATGTAAAATTATTTGAATAATTATTTTACTTGAAATGAATTTATTTCCCCATTGTATTTAACTGTATGAAATTGTTCTATAAAAATTCACTCAGAAAGTGTTTGAAAAAATACTTGGTTGGAATTTATAAGTGATTTTTTGTTTCTAAATTATTGTTCTGTAATTTTTAACATGCATTGCCTTGTAAAGAGTGATTTGGTTTTCTCGAATGGATTTATAATGGGATTTTAGTTTTATATGTTGTGTATTAGGTTATTTTCAAATTTTCTTCTCATTTAAAGAATTCGTTAGGCCTGATTAGAAATTTTGAAAACATTATTTCATTGGAAAAATACACTTTGAATGCATATCTTACCTTGATGAATTTTAATGTTAATGGGAGGTGCAAAACATGGTACATATCTTTTGACTTGATGGTTAAAAGGCAAAGGGATCATCCCTTGTGGTGAATCAAGGGTGATTCTTGGTAGTATGTTTGTGTGTTGGATTCTATGTATTAGGTTTATATGGTTTGTTACTTAGAAATTTTTGGACCACACCGACTATAGATAAGAAATGGGAACCTGGAATAACAATAGAAATATCTGAGAACACTTATTGCACTAGTTTTGGATTACGCTCTAGCTTGTGGCCCCATTGTATGGACACACTCTAATTTGGGGATTTTCCCCTAGGTTATGCTAGGTAGTGTATGAACAAGTGTAAAGTTTGTTTTATTGCATCATGGATGCCGATATGATAGATCATGTTATAGTATGTTATATACTTCACCCTAAGCCCTAGGTAATCACATGGTCTTTGGAACTCATTTATCTGCATCAAATAATCTAGTTGATTTTCTTGGTTTTGTAACTTTCTATAGATACTTATTCTCCCTCATTAAATTTTCATTTCTTATCTAGTATGTCTATTTTCTAAAAGTGATAATTTGGGTTTTCATATAGTTTTCATAAATAACATTTTGAAAAAAGGTGTCTCATTTCTTTGGTCTTATTTTAACCCTTCCCCTCCTTTCTCTTTACTTTTTCAATCAACACCTTTTTTTAAATAAACCTATTTTAAATGAAGAAATAAATGGGAAATTTTTTGTCTCAAAAATAAATATTTGAATAACCTATGTTTATATATATTTTATTTCAAACTAGAAATATTGGAATAAATTATTTAAAGGAAATTTATAGGAAATATATTGATTTACAACACCTTGTATGATTTAATACTCATGCATATATTTTCATTTATTTTTTATCCTTGAGTGCACGTTCAAGCTTTCTTTCAATATTTATGGTGAAATATTGGGATTTGGGATCAGATAGTGACCCATGGAGTACCATGGAGATTAAGTAGACATCAGGTTCATTTTATTTATATTTTAAATTTTTGTATAGCTATCTTGGTAGGTTTTATGTCACGACCCGCCCTCGGGGTCCGTGTCGGGACTACCCCAAGCCCGCCTTCCATAGGCCAGGGGTTGGTGACTAGCACCAAGGCGTAAATCCCGATAAAAAGGGAAGGCATTGCCTTTGAAAAGTAAACAAACACCACAGAGTAAGCAAGCGGAAAGTAAACACTAAACAAAAGCAGAGTACAACTGAAAGTGCGAAAAAGTAAATGGGCCAGAATACAAACCCAAACTGAAAGTAAAGTACAACTCGAAAGGGAAAACAGCAACTGAAAAGTAAAAGCCGCTACTCCGAGCTGTCCACTGGAAATCCCACCTGAAGGGTGGGTACAGATAGCTCCTCTGCTCCACGGGTCCCGCCGTCCGCTCCGAGCACGTCCCGCCCAGTGGTCCACCTCCGGGTACCGTCCCGATCTACAAGCCCCAGCTAAGGTCAACGCTGTCCGTCGTCTGCAACCAACACAACGTAGTGCGGGCAAAGCCCGTGCAGGGGTGAGTATAAGCTACTCAGTAGGGACCCCGAGACCCCTGAAGGTCTCTCAAATCCACTAAGGATAAACCACGAAGAAAGGTACAATCACAAAGTAACAACTGACACTGCTTAGGTATATGACCATACATATACCTAAGTCATCAATTCAAATACGCTCCAACCTCCGAGCCCAAGTACAACTCAGTACACACAGGAAAGTAAACGTATTCCACACAGGAAAGCAAAACATAATCCACACAGGATTGCACAACACAATCCACACAGGAAGGCAATTGGATTCAGCTCACACGGGTATACTTCGATAAAGATGATCACTGATCCATCTAAGTCGTCGGACCCACGAAGGATCGATAGGTAACTAACCCCCGCAAAGACCCACACAGGATCGGGCCCACACAGGACCTGTAGGCGCTGGCTCACACAGAACCGCTGAGCGCGGACCCACACAGGATCGGACCCACACAGGATCGGGCCCACACAGGACCTGTAGCACTGATCCACGTAGGATCGCTGAGTGCTGTAGTCGTCGTCGTCGAATCCACACAGGATCTCTGTACTGTCGTCGTCGTAGTCACAGTAGCAGTCGTAGCAGTAGTAGTCACAGTAACAGTCGTAGCAGTAGTCGCAGCCAGCACTAGGGTTCCCGCACACAGCAAGCTCGTTCGGAGGGTCCGCTCCACGAGCCGAGAGGCTGATACATCAACTATCACAAAGTCCTGAGTTGATGTATCCAAAAGTTCCGTATCGTCAATAGGAACTCAACGCAACAGACGGCGCGTCAATCGGACGCCCGGTCTGAGAGTTATTGGCATTTTCGTCTCTGGGGCCCGGTTGGTTTTTAAGGCAAAACCAACCCGACCGTACTCCACCTGCGTCCAAACCTTAGGCGGAGTATGCCAAAAGATCCGTCTCACTAAGAGGAACACAACGCGACTGACGACACGTCAATCAGACGTCCGTAGCTCAAGATATGAGCGTTTCCGCTCCGAAGGCCCGGTTGGTTTCGTGAACGAACCAACCCGGCCGAACTCAAAGTAATCTGAAACCTTGAGTGCGATATACCGAAACGACCGTCTCGATCCAAGGATCGTGTTTCCACAGACGGTTCGTCGATCGGAGGTCCGAGGCTCAAGTTATGACCAAAGGACCGGAACTGGTTCGAAACGGGGGGGTCCGGGTCCGGGCCGACCCGGCCCGACCCCCCCTGGGGCGGCCCGGCGGCGCGGCGGCGCGGCGGCGCGGGGGCCGTGGCGGCCTGGCGCCGCACGGTGGCTGAATGCGGGGGGCAAAGCCCCCGCTTATTGGGAAGGCGGCGCGGCCTTTGTGCCGCGCCCTTTGCAAGAAAACGGCCCCCCACGTGGGGGCCGGCTTGGATTAAAACCGGGGGGCTGCTGCCCCCCTCCCTTCATGGAAACATCCCCCCTCATAATGAGGGGGGTTTTGAGCGTTGGCCGGGGAATTAATTTTCCCCGGTTTAACGCCTTCCGGCCGGCCAGCTGGCCGGCCGGTTTTCCCCAACGGGACCGGAAAAATCCGGTCCCCTCTTCGGCTTCCAACGCCGGCGGCTCGGCCGCCGGTCTTCTCTTTCCGCCGCGGCCCGGAACCGGCCGCGGTGTTCGTCATCCGGCGCGGTGCGACGGCACCGCGCCCCTCCGTCGTGCCTTGACTTCTTTCAACGCGGCGCGACGACGTCGCGTTCTTGATGATTCTTCCTCGGCGCGCGCGTGACGACGTCGCGCAAGATAAACATACAATTATTCGCGTGGTGCGACGGCAGCACGCCACCTTGCTTCCTCCCGCAAGATAAAACAACAAGAACGATGGAGGGGGTTCGGCCGTGTTCATGCGGTCCGGCCCCCTCACGTTAAGCAATAACGCAACATAAAATATTTCAAAGCCACACGTTAGACTTGCTAAATTCATGATCAAGAATAGAATAATTAAACAATAAACAACAACCCCTACCTCGGGTATAAGTTCGAAGATATGACAACGTCCGCGGAAGTCAACGTCACGGAGATCGGGCATCGCGGTCGTCGTTCGTCAATTCCGTTGACGAAGAGATGTGTCCGATGTGATACGTCATTGGCGAAACCTCTTATGTCGACGAAGGGAATCCGAGGAGGAAGCGGCGTTCCCTCTCCTTGACACGGAAGACGAAGAAGAGCGGAGCGGCGTTCTTCGTCGGAACTTGAGCGTTCTTCGTCAAGTTGAGCGTTCTTCGTGTTCGTCGTCAGAGTTGAAGAAGAAGAAGAAAATCTCCCAAAATCTCTCAAGGTGGCCAAAGCTATTAACCAAAATAAAATAAGACACTATCATATTTTATTAACTCATCAACACAAAAGAATTTCCAAAGTTTGAAATTCAAAAGGATTAACTCCAAATTAAATAACTCATGTCATTTAATGAGGGGTTAAGTAAGTTGGGAGAAGATGAAAGGTTTAGGGGTTCGTGTGGGCCCCACCACACTTAATCCTCCCAAGGGAGGTTAAGTGGGTGTGGGTCCCACTTCCAACCCCCTTTGGTAGGTTTTATCAAGTTATAATAAAATTTGTTCTTCACAAATTTTATTTAACTCAAACTAAAAACTCCAAAACTAACTTTTAACCCGAAACAAACGCAACTTCTGAAAAGGTCTCTTTAAGCGAAAATCGGTGCTGCGAGTTCATCGGTGCCCTCGGATTTCAATTCCGAGCACCGAATCAAAAGTTAGGAAAACCCGCTCGTTCGTTCACTGAACGTACCCGAGCCAAACTTCAGAAATTAATTCCGGGCACTCCGGGCCTCGGAATCAGGTGCCGTCTGAAACCGCGCTCTTGTAAGATTCTAAAGAAAATTAAGAAAAAATTTCCCTTGAATTTTACGGGTCTTTACATTACTCCCACCTCAGGGCTTTACGTCCCCGTAAAGATACATCAAAAACTAGGGAAACAAATGAGGGTACTGAGCACGCATCTGAGCCTCCCGCTCCCATGTGCTCTCCTGGAGATTCCCGTGCTGCCATCTGATGCGCACAAGAGGAATCGATCGCCCACGCAGGACCCGCTCCTGTCGATCCTCTATCTCCACCGGGACCTCCGTAAAAGTCGCCCCATTGTCAACGTCAAGCTCCCCATGATCAATGATGTGCGTCGGGTCGTGCATGTATCTCCTCATCTGGGATACGTGGAAGACGTCGTGCACCCGGTGCAACTGAGGTGGTAGAGCCAGGCGATAAGCCACCTCTCCAACCCTGCTGAGGACCTGGAAGGGTCCGATGATGCGCGGAGATAACTTGCCGCCTCGGCCAAATCTCCGAATACCACGTCGAGGTGAGACCCGCAAGAAGACGTGGTCGCCATCCTCGAACTCTAGTGGCCTCTGCCTCCTGTCAGCATATGACTTTTGCCGGCTCTGAGCTGTCCTCATCCGCTCCTGGATGACCTGGACCTTCTCTGTCGTGGCCTGGACCATCTCCGGTCCCACCAGTGCTGACTCCCCAGGGTCTGTCCAGCACAAAGGAGATCTACATGGTCGGCCGTACAACGCCTCGTATGGTGCCATCCCGATGGTGGAGTGGTAGCTGTTGTTGTACGCAAACTCCACCAAGGGTAGGTGGTCCTCCCAGCTATGACCAAAGTCGAGGACACATGCGTGGAGCATGTCCTCGAGAGTCTGAATGGTCCTCTCCGTATGACCATCCGTCTGAGGGTGAAAGGCTGTGCTCAGACGTAGTTGCGTCCCGAACGCCTCCTGTAACCCCTTCCAAAGCCGGGAAGTAAAGCGGGCATCTCGATCGGAGACGATAGATGATGGCACGCCGTGGAGCCGCATAATCTCCTGAACGTAGAGACGTCCCAAGCTCTCCACTGAGCCCTGCTCTCTGATGGGTAAGAAGTGTGCCGACTTGGTGAGTCGGTCAACAATCACCCAGATGGAGTCGTGACCTCTGGAAGTGCGTGGAAGTCCAGTCACGAAGTCCATAGATATGCTGTCCCACTTCCACTCTGGAACCTCCAAGGGCTGTACCAAGCCTGCTAGTACCTGATGCTCTGCCTTCACCTACTGGCAGGTAAGGCATCGAGAAACGAACTCTGCTATAGCCTTCTTCATGCCCGGCCACCAATGTTGTCGTCTGAGGTCCTGGTACATCTTCGCCACCCTAGGATGTACCGCCAAAGGAGAAGTGTGAAACTCTCTCAGCACTTCCTCTCACAAAGCGACTGGTACCATGGTACGTCCTCTGAAAAGGATGTCGTGCTCTGCTCCAAGGGAGAAACCATCAGGTGCTTGTCCCGAGGATATCTGTGCACGCCGTGTCTCACAGTCAGCGTCCTCACGCTGTGCCTCCCTGAACCGCTGCAGTAGTGGAGGAGTGACTATGAGAGACTGAAGAAAGGCTGCTCCATCTCTATCCACGAAGGATATCTGCAAAGAGGCTAGCTGCTCCGTCGCCTCCTCAAGTAGCTGAATGCCCGTCCTCCTGCTGAGGGCATCGGCTACTACGTTCCCCTTCCCAGGAGTATAGACTATCTCAAAGTCATAGTCCTGGAGGAACTCGAGCCATCGCCGCTGTCTCAGGTTCAGGTCCTTCTGAGAGAAGATATACCTGAGACTCTGATGATCAGAAAAGACTGTAAAGCACTCGCCCATCAGATAGTGTCGCCATGTCTTCAGAGCGAAGACCACTGCTGCTAGCTCCAGGTCATGGGTAGCGTAGTTCTGCTCATGCGGCCTCAACTGACGTGATCCATAGGCGATCACGGCCCGCTCCTGCATCAGAACACATCCGAGTCCGGTCCCTGATGCATCGCAGTAGACTACGTACCCTACTCCCTCCTCAGGCAACCTCAAGATAGGTGCGCTAGTCAATCTCTGTCTCAGCTCCTGGAAGCTCTGCTGACATCTGTCAGACCACACGAAGGGTTTCCCCTTCTTCGTCAAAGCTGTGAGTGATGCCGAAACTCTAGAGAAGTCTGGCACGAATCTCCGATAGTATCCAGCTAGTCCCAAGAAACTCCGAACCTCAGTCACGCTCCTGGGTGGCTCCCAATCTAACACTGCCTCAATCTTCGCGGGATCCACTGCAACTCCCGCCTCAGAGATAACAAGTCCCACTAAGTGGACCTCACGTATCCAGAACTGGCACTTCGAGAGCTTACCATAAACCTGGTGCTCTCGGAGTGTGTCTAGTACAACTCGCAAGTGATAGGCGTGCTCCTCCTCTGTCGTAGAGTAAATCAGAATGTCGTTGATGAAGACCACGACAAACCGATCGAGGTATGGCTGAAAGATCCTGTTCATGAGAGACATGAACACTGCTGGAGCATTGGTTACACCGAAAGGCATAACCAAGAACTCATAGTGGCCATACCGACATCTGAAGGCCGTCTTCTGCACATCCCCGTCTCTGACTCTGAGCTGATGATAGCCTGACCTGAGGTCTATCTTCGAGAACCACCGCGCTCCCTTGAGCTGATCAAAGAGGTCATCAATCCTCGGTAGCAGATACTTGTTCCTCACTGTCACCTGGTTCAGGCGACGATAGTCAACACAAAGTCGCAAGCTCCCATCCGCCTTCTTGGCGAACAATATCGGGGAAGCCCAGGGTGAAACACTGGGTCGGATGAACCCCTTTCCCTGCAAGTCCTCCAACTGTACCCGTAGCTCTCGAAGCTCGGCGGGGGCCATCCGATATGCTGGAGTGGATATCGGGGCTGTCCCGAGGTACAAGTCAATATAAAAGTCTACCTCTCTGCGAGGAGGTAGCCCTGGAACGTCGTCGGGAAAAACGTCCGCAAACTGATCCACCACTGCAGGAAAACCAGGACTCCGCACGTCAACTGCTCCAAGGATAAGGCTAGCCAACTGATGAGTGATGGGCTGTACTCTCCTCCGCGGAAGTCCATCTTGTGCTGCAAAGGCTCCCTTCTCGCCGGTGAAGGTGAACCTGCTCCCGTCGGTGCGTACACATCGCACCTTGCGCCTAAAACAGTCAATCTGTGCATGGACCGTAGATAGCCAATCCATGCCCAAGATGACGTCGTAAGGCCTCGACGCTGCTACAAGAAGATCCCAGCCGAAGCTCTCGCCTCCTAGAGTAAGCTCACACTGCCGGCACCAGTGCGTAATCGTCGAGTCTACTCCCGTAGGAGTCTCTAGCCGTAAGGATCGAGCCAACGGCTCTGTCGGAATCTCCGAGCTCCGAACAAGGGCAGCAGCTATGAAAGAGTGAATCGCTCATGTGTCTATAAGAACTGCAGCGAGGGTGGAGTAGACACAGATAGTACCTCGAATCATCTCGGGTGCGCCGTGGTCGTAGGCCTCTGCTGCCTGGTGCTGTGCCTGTCGCTGCCCGCCAGATCCCTGTGGTCGGGGTGGACCTCCTGGTGGTGGTGGTGGCAGAGCCTCAAAGCGTCGCCCACCACCGGCTGCTCGTCCAGCTCTTCTGCCTCGTCCGCCTCCTCCCTGCAGACCGCCACAGTCAACCCTCTGCCTCTGCCTCGGTGGTCCATCAACTGACTGCTGCTCCTCAGCATGGCGGGTCGGGCAGTCGCGAGCCATGTGGCCCTGCCCGCCGCATGAGTAGCACTGTCTGCCTCTCGAATGACTGGCTCCTCGCTGTGTGCCCCGCACTGCTGAGCCAGTGCCCTGAGATCGTCTGCCCGAAGGTCTGGTCTGTCTGGACCCCTGAGTCATCTGTCGACTGCCTGCTGCAGATGACTCTGCCACGTGCCGCCCTACGGTGGGTCGATGTGCTGGTGTAGACTCAGCAAGGAAGCTCTCGATCAAAAGAGCCCGCTCTAGTACTCCTGTCTGAGTCGGTATGCTGAGGGAGATCATCGATGCCCTGATCTCGTGTCTCAAACCCTGCTCGAAGGTCCGGGCCCGGAAGAATGGGTCCCGTACCATGTCGGTCGAGTAGCGCGACAGATCGGTAAATCTCGCCGAGTACTGAACGACCGGCATGCTGCCCTGCCGCAGCTGAAGAAGCTCCTGGATACGCACCGCACGAAGGGTGGCTGGGACGAACTCCGAGCGGAAGAGGCTCTCAAATTCCGTCCAAAGTAGAGATGCCTCATCGTGCACCTGGAGCATCAGGCTCCACCATCGTCCTGCTGCTGCGTGTAGTAGGCTCGCGGCGAGGATCACCATGAGGTCTGTTGGTGTCCTCACTAGCCTAAACACTCGAGCCACTGCCTCCAGCCAGTCCTCTGCTGCCTGGGGATCCGTCTCCCCGCGAAACCTGGGCGGTCGCTGGCGCTGAAACTCATGCAGTGCGCTGAGGCGACGTGCATCGTCAGCGGCTGCTGCTGGAAGCATCGGGGGCTCGGCAGGTAAAGCTACCGCCGGTACCACTACTGGCAAAGGGCCCTGCACCGAGGCCTCATCGCTCGGTGGGTTGTCGTCACGCTCGACTCTCGGAACCCTAGCTGGTTGCCGTCGTGGGGCCATCCTGAAAAGGAAACAGGTGCGCCACGGTTAGAACAGTATACCTGGTGATCTGATATAAGTAATCACAAAGAAAACTTTGAAACACACACGCAATCAATGTTTTCGTGCATTAAGTCGGAAATCAGAAGTCAGGGTCCTGGTGTACGGATACGTCGGCCGCCGCACCAACACTGGACTCCCTGGACTGATAACCACACTCAATACGCTAAACATTATTGCTTCACATAGAAAAGATCAGAGTTTGCGGTAGAACCGAACACCTCTGATACCAATTTGTCATGACCCGCCCTCGGGGTCCGTGCCGTGACTACCCCAAGCCCGCCTTCCATAGGCCAGGGGTTGGAGACTAGCACCAAGGCGTAAATCCCGATAAAAAGGGAAGGCATTGCCTTTGAAAAGTAAACAAACACCACAGAGTAAGCAAGCGGAAAGTAAACACTAAACAAAAGCAGAGTACAACTGAAAGTGCGGAAAAGTAAATGGGCCAGAATACAAACCCAAACTGAAAGTAAAGTACAACTCGAAAGGGAAAACAGCAACTGAAAAGTAAAAGCCGCTACTCCGAGCTGTCCACTGGAAATCCCACCTGAAGGGTGGGTACAGATAGCTCCTCTGCTCCACGGGTCCCGATGTCCGCTCCGAGCACGTCCCACCCAGTGGTCCACCTCCGGGTACCGTCCCGCTCTGCAAGCCCCAGCTAAGGTCAACGCTGTCCGTCGTCTGCAACCAACACAACGTAGTGCGGGCAAAGCCCGTGCAGGGGTGAGTATAAGCTACTCAGTAGGGACCCCGAGACCCCTGAAGGTCTCTCAAATCCACTAAGGATAAACCACGAAGAAAGGTACAATCACAAAGTAACAACCGACACTGCTTAGGTATATGCCCATACATATACCTAAGTCATCAATTCAAATACGCTCCAACCTCCGAGCCCAAGTACAACTCAGTCCACACAGGAAAGTAAACGTATTCCACACAGGAAAGCAAAACGTAATCCACACAGGATTGCACAACACAATCCACACAGGAAAGCAATTGGATTCAGCTCACACAGGTATACTTCGATAAAGATGATCACTGATCCATCTAAGTCGTCGGACCCACGAAGGATCGATAGGTAACTAACCCCCGCAAAGACCCACACAGGATCGGGCCCACACAGGACCTGTAGGCGCTGGCTCACACAGAACCGCTGAGCGCGGACCCAAACAGGATCGGGCCCACACAGGACCTGTAGCACTGATCCACATAGGATCGCTAAGTGTTGTAGTCGTCGTCGCCGAATCCACACAGGATCTCTGTACTGTCGTCGTCGTAGTCACAGTAGCAGTCGTAGCAGTAGTAGTCACAGTAACAGTCGTAGCAGTAGTCGCAGCCAGCACTAGGGTTCCCGCACAAAGCAAGCTCGTTCGGAGGGTCCGCTCCACGAGCCGAGAGGCTGATACATCAACTGTCACAAAGTCCTGAGTTGATGTATCCAAAAGTTCCGTATCGTCAATAGGAACTCAACGCAACAGACGGCGCGTCGATCGGACGCCCGGTCTGAGAGTTATTGGCATTTTCGTCTCCGGGGCCCAGTTGGTTTTTAAGGCAAAACCAACCCGACCGTACTCCACCTGCGTCCAAACCTCGGGCGGAGTATGCCAAAAGATATTTCTCACTAAGAGGAACACAACGCGACTGACGGCACGTCAATCGAACGTTTATAGCTCAAGATATGAGCGTTTCCGCTCCGAAGGCCCGGTTGGTTTCGTGAACGAACCAACCCGGCCGAACTCAAAGTAATCCGAAACCTTGACTGCGATATACCGAATCGACCGTCTCGATCCAAGGATCGTGTTTCCACAGACGGTTCGTCGATCAGAGTTCCAAGGCTCAAGTTATGACCAAAAGACCGGAACTGGTTCGAAACGGGGGGGTCCGGGTCCGGGCCGACCCGGCCCGACCCCCCCTGGGGCGGCGCGGCGGCGCGGGGGCCGCGGCGGCCTGGCGCCGCATGGTGGCCGAACGCGGGGGGCAAAGCCCCCGCTAATTGGGAAGGCGGCGCGGCCTTTGTGCCGCGCCCTTTACAAGAAAACGGCCCCCCACGTGGGGGCCGGCTTGGATTAAAACCGGGGGGCTGCTGCCCCCCTCCCTTCATGG
Organism: Viscum album; assembly: GCA_963277665.1. Classification (NCBI taxonomy): domain Eukaryota; kingdom Viridiplantae; phylum Streptophyta; class Magnoliopsida; order Santalales; family Viscaceae; genus Viscum; species Viscum album. Next base: position 2,010,623,861 of record OY728135.1, read on the forward strand.
AAACCGCCCCCCCTCATAATGAGGGGGGTTTTGAGCGTTGGCCAGGGAATTAATTTTCCTCGGTTTAACGCCTTCCGGCCGGCCAGCTGGCCGGCCGGTTTTCTCCAACGGGACCGGAAAAATCTGGTCCCCTCTTCGGCTTCCAACGCCGGCAGCTTGGCCGCCGGTCTTCTCTTTCTGCCGCGGCCCGGAACCGGCCACGGTGTTCGTCGTCCGGCGCGGTGCGACGGCACCGCGCCCCTCCGCCGTGCCTTGACTTCTTTCAACGCGGCGCGACGGCGTCGCGTTCTTGATGATTCTTCCTCGGTGCGCGCGTGACGACGTCGCGCAAGATAAACATACAATTAATCGCGTGGTGCGACGGCACCACGCCACCTTGCTTCCTCCCGCAAGATAAAACAACAAGAACGATGGAGGGGGTTCGGCCGTGTTCATGCGGTCCAGCCCCCTCACGTTAAGCAATAACACAACTTAAAATATTTCAAAGCCACACGTTAGACTTGCTAAATTCATGATCAAGAATAGAATAATTAAACAATAAACAACAACCCCTACCTCGGGTATAGGTTCGAAGATTTGACAACGTCTGCGGAAGTCAACGTCGCGGAGATCGGGCGTAGCGGTCGTCGTTCGTCAATTCCGTTGACGAAGAGATGTGTCCGATGTGATACGTCGTTGGCGAAACCTCTTATGTCGACGAAGGGAATCCGAGGAGGAAGCGGCGTTCCCTCTCGTTGACACGGAAGACGAAGAAGAGCGGAGCGGCGTTCTTCGTCGGAACTTGAGCGTTCTTCGTCAAGTTGAGCGTTCTTCGTGTTCTTCGTCAGAGTTGAAGAAGAAGAAGAAAATCTCCCAAAAGCTCTCAAGGTGGCCAAAGCTATTAACCAAAATAAAATAAGACACTATCTTATTTTATTAACACATCAACACAAAAGAATTTCCAAAGTTTGAAATTCAAAAGGATTAACTCCAAATTAAATAACTCATGTAATTTAATGAGGGGTTAAGTAAGTTGGGAGAAGATGAAAGGTTTAGGGGTTCGTGTGGGCCCCACCACACTTAATCCTCCCAAGGGAGGTTAAGTGGGTGTGGGTCCCACTTCCAACCCCCTTTGGTAGGTTTTATCAAGTTATAATAAAATTTGTTCTTCACAAATTTTATTTAACTCAAACTAAAAACCCCAAAACTAACTTTTAACCCGCAACAAACGCAACTTCCGAAAAGGTCTCTTTAAGTGAAAATCGGTGCTGCGAGTTCATCGGTGCCCTCGGATTTCATTTTCGAGCACCGAATCAAAAGTAAGGAAAACCCGCTCGTTCGTTCACTGAACGTACCCGAGCCAAACTTTAGAAATTAATTCCGGGCACTCCGGGCCTCGGAATCAGGTGCCGTCTGAAACCGCGCTCTTGTAAAATTCTAAAGAAAATTAAGAAAAAATTTCCCTTGAATTTTATTGGTCTTTACATTTTATTTTATAAATTAGATTCTATTTTATTTTCCACTTTTGCTTGTTTATCTTTAGAGAAACCATTCCAACGGTTAATATTTGACTCCCTAGTGCTTATTTTCACACTAGGGTGATTGGGAAAATGCCTCATGGATGTCTTGGGCTATCTTGGGTGAAAAATTCAGGGTTGAACAGTGTTGGTTCATGAAATAATGATATTTGGGGCTAGGATATTTAGAGGAGCAAGAATTTAGAGTTATATTTTCCTATTAATTTTTTCATGGTTGAAGGATTGGGGCTGTCAGAACCTACATTCTATGTATGATGAGGTGTCTACAAAAAACATCATGTGTCAATACATGGGTAACCATAGAGATTTTGGGATAGATTTTTTCTTTTCAATTTTGGTATCCAATATTATCATAGTATTTTGTGGATTTGGTTGATGGTTTTTTGATTATTTATCTTTTATTCGATTGTATACATTGTTTTGTGTTTGGGGAATTAAGTGTGAGTTTAACTAGTGGTCTCAGTGAGATCAAAAGGCTTAGAAAGCTTAGTGGATCTTGGGATATGGTTCTTAAATAAACTCTACAGAAGTGGTGTCATTTCTATATGGACACTAATCATATGTCCAAGTCACCTATTGAAACTAATTCCCTGTAAAATTTATTTTTGGGTATTTATGAATTTTAAACGATATCTGGAAAATATTATTTATAATTCTGAAATTACATATTTCAAGTTGTTATTTTTTTGTATTTGGAGAATTTTAATGTTTTTTGGGTTAATTTTAGAGAAATCCCAGGAAATCAGTTTCTAAAAAAAGTTAATTTTGATAAAATGAATTTTGAATCAAATAATATCTGATGAGGTAAGTACTATTTTAAAATGAGAAGGGGTTTTAATGGTAAAATATTGTATTTCTTGATGATGTTCATGGGATTTATCTGAAATGAAATGGACGATGGTGTGGAGTTTGAAATTGGTTTTTAAAGTGTTATTTAGTGAGATTTCTGAAAAAATCATTTTTGGAAAATTTTTAGTTTCTGTTGTTTTTATGTATTTTGTTTAAATGTGGTGAGTTTTGGATGGTGATTTATTTTTGATTGAGTTTTTATTTCATTATTATTTATAGTACCCCCCACAAAATATTTTATGGATATTTGAGGTGAATCTATGGGTGGTTCACCATTAAATAATCCCTCAGTTGGTCAAACTGAAGACTTCCTCATTGAGTTTAATAAGTTGAACCCTTATCTCTTTTATGGCCAGAATAATCCTTTTGAAGATGAAGAGTGTATGTGAATAAATTAAAGGATATTCTGGTTCCATGGGATACCTGAGTATCAAATGGTTATTTCTGCTAAATTAACACTCAAAGGTGTGATTTGTAAGTATTGGATGTTGGACATTAGGAGTAACCAATGGGAAGACCTCTCATAGGAACTATTCTAGGATTCATTCATCTAATAGTACTTTTCTTAGGCTGTGATGGTGGTGAAGGTGATGGGGATGTGTTTCCTGCAACAAGGTGATGGATTTATGTTTGAATTAGTCTATAGTTTTATAGATCCAGTTCCTTATCTCCCAAAGTAGGTTGTGTATGATTCTCTAAATGCTATGTATTTTTATAATGAGCTACGTTCTAATCTGTAATTGATGGTGTCACAATTCTCTCTATCATCCTTTGATAATGTTGTGAGGAAAGTGGTTCGAGGTAAATTTTTGTCAGAAGGGGATCTCAAGGAAGCCAATCCTCCTTCATTATAAAGAAGAAGTTAAGGAAATTTTAGTAATTAGATCAAAAAGTGGCCCAGATTTTGTGATCTTGGTAGGGTAATTAAGAGTCCTACTAATCTATTTTTTTATTCTTCCAGGTATATGACTATGATATGTCACTAATTTCGAAATTTGGATCATAATAAGAAAGTGTGTCCTAGTTATTTAATGATCAATCATGATTGTGGTCATTTGGTCAATCCCTAGAAGTTCTGTAAGGGTTTCACTTGAAATACGATTGGAGCACAACACACTCTCCCAGAGAAGTATGTGTCTCAACCAGATGAACATAGCACTAGTGTGAATTTTTTTTAGGGGCTTATTGTAAATATTTCATTCATTATAATGGCAGTGTATTTTGGTGTAGTATTTTGTTGGAATACAAGAATGATTTTTTTATCTCTTGATAAATTATGTTTTAATTGAAATGTATTTTTGAAATTTATGGATCTCACCCCTATTATGTGAAGTGAGCTCTACTGTGTGAATTTTTTCTATCACTTACTTCTCTCTGTGATTGTGTTTGGTCATCCCAGTTCAAAGGATTAGTGGTTGGCATATGGTTTTGGTTGGGAATTTTTCTAGAATCCTAACATAGTGGATGGTACATTATGGAATTATGTGTAGATCGATTTAATCCCTTTCATTATATCTTGTTCCATTACTTATTTCTATTTTGATATTTTTAGGTGGTCATACCAGTCCCACTGAGTAATTTGAATATGATACTTCTATCCCTAGGTGAATGTAAGGCCCTTGGAGTGGGATTAGTTGTTTTGGTTGTGGAATGATGTTTTGATTGAGGTTTGAGATTCTTATCATGTTTCAAGAAATAGGTTGAGTTCAATAATTTGTTTCATGTGGGAATTAATCCCTTTTACTTGTGGTGCTTATGGAATTATTCCATGTGAGGAGTTGAATAACATGAGAAAGGGATCCTTTACATTCAACCTGATCAACTAGAAATGATAGGGATTTCTAGGGACATAAAGTGTGATGGTGGGGATAATTTTAACAACCCATTCATTGTTTCTATCAATTATGTTTTTTCTCTTTTTTTTTATTTTCTTTTCTCTATAGTTTTCGGTGTTTCTGATTGGAATTTTTTGTTTCAAGCTATTTAGTTTTATTTCATGGTTTGAGTGCATGGTTTAGTGGAAACAATGAGACCTCATGATATGGATTCATTTTTAAGTTCATTTTATGCTTGTACAGATAGGAATACATCGGTAGTTAACAGTTTTATCCAAACCATTTTACTCCTGATAGTAGTCATGTAAATCTTGGGGTTTCCCTGAATGGGGGCACACGTCTTGAAAAATTCATTCAAAACCATGCGAGAATAACGGTCATAGTTCGGAAATTTTTTATAGAACCAAACCAAAATATTTGTGAAATCTCTCCCAACCTTATGGACTTACCATACGTAGTGCCCAGATCCATTAAAAATGGTTTCCCCCCTTTTACCCTCTCATGTTTTTACCTCAAAATTCCTCCAATCCCTCTCATTTTTCTTTGATGAGTCAAGTGAGTTCCATCCCATCTTCTCCATGCCTCCCACCTCCATCACTCAGTGATTCAAGTGGATTACTTAAGGTTTTGGGATGATTTCTCAAGTTAATCTTTTCATCTCTTCTTCAACTTCCTCTAACTTAGATATCCTTCATGTTTCTTTTTATCTGTGGGTATCTTTTCCCTATGTTTCATGTTTCATTGGTTTTAATTTTGGGTTTTTATATTATTATGGTTCTCCATGGATGTTCATTCTTTCTTATACCCTTTTTGATTTTTTAGGTTTCCATTTTCGAAGATCCCTGAGTTTGAGGAGTGTCCCCCTTTGAAATGGCTATTAAATTTACCTAATTCTTTATTTATTTCCTTTTTATTGATTTATTTTATGAATTACTGATATAAAATTCCTTCAATAATTAATGAAAATTAATTTAATGGAATTAATCCTTGTATTTAATTATATGGTTTTTCTACTAAAATACACACATCAAGTGTTTGAAAAATGCCCAGTTGACCTTTAAATGTGATTTTTGGTTTCAAAATTCATTTTTTATCTCTATAAATGTTATTTAGTTCCTAAATTCTCATTTGGGTTTTCCAAATGGATTTCAAAATAGATTTTGGTTTTATATGTGGTTTTTCAGGTTATTTTGGAAATGGATTGTAATTCATATAATACTTGAGGACCTATTTGAGATTTTGAAAGATGGATTTCTTGGGAAAATATCCCTGTGCAGTTTATCTCTTGCCCTGATCAATTTTAAAGTGAATTGGAGGTCCTCAAAATGGGACTTCCCTTGTTACTTAACGGTTAGAAAGTAAGAGGATCATTCCTTGGGGTGATTAGAGGGTGATACTTGGTGGTGTGGGTTGTGTGTTGACTTGTGTTTATTATGATTATTTTGTAGGTTGTTTGGAAATTCATTGATTACCCCTAATTTAGATATAAAATGGGAACCAACCATAGCTAGAGAAATATTTAGGAACACTTATAGCACTAAAATTGGATTATACGTTGTCTAGTGGCCCCTTATTGTGAACATAGTCTACTTTGGGGATGTTTACACATATTTAGGCTACGTAGGGTACACCCAAGTGTGAACATTGTCTAATTTCATAAATTGAACTAAAAAAATGGATCATGTTATATTATGTTCTATACATTCCCTTGAGCACCTAGGAAATATGAGGTAGTCTCACACTCTTTTATCGGAGGTAGATAATCTAGGTGCCTTTCATTACATGGTTATTTGTGTATTGCTACCCATTTTACCAAATTTTGTTATCATTTCTAATCCTATGTTTACGTTTGGTAAAAGTAATTTTTTTGGGTTTCTTATATATTTCATAATGAAATTTCCTTAAAAAAATAATGTTTCTCATTTTATTTTGACTTATTTTTTAATCTTCCCTCTTTTCACTTTAATTATTAAATCTAATACTTCTTAAAAGAAATTTTTTTTAAAATAATAGGAAAATGAAAAGTGTTTTTTTAAATGAAATGTGTAAAAACTCTATGTTTACATATATTTTATTTCATAATAATAGTAAATGAATCTTTTGTTTAATGGAAATACATAAGGAATATATTTATTGGGAATGACTATTGTGTTTTAGTACTAACGCCTATACTTGAATTCATGTTTTAATAAATAGAATTTGGTTCCATATTTTCTTGGATCTTCATGGTGTGATGTTGGGTTTTGGGATAGGAGAGTGACCCATGGTGTCAGCTAGAGATTTAGTAGTTTCTAGGTTCGGTATAGTTTTATTTTCAATTTATGTTGAGCCATCTGGTTTGGTTCTATTTATTTAGGTTGGGGTTATATTTTTTTTACACTACTATTTTTTCTTTATATTGGGAAGAATTATACCCACTATTACATTGTGAGTCCCTAGTTCTTTTTAACACCCTATTGTGGTTGGGAATGCACCTATAGGATATTGAGGGCCAGGTCAGGTGACTCTTTCTGGGTCATCCCGTGTTGGTTCATGGAAAAATGAATTTCATAAAAAAATTAATCCCCTAAAAAACATAGAATTTTAATTCATGAACATAATTCCATCTCCTCAATATTTTCCACAAGTCCAGTGAGACTATCCAACTTATCTATCCTCGTTGGGGATAACATGAGCAAGAATTTCCTTCTCATATAACTATCTTCTTCAATATTTAATTTCTTATAACATATTACATGATTTATTTAAAAAAATATAGATATTATATAATCTAGTGGGGTTAGGAAGTATTTTCTTGGAATTAATTACCCTTATTGATTATTTTGGATTTTTTATACATAAACAGAAACATGTTTCATAATATATTTTATGAGAAACTATTTTGGATCAATATTTCACCCACTACTCAAAATCTATTGATATTATCAATTTATTGTTTTAGGTGAACCATTTATAGGTTACTCATATTTAGAAAAAATAAACCCCACAATCAAAGGTTCATAATATATATAAAAACATTTCAAATTTTGATTTAACTATAACCTATGAAAATAATTCTCAGTTCTCAACTTCCACAAATTAGAGTTTCAATGTTTATAAGGTGAATTTTCTCCATGAAAATTAATCTATGGATTATTCTCAATTTTTTTCAATAAAAAACAACATAATATATAATATTTTCTTCCCCTCATACTTTATTTTATATATATGATCAGTTTATTCAGGATAAGGGATATACAATTATATATAATGGGAATGATTTCGGTATGAAAGATATGAAATTGGATGGATGGTCGAACACTTCCCTTGAATTAAGGATAATTTCTATATTGTATGTGTTTTTTTATCTTTCATGTAGATATTTCCATTGTTTTCAAATTTTTTATTATAAAAACTAAATTATACTAAGTGCAGTGATTATGTATTAATTCCAAAAAAATATATAACAAAAATAGTAAAAAACGAAAAAAAGGTCTCAAACATGTGTATCCTTCCTAGAAGATATTATTATTCAATAATTATCTTGACTAGTTAACCTTTCTTATCATAAATTTTCCCATGAAAAATTTTTATGTTGTAGTGGGAAAATTTTTGTTTCTTCTAGAACTAATTTTTATTTCATTTAAATTGTTTCAACATCTGAAATTTTTATTTTAAATTTTTTTTATTCCACCTCAATGATGTACACTTTTATATCATTATTACCACCTAAATAATTTAAATTTTACCTATATATAAATGTTTTTTATGAATTATACATCATTCATCTTGGACTAATATTTCATTTTAACCATTAAATAATGTTCTTTGATCCTTGGAAATTAAAATTTTGGAGAGGTATATGACCCCCAATTGCCACATGATTCTAGGGGTTTATATTTCACTTTACACACAAGAATTTTGGACTTTTTTAGTGCTAGAAATTAATTTACAATACTTTGGGTAACTACCTTATTCACTTATATACCCTTTTGGGTATTTGGATAAGGGTTCTAAAGTGTTCTAACTCTCTTATAAAATTTTCAACTTCATCTCAACCCTTTTCCCTTTTGTTCTTTGGTTTCCATCAATTTGAATGTTAGTTACATAAGTGATTTCATATATTAATTTTTTATTTCACTTTTTCATTTAATTTCTCAAATGTATTCCACTATAATGATGAAATTTCAATTAGTTATTTGAATTTTAGAAGCTCATAATTATTATTTTTTATTTTACATTCCTAAAACTTATTTTTAAAATAAATTTGGTCGAATTTTTGAAACTGTATCCCCTTATTTATAATTAAACAAGTCGTAGACATATTCAAATTTGCTTTTTTCGCTTCAGTGTCCTATTAATTGAAATTTTTATTGATTATAAATATATCAATGTGTGTTTACACTACAGATATCTCATATACACCTTCCTTAAATTTTATTTATTTCCTAATATTATCATTTCTTGAAAATATAGTCAGGAGATAGTCCATGGGAAGAATTTTAGATTTGATTGTCATAAATCCTCATTAATCTTCAATTCCAATTTTCTATAATTTTACATATATAGATTCATATTTGTGGCTATAATCATGGGTGTTAATTTAATTTTTCTCAATCCTTATTTATATCCATTAGAAATATATTTTTTCCATTGATGTTCCACTGAGTTTTTTTGATGAATATATAAAATTTTCCCTTCATTATTGAGAATTTACATTGAGTATTTTTAAATTTATCCGTTATCAACTCTATCCATTAAACATTTTTAAATTAATATGAATGTTTTTTCTCATTAATCATTTTTAATATAAGAGAGAAATTACCATATATGAAAATATATTAAGTTTTAATTACTAATTTATCATCCCTTAAACGTTTTTGTTTTTTTATCCTAATTTATTAGGTATTAATTTCTAGGTATAGCATGATTCACTAAATTTTCATAGTATCTAGATGACTTGAATCTTTATTTTTCAAAAAAAAAATTAGAAATACAAATCTAACATTGAGCATAGGGTCTTAAGTATATTTCACTCATCTAGAGATGATTTCCCATGATTCACATGTTTGTGTGTTCAACTTAAAAGGGTTAAAAACTAATATAATTTTAGAGTTCCTACACTCAATTGAGCTGTGTCTAAGATCTTCATAAGAAAAACACTCTTCATTCTAATTCCCTTGTTCTTTTAACCTAATGTAATCTATTTTTTTAGGAAGTTTAAGAGTCTAGAAATTCATATTCTCGTTGGAATTTCCATATTTCAAAATACCTATTATTTTTATTGATTCATTCCCATGTCAATTAAAGAACACATTTTTGAAAATGCGATTTAATTTGACGGTACTCTTATTTTAAAAACACCCTATAGTAACTTTGTCAACCATAACAGGTCCATGAAAAATGAGTCCATTAAGGAAATATTTTACGAGTAACATGGGTGGGAGGGGATGTGTTAGGAATTATTTATGGAACCCTTGGTACCTCTCCCATGTTTCGAAATTTATCTCTATCCCCTTAAAAATTTACTGGTATTTTTTTTATTTTCAATATTTTTTAAAATGGAAAATAATTTCCTATGAATTTTTCATTCAACTCTACCAATGTATTGAACTTTTATGATACTTGTTCATGTAGACATATCTCAACCTCCACATTCAAGAAATAGGGGGAAGCATTAAATTAATTGCATCCAATTCTAATCAATTGAGGGGAAATGTGTTTACTATTGTGATGTATTCCTGTAGGAACATAAAGTATTATTTTATTTAAACACAAATAAATGTGATTTAAAGCATACTTGATTTTTATTAAGATCATTACACCTTTCCCTTTGTGATAGTTTGAAGGTTTATTTAATTCCCATAATAATGGTATTCCATTAACATTTAATTTTATGGTTAAATTATTCAAATTGTTCTTGGGAAAGTTATATGGATACTATCCTCTCATTTATAGCCAAAAATCATGGTGGGTACATCTCATTAGATGCATTAAAATATATCCAACCATGATCCCAAATTGTATCCAATAAGCATTAAAAATACAAGTATTAATGTGAGGTGAATAGTTATTTAGAATCCCATATGGTCAACCTAAAAATACATAATTCAGAAATGATTATTCTTGTATTTAAAATATAGTTGAAAATATAATAAATATATGAATTCCATGTTGAGTGTATTTTCATTTTTGTAATTTATATGAATAAATTATTATAAATCATTGAATCAATTCACATGTATCTCTAAATACAGTTCCAATTTGTGGTTTCAATAAATTTATGAAAAACATTATATCATTGAGTAACCATGTAATTTTCCGTATAGATGATATGGATTTTCCATTAATTAATTTATGAATAAACAATAGAAGAACAAATGGTTGTAATGTTATGAGTGTTTGTTTTTAAGGAATAATTATAATTTTTTAGTATTTTTAATATTTTTTGTGTCTATTAAATAAAACGTGTGAATAAAAAACCACAAAATTGGGGGTTTTATACAACAAGTGAAGTGTAGGGATATTAGTTTAATTATAATCCTTATAAATCATTTTGTGTTAATTTCAACTATAATTATTAATTTATACCTCATTAATTACCTATTATTTACTATCATTACGGTCAAGGTATTACTCCCAATGTTAAGAGTCCCCATGAGGCTATACTTTTTCTTTTTAAAAGTGTTTTTATTTCAAATTTTTTTATTAGGTTTCAACCATATCTCAAGAATACCCATTCTATAGGGAATAATGAACATGGATCTATTTCATTGTGCTTGATTTAAAAATAATTCCATCAAACTGTTGATTAAATAAATTAACCACTAAATAAAGAGTTAATACATTAAGATCAAGATCATATAAGTCAAAAAACATGGGTTCATAAAACATGAAATATAATAAATTATTATAGACCCATTATTACCCACATCAAAAGTATATATAAGATTAAATAGAATTATACCAAAAATATGAAGAATTAGAATATCTCAAATGAATGAAGCTTAGCCTACATTTAACCTTAGTCTCATATTTCATCCCCTATACCTCTATGGTTGGATTCTAGAATGGGTAAATCATGATAGATGAATATTACTCAATGGAAAAATATGAGATAATTGAATATGTGGGGGTGTTATAAGATAGAATCAAGTTAATGGACTAATGATTGATTGAGAGATAATGGGAAAATATAGAGTTATTGGTAAATTAAGTTAATGGTTCTAGAATATGAATATAATAATTTTATTAGGATGAATCAATTTCTCTACTAAAAAATAATTTCCTAATTCAAATTTCTCTCATGAATCTCCAATGTTTAATTTCTTACAGAAGAAACCGTCTCCTTATTATTCTACATAATTCCAATGAGATCCTCCAACTTCTATAGAATCTAGGGGAAAACATGAGACATATTTTTATTTTCACTTCTCTATATTCTTCCATGTAAAATTTCACACAATAAATTTCTCCAGTTAGGAAAACACACATTCTATAAGGATTCAACTATCTTATATGAACCCCATATATGACTGATATTAACTTAAGGGCATGGATTTCTCTCTATAATCCCCATTTACAACTAGTTTTGATTAATTATTGTGTGATTCCATCTATGACTATCTATATAAAATATAATGTTTGAGGATACATTGTAAAATTTTAATTTAGCATTATAACATGAGATATCGGTGACGGTTACGCTACTATAAGAAGGGTAGATAGCAAATTGGGGATAATATATCATTATATTAATTTTATCAATTTTCATATCCTAAGGATTTTTGGGTCTTCAAATGTTTTTGGATATAGTTTCACTTGAATTTAGAACACCAAAACATTATATAATCTAAAATATTCCATTAAAGAGGCCTAGATATGGTGAGGGAATGTGAATATGTTTACATGGTTAAACCATTAAATTTACTCAAATATCTATAGTGTTTTGGTGATGGTAGTTATTAAATCCTATGAACATGATACATGGCGTAGTGGAAGGAAATTTTCATTTCTAGTTAATGTAAATTATTCAATACCAAAATTCTATGGGCAGAGCTCAAGTTCAGTAGAGGATAGTGGTTGGGGTTTCAAGTGATGGTAAAAAATATAAAATATAAAAGATAAATATTTATGATTAATACAACTCATGCTATTATATGGATGCATTTTATGTGTTTAGAGAAAAATATAATGGTATATACTAGTCTTAAGAATAAATCCCATTTAGTGACATAAAATTGCTATAGTAGGAATCACATATAGAATTATTTTCTTCTTTGTTCGATTCCTTACATGATCAAGCATCTACCCTATGATTCAAAAGTGTATCATTTTGCGTAATATGTGTGTTCCTTTCATATAATCACCAAAATATACACCTTTTATGTCTCAAATAATACATTCCAATTGTGATATTTAAAGTTATACTACTATGTGTCGTAGAATTTCCATGTGTCTCCTCTTTTCTAACCAGGTTGTTCCCAGGGCTAGAGTATATTCCAATGGTGTTTATAGTCCTTGGTTTATTATATATGGGTTGAACCCCATTTTCCCAGTTAAACACTTGATTTCCTTTTTTCCAAGAAATTATAGTAGTGTATCATATAAAAAGATTCACTCTTTGAAAATATAATAAACAATAATTCAACACAAGTCTCATAGATTACCATTCTCACATCCTTATATAAAATATTCAATATATTTAAATTATTTTAGAGTATAAAAGCGTTAAAATGGATTATTATTATAATGAAACACAAAACTATAATTATAAAATATTTATGAAAATTAAAACTAAAAAGTTATACATTTAATACAATTTTTTATTGGAAAGAAATAAGATATTAGAGAAAACCATAAGTGCAATGAGATAATAGAATCATGGGAGATGCATTCATCTTATAAAATATGTTAAAGTGATGTTTTTTGTGTTCATAGAAAATTGATCTGATCAATTTAATAATAATTTAAAATTCATTTGTTATGGTTGAAACTACTAAATATGTTATTAAAATTGATGTCACTTAAAAACCATATTGTCTATATTGGAAAAAATTTAAACACCTGATAGAAACCAAGAAATAATCATTGATCCTAACAGAACATAAATATAAAAAAACATGTTATTAATGATGAAAATGTTCATTTCCATTTAAACAAATTTCTAGTTCAATGAGTTCTTCCTGATTCAGTTTTACAAAAAAAATATCTATATAGACAATAAGAACAATAAAATTGTTCCAAACCCCTATGAGTAAATATGTTCTTGTAACACTGTGAAATTTTAAAAGAAAAAAATTTTTCTTTGATAGTGTATAAAACATTCAGAAATTTTTTTAAAATGGAATGTAACATCCAAGAATTTAATATATATTTTTTTTTAAATAAAATGTTTCTCTTTGATATCATTTAATTCATGCAACACTGAGTCTGGATGAAACATGATACTCTGTTAAAACATCATTATTTAAACATTACCATTATAAAATAGCTGTAAATTAGTGGGCATGAATAGAAATTCATAAATTATTAAAATATAATGGTTTAAAAATAAATAAATTTGATATATATTTTTTAGAAATAAAATTAAAAGCATTTGAAATAAAAAAAGAAATTTTATCTAAAAAATTGTATTTCTCTAAAAGAGTGATTACTCGTGTTTTTTGAATATGATTTAAAAATAATTTTAACCACTTTTGGAAAATTTACATAAAAAAAATAAAGTCCTATTTGAATTCATAATATCACAATTATCTTAGGGTGATTCTTTTATTTCTCAAAAAGATTCATTTTTGATTAACAGTAAAAACAATTTAATTATTATTTAAAAGTGTATTTTCATTTAACTTTTTTAAAAAGTAAAAATATATTTTTAGTTGGTTTTAAAATAAAATTTGTAAAATTATACAATAATTAATAAAATTTAGTTTATTTTAATCATTTTTATAATTAATTTTAATATAAAAACATTTCAATATTTAGAAAATATTATCTTTAAAAACATGCTTTCTCATCGTGTATGCGAGATTAATTTCAAATTCCTTTTTTCCACTTTTTTGAATTGAATTTTGAAAAATGCATTTAATATTTGGAATAAGAATAATATATAATTTTTAATAATTTAAACATAATTTTGACCAATATTAACTAAAAAAATTGTAAAGATTAGCTTCAAATTTAAAGGTAAAAATGTATTTGTTAGGGGTTAAACTAAGAAGTTGATGGATACAAATGACCTACCAAATTTTCAAAAAATCATTGGTTTACATTATTTATACATTAACTATTTTAGTTTCTATAATAGAAAATTTTTAGTCTTTTTTCATGATAAAAACATGGTTATAATTTAATATTTCCAAAAACAAATAAAAGTGTTCCACTCATGTCTCGTTAAAAGGCCAACTAGTATCCTCTCTTATTAACACCCTAACACCAGTTTGTTTTTAACAGGACATACCCAAAAGAAATTAAATTATATATATATATAACACAACAATATTTCAGGGGATATATTCATTTTAATTTCATTTATGTCTTTTTTTTGTGCTACACCACTATAATCTTGCATTATAAGCAACACCATATTAGCTTGATGTATATACAATAATATAATTTTCTTGTTTTTCACACAATTTCAATTTATTTTGATAGAATTGATTTCGCACAACAATCAGTATAAATTTTGTTCAATATATAGATGAAATAAGTATTTATTTTGTTATACACAACACCAAGGGAAGATTTCACTACAATCAACACTGACTTCACTTGTGTTTCACACAAGAGTGACCTTCCTCGATAGCTTGTGTTGTACGCGATATCGAGTTTCACTGAACAATGAAATATTATTAAAAGATTATTATTTAATAGGATATAAACTAGCCATTATAAATAGTATTAAACAGCTTTTTAATTTTATAAAATTATAAATCATATTAAACATTTTATATAATATGGTCTGAGAACAAAATGACATTTTTAGATAAAATAAGTATTTTTCAAAAAAATTGGTTTTACCACCTTTTGATGATGCACCAATTATAAATATATATTTTTCTCCTTTATATGTTCAATTTGACAAAATAAATTTCTTATTTAGAAGAGGAACATCAAAATTTACTTTGGATGAATTTTTGGTATTTTTCTGATAAATTCATATGTTTATGAATACTGAAAAATACGGTATTTTAATACAAAACTAATTTTTAATTTAATTTATTTGTATAGATAGATTGAACTTTAAATTTGTTTTAAAGTATAATTGGATTATATTTTTATCATTGAATCCTATTTTTTCCTTGTAAGTAATTTCACCTTCAAATTGGACATAAACATATGGTATTCTTTTGATAGTTATTACATCTTAAAAACCTTGTTTTTGTTTTAGACCACGACAATTAATTTTAAATTAATTAATGAAAATTAAGTGTTTCTAATTAGTAAAAATGGATTCCATATTTGGAATCATGATTTCCAAATTGTATAAATATGTTCCTTTTAAAATGAGACATGATGAATAGTAACTTTAGTAATTATTTTATTTACCATGGTTAAAGGGTAAATCTGGTAAATAAGCGTAAAAAATAATATTTTATAATTTCAAACTACCCTAACACATATCCTAACCTAATCTTATGATATATTTCTGACCATGGAATCCTTATTTTGATGTTGGGACCCCATGGATTCACTTGGATTTGAAAATGACATTTCATAAGAATTAATTTAAAGTCAAGATAATTATAACCTAAGAATATATATTTTACTAAATCTATATTAATATGTGGTTATATAATAGATATATATGTCTATAAAAATTTATTATAAATATAAAAAATATTTTTTACATCATGGTATTTTATTTATAATTTTTAGATGTTAGAAAAATATATTTATTTAGGACACAATTATGATGTAGTAATTACCTCATTAATGAAAGATTCAAATAAATGAGTTTATAAATATTAAAATAAATTTAATTTGAACATTTTGAGGTCGTCCAAAAAAATTGGATGATATTAACATATTAGGGATGATTTAATAGTTTTGGTTCGATGTAACAAGGTTGTTATGAATTTTTAAAAAAGTCATGTATGAATAGTATCCAAAATTGACATAATTCCAAACTTTAGACATAAAATAGTTTATTAAATGAAATTATGCTCCAGAAATTCTAATATTCTTCTGAAATGTTAATATAAGTTCAAATATGTCAGAAATAACTTTTTTGGGCCTTTTAACATCATATGGTAATTACATTAACCAAAAATGTTTAAATAACAAGTTATCACTATAAGATTAAAAAAGGTAAAAAGGGGTAAAACAAAATAGATTAAGAAAAAAAATTATTCAGAACTTGTCATGAAATTATTAGATGATGGGTATTCGAACCAAAATCATCTCATCTTAAAATTAAATAGGATTTAGACCTTTTTAAATCAAAATTTAATTTATAATAAATAAATATTTTGGAACTTTACTAAAGTACCCATATCCTCTCATATAAAATGAAACTTACCCCTTCTCCTCTTCACTACATTTTGAGCCTTCATACTCATCCAACCCCTTCCCATTTCACTTCTACACATCCCTAGATAAATTCTAGAGGTTCTGATCTTCTCAAAAGACCAACTCTAGTTCTCTATTAGGAAATTTAAAGGTGGTACGTTGAGGAATAGTAGTTTTAGACACATACAGAAGAAATCAGGCCTAAGGTAAGGGATAATTTTTAAATCACATTTTTATATGAGATATTTTATATATAAGTATTTTTTGGGGATATATTTTTCATCCATGTCCATGTTTTAGAAAAAAAATTCATAAATTTTTTAATATTACAATATGTATTTTTAAAGTCATCCCCCCCAATGACTTTTACAAAGTGGTATGTAAGGAATCTTTATTTTATTTACCATACGAGGTATATTAGAGTTTTCCAGAACAGGTATGAGGGGAATTTTTTTTATCTTATACGGAATGAATGAGTATTTATGTCTTCAAAAATCCTTATTTCCATGAATCTTCCCCTACACATTTACAAGTTTGTCTCCAATTAAATTTTATTATTTTAAAATTGCACAACATTTTGAGAAAAGAAAACGATTTTTGAAGAAGAAAGGATATTTTACTCACGAACTATGTTTAGGTTTTTTATCAAAATAATTTTCCATCTAAGATGACGCTTTTAAATAGGGTTCTGTTTCTATCCCAATAATTACTATTTTCTAAATTATGGAATGATCATTTTTATGGATTATGTTATAATGTAATTATATTTAAGAAACCCATTTTATTTATTATGTCATGTTATGGTGAATGATTTATGTTTTTTTGAACATTTAACAGTGATTTCATTACGATATGGGTTAGACCTATATCTCCCTCCAATGCACTGGGTGAAGATTTATACCTCATGAGATAAGCATGACTGCAACAGCAGGTAAATTTGGTTCAGTAATACATTGTTGGAACGGCATGTAAACCTGGTTCAGTAATGGAATATGTCCAGTATGATGGTCTTGGAAAACATTCCTTTGATAATATAGAATTCATATTATGTGCTTAATGGATTTCTATAATTCTATGTTTTATTCCCATGATATTTTTTTGTGATTAATGTTACTTTCTGATTTACTCCATTAAGTACTTCCAAGATTTATTTCATGAATCAATATTTTTATGTTTAAAATTTATGTTCATGGTTTTACATTCAAATGTTTATGGTTTGTTTTATTTTATCCATGTTTACCATTACTGAGAATTTGAGCTCACCCTTTCTATGTTTTCTTTTCCCTGTGATATAAAGAAAGGATTCAGGTAGGTAAATATAAGGGGAAGATCATTATAGGAGATGTTGAAGATCCTTCACCATGATTAGGAGATTATGTTCCGAGTTTCCATAGATAGTAAACTAATATAGTCTTTGTGAATTTTTTTGTGTCATGTATTATGTATTCTGAAAAAAAAATTAATTTCCATGTACATCAATCTTGGGTCTCTACAATTTGTATCAGTGTAAAGGCTTTGTTAACCTTTGGAAACAAGGATGCCAAAACTTCAGTGAGATCCCTAGAGATATTTCTAATGTATGTATAGGGATGTCCATAAGGTCAGGTATAAGTATAAGATATAATCCTAGAATTACGGTAATAATCATGAATAACCTTGGAGTAAACCTAAGATTTTATATATTGAATGTACTCAACCTTGACTATGTTGTTTTCCTAGTTTCATTTTTACCTCTCACACTATTATGTTTGGGTTTTAGACGATGGATAGAACCCGAAAGAACTATGTTAATGATCAATGCATTAGGAAATGAAATGATTGTCCTCCTGAACAACCAAACGTTGTGGGATATGTAATAAAAAATATTATTTCCATAATAACACATGAAATGAATTATTATAGACCCCCAAAATAGTAGATAAGGGAACAACATTCTATTGAGTCCTTCATGAGGCAACTTCCATCTTCTTTCAGTGGGTATTCTGATCCACCTGTTTCTAAATAATGGATCAGTACCATTGAAAAGATATTTTCCATCGTTCTCTATTTAGAAAATGAAAATGTCATTTTGGATATCTATCATTTAGAAGGTGAAGTAGACCATGGGTGGACTCTAATTAATAATACAAGGCTACAAGATGAAATTAAATCCATGGAATGGGAGGAGTTCAAGAACATATTTTTCAATAAGTACATCCCTCATATTCTTATAAAAAATATAGAAAAGGAGTACCTTGAGCTTAACCAAAAGGATGGTGAATCTATTGGTACATACAAGGAGAATTTTACAAGACATTCAAGGTATGATTTTGGCTTTATCATCCATCCTAAATGTAAAGTTGATCAATTCTTTAGTGGAATAAAACCAAGTCTTCGAAGGGCATTAGATATAAGAGAATTAATTATCTATGAACATATTGTGTGTTGTAATATCAAGGCATAACTAGAAGTTGGTGTTACTTATCCATCTCATGGTTTGGTCAAGAAATGAAAGATGGAGTTCAAGGGAAACGCTCCGAAAAAAGGTGAATAGAAGATAAATGTTTCTTTATTCTCGATGAGTTGAAAAAATCATGGTTGAGATTGTCTTAAAGGTAATAGAAAATTTTTCAAGTATAGAAAATAAGGTCATCAAGCAGTTGACTTCCAAAGTAATGGGAAAAATTATGTTAATGATGTAAATGGAGAATAGACTACAGAGAACACACCCCCAAAACATCAGTGCTATAAGTGCAAGGATATGGGGCATTATACTAACTAATTCCCTAATCCAAGGGATGATGATGATCGACATCAACATCCTCTTAAGGAAAAAAGACAAAGGGAAGTCAAATGCAATCACTATTGGTGATGTTGAGTATGACAATGAAGTAGTGGAATGTTTAAGTGTTTATGTAATGGGATTTCAAAATAATGTTGTGGAATATCATTTATAGTATTATGGAATGTTGGAATATCTATGTATTGGTCTATTATGGTTTTCCATAATTTTATGGTACATGAAACAATGAAAATTGATTGAAATATTTTTAGAAAGTAGATGATATTCCCATATTTAAGGGATAAAGAGAAAATAATATGTTCGATAGTATTAATGAGCTCATGACTAATAAAAGACAAAGTGATATTATTGTTTGAGTATATTGAATTTCTGGTATGTTTGGTGTGTGGAAAGAGTTATGTTTGATATAATTCATGTTGTCACTAAGGTTCTATAGTAATTTATGTTATTATTATATTTCAAGAGAATAAATGATTATGTTATTTTAGTTTTTGTAATGTGACAACCAAGAACTACCAAATGAGATATGGGAGAAAAATGTTAAGATGATTTAGTTCACCTCCTTCTAAAGTTTTATATTTTCAGTTTTTTGGAAGGATTGTTATGTTATACATTTGCAGATTGTATGTTTTATATTCTTGTTGATGTTTTTCAGATTAATGTATTATCTCAGTATAGTTAGATTTATACATAATCTATTCTGACCTTTTTGTTAATATATATGGAATGACCTATCATTCTATAGTTTGATCTTCTAACACTTTATTAATGACAAATTAAAATTCATTTCCTTAAATAAGAAATGATGTGTAAATTGTTCAGGGAATGACCAATGGTGATATTACACTGAAATCATGTAAGAATTTCTAATTTGTAAAATATTATTCAACTTTAGGGAAATGATCTCGAAAAACAAAAAATTTATCCAAGTACCCTCTTATCCAATGAATCAGATTTTTCCTTAAGTCATCACAGATTTATGGCGTTCTAGTAGTTAACATTCTCTAAACCTTATTCTCTATAATTGTCCATCATAACATGATGGTTATATTTCTCTTCCATATCCATGATTTCACTTCCCACCTATATTCCCCTATGTGGAATCCCATTGATGAGTTACTTTTAGTTACCATTACATTTATAACTTTCTCTTTTAAAATGATTTCTTATTATACTTTTTTACGATACGGGTTTCCACGAAAGAAATGTAGTAGAAAACCATTTATAACAACAATTAATTTCAAGGACTAAATTCATTCTAAGGGGGGTAGAATGTAACAACTCGGGATTTTATGAGATAGACTCTTATTAATTTTATTTATGTCATTTTATTTATGCTACACTAATATTATCTTGTGTTATACACAGGACTGTATTATCAAGCAGTATATGGAACAATATACTTGGCTTCTGTTGCACACAATTTCAAGCTCTTTTGATAGAATTGATTTCATGCAACACTAAGTGTCAATTTTTTAAATGTTTAAATAAATTATGTTTTTATTATGTTAGAAAAAACACCAAAGTAATCTTGAACTATACGCAACACTTTCTTGGATTGTGTTACATGCAAGTGTGACCTTCCTCGATGGCTTTCATTGTACGGGATACCATGTTTCACTAAATAGTGATATATTATTAAAATATTATTATTTAATGGGAAATAAACTGTCTGTTATGAATAGTATTAACAAAAATTTTAATTTTATAACATTATCATTCATCTTACACATTTTATAGAACATTTTATAATATCAAAATGAATTTTTCAGATAAAAGAATTATTTTTCAAAAAATGCAGTTTTACCACCTTTTGATAGTGAAACAATTTTAAATCTAGTTTTTTGTCACATTTATATGTTCAATTTGACAAAATAAATTTCTCATTTAGAATAAGAACATAAATATTTACATTGGATGGGATTTTTGTATTTTTATAATAAAATTCCTATTTTTATGAATTGTGAAAAATACCGTATTTTAATTCAAAACTGTTTTTTAATCTAATTTATTTACATAGTTTTATATTAATTTTAATTGGTTTTAAATTATAATTGAATTATATTATTATCATTTAATCCAATTTTGGTCATTGGAAGTAATTTCACCATCAAATTGGACATAAACATGTGTCAATCTTTTGATAGTTATTACTTCTAAAAAACCAACTTTTTGGTTTTGACAACGGAAATTAATTTTAAATTAGTTAATGAAACTTTTGTGTTTTGAATTTGGATAAATGTATTCCATATTTGGAATTTGGATGTCCAAATTGTGTAAACAGGTACCTTTTATTTTGATACATTATGAATAGTAACTTCAGTAATTATTTTATTTACCATGATTAAAGGGTAAATATGGTAAAAAGGGGCAAAAATAATATTTTAATAATATTTAAACTACCCTAACACATGTTCTAATCTTTTTGTATGACATATTTTCTGAACATGGGAATCCTTGGGTCTATTTTAGGACCACATGGATTCACTTTGATGTGAAAATGACATTTTATAAGAATTAATTTATTGTAAAGATAATTATAACCTAAACATATATCTTTTACTAAATCAATATTAATATGGGGTTATATAACTTATATATATTTATATAGTCACTATAAATCTAAAAATACTTTCTACATCATGGTATTTTATTTAAAACTTCTATACATTAGATAAATATATTTATTTAAGACAAAATTATGATGTACTAATTACATCATTAATGAATGATTAAAATAAATGGGTCTATAAATATTAAAATAAATTTAATATGAACATTTTGATGTCTTCCATGAATTCTTGGGATTACATTGGCTTATAATGGTTGATTTAATGCATTTTTTCGAAGAAATAAAGTTATTTTGAATTTCTAAAAAATTCAAGTACGAATAGTATCCAAAATTGATATAATTCATAACTTAAAGAATAAAATAGTTTATTAAATGATACTAAATTCCTAAAAATATAATATTCATCAAAATGGTTGATATAAGTCCAAATATGTCATAAATAACTTTATTTGGGTTATTTTACATGATATGGTAATTAAATTAACCCAAAATGTGTAAATAAAATGATATCACGGTAAGATTAAAAAGGGTTAAATAAGGGAAAAACCAAAAAGATAAGGATAAAACAATATTCAAAACATGTAAAAACATTTGTGGGATGGCGGTTATTCGAAAAAAAAATCATCCTATATTATAATTAAATATGTTTTGGTCTAATTTAAATTGAAATTTTATTTATAATAAATTAATATTTTGTAACTTTCTTAATGTTCCCATATCCTCTTTTATTAAAGGGCACATCCTCCCTCTCATCTTCACTCAATTTTGAGCCTCTATGCTCAGCCAACCCCATCCCATTAATCATCTCAAATTCCCTAGTAACATTATAGAGGTTATGGTCTTCTCAAAATACCAACTCTAGTTCCCTAAGAAGAAATTGAAATAAGGCACATTGAGGAAGATGAGTTTGGGACACATACAGAAGAAATTCACCTATTCTAAGGGATAGTTTTGCAATCTCAATTTTATCTTGACTGTTTATATGTAAGTATTATATGGGGATATATTTTTCATCCATGTCCATGTTTTCTAAAAAATATATATTGTTTTTTATATTCTTTTATGTATATTTAAATTCATTTACCCCCCCCCCCCTTTGACTTTTAGTACGTGTTATGGAAGTAATCTTTATTTTGTTTACCATACAAGGTACATTTCCTTTTTATAGAAAAAGTAAGAGGAGAATGTTTTCTATCTCATAAGGAATTAATGAGTTTTTATATCTTTATAACTCTTTATTTCAATGAAACTTCCTCTACATTTTTACAAGATTATTTTCAATTACATTCTTTTCTTTTAAAATTTCATGAAATTTTGGGAAAAGAAGACTTCTTTGAATAAGAAATGATATTTTCATCAAGAACTAAGTTTATGTGTTTTATCAAAATTATTTTCCTTTTAAGATGATGCTTTTAAATACGGTTATGATTCTTTCCCTATTATTACTTTTGTGTTAATGATGGAATTATCATTAATATAGATTATGTTTTCATGGAATGATATTTAATAAACCCATTTTATTTCTTGGGATATTTTATGGTGAATGATTTAAGTTTTGTGGATCATATACTAATGATTTAATTATGAAATGGGTGGGACTTATATCTCCCTCCAATTCATTGGGTAAAGATTTATATCTCGTGATATAGACCTCACTGGAATGGTAGGTAAATCTGGTTTAGTAATACATGGTTGTAATAGAAAGTAAACCTGATTCAGTAATGGAATTGGTCCACTATGATGGTATTGGAAATAATGCCTCGGCCTCTGTGGAAATCATATTATGTGATTAATGGTTGTACACAATTCCATGTTTTATTCCCATTCTATTTTATCATTATTAATGTTCCATTATGATATATTCATAAAGTACTTCAAATATTTATTTCATGACTCAAGATTGTGATATTTAATCTTTATGGTAATGTTTATAAGTTTCAATGTTTATGGTTTTTTTTATGTTATCCATGTTTACCCTTGCTGAGAATTTGAGATTACCCTTTCAATGTTTTCTTTCCCCTAGGATATAAATAATGGTTCCAGGTATGAAAAAAATGGGAATATCTTTTTGAGATATTTTGAGGATCTTTCACCATGATTAGAATATTTTGTTTCGAGTTTCCAAAGAAACTAAAATAATATAGGCTTTGGGAATTTGTTTGTGTCGTGTATTAAGTATTCCACAAAATAAATTTAATTTCCATGTGCTTCAAGCTTGGGTCTCTATAATATCCCATTCATTGAATCCTTATTTTTGGCATAAAGATAACCTATGAAGTATTTTAGTACAAATCAAAGGAGGATACCTGAAAAAGAGGTAATGTTCTCTATTGAATGTTTTTATTTTACTTATTTCTCAAGCTATTAAATTATTATTAATCCAATTTGATATAATTCCATAACTATATTACCTATACTGGGATGTTGTTATAATATTTTAATTACACAAAACCATATCCTATTGTAAAAAAAGGGTTTTGAAATCATCATTTGTGTATACAGATAACTTCCACCTCGTGAACTGATGTCATTAATTTTTCTATTTCCAATTATCATTGTTGGGTATGATGATGTTTATAAATTATATAAATACATATGATATTTTTAACATAATTGAATCTATATATTCATTATTTCTTATATATCCTTTTTTCTCTTCATTCCATGTGGGATACGATAACAAAATTCGTGTTACAGAAGAATATCGCCTCGTGAAGCAATGTGATTCATTTCCAATAATGTTTTACATGGAAGTTAAAAATGGTAAATATAATGAATGTGTGTGATATAAATGGAATAATTATGATATTGAAGAAATATTCATTATTCTTAAAAGATAATATATCATTTCATTTCTTGCATTTTCACTCATTAAGAAATGATAATTTCATTCATGAATGTGTGGACTGCTGCCTTCTCGAAGTGAAGTGACTCTCTTTTTATCACCACACCAGATGGAAGATATATATATATATAACTATATTTAAATAAATAATATATTATATGTGGTGTTATTATAATTTATTAAATATGAAATATTACTTACCTCCTTTTTCATAATGATTTTCAGGAAATGGAAATGTTACTCGTGCGTACGTACAAACTACCGTCTCCATGATCATAATGTACTTCATTTATCAAAAAAATTATTAATTGGTATTAAAATATAACGTATGAACAAATTTTATAATTATGTCATTGTTTTTATTATTTATAGTTTTAAATAATTTCTTATTTCTTTATAGTCACCCTACCATGTTATTTTTGACATAAAATTCGAGTACGGTCAAAACATCCAACATTAAATTAATTCATTTTGTAATTGTGTATAACATGGTGATAAGTGAAATAAAATTGAAAATTAACATAAAATATTTTCTCATGAATGAATTTTATTAAACTAACTTTATTATTCATGAAGATAAATACACAGGTGACAATTAAGAATTAAGGTAACATACATCTTCTCAATTTCCTTCCATTGAGGTACATATTTATATTATACACCTATAATCATTTATGAAGTTATAATAAACCCCCTTTAACATGTTATATCATATTTTTGTCTATTCTCATGGTATTTATAGTTTTCTTTAAAAAAATATTCTTTTATGGGGCTTATGATTTGAATATTTCCTCAATGATAAGGGGTTTCATTTAAAAAAATCTATTTTAATTTTTTCCTTCCAACTCCATATTTTCAATATAAATTATATTAAAAAGATTTTGTGAAACAATTATATGTAAATAAAATATTTAAAAATTAAATTTTTTGCTCATTTTAATTTATTCTAAAAATAATTCAAAAGAAATATTTCTACATGTTTTATGTTGAACGTTTTGAGAAATGAAAAAAGGTATGATATATTCTTAACATACATGGTGACAACAACCTTTCCACGACTACAAAAATTATTTTATTTCTAGATTATTTGAAATATTTCATCATTTTTACAATGAAAAATCCTCTCTCACTCTCTCTCTTGTATTTTAAATTTGAATGTTTCTTTAAAAATAAAAATGGTAAATTTTTCTGAAGGTGTTTTTTATATGGACATAAAATATTTTATCAAAGGGTTCTATGATGAAAAGGTCTAATAAGAAATTGTTTTATTCAATAAATGTTATTTGATAATTATATGATATAGGTGTGACCATTATATCATATACAAAGGGTCGATCCCCATAATAGATCTTGGGTTATCCCAATATATCTTATATGAAGGGTTCATCCCCATTATAGCTAATAAAAACATGTGAGACTGATATATCTTATATGAACGTTGATCCACATTATTGATCTAAAATTTCTTTTTATGATTATATTGCATGTAAACTATATGGTTATTCCAATTAAAAAAATTAAATGGGTTTTATGAATATTATTCTCTATTTCACTAATCTGGGTTTTTAATTACATATTATGGGTTTTAAATTCTTTATTTATGAAAAAAAGTCTGTGTGTTTGTCATATGAAAAGTATTAATTTCATTCACTCAAATAAAATTGAAGGTAAAGGTAAATATTATATTATTTTTTTCTATTTTTCTCTAAAAAATGGTTTTTATTCTTTTTTTATGTCCCTTAATAAGGTTTTTCTTATCATACCAAGTTTTAAATTTTTTTAGGGTTTAAGGATGGTTAATAGAAAGGAAAAAAATATAATATGAATGTCATGAACATTTACCATGATAATAAATCATGCATTATTTTAAAAGATCCAAAGTAGAGGAAAATATATATTAATCAGAAGTTCCAAAATTGAATTTTATAGTTAAATGGTATGATTTATAGATTAATTATCAAAAAAATATAGACATAAAAACTCCTAAAATGTTAGATAATTAATTATTTGCTTAAAGCTAAATGGTATGAAATGTTTATTTCCATTTCATTATATTTGATATCAAAGGATGTTTTAGATAAATTTAGAGTCAATGATAATGATAATATTATTCCCAATAAAAAATATAACTTATAGATAAGTTTAAATGATATATAATTTGATTATTATCGAGTTATTATACTTGAACTATGTATATTCATAATATTCTTCCAAAAAGGAATGAAAGGAGATGTACAGGTGTGGAACCTTGAGTAATGAATCATTTCAAATCAATATCTCAAGATGGTTGGAACTGGAATAGAACAATTTGTTACAATGATAGATCAGTTGACACAATCAATAAATATTGGTAGTTTTCATTATAGAGAGGAACTCGATATACCATGATCAAATATATATATATTAAGGATTTAATGCACAACATACCCAGTCATTCCGAAGACCATATTAACCTATGGTAAATTAATGATGGATCAATACAATAGAAATGATATTTGAAGTCATGGTATGTTTAGAATGTCATAAGGTAGATCTTTTCATTTAACATTTTGAAGGAGAAGCTGAAAATGATGGTATTTGGTTACGAATATTATGGATAATAGTGATCTTTCTTATATGGAATTGTACACATTTAATAATATTTTTATTGAGAAATATTTATTTATTGTTTTTCATCTTAGTATTTTGAAAATATTTATAGAATTCTAAAAAATTGGATGAATATTTGGTCCCCACATGTGAAAAAAAATTTACAAGGTTGGCTAGGTACATAAAGAATTTTATTTAGTAAATTTATTGAAAAGTTAATTTTTTTTTACTAAAGATTAAAAACAATTTTTGAAGTGTATTTCCTATATGAAAATTTAATATTTATGAAAAAAATTTGTTGTGCTTAGAAATTTAACATGAATTATTCTAACACTTATGTTTCACAAGATGAAAATTGTAAGAAATAGTCAAAGTGGTACCCAATGGAGAACAAAACCAATGATAATCATGTAGGTAAGACAAAAACATGTTCCAAGTGCATTAAGATAAATTTTATAGATTGTATGTCACGATATGGAATGCGTTACTGGTGGGGTGGGTTTGGTCACAAATTTCATGATTGAAAGGAAATGTAGTGACCCTACCCTATATATCCCATATCTTATGTCTGATGCTAATTATATTAGAATGATTACAAGAAATCAAATATTAGATGAATGAGAGTTTTTTAGTTTTGGTAAACTAGATACACACATGAGAAAAGAATACACTAATTGAAACATATTTTTTTCTCCATTATAATTATATAAAATCAAGGGTAACTTTATTTTATATATTGAATCCATTCATATCTTTTTTATTATTCTTCTTTGATTCTTATGGAAAGAAACAAAATAAGGGTGAGCTAAAATAATCTGTAAACGAAAAATATTGTGGAAATAATAATGAATCAATGATAATTGTTAGCATGAAATGGAAATTAATTGAAAACACATTCTATTTAATAAATAAACTGAATGGAAGTTCATAAAAAATATGGAATTTCAATAACTAAAAACACATTACATTAAAATAACTAGAATAAGAAAAATAAATAGGGCAACGCATAAAACTAAATTGTATTCTATCAAAATAACTGAAAATGAAATGTATCTATAGAAATGTGGATGAAAAATATCATGGATGAATAATAAATAAAACTAATATGGGGGAAATTATTTATTAATAGACATCATGTATTAGACACATGATAACATATACTATCAAGATTCATCCCTATATAGTTTAGAAATTCTGATAGAAACCCATTCAATTATCATAACTTATTTGTCTCGTAAGAAACTGTTTATGCATTGAGGAGATATATAATGTCCAGGATTAACTTGAAAATGTTGTCCAAATCATTATTTATATTGATTAATCAATTTAATTAATAATCATATGAATTATCGAATATCAGTATTAAATAAATAATACATTTTTATAAATATTTCCCTATATAATCAAAAAACTATCAAATTAGACAATGTATATATTGATGTATATTCATTAGGTAATAGTAATATCCATGAAAAATGAACTAAATAATTTAAGTAAAATTCAATTTTCAATGATCATAAGAGAATAAATATTTCAAGTGGAATAAAAATTTGGTCAAGGAAGTGAATTTGAATACTATCCTTGTCCAAAAAAATCCAAAAAACATCCAGAGGAAGAAATTGGATGCTATCAATACAACATATCCCATGTGTAGTAAAAATAAGGGTTGTTGTCTTTGATAAATATAAATACTATAAAATGATCTTTTAAAAAAATCTTGAGGAATATATCCTTTTATTATGAAAAAACAAGTGAAAACCCCTTTCTTTGAAAATAACTTTAGAAAATTTTTTCTATAAAAATAAACATATTGAACATGCAAAGTAATATTCAAATAAATTATGGTAGGTAAATCCCTACATGGAGTATGAGGTAAAAATAATATTACTTTTTTTCTATTAAGGGTTAGAAATATTCCTTGTTCAGAAAGTGACCAGAAGATTACATTAAAAACATTAGAAAAATACAAAACTGTAAAAATGTCATTACCAAATAATTTTAAAATCATTTTTGAAAATATATTAATAAAACATGGGTTTTAGAAGAAACCATGTACTCTGACTAAAGAGATAAATGATGTCCATTTTTCTTAAAAATATTTGTAAATCACTTTGAGTAAAAGATAGTTGGAAAAATGGTACTAATACTTGAAAGATTCATTAATAACTAGAGGATAAGAAAATTAAAGGGTTTTTTGAACAATGGTAATGTAATTTCCTAAAATTGAAATAACATTAAAAGACCAATAAAGTTACTATCGAGTAAAATAAACATTAAACATTACAAAGTGTCCCATACTAATTTAATCATTTTAAATCATTAAAATCATGAAGGAATAATTTTAAATGGAAGTATTAAATACCAGGACGATGAAATAATTCATGATATAATATATAAAAATTGCTAGTAGATACTCCACAAAAAAAATATAAGTGATAAACATCACATTTATCTCAAAAATGTCAATACGTTACATGGGAATCCATTTCCATGAGTTTCCTTTCGGGTGAACATCTATTAACATACGTTATAAGAAACTTATGATAATATTATATTTTACTTTTAAACTTTTTTATTTTTATCATTACTTTCATTTCAATTTTTATTATGTTGTATACTACTAATTAACAATTATTTTTACATCGGATGTTCTGAAAATTTTTTGTTTATATGATAAAAAAAATTGGTAGGTCAACTATGATTAAAGGGGTAATTATATTACATATCTATAATAATAACAATGACATAACTATCATATTTATAAAATAATAATACTTCTAAAATCAATCTTAAATTATGATTATGAAAAATTAATCAACATTGTCATAGAGATGGTATGTCATATGTACGCATGAGTAACGCTCTCATTTTTCAATAATCGTTATGGAATGAAGGTATGAATAATGGCATATTTCCAAAATGATAATTATATCACAAATACCATATTACATAATCATTTATACCTATATATAAAATTATCTTCATGAAAAATTAATCACATCATGTTAGGGAGGCAGTAGTCCACGCATCCATGATCGACGTACCACATTTTAGTGTCTGTGAAAGGGTAAGAAATAAAGTGATATATATATATATATATTATTTAGAGAATGTTAAATATTTAATGATTATCTTATAGAGGTTTTTTATGTCACATTTGTTTAATTAAATCCATCTTTTATACATTCCATGTTTACTGTGAACGAGTCACATCACTTCGAGGGGGCTGTAGTCTACACTTCCTCCAACAATGTTATCGATTAACATAAAATTTAAAGTACTAAAGGTATGTTTAATAAAAGTATTAAATAATTATAAATACATAATAAATATCATATATATCATATATAAATATATTTTCCAGCATAATGGATACCGGGAGAGGTAGTAAATGAAAAAAATAAACAATTATCATTTTGTGAGATAGTAGTTTTCCATACACAGAAACAATATGTTAATTACCCATTATATGGAAGTGTTTGTAAGTTTAGTTGGAAAAAATTGAATAATAATATATTAGGGTCTATATAATGGAAATAAAATTAAAAAATTTGAGAGAATATGCTACCTCTTAATCGGGTAACTACTTTTGGTTGGTACACAAAAGGTTCCATTGAAGGATTTATTCCCAAAAAGATGCATCAAGGTCTAGGGGAGGGATTTTGGGAAGATATTTGGGAATATTTAGGTCTAAACATAGTGTTTCTGTATGTTTGATGAATGGAGAGAGTTTGGGTACTTTTATAGGGAAGGAAAAGGACTCACTTGTAATTTTTGGAAATAAGTTAGGTTTACGCAATATCTTACCTAACCAAAGTCATAAAAACCCAAAAAAATAATAAAAGTTTAATGGAAGATATATTCCCATGAAATGGATTTTGGAGAAGTTTCTATGTCATTGGGGCCTCAAAGTTTATGTTTTATCACTTTTTTAAGATAAATCTTACATTAATAATTGTAATTAATTTTAATTAATTTTACTAATATTCTTTGTCAAAAAAATTTCTTATTAGAAATTATAAATTATTCTGATTCCAAATATTGAATCCATTTTTTGAGATTCAAATCACATAAGTGGTAGAAATTAATTTAGAATTATTTCTATAATCGGGACGACAAAGTGGGTTTTTGACATCAAAATCTAAGAAAGTTTTGTATGCTTTTATAATCAGTTTCAAAGTGAAATTTATTCCAATTATATAATTTTTAATAATTTATAAAGATATAATATACATAAATTTAAAAATCAACTAAAATTATAAGATAATGATATAAATAAATTATTTGAGGAATCATCTTTAGACAAAAATTCTGTATTTTTAACTACTCATTAAAAAATGATATATTTCAAAAAAAAATATCAAAAAATTCACCGTAACCTAATTTTTATGTATTTATTTAAAAAATGATGTTTATTTTTAAATATTAAGTCAATAAAAGTTACAAAATTCATATTAAATATGGGTTCTACATTAAAATGATGTAAAATTTCCTTTATATAAATATTGTTTTTTATTTATAATGTAGGTTTTGTTCTTATCTTATTCATATCAATCCTAATGACTAAATATCAAAAATATATGATTGGATATATAACATATATATTTTATTAAAATAATTAATTTAATTTAATTATTTATTTTTATTACAAAAAAACACCTTTGTAAGCATGAAAACAATAATACCATTTTTTATATTCAACTGGTTCTTATTTTCATTTATCATTAATTAGTAACCCATTAATGTTTTTATATTAATATAAACCATAAATTTTTTGAAGTTAGTAAATACTATTCACAGATGCTAATATAATGTCTAAGTTATATCATATTATATTAAATAATAATATTTTGATAATACATTGTTATCTGGAGAAACTTGGTCTTACGTGTAACGCAGGCTGTCAAGGAAGGTCGCTCATACATGTCACACATGATATAGAGGAAGGATTTTCTTGAATGTAATGCAGGATAAATTTGTGTTTAATTCATTGTAATATATAGATTATATTTTAAATAGGTAATATTTTAAAACATATTATAATGTTATATTATCTTACGTGATATGTGTCGTGTGTCATACATTCTATCAAATACAAGGTTCTTACATTATATTTTTGGGGTGTTACATTCTCCACAACTTAATTAAATTTTTTCATCATAATTAAATATCGATCTTGGTGGTATATTGTTTGAGTTTTCCTATAGTGGAGTCCCACATCATGATAAGGGTTCATAAAACAACTTCTATAAATGAAAGAATGTGAAATACAAAGGTCACATGGACTACCATGTAACTAGGTTTCTGTGTATGATAACATTATTGGAATGTGAAAATACATAGCTATATGAAAATTGTGAATATTTATAGGGAGTGAAGGAGGTTATTATTCAGAAAAAATTGAATGATAAATAGAAAGTTGAGGGATTCAATACCATAAATTTGTGACGATTCAGAAGACACTTGGTTCAACATATATTATAGTATTAGGAAAACATTTTATTTATAGGTCATTCTTCTAATTTTGGGTAATTCTTTTAATAATTAAAAATATAATTAAATATTCTTACTTGATAGGTTTCAATTTCTTCTGAACAATACAGACTTTTGGTTATTCTTTGATCAAATTATAATTTATCCCTTTTCTTCTAGAAATTAATTATCAATAATGAAATTGTTTTATTTACTAAAGAACTAAAATATAATTTTAATGGATTTTATGACCTAAAAAGAGTGAAAATCCTTAGTATTTTTCTAAAAATATCTCCATGTTCAATATATTGAATACATTAATCTATTATTCTCAAAAGTTATATTAACATTTCATCATTAACATTTATTCCTCAAATTGTTCAATAAAAAATTAGAAACTAACAGGGAAATTTCATAGGTCATTTTTTGGGGTGAAACCCTTATCATCCTTCAATCATTGGTTCAAGAACTGTAGCATTTCTAGATTTAATTGGTCATTACCCAGATTATAGGTTTTCCTTTTTCTAAAAAAAATTAATATAATTTTAAAAATATGATAGATATCATTAAAATAAGTTCAATAACTAAATATACTTTTAACTATGGTTTTCTATACAACCTCAATACATGAATACTTCATCCATTTATTTTCCATATAGGTTTTTACAGGGTCTAGGGTTTACCCATAATATCATTTATATGATTTCAAAATCATGACTCCATATTTCCAATCTAAAACACCTTATTATTAAACTAATATATTCATTTTCATTATCTATTAAAATCCTTTATATTGGTTTGTAAAGAAAACATGAATTATCATAACCATATCCCCGAAGAGTGTCAAACCTGGTGTGCAATAAAGATAGTTTTTGAGTTCTACGTTACCCTAACTGAGGCTCAGAACACCTTGTTGTGGTTATTACTCTTAGATACATTTGTGCCAAAACTACGTCAACTTTTAGTATCCAGAAAAGGATGTACTTCTAGGAATACCAACATAATATCTACCTTACCAAAATTCTAGGATGTTCTTATATAATTATTAAAAAATTCAACTTTATGGTTATGTTATCTAATCCTTGTTTTAATAAATCTAGTTCTCAAAGTGTCCACAAAACATACTTTGATACCAACTGTACTGACTCGACCTTAAATATGTTGGAGCTTGTGTCTGCTAAAAATTACATTTTTGTTATTACAAGGAATAAAATCTTGAATAAATGAGAGTTTAGTATTCTTGGTAACCCATATAACTATATGAGAATAGAATTTACTAATTATAATATCTTTTATTCTTTCTAAATAAATAACATCAAGGGTAACTTTATTCAATCTAGTGAATCCATGAATATATTTCATTTTACACTTCATGGATTTATAAGGAAGGAAACATAATAAGGGTGAGGTAAAATGATTAATAATAGAAAAATAAAGCAGAATAATTAAATAATCAATAATAGTTGTCATTATAGAAATGTAATTAATTGAACACACATTCCATGTAATAAATAAACTGAATGTATGTGTGTAAAAAATGGAGATATAATAACATTAAATACAATCCATTAAAATAACTACATAATGAAAAAAAATTGGAAAGTTATAAAAAAGAAATACATTCCATATAAATAATCTAAAATGAACATTATTCATATATATATTGATAGAAAATATCATGGATGAATAATAACTGAAGCTAACATGATGGAAATTCATTCTTAGTAGATTTCATGTCTCAGCCCCATGAAAATATATTCTTTAAATATCCATCATCTGGACTATTTAAAACTAAAGATAGAACCCTGTTTAATTTGTTAATCATATTTATCTCATGAGAATCTATCAATGTATCGAGGAGCTATATATATTATGGGCTCCACCCATCATTTCATGTCCAAATAATTCTATATATTGAGTAATACATTTCATTAATTAACAATATTCCTTATCAAATATATGTATTTAATAAAGAATAAACTTTTATCGATATTTCCCCAAATATTCAAACAACAGTCAAAGTATACTCCATATGTAAAGAGGTATATGGTTTAGTAAATAGTAATATACATGATAAATGAAATTAAAAATTTAGGTGAAATTCAATGTTTAATGATCATAGGAAATTAAATATTTCAAGGGGAATAACGAATAAATAGAGGAAGTTAATGAGAATATTATTCTTTTCCAAATAATTCCAACAACTATCCAGAGGAAGAAATATGATGTTATCAACTCAATATATCCCATGTGGAGAAAAAATTAGGTTTTTTGTTTTCGATGAATATAAATTATTTAAAATGATATTTTAAAAACATTTATAATGAAAATATCCTTTTTATTATGAAAACACTTTCGAAAAAACATTCCTTTGAATCTCACATTAGAAAATATTTTATTTAAAAATAAACCAGTCAAACATAAAATGAAAGATTCATAGAAATCACCATCGTTACATTTGTACAATCCATACAAGTTAAAAAGATCATTCCTTTTTCATTGTTAAAGGTTAAAAAAATTCCTTGTTCCGATAGTGACAAGCAGATTACAATGAAAACATTAGTAAAAGAAAAAAGGGTAAAAATGAATAAACTAAATCATTTTAAAACATTTTTTAAAACATTTTAATAAAAAATGTTTTTTAAAATAAAATATATTCTCTAACTAAAGATATAAATAAAGTCAAGTTTCATTAAAAACAAATTCAAACACCATGAGTACCAAAGAGTGGAACATGGACAAATGGTGGAAAAAGGTCATGAATTTCCATTAGAGTGTAAAATGAAATGGTTTACTAAACAATGGTAATATAATATCCTCAAATGGAAATACCTTTTATGGATCATTAAAGATAATGTTAAGGAAAATGATTTTTGAACATTGTAAACTGTCCTATACAACTTTCCAAAAAAAATCATGAACTTCATGAAGGAATTATATTTTATGATATCATTAAATACCATTAAGATAAAGGAATTCAAGATATATTATATAAAAATGGTTATTATATACCCCATACAAAATATATAAGTTTTGGCCATTTCATGTTTCTCCCAGATGTAAAAGGTGAGATGACAATCCCTTACCTTGAGTTTATTTTCCAGCGTACATATTTTAACTTCATATATAATAAACATATACTAATTTTATAAATTCTTTAGAATATTTTTCATTTTTTAATTATATTAATTTCACTTTTTATTATTTTGAAAAAAACTACATAAACAATTATGTGTACATCGGGTGTTCTGATCAAATTAAGTTTATATGTCAAAAACAACTTTCGTAGGTCAACTATGGTAAAAAAAGGTCATCATATAAAATATATAGATTAATAACCATGAAATAAATATCATATTTTTAAATTAATTATAATTTTAAAATCAATCTTAAAATATGGTTATGAATAATGAATAAACACACTGATCATGGAGACTGTAGGTCGTACGTACGCATTAGTGACATTCTCATTTTTCAATGATCATTATGCAACAAAGGTAAGTCATCATAAATATTTAAATAATGATCATTATACCATAAATACAATATTATTTATCTTTTTTACCTATATATATATAATTCTTGTGATGAAAAATTAATCACAACTTGTTGAGGAGGCGGTACTCCACACTTCTATGATCGACGTTATCACTTTTTAGTGTTTTTGAAAAATGTAATATATAAAGTGATATATATATATATATATATTATTTATAGAATGTTAATTATTTCATGTATATTATATATATATATATATATATTATGTCACATTCACTTAATTAAAACCATAATTAATATGTTCCATGTTTAGTTTGAACAAATCACATCGCTTCAAGGGGAGGTTGTCCACACTTCCTCAAATGATGTTATCATATTAACGTTAAATAAAAAGTATTAAAGTTATGTTTCATAAAATGATTAAATACTTAAAAATAAATAATATATATCATATATAAATTTATTTTCCATCATAATTTACACCATGATATTTGGTAAAAAAATGAACAATCATCATTTTATGAGGCAATAGTTCGCCTTACAATGAAATAGTATATTCGTTACCTATTAGATGGATCTGTGTGTAAGTGTAGGTAGAAACCTTTACAAAAAAACCTATTATATTTTTGATACTTATATTGTTATATAGAAATATGATAATAATATGTGAGGGGCTTGAGAGTGGATATAAAATTAAAAAGCTTGATAGAAGACGTTTCCTCTTAATCGGGTAACAACTTTTGGTTTTTACCAAAAAGAATCCTTGGAACGATTTAATCCTAGATGGAGGATTAGAAGTTGAGGGGGGTAATTTTGGAAGCTATTTTGGAAGATAATTTCTTAACCTAAGTAGTTGGAGTGGTGTGAGTAATGGGGATAGGTGGTTTCTTTTTATTGGGAAGAAAAAGGACTCACTTGGAATTTTTTGGAAACAAGTTAGGTGTACATATAGATATAACTTATCAAAAAGCATAAAATACTAAAAAACAATGATGGAAGGTAAATTTATTATATATTTCAAGTAAATT
Organism: Viscum album; assembly: GCA_963277665.1. Lineage (NCBI taxonomy): Eukaryota > Viridiplantae > Streptophyta > Magnoliopsida > Santalales > Viscaceae > Viscum > Viscum album. The sequence continues at coordinate 2,010,661,337 of OY728135.1, forward strand.
GGTGTTTAAAAAGTTTTTATGTCATTGTTTCCCCTAATATTAAGGTTTATTCATTTATTAATCTTAAATTTTCTTTAATAATTATAATTAATTTTATTACTTTCACAAAACTTTTTTGTCAAAAAATGAAGTTGGTCTTATTGTAAATTATATATTATTATGACTCCAATTATGGAATTTTTTTTTCAAATTCCAATAATATAAGTGGTAGTAATAAATTTAAAATTTAACCTTCAAGCGGGATGACATTTCGTTTTTTAAGGTAGAAACATCTAAAAGTTTTATTTTTTATAATGAATTTCAACGTGAAATTGGAAAAAATGATATAATTTGTATTAATTAAGTAAAATATTGTCTAATTAAAATTTAAAACCAACTAAAAGTATAATTTATCCTTATAAATAAATTTTATGAAAAATCAGTTTTAAACTAAAATTCATCATTTTTAACTATTCAATTAAAAAAGTTTTGTTTTTAAAAAATAAAAAAAATACCCTAAACTAATTTTTATGACTCTCATTAAAGTATACAGTTTATTTTGATATGTTAAATAAATAAAATTTTCAAAAAATAATGAATAAAATGGGTTCTCCATTAAAAGGAGTTAAAATCCCTTTTTAATAATGTTGGTTTGTATGTGTAAAGCAGGGTTTGTTCTTATCTTATGCATATCAATCCTAATGGATAAATATCAAAAGTATTTGATTGAATATATAACATATAAATTTAATTTAAATAATTAAATAATTTTAATTAATTATGTTTATAAATATAAAACTCTTTTAGAAGCATAAAAATAACATTATCTCTGTTTATATCCAATTGGTTCTTATTTTAATTTCTTATTAATTGGTAACCCATTAATTCATTTTATATTTATATGGAACCTAAATTTTCATGAGTAATTTAAAAATATTCAAAAACTCTATCATAACTTCTATGTTATATCATATTATATTAATTAGTATTATTTTAATAATACATGGTTATTTGGTGAAACTCGGTGTTGTGTGTAATGCAATATATAGGGGAAGGTTTCTCTTACATGTAAATCAAGCTATTGATGAAGGTTCTTCTTCAGTGTAATGCAAGATAACTCAGTGTTGTGTGAATTGAAATATATATAATATATTTTAAATAGTAAATATAATATGATGTATTAGGATATTCTATTACCTTACACTCTCTGTGTCGCGTGCCATAAATTTTATCAAGTACAAGGTTATTACATTATATTTTCAAGGAATTACAGTAAAATTTGTCTTTGATAGTCCATGAATGAGATAATATATATCCATTTGATAGTGAGATATTTTATCTGCAGTTATATTGATCATTAAGCTAATGTGTGTCTGATGTTACATAATGAGGGTGGATATCATCAAGATCATAAGAAAAAAGTGGAAGAAAAAACATTGTTACTTATATAATTTTTGTTAGGACATCTGGTGGAGTAGAGATAACATAAAGGAGATCAGTATTTTCCAAGGATGATCATATTTTTAATATCCTAGCCACACCTTTTTGTTATGTTTTACGTAATGGTAATGCTCTAAGAGACAATAATTGAGTTTTTCTAGATATCTAAAGTACAATATTTAGTCTAAAGCTTATTTGAGTAAAAAATAACTTTCATTTTATGGAAAAAAATTTATGGTATTGATAATATTTACAGTTAATATGATTACTAATGACATTTTAGAAATTCCCATATAAAATTTTTATACTTGGTGAGAAAAAACGGGTTGTATTTAAAACATTAGTAAAAATTATATTAAATGATTATTTTTTTATCAAGTATGTCCATCGTATTTTTTTGGGGAAATTATAGGAATTTTTTAACATGGTATAGAAAAAGGAAAAATATCAAGTTGAGTGACAACTCATCACATCTACCATCGTCACAGGTCTTGAACCCATGACCGAATGATGATATGCATGTAGCACCTACCATTGGGATATGTGATGTCCAATATAATATGACAGTCCTTTTAATTAAAAATTTTAAAAAAATAAATATTTATGGTGATCTTATAGTGTAAAATTTTCATTTTAGAGATTAATCTGTTATAATGGATAATATGTGAAAACCATTCTATTTTTGGAAAAAAAATTGAGAAAATGAAAATACTTTTCACTATTTTTGTATCTTATGGTCCTTTAAAAGTGAATTTTATTTCTTCAAGGATAAAAATTTTATTTTTAGATAGTAATTTCAAGGATTAAGGGATGAATTGGAAATTTATAGATTAATAACAATAGTATTAAATTGTTATTATGAAATAGAAATGTTTCATCTAAGTGTATATCTGTATATTCATATTCTGTAAAATAATTCCTTCAATTTAGAAAAGGGATCCCAAAAAATTGTTATCATATTAAATAAATATCTAATGAAAAAAATGGTATTATAAATCATCATATATTATCATTTTTAAGCACTTAAATTTCCACTGATCATTCACTTTCTTATGATCAAAGATCGAAATCACTCTCTATAATTATTTCCAATTTTCATCCATTTATATATCTTCATGTTCCATCACTTTTCTCATACTTCAAAATCTAATTATGTGTTATTACATATGACCCTTGTACATCCCTTTCTATCTTATTAATAGTATATTTTACTAACCTTTCTTATGATGTGAGTTTATAATAATATTATTTTCCAATGTCTAGCATTTTATTTATGACATAAATCTCAAATTTCAAGGACGCGGTTTTTTAAAGGGGGATATAGAACCTCAAGTTTTGAAAAGAATAAAATTATATATGAAAGTGTAAATGACATGAAAAAATTGTGTATATAATAAAATTTAAATCCATGAGATATTATGAAATATTTTTAAAAATTAAATTTAATCTATTTGATAACTTGTAATTCACACAACATTGACTTTGAACAAAACATGATACTCTGCTAAAATATTATTAAATACTAGTCACAAATATTACCTAGAAATTAAATTCTTTGTAATAAAAAATACTGATTCAATGATTAAAAGTTTTATATTTTACACATAAAAATGGACATATATTAATTAGATATGAAATTATAACCATTTGAAATAAAAATGAAATTTTTTCTCAAATTCTATATTTTCTCAAAAGATATTTTAGTTACATTTTTCACACATAATATAAAATTACATTTACCTTTTATAAAATATTTATTTGAAATAATAAACTTCTTGTGTTAAATAAAAATATAAAAATTATACGAGTGTAATTTTTATGTACTTTTCTGAAAAGTTTAATATTTTGATGAATATTGAATATATTAAATTTTAAATAATAATTGACTTTTTATTATAATATTTATAATGTAAAATAATATTTATAATTTTTTAAAATTATAACTGTTTAAATTATATATATATTATCCAAATTTTGGTCATTAGAATATTTTGATATTTTATTTGTGATATAAAAACTTTGTAAACTATTGAACATTTCCTATTTAAAAATACACATTCTCCTCGTGTTTACGGTGTTAATATTAAATTAAAATTTTCCTCGAATGTGAATTATGTTTGAAAAAATTGATTAAATATTTTAAATAATAATAATTTATAATTTCTAGTAAGTTCATATTTCTTTTTTAGCAAAATGAATCGACAAAATAGTAAAAAATAATTATCATGATTGAGGTAAAAATGGATTTACCGTGGGTTAATCTAAGAATATAAGGGTTAAAATGACCTATAAACGTGTAAAAAAACACATTTAATGGAAATATTTATACAATAAATCTTATATGTTTGATAATTTGACATTTTTTAGTATTTTATAATGATAGAATGTTGTCATGATCATATATTTATCAAAAACTGTCAAGTGTGTCGGTCACCTCACTTAAAAAGGCCACCCCATCTATTCTCCTCTTCAATCCTTCACGCACATTTGGTTTGATGAATAACTACCCAAATAATATTATAAATTCAATATCCACAACCTATAATCCTGATTTAGGGAATAAATCCAACATAGTAATTCTTTTGGTGTAAACATAATATGCATATCAGAAGAATGGGTAACGTTCATCAGCGATCATTTCTTTTCTATTTCATTCCGTGCCTACATCAACTATTATTAAAAAAATGATGATATAATAACCAAATTATATTAAATACAACAGGATGTTTTTATAATAATATAATTACATACAAACATATCTAATTCTATAAAATGGCTTATATAGTCATCATTCATGTGTATGGCAGAATTCAGCCTTGTTAATCGATGTCATTCATTTTTCCATTACAACCTTTGACAGTTGGGTGTTATGGTGGATATAAAGTATATATTTAATAATTATAACATAGTTATACCTATTTATTAATTTTATCATATATAATTGTTTTACATTCCATTTTTTAGTGGATACGATAACATCGTTCATGTTACAGTGGACTACCTCCTCCCGAAGAGTTGTGATTCATTTTTACTAAATCTCCACATTGAAGGTAATAAGGTTAAATATAATGAATATATATGATATGAATGGAATAATTATGATATTAATTACAATTTTATAATTCTTAAAATATAATATATCATTTTATTTCTTAACTTTTCACTCATTGGGAAATTATAACAGCATTCTGGAATGTGTGGACTATCACATTCATGATGCGATGTGAATCTCTTTTCATCACCACACAACATGGATGATATTTATATATATAATAATATTTAAATAACTAATATGGTATAAATTATATTTTTATAATTATTAAATGATATAATATTACATACATCCTTTCTATAATGATTTTTTATAAATGGAAATGTTATTCATGCTTGTATAGGGCATACAGCCTCAATGATCATAATGTACACCATTTCTCAAAACCAAAATTAATTATTTGTCTTAAAAGTATATTTTATGAATAAAAATGATTATTATTTCATGATTATTATTATTTGTATGTTTTAATAATGACCTCTTTCACCATTTTCATCCTACCAATCCATTTTTTAACATATTAGACGAATATGGTGAAAACGACTAACACAAATTTAACTGATTAATTAATTGTATATATCATGGTAATAAGTGAAATAATACTGATAATAAAATATAAATGGATTCACAATAAATTAAATAATTATAAAAATAATTTTTTAAGAAGATAAATAAAAATGTAAACATTTCGACTCATGGTAAGGGATTCATCAAAATTTCATTTCATTGGGCCATATTTTAATATTATACACCTATACTCTTTAATGAGGTTTATATTAAACCCATTTAATATTTTATATCATGATTTTATCTATCATTATGGTATTTATATTTTTTTAATGTTATTTTATCATGGGGATTACAATTCAAATATTTACAACGTGATATGGGACTTTTCATTAAAAACATTCTCTTTTAATGTTTTCCTTCAAACTTTTTATTTTCTATGCCCATGATTTTATGAAACAATTTATATCAATATAAAATATTTATAAAAAAATTATGTCTAATTTTAATTGATTTTCAATATTTTTCTAATGTAATATTTTTATGTGTTTTGTATGGAATATTTTGCCCAAAGACAAAAGAAATGTTATATTCTTAACATACATTGTGACAATAAATTTTATAGAACCATGTCCATTATTTAATTTCTACATTCCTTTTCAACATTTAATTTTTTCTTTATTGAAAAATCCTCTCTCTTTGTGGTTGTTTTTGAATTTAATTTTTTTTTTAAAAATAATTGGGCATTTTTATCCGAAAGTGTTTTTTATATGGGCGTGAAATATTTTTTTCAAAGGGTTTAATAATTAAAATTTAAAACCATAATTATTTTAATCATGATATTGTATATGAAAATTATATGAATTGGGTTAGCCTGATATATCTTATATAAAGTATTTATCCCCATTTTATCCCATGGATGAGCCATATATAGTTTATATGAACGGTTGAGCCCCATTATAGCGTAAGAAAATAGTTGATTCTGATATAAATATATGAAGAGTGATCCCCAATATAGATATAAAATGAATTTGTTGATGATTATATTATATTTCATATGTATGGTTATTCTAAATAATTTTTTTGAATTGGTTTTATGAATATGATGCTTTAGGTCAAATGGGGTTTTAAATTGATTTAAAAATATTTTAAATGATTTTTTTTTGAGAAAAACAAGTATGTGATTTCCAAGTGAAAATTTTTTATTTCATAAACTCAAATTAAATTAAATTTAAAGGTAATATTTATATTATTATTCCTATTTTTCAATGGAATAATGGTTTTCTTTTTTTTTATATCCCTTACTATATTGTTTTTACTCATCGCACATTTTTTAATGTTACCCATTATGTTTAAGGATATGTAAGGGAATAGAAAAATTCAAGTTGATAGTTATGGATTATTTACTTAGAAATAAATCATGAATTATCTTATAATTTTTATACTATTGAAAAATGGATTCTAATTAGACGTCCCCACTTTTTTATTTTATGGTTTTGGTATGTATGAGTTATGGTTTTATTATTCAAAACTCTAAATGTAAAATTATCCACAAATGTAAGAGAATGAATTATTAAAATAAAGATCAATATTATAAAAATTTTATGTCTATGTCCTTGTATTTTTTAAGATTATTTATTCTGTAATAATTCAATTATATGTCTTCTTGTTTGTCTTCAACATGAGAAACTAAATTTAATGATACGTATTTAAAACATTCAAAGTAGTGATTTTGGATGTTATGGTGTGAAAATATGTTAATATGGTGGAATAACTTCTAAAAAATATTTAGAACTGAGTAGAAGTGAGAATAAATTCCTAGATGATAATAAAAGGCTGAGAATATGTTCCAATAAAAGAACTAGTCACCATAAAATTTGAGATGTGGTAGTGTAAATTGCTGGTTTTTATTAGTTTCCTTGATTAATTGATGGTCATTAATAAAGATCAATCAGTTGTGAAATGATAATTAATAGCTAGACTCATCTATAAATAGATGTGTGTCGTAATTAGTACATATTAATGTGATGTTGTAATATTCCTATATTTTTTAAGTAGAGTTCAAATATTTAGTGGTCTTGTAACATAGAAATTTCCTCTCTTTATACAAAGGTTGTAGTGTTCCTCACACTGATTAGGACTATATGTGATCCATGTAAATATTGTGTTTTGTTGGTTTCATTTATTGATTTCGTTTTTAAATTGTTTTCACATTTATATGTTAGTCCCTAGATCTATGGGGTCATTCTTGATGGTAGTTGTCAACCCTAGTTTTGTAGATTAATTATTGACATTTGGTTTTATCTATTTCAGAGGATTCAAATGATTTTTTTCAATTATGTTTTGAAAATGATAGATTTTTAAATATAGGGTTTCAATAAAAATAAGTAGTTTGAATGATATTTTATGATTTTTCTATTTGTAAGACCCTTTATTAGAGTTCAGAGAAAAATTTAGTGTTTTATTCTTTGTTGAGACTTATAAGAGGACTCTGATAAGTATTTATTTATCAATTTTTCATATTCTTGATTCAATGAGATATCATTATTTTTAAAAGGATTTTGTTGGAATAGGTTGTGGTTTATATTAAAAAAATAACATGTTTTATATTAGAATCATGAGGATGTGGCATGAAGAATTTATATTCTAGAGATATTTGGAGGTTCAATTGATAGGAGTAATACTAGAAGTTATGTCAAATGGAGTTTGGGAAATGATTGGGCCCAATGTACTAGGAGTTTTTTGGATGTTATTTTCCAGTAATGTAACATTCAATATCTGGTTAGTCATTACCAATCATGATTAGATGACAAAATTTATTATCAATAAATGTATCAATGTAATCAAAAAATATGGAAATAATTATATACACATTGAATGATAATACCATTAGAAGATAAAAAAACTAGTAATGGCCATATAATAGGAAAATAAAATGAAAAGGTAAAAAACAATGACAGTGTATCAGATTAAAATTAGAATAACCCTTCATGGATGTTATTACGAAACACAAATAGTTTCTTTAATTATTAACTTGTAGAGAGAATACATAGTTGAATTATTTGAATAGATTCAATCTATCAATGTTTTTTAAGAACCATAACTTATTTCATGAATCCATTCTATAATAAAAAAGTTATATAATAATAACATATTCAATTAAACATCAATAACCACTATCTATATAACTAAGCACCATATTGAAATATTTGATTGATAAGAAATTCTAACACCTTCGACTTCACCAAACTCCACAACTTGGAAGTTACAACTTCCTGGACCTAGAAACTATGCATACATATCTATTCAAATCATTATATTCCTCACTTGAATCTTGTGAATGTTAAAGATCAAAAGATTGAAAATTACCAAATAACATAAATTATTATAGTTAAAACATAACAATAGTAGTTGAGAGTGACACACTATAGATAAATAATAATATAAATCACTCAATGTAAAAAGATGATGCAGGATTCAAAATGACTGAAAAAGTTCTAGATATCTTCATGTATTTCATTGTCCAAAGAATCAGTATAATTTATAGACTTTATGGATAGAAACTTCAGAGGACATATACCAAAAAAACTATTTTTAAAAAAAAATCACAAGGTACATTGTATTCTGATGAGTATTGGTCTATCTTTTAATGAAGAATTCAGTATTCTATCATATTCTTTCATCATATTCTTTTATTTAGATGGTTTAGCTTAGTTCATCATAGCATAGAAACATTGGTCTAGTATAGATAAATATAACATATACCATGTTTTCATGTTATTTAAACAATAAAATAAATTTTATTTTTATTTTCAAGATAAAATAAAAAAAGAGTAATTGGACTCAACATTTTCCACCCATTTATAATAAAAATACATAAATAAAAATTCTATATCTTAAAGGAATTTTTAAAAAAAAATCACCCTATGAAATTTGAAAAATCTTCCCTGGATATGTCATATGCGAGGCTAAAAAATTCCTCTATTACAAAACACCTTGGGTTAGAAAAAAAATATCTCCCTAAATAAAAACTCTCTCCCTTTGAATAAATAATGAAAACAAACCACACAATAAATTTCAATTTCTCCTTATTAATAAAAAATATATAAAAATAGAGCTAATTTTCCCTAATTTATGATATTAAAAATTATTAAAATAAATATGATTCATTGAATGTTGATAAATGTATAGAAATATGAATGTTTCAAAAAAGAAAAAAAATATTCTATCATTTTCCTATATTTTACTCCTTTTAAGATATGAAACAAATATATTAGTGTAATATTTTTTTTCTCCTTATAAATTATGTTTTCACACTATGAATTTTTTTTTCTAATAATTTGGAAAAAAATAATAGGAGAATAGATAAATTCTCCTCTCATTTGGTATTAGTGAAAATTAAAATCGACATAGTGATAATAATATATGTGCTTTATTAATAAAATAAGGTAACATTCTAGATTATATATTCTAATGCCCATGAATGATATTATTCTAATTAATATTATTTTATAGAATTTCTTAAATCATTTCTCCTATATTCTTCAAAAATGAAAGAATAAACACTTTTATAAAGATAAAAAAAATTATTTGTTGTTAAGGGTTAATCATATATGTATTGATACATATGAGTAACTTTAAAAAACATAAGATTAAATTTAAAAATCATAAGAGTATACTAATTAAAACATAATATTAATCTAAATATACATAAGAGTAAAATATATAAAACGTATTAGTAAATATATGAATGGGTAAAAAATAAAGATCATTATATCAATAATAATAAATAATATATTTCTGAATAACATTTCCATACATAATATATTTATATGAATTTAAAAACATATGTTTTCAGGGAAATGTTAATAAAATATCTTGGTTGTTATGTAAGAATAAAATATAATGTAAATGGTACATCTTAGAAGTTTATTATGATTTAATTAGACTATAAAATTTAACCTCAGTTATAAGTGGTTAAGAAGTATGTTTAATTTATATATGTTAATATTTTTTCAATAAACTTCTGGATAATATAGAGTTATAGTATGAAAATTTTTCATAGGTTTATACAACGACTATCCCACCCCATTCTCAAAGATTCATTTATTTTTAGTTGGTAGTGAAACAAGAAATGGAACATATTATCACTTTAAATTGATCATACATATATTCTTTTTAATATATTCAAATCCCTTATAATTTAATGTTTTAGTAAAAAGTTTATAAAGATGATTTTTAGTTATTATAAACCTAATAATTGTATCTAATATTTATGAGAATAAAAAAATTCAAAATAAAAGGATACTAAATATAAGATAACATAGAATGCTAATATAGGTATCAAATTTTTTCATAGTAAGTGTCCTTTACGAACAAACATGTATCAAAAGATAATAAGATCACACATCAATAATGCTCAGTACATAATATATGTTTTGGTAAAATCATGAAATAATATCCAAGAAATATATCATCAAAAAATAGTAATATCAAGAGTATATATGTGTGATAAAATCAAAAATATATTACCCAAATTGATCTTGGGTCTAGGATTTCTATAAAATTGTGCTCCCAAAATTTAGATTAGCCAAGAATTAAAAAATTCAATGTTTTATTATGTGAAAATAAAATACTTCCATGTATAAAAACATATGTGAAATTGATAAAAATTAGTGCAAGATTGTGAAAATTTAGTAGATGTAAGATAAATAAAAAATTATGTACAGTTAAAAAAACAATTATGGTGTAGATATATCCTTCAATAAACTAATCATACAAAAAATTCATAAAATAAAAGTAAATTTCAAATATTTAAAAAATGAATATTATTAGGTAATTAATATTTTATTTCAAATTTCATTATGATGTGTTATTTTATTGATCAGAAATTAGGTCCTTAGCATCCAAACATGATTGTGGTTGGTGTTGTTCAAAAGAAAAACATTTTACACCTATATTATTCCTTCACATCTATGTTTTATAGAAAGTAGTTAATTTGAAATATATGTTGGGTGAGTTAAAATAGATTGAATGTTTTTAGTCAATATTTGATCTTCTAATTTGAACCTCTCTTAAATTAAGGGTAAATGGTGTGATATTTGGAAAAAATTAATTCAATAGAAATTAGGACTTATTAAATTGTACAGAATGTTTCCTTTTTCCCCATCAGCTTCTTTACTTATCAATGTTTCTATGTGTGGTTGTAAAATTGTCCAATAAATTATTGAAATATTAAAAATACTATTTAAAACTCACTACCAATATCTTATAAATTTATGATGTAAAAAAATATTTTATTTCATTTCATATATTAATTTTGAAATTTCTTTCATATAATCAATATCCTTTAATTTTTTTAGTAAAAGTTTAATTAAGTTTCAAAAAAATCATGGAAGGTTTCTAGTAATTATCCTCATCCTTGTAAATATCTATTTAATATTGATCACATAAATTATTTTAAATTTTATTTTTCACCTATAAAAGTAAAAGATCTAGTCTTCTCCTCATAGTATAGAGAATCCTCATTATCTTTTGATTAATTTTTTTTATATTCCAAATTTTTGTTTAAGGAAAAAAAAGGTTCAAAATAAAAACTTCAATATTTTTTTTCTTACCAATACTATAAATCATTTTTAATTTTGACAGGTTAGTTATAAAATATGATATTAATATCAGTATTTTCACTATCAGAATCACTATTGTTAGAATATAATGGATTTTCTCTAGAACTGCAAGAATAATTGGTATCTCTAAATTCATTCTTCCATTTTCTTTTATAAGTTATATTTAATTCCTTTTAGTTATTCTTATGTTTTATATTGTATTCATTTATGAAACTTGGTTTCTTGTACTAATAGAATATAAATTATATGGTTACTGTTTAATCATACTTCTATTTTTTCATTTTGATGATCTTACCAGAATCTATCTTTTATATAAATACTTTCAATTCATCTTTTAACATGTATATGTTCACCCTTACGGAAATCTCAGTACATATAATTACAATGATATTTAATATTATTTTTCATAGATGTGATAGGATTGGAAGTCTAATCTCTATATGTTAAGGTACCAAATATTATGGAAAATAAAAATATATTCTTTTTCACCAACACAGTATCACTTTTCAGTATTTATTCATATTGAGTAATATTTCCCATAAAATCATCAATACTATCTTTTTTTTAATTCATATTATCATTTTAGTCACATTTTTGGATTCCCATTATTTAAAAAGTATGTCTATAAAATTTTACAAAATTTGATCATAATTGATCTATTTATGAAAACGATGTTGAAGGATTTTAATGATGTTCATGAATCACTGGTGTATCTATGCCAAAACAAATCTGGTATAAACTAAAATACCATAGTCAATATGAATCATAACTCCACCATTTTCTGAAATGTTAGATGTTTCAAATTTTGTAATATTAATCTTTCTCTAAATATTTTTCACTATTTCACTTGATGAAACCTGGATGTATGTGTTCCATTTTCTAGATCATATAAAAGAATTTTGAATTGTATAATCAAATTGTTATTTAATATTCTCCTCATGAGTAAACCATGACATTTATTTATCTGGAATTTTATAATTTCTAGTCATCATCAAAAAATGAACCATTCCCATATTGAAACATAATTGATTCATTCAATCTCACCAATATTCATAATCAGAACCATAAAATGTTACTGGTTGGCTCAGATTTAAATTAAATAATTTTATCATTGGGATCTCTATGATTAATAATAAAATGCTCGTGTCATATTCATTAGTGTAATAAAACAAAATAAAATGATTTTATAAACAAACGGAAATTATAAAAGTCTAAAAGCAGAGTGAGGGATCGATACCAAATCTTAGAATCATACAAAACTAAAGATATAAGATAAAATTAAGACACCTTCCCTGATAATAAATATATAATAAAAAATTTAATAGAATCATTATGATGTCCACTTTTGTCCCATATGTAAATAATATGGATGCTAAAAGTGGTTTGTAAAATATAGTCATAAATATAGCTAAAACTTTTCTCCCATTGAAAATCCTGAAATGATTGAGATATCTAATTTTGTATCAATCATATTATTGAAGTTAACGTATAATGTAATAAGGGTTATATATAGTTTAATGATAAAGGATTTACTTGTAATGAAAATACAATCAAAAAATAAAGTAGAAGAGTAAAATAATAATGAATTGAGTTTCATATAACAATTATAATACCCCATATTAGATTATATCCCCAAACACATCCATAAATTAGAAGTATTATTTTTTTAAATGAGGAATAATTTAAATTAGTAGAACATATTCAGGGTATCAACAATATTAATGCATCTAATTTTCTTCCACTAATCCATACAATAGATGAATGATCCACTCCAAGAATATCTTTACCTGAAATATTAGTATCAGGTAGCTCAATAAATCAAGTATCTATTTGATCTCCTTAGTTGGTGTTAATTTAAAGTAACATAGACTTCATCAGAATCCATGGATTTGAATTTAAATTTTTGTATCCCAAAAAATATTTTTTCATATTATTCTAAAGTATTATATTCCTCACTAAAATATCTTCAATAGTGAAGATAAAAAGATGAAAAATTATAAAAAAATGTATTCATTTTCAATGTAGACATATAATATTAACATTAAGTGAAATACTTTAGAAACCGAATACAATCATAAATTATCAAAGAAAAGATATGAAAAAATCCTTAACATGATTTAAAGAGTTATTATTATCATTATATCACCCATTATTCCATGCTACATTCTAATTTCTAATTTCTTTTATAACAAACTCCAATGGTGATATTCCACGACCTTCAGGTATAGTTACAAAAACATCAAAAGGTGAACTGTCTTTTGATGAATACAGATCTATCTTAATATAATTAATTTTTATACCATCACATGTTTTAGAATGTTTGAGTATTTATATGGTTTGGATCATTTTAGTTGAACATAAAAATAATAGTTTACTATATACAAATATAAATTCCAAAAAATATTATGTAATCTATAAACATAATGTGTGATGTTATTTTTTTAAAAAATTAGAAGAGCTATTTTAGTCAACATACACATGGAAACATATATCATAAGAGAACCACTTTGAAAATATTGGTTCAAATTCATTGAATTTTTTACCTCTAAATTTAAGAAGGAATTTAAGAGGTGTATGATTTTAATAGCACCAATGTAATTCAATGTTATTTGGAAACTATGGGAACGAAATTATTTTAGGGAAGTGCATGTACTAATACATATCATATATCATTAAGAATTATAGTATATGATGGTAACCATGTAATGTAATTATAATAATATATTTGAAATAACATTTGAGGAAATTTAGGATCTGAATCAATATATTGAAATTTAGATGATGGAAATATAGTATTATACTATAAAATAATTCAATATTGATGGTGTGGTTATTCTATTTCATGGAAAATATGATGAAAGTAAAATATGAATGAGATAGTATTCAAGGTAATTAAAATGATCTGAGACCTATACACTGAAATTACTTGAGGAAGGGGATTTTGAATAAATCCTACAAGGACTAAAGGTTCAATTTTAAAAGTTGAGATTCTAGAATCTTCTCCTTAAATCTCATTTTAGAAGCAAATATATTTTTTCATGAGTGTATCTAGTCCTCTTAAGCCATGGACTATTGACTATCTATCTTATTTTCATGATATACTCAAAAGGGAGATCATGTGTAACTATGTTTCCTGAATATTCAGTCATTTCTACCTTGTGGAAAATGAAACTCTTCATATTTTTCAAAACAAAAATGTTTCTATACAAACCTAGAACAAAGTATTGTCAGAGTTCTATGGTGTGTGGAACACACTGGGGTTATAAAATTAATAATATTGATATAAAATTTTGATGATGTGGGTTTTTTTATAATATTTTAGATGGCATGTAAAAAGTAAAACAAGGTGCCATAGTGGTGACCAAATTTATGAAGGATGGGATATTGTATCATAACATAAACATAGAAGATAAATGCATATTAGAAAAAAAAAATTGATCCATAAAGTTGTGGCATGAATGTCTTGGTCACATTTGTGAGAATGGGATGATATTAATGGAGTATAAAAAAGGAATATTCAATATAAGATGCAAATAATAGGTAGGGAATATGTGATGTGAATATCCTGGGAATATAGTTGAATTTTTCCTTTAACATTTAGGGTGAAACACTAAATAATTAGATAATATAGGTGGTTTAAATGAATATATTAAGTTTTCCTAGGTTTATTCTCATGGGATATCACTCTATTATTATACATTCATCGATTATGTGAGCCATAATGTGTGGTTTTCAATTCTCTAGTAAAATTATATGTATTTCAAAACATCCCTCAAATGTAGATATATAGTGGAAAATGATACTAGAAGTAAGATAAGATACTTGAGGTTTAATAATGGGGGTGAATATGGAAGTAAGGTGTTTTAGATCATCTTAAGGTAGAAATCCTTACGGTTTTAGATGAATGTATGTAGAATGTTTTGGAAGAATAGTTTTATGTAGTGAATGAATCATAATTTAAATAATAGGGTGAGGATCATGAGGTAGCGTGTTTGTTTCCCCAATGAATTTTGGGAAAATTTTATAAACATTTTATCCAATAATGTGATTCAAACTCCTACAACTCTACTAAAGTTGAAACTTATAAAAGAACTATAATTTGGATGGAAAATGGATATCTAATGTATCAAAGTTTTTTTTAGTATCACCAATTCATGTATTGATACCATTTAAAGGGACAATACATATCCACAGTATAGAGAATATTTCCTTATTATTTATGGTGATGATGAATTATGTTTCAAATTTTGAGATGATAACTTATATAATGTAATAAAAAACAAAAAATATCATATTCAATGTGGGGATACTATGGACTGATCTGATATTAGGAAATGATGCATTAGAGGATAATAAATGAACTCATTTCAATGTTTATATAGGTGAAATTATATTATATTTAATCCTTCAGAGAGTATGATAGTTCTAGAGATTTCATACTATCTAGTTGATGTTTCATGTATAAATCAGATTTTTTTAGTACTAAAAATTCTATATCTATTGAAATGATTAATTATTAGGTAAGCTAATGGTAGATCCACATAAGGTGATGTTATAGATGTAGTTATTCTTATTGTAATGGAACTATAGGTTTATTTTCAAATGTCTAGAATATTTAGGAATCCAGTGTAGGTGATCATAAGTGACCTAAAATTCTTGATTCTTATAGATATTGGATAACAAAAAATCCTAGAAAATGTTATTTTTTTGTTAATCCTTATAGTGGGAGATATAAATGATATAATATATGGTTTCCATTCATATGTTTAGAACATGAGAGCTAATAAAACATCTTCTTTGGAAAATAGTATCGTAAAGAAAGTGTTTTTATAGGTTGAAAGAAGAATAATATGGTAAGAAATGGTATAAGTAAATTCTCTTTATGAATAGAATTCAAGAAAATGAAGTTATCGATTTCATAAAAACAATTTTCTATAGTTTTAATGCTTTTAATAATTTAAATGTTTCTCATAATAGTTGTTATGAAGGGTATACATATTGAATAGTTATATGTGAAGACCTCATTCATCCATGTTCATCTAGTGGGGGAAATCATCATAGATTAGTCAAAGTATTTTAATGAAATAGAAAGTAAGGGAATTGTGTGTTAGCTCAAATGTAGTTTTTATAGAATGAAACAAGAACCCAAGAATTGGAATTTGAAGTTTAATTTATTTATGGTAGATAATTTGTTCATTTCAACTAATATAGAACATTACTATTATCAGATGGATTATGGTGATGGGATATATAATATAATTATACTCTATATGGATGATATGATTATATCTAGTCTCAGGAAAGAATATTTTTTGGAGTTTACTATTTAATTTTTCCAAAACATTTAGATGGAAGATCTTTTTTCTCCTAATAAAATGATAAATATATCGAGTAGATGAGATTTTAATTTTCAAATTGTGTTTCAATCATAGTAATATTATTTCTAGTATATGGTTAGAAATATTTGTAATGAGTGAATCTATTCTTATAAAAAAATATTATAACCTAAGATATTATATTATATAAAGAAGTGGTACCATTAAAGGAAGAGGCAGTTGCACTCATGCCATGGGGCCCATTTGCATTTGTGAATATATGTATGATGTATTTCATGGTATGTATATATATGGGCATTTCATATGTAGTGAGATTCATAAATGGGTTTATAGACTATCTAAAAAATGAATAATATGATGTATTAAAGTGGATAAATAGGCATCTCAATTTTTTGGCAGACATCACACACTTTTGGAAAAAGTTATACATTACAGGGGTTCACAAGTTCGTACTTTAGAGGAGATATAGATTCATATATATGTTCCACTAGATATATTTTCATATTAAAAATAATAGATATAATATTGATGTAAAAAATATAACCAGAAGTTTTAATTTTTAAAATAAAAATTAATTAAAATTAAATCATTGAATTTTGTATGGAGTTGATATAGGTGAATGATTTTTTTGGTTGGTCTCGGAAGAAAGAAAGAAAAAATAAAATTTTTCTATTATAGTTAAAACATGATTCATCTTTAAAGGAATATAATGTCCCAGTATAGGAAAAAATTATATATATATTTAATTATCATAAGGGTTTTTTTTATAATGGAGTTTTAGAGTTATGGAGGGTTTAGGGATGTCAAAATAACAGTCATATTGGACAAGGTTATAGTCTGGAAAATACTTGGGTTTTTTTCACCTCTATAATGGTTGGTTAAATGGAAAAATAGTATCAAACCATAGTGACACTATGGTAATAAATAAATATTAAAAATATATGATCAAAAGGAATTGATGATTCAATGAAAAAGGTCTTAAATTGGGGGAATTTGTGGATTGTCCTTGTGGAAATATTTTTCAAGCTAAGTATTTAGATCATCTAGGAGAAGTGATAATAGAATTTATGGTATGAAAATGATGATTATGGTTTTAAAATACTTTATGATATGTCTCAAGATAATAAATAGTGAGTAGATGTTTCTAGAAGTATAGAAAAATCTATGGATATGTTCTGAATCCAGTACTATACATAGTAATCTACAAGTTGAGGTGGTAGAAATTACTATCCACTAGAGATTTCCTTGATTGAGAAGTATTAATCTGCAAGGATTACTAGGTAGTGGGACTATAGTTATCATCAAGACTTTTCTATATATATATATATATTTTTGGGGTCACTTTTAATTAGTAAAATTCAAATTCAACCTTCTTCTATTTTTTGTACAGAGTCACAATAGTTAGAAATCTTGTAACTTGATTGTTTTATCAATTAATCTAACAGTTGTAGTTTTCCTATAGAAGAGTATTAATATGTCTAAACAATGTTATTTTCATTATTTTTTTTATTTTGTTTCATGATATATGTTTTTCTATCTATTTATATTATTATGTATGTTCTTTCCTTATTTTGTGAGGACTTTTAGTACGGAGATTCTAAATCCTGGTTTAGGAGTATAGTGGTTAATATTTGGTGTAGTTTTCTTGGAGGTTCAAAATTATTATTACATATTTGAAGATTTTTATGGAAATAATATTTGATAAAGGGTTTTGGAATATAAATTCAAACACATATACTATTCATAGAACATATTCCTTGAGCATAAATTTATTTCTATATCCACAAAACAGATGTATGGAACCCATTACACGGCATGTTTATTAATGTAACATGTTTTGTGGATAAACAAATATAATATTTTAATTGAATATAAAATATCTTGGAATACTACACATTGTATTTACATCATTTAAGAACATATATAAGAAAAAAACATCCAAATAAATAAATTATTACAGACACATAATATAGATCATTTCATTCATAAAAATAATGTTTTGGGTACAAAATTTACATCATAGTGATTGAAATGTTGTTTGGTTATGATAGATCAAAAATAAATAATCCATAAAACATCAACAATTATTTGATAAATATAAAAATAAAATATATTTTTATTAAATATAGTAAATTTTAATGTAAAAACATAAATTAAAAAAATATTTTAATTGTGATTGAAAATACATGACTTATAAAACAATAATAAATAATAACATCAAGATAAATTTAAAAGATTTCATTAGATAATTGTAAATATATTTTAATTAGTAAAATGATGCATAATATATAGATTAGTAATAAGGAAATCTATAATAAAAATTTGGAAATATATTTATTATATTTAAATTAAAATTAAAATAAATATAAAAATGTATCTCTAGTAAAAAATCTCAAAAAGATACATATGCTTAATATGTATTTCACTATCAAAAATATAGTGATTAAAATATATTTTTATAATTTCAATGACCCATAGGGCAAGGAATGTTTCACATCTTTAAAAATATTGCAAGTAAATATACTCCGCACTCCCTTTGCAATAGTGAAATTTTTTTAACCAAATCGTCTTCATCTGAGCCAATATCCATAGAAAAAATTATGCCCTACCCCATTGTCATCTTTATTTCATCAAGTGCACATATAATGTTCTTGGAACATTATCATAGAACATATACCCATATAAAACATTTCCTCAAAAAAAATTTGTTATCATCTAATATTCAAATAATAATAATAATAAATATTTTATAGATGTTAAAATTTCATGAACTCCAACATGAAATGCATATCAATTTTGGTGGGCCTGTTCCCATGGTCCTCAATTTATAAATAAATATTCCTCTAATATATGCATCATATCCAGGGGATGATGTAATTTGAATTAATTCATTACTTAATTATCTATATTACTCTAATTATCCCTAATGGAAATTGTATCAACTAATATATTCATGCTTTAAATTATTTATTGAAAAATTTATGTTTCATGATGATTGGATTTGACCTAACATGGAAAAAAATATTTTTATGAATAAAAAGAGCATTATAACTATTTAAGTAATCAATTATTTCAATATTTGAAAATTTTATTTCTCTATCTATACATTTTGATGAAAATTATTCTTTCATATCTTTAATAAATTGTATATATAATCTCCTTTGAAAATAATCTAAGATATATTGCATATTGGAAATTTGTGTCATTGGTTCTCTATGAATTTTAATATTAATCCATTTATTTAATTTTTAGTATCTATATTATCTAAAGAATAAAAATATAAAAATCATTAAGTATCATCATTATAATGATTACAACAATTCAATGATATTATTGAAGTCCTAATTGCATATCTCAATATTCATATCAATTAATGTCAATTGTGATTACTATGATTTTCCATACAACTGGGTACACTACAAACTATAATAAAATATAGAATGATTGAAAACCATTAGATATACTATTACATAAAATAATAATATCATCAAGAATATCAAACCCAATTATTTTCAAAATTAATATATGAAATTGATAAATTATAAAATTTTAAATCCTAGTTAATGCTTTTATATAGAGGCTCAATATTATTCATTAAAAAAATTCAATGGATTTATAGGATTTATATATGCCCAAATATAGTTAATGAAAAAACAGAAACTAAACCACAATATCAAAAAAAAATATAAAATAAGAAACTTAAACAATAACATAAACAAAAAATGTAACACTATTTGTAAAGTCAATCAATCTAGGACTCCTTCATGTGGCAGAATTAAGTTGATTAAATAACATCATGCATGACTCCCCATACACCAGAGGCTGCAGACTAGCAGCGGGAGTGTGATGTGTGTAGTGGGGAGGCTATACTGTAAAGACACAAAACATTAATCAATAAAATATCCCATATTATAATTATGTTATGTTTTTTAAAACACATATATAAAATATAAAAACCAATGAAACATTATTCTCCTAAGTGAAGAATGTAGTAAGTGTTATTTATAGAAACTAATAAACCTATACTAATGAAATAGTAACATGATTGTTGGAATAGTAATATGACCACTAGGAATAGTAATCTATCCAATATAATAGTAACAACACCTATGAATTGCCAAAACCATGTGCCTTAGGGAGTTTCTCAAGGAGATGCAATTCGAGAGATAAAATCCCCTTTCATTCTATTTTAATTTAATATATTTTATTATTCATTCCTCATTAAACATATCCAAAGACACATGATAACTCCAGTATCATATATACAGTAATTTTATTATGTTAGTGGAATATGCATCATCAGATCTCATTTATTATCCTTTTATTCTACAAATTAAATCATTGTTCGTGAGGCATTGATCTACCACTTTCCTTGAAACGCATTTTCATTTCCTATTACTACCTTAAATAAATGTCATAAAACAATTATTATGATTACAACATATTTTAATATTCATATTATAATTTTTTAATGACATAGAAATAATTTATAAACATAATATTTAGTAAAATAAAATTATTTCATGATCGACTAAAAAATCACAAAAAAACTAAAAAATTTATCATTTGAATTATATTTCATGAATCATCTTCTTATGAATAAAATGATATATAATACCATTTATACTTATGCCAGTTCATTTAGGACATATAGTTTAAATTCTGGATAATCTTTCTCATTTTACATGAACTTCCATACTTGTATACAAGTAAACCAGTCACAAAAACTAAGAAAACTAACATTCTCAGAATGACGGATTTAGTCATTATTAACAAAAATTATAAAATTATAAAAAAAAATTTATAAGAGGTTATATATTTAGTAATTAATAAAACTAAGTTGATTATGAATGATATTGAAGTGAAGAAAGCATTCATACATAAGGTAAGGGGATTCTTGAACAAAGGTCATTTTCATTGGATTATTCCTTAGTCATGTCAAAATTCAATGTTTGTATTCTTTTAATATTCCTAAAATATAACTTCATTTTCCTTACATATTATTTTCTAAGATATAAAATTTTCCAATTTATTTTAATGAAAAATAAAATGACTTTCCAAAATAACTCTTCTTTCTAAAACACATTTAGACTTCTATTGAGTTATTTCTTTTTCACTCAAGAATGATGATTCTTAAAAAAAATTAACTTTTCATTCAGGAACGCCAAATTTATTCCTGATTAATGAAATAATTAAAATATACATTCCTTTATATTGTTTAATTAATTATAATTATTGATATACGTTCTATATGGCATGTATAATTACGTAAATGTTATGATTTGACGGGTGCACCTAGAATTATATAGTTCTTCAATGCATTTAGTAATATCATGTATCTAATGAGATGATTTTTATTATGTACAAACATTAGATTCTCTTTGTTCAAAATTGTTAGGTTATGTTTATTCGCATATGATATGTGTGAACATGATGCTATCTTTTTCACAATTACTTCTGGTATTTTACCACTAAGACATGAAATTTCATTTTTATACACTGCCACATTCTATACCTTTACATAATGCTTCCTCTCATGATAATTAATATGGTCCTATAATTTTTTTAATATGAAGATGATTATACTCACCAATTATATATTGATTCATGTCCCTTATTTATCCTCTTACTGAGATTTTATCTTACCCATTTCATTGATGTATATCCTCAAGTGATTACTTGTACTTAGATGAATGTTATAATTTAAGTTTAAAGATGGTGGATCTCAATAAATTTTTATATTTTATTATGTTAAAATTAAGTATGGTCTTAATTTTCCAAAGATATTAAACCCTTGTATCTTTTATTATAACTCTTTTATGTTATTTTTCTTAAAATCGTGGAAACATAAATACTAAAATTATGGTATCTACAGTTGGTATGAGAGAACCATTTGGTTATGTTTTAAATTAGGATCAAAGAAAATTGATGAACACGATTAGTATTAGATTAATATATGTAAGAATCAAAGAATCTTGTTTTAAAAAAATAAAAAATATATGGATCACAAAATATAAGTCTTTATAGTTAATTTCGAAAAGGAATGAATTGTTTATTCATGACTTCTTGACTAAGGTTTTGATCAGAGAAATTACTTTTCAGAAAATGGTGTGAACTCAGAGAAAACATGCCAACAAACCATGTGAGGGACAATATAGTGATTCCCCGAATGACATCTCAAATTCCTTGGGATGTGGAGTTCAAAAGTTCATGCCGATAATTACCCAGTTATCTTAGGCTATGAACAATAACCTAAATAATTTGAAACATCTGGCATCACTGAAGAAGGATAAATGGCCTATCAAATATTTTATGATCTAATAACTACTTTAATTTATTGTATCTTCTAATTAAATCATCATAGAACTGTTGTTCAACATAATAGAGAATATCCTTTTTGTGCTTCAGTTTTTTGAAAAGGATGAGGTGACTCTATCATTTTATCATTTAGATAGAGAGTCAGATTAGTGGTTTTAATTCATTAGTAACACCAAGAAAAAATATGAAATAGGCAAAATATAGTGGTAACACATTAAGAAAATAAAACTTAACAAGTATTTCCATCAAAATATTCATAATATTATAGAGATAGAATTCATATATCAGAAGTGAAAAAATAAGGTGAATCTGTCCCAGCTTATAGATCAGATTTCAAAAGGAATTCAAGGTAATCCTTGGTTTTTGTTTTCATCAATGATAGAAAAATAGATATATTCTTCAGTGGTTTAAAACCACACATTTAGAAGGCTCTAGATATTTGATACTTTTGGGTTTATTAAGAACTTGTTTGATGTTCTCATAATGTGGTGATGGAGTTTGTAGAATGGTCTCATGAATGTGGGGATAATAATTGAATGATGTAGTTTCAATCTGTAGGGTATAATGAAAATGGTGGAATGAAATCTCAACCACTCATATGTCAAAAGCGTTGGAATAACCATCATGGGGATTTCCTCAAAGGTATCGGTAAATTCTTCTTGTTTGGGAGAGAATTACACCATGATCATGAATGTTGGAGAGACATGAAGAATACTAACAATATGATGCAGAAAAGGCGATCACCACCCCTAGTTCAATGCTTTAAATATAGGTACTAAAGGAACTATGCAATCCATTAACCTGAACCTCGACTCCTTGAGGGTAATCATCATCAGAACCCACCAAATAAAATGTATCACATGAAGTCTTATTCCATCACTATAGCTAATGTATGGATTGAAAATGAAGTTTTATATGGTAAAAATATTATTAAATCAAGAAAGGAAAATTATAATTTGATTTTGGATTGAAGCACTCCTTTATATTCTATAAGTTTTCCAAAACAATCGAATCAAATCCTCGATACCTTGATGTAGAGATAACCATAAAAACCTAGTGTTGTTATGATTGCATCCCATGTTTTGGACTCTTCTCATATTGATGTAAGTGGTAATTTTCATACTATGAATCTCGTAATACATCCCTTTGTGAAATTTAATTCCATATTGGCCATGTATTGGATCTCTTTATATAGAGATCACCTCAATTTTTGAGAATAGAAAAAATCTTTTCATGTCCTCAACCATATCATTCTACTCTTAAAATGCAGTGAAGACCATCAATATACTTTGGAAAATCCATAAATAGTTTGTGTATTGATACCCTATGAAACAAAACCTTGATCAAATGGTTGACCCAAAGGAAGGCATAAAACATGAGTAAATTCCCATTATGAGGGAATACATTGATGTTTTTTCAGACGAGTTACCTACACTTCCCCCATATTTTGAGGAAGATTGCTCAATATAAATGATACTTTGATATACTATTATATCAAAATATCCCTATAGGATTTCCCCTATAGAGATATAGGATTTAACTAAGAAGCCACATGATCATTTAGATAAAGGGTTCATATTCCCTAGTACATCACCTTATTGTGAAACAATTCCCTTACTAAAAAAAGGATTGATCAATATTTTTTTTATCCATTACTGGGAGATCAGTAAGATCACCATAAATAATGAGTGTCATCTTGAAGGGATTAATTACTTATTCGATCAACCACAATGAGCTCAATACTTCCCAAAGGTGGATGTTCATTCTGAATGTCATCAACTGAAGTAGAGGAAGGAAGATATTCAGAAGATAGAAAATTTTACAAGATATGGGAACTATGAGTTTCTAGTGATTCCCTTCAGACTTACTAATACCCCAGTAATATTCCTGGATTTTATAAACATAGTTTGTATACAATACCTTGAATAATTTGGGTTAGTATTTATCAAATATATTCTCATCTACTCCAACAGTAAAGAGGAACATGAAGAATGTATATGGATTATTCTAGTGGAATTAAGGAAGGGGAGATTGTATGACAAGTTCATCAAGTTAAACTTTTCAATTAATAAAGTCACATTCATGGGAAATGTTTTCAAAAGTGATGTAATTTCTATGGAACCTTAAAAAATAAATGTAATTGTTGAATGACCCTGACCCACTAGTGTCATTGAAATCAATTGATTTCTATGATTAGATAGGTACTACTAATGTTTTTTATGAATATATCTTGATTATCTAACCCAATAACTATGTTAACAAGGAATTGGTAAAGTATTTCTAGAGCTAATAATGTGGGTAAATCTTCATTGAGCTAAAGAATAGCTTTTCCACTACACTGGTACTCACACTACCTGCGGGTGGAGAATTTATTTTGATATATAGTGATGATTAAAAATATTTCCTGGGTTGTGTACTCATGCATATTGATAATGTGATAGCTTATGTCTCATGTAAGTTGAATATCCATGAGAGGAACTACCCGACACAAGATCTGGAGCTATCAGCTATTCTTTTTGCCTTTAAAATCTTACGAAACTACCTCAATGGTGAGAAGTATGACATATATACTGATCACAAGTGTATAAACTATATATTCACATAGAATGAGATCTATATACATCAATAAATATGGAAAGATATAATCAATGAATATGATTTCTTTATTCATTACAATCTGGTAAAGATGAGAAAGGTAACTAATCCTCTTTGAGTAAAATATCAAACAACCTTATCCATGATGATGAATTAAAAAAGACCATATCTTCTAGGACATACAAAGGATAGATCTTAAAATCATAATGGAATTGAATACATCATACCAGTACCAAAATATTTCCCAACGATCTAACCAATAGAATATCAAGGATGCATAATGCAACGATGTAGAGCGCTAAATGAATGTGAAATTAGTAATGGAATGGAAGCTACATGACTTTCACATTGGTGAGGATGTTGACATATGATTTGGAACAAAGATATGTGTTCCTTATTCACATGAGATAGAAAAGGATCTACTAGATAATTCACATAGCTCGTCATTCTCAACCCATCTTGGAAGTAGAAAGATGTATCATGATCTTTGAGAGCACTTCTGGTGGGAAAAATTAAACAAGGATATTAAAGAGTATATCACAAGCTGCATGGTATGTAAGAAAGTTATAGTAGAATGAGAGAAGTCCAAAGAGGTGATAAAAACATTTTATATACCCATGTGGATATGGGATAATTTCAAAATAAACTTTTTCACTATTCTAATGAATACATCCAAATGAATAAATGTGATATGGGTTGTGGTGGATAAAATCACCAAGACTTCCCACTTTATTTCTATTCAAGATTATTTATCGATTCAAAAACATTCTAGGATATATGTGAAAGAAGTGGTTAGGATGCATGGGGTTCCACTTTTTATCATATTTGATCATGATCCAGGGCCCACATATAAATTCAAGATAATTATTTAATACTAATTGAGTACAGAATTTAATTTCATCATGTATTACCAACTCAAAATAGATGGTCAATTTGAAATGACTATTCAAACGCTTTAGGAAATTATAAGAGCCTATTAACGTGTATGGGATCAGAATATCTCATTGTCTAACTTCTCATTCAACCAAACCTTCAAATCGGGTATACATATCATTATATATTACGCTATATATGGAATGTGATGCAGAGATCCAACATGTTGGAATGAAGTTAGTGAATGAATTATCCATGTAGATGATCTTGTGCAAGAGATGGATGAGAAGTTTCAAACCATCCAACAACACATAATAGCTTATCTAAGTGGTAAAAATAGATACGGTGAGAACCATAAAAGGGAATTATAGTTTGAATGAGGAGATAAAGTTTTCTTTTGAGTATCACTATGGAAGTTAGTCATGTGTATTGTAAATAAAGGGAAGCTTGGCCCAAGGTAGGTTTGGACCTTTGAGATCCTTGATCACATAGTAAAAGTATCCTCTCGTCTTCCACGTCCACCAAATATTTCTCAAGTTCATGATGGTTCCCATTTATCTCTCCTAAAGAATTATATATCTGTCCCATCACATGTATTGAATCTGAAGGTGGTACAACAAGAGAACAACCCCACATTTGAAGATAATCTAGTGATGATCTTTGAATATAGAGAAAAATTATTACACAATAATAAAAATAACTTTGAAAAAGTGTTATGTAGGAATCAAAAGTTTGAATAGCTTACATTGGAACTGGAAGAACAAATAAAGGTGAAGTACCCTCACCAGTTTTCACCTTAGTATGTAAAACAAAATTTCGAGGTTCAAATTTCAAAAATGGCTAGGAATGTAAGAATCCAAACTTTTATCAATGTAATTCCCCTTTATATAATTTTTTTATATGGTATAAAACATATACATGGAATATAGAACCCAATAAAAACATTATTCTCAAATGTGAATAATTAAATGGATGGTATTTATAGGAATTAAGGAACCTATACTGATGAAATTGTAACCAGACCATTGGAATAGAAATTTGATCATTATGAATAGTTTTCCATAAAATAGAACTATATAATCACATATGAATGTATAAATAAAATTGAGTAAACTTTTAAATGAAAATATGATATAATTATATGATAGT
Organism: Viscum album; assembly: GCA_963277665.1. Taxonomy (NCBI): domain Eukaryota; kingdom Viridiplantae; phylum Streptophyta; class Magnoliopsida; order Santalales; family Viscaceae; genus Viscum; species Viscum album. The sequence goes on from OY728135.1 coordinate 2,010,689,212, forward strand.
ATAAATTAATATATATAATAAAAAGGATAAATTATTTGTCAGTATTTTTGTGAAGCATAAATTTTTAGTTTAATTTTATAATTAATAACATGATTTAAAAGAAAATTTATTTTCATAAAATATATTCATAAATTAACATTTTTCTTTTATTATAATTATAATATATTACTATCTAACCATTACTTGTTCTTCAAAGTGTCAAAAAATCTATTATAATATTGAAATAGCTATTTTTTGAATAAAAGGTGATTTTAATAAAAAAGTAATATTTAGAAAAATATTTTCAAAAAATTGAGTCTATTTTTTAATTCTACACATCAATAAATTGTTAGGTATAAGTTTTGGTATTTTTCTAAAATTGTGGAATTTTTCGGTGAGTAGTAAAATATGCTAATTAATGTTATTTAACACAATAAGTTAAATACAATAATTTTTTATTCAATGCTAATTAAAGAATGATAATCTACAACAATCATTAATTATTTAGTATATTTAGTTATATGTATCAAAACTATTTAATTTATTGATCCAAAATAATATAATGATGAATATAATAATAATAAATACACCTCTCTACCATATAAATAACACCCTCAGACACTTATTCTTCTCATAGATTCCAAGATTTGTAGCTTATATAAAATCAACCAAATTCACATCCTGGAAATCTTCCCTACAACTAGGAGATGCTGATCGGAATAAAATTTCCAACCCAAGTCCTTTAAGGAGGTCTCAAGGAGAATACATTAAAGAGGTAAAATCATATTTCATTCTCTTTTTATTTCTTTTCTTTTCTTTTTCTCTCATTAACTATCTTATTTAAAGAATAATGATAAATCAAGAATCATATATACTATAATTTAATTTTGTTAATGGATTATTATTCCTCATATCTCTTCTCTAATCCTTTTATCTTAAAATTAAAACATCATCTATGACGTGTCGATCCACCACCTTTGTGGATGAGAAGTTCTAATTTTCCATTACCTCCTTCAAGGATGGTTATAAAACCATTATTATAGCTGAGGCAGATTATAGTATTCATATATTAACTTTTAAAATTTTATGTAATGAATTTAAAAACATAATATTTAATAAAATGATATTATTTCATAATGGATGGAAAAACTACCAAAATAAACAAAAAAATTATCATTAACGTTTTATATAATGAATCATAATAATATAAAAATAGATATATAATAACATTTAAACATTTGGATTTCAATTAATTACATATAATTTCAATTTTGAATAATTTTTCTCATTTTACATGGACTTTCATACTTATATGCAAGTGAACGTATCTGGAAAGCCAAGTAACTGAACACTTCTATAATTATGAAACTGAACTCTTTAACTAATAAAAATGCACAAAAATTTTTTTATAAATTTAAAATAAATAAAATATATTTCGAAGAGTGTTTTTATTTAGTAGTTATTGAATATAATTTTATTATCCATGATATTAATGTGAAGAAATCATTCAGACATAATGTATGGGGATTCTCAAACCCAACTCCAATTCTTTGGGTTATTGTCTTTCATTCTAATTTTTAGTGTGGATATTATTATAATATTCTAAAAATTAAATTAAATTACTATTTAATGTAATCTTTTCTGATATAAATGTTACCAATTTAATTTTAATACAAATTAAAATATTTTCTATAAGAACTGTTCTTTCCAAAAATACATTTTGGATACTCTTGAGTTGTTTCTTCATCCCTCAAGAACAATTAATCATATACCAAATATTTTCTTTCCTTTTCATTTGAGAACACGAATATTATTCATTATTATTTAAATACTTATGAAATCCATTCCATTATATTGGTTACTCCATGACTTTGATTCATATATGTTCTATGTGTCATGCATGATTATTAAAATGTTATGATGTGATGGGTGTGCATAGAATTATATAGCACTCCAATACATTGGGTAATGTGATGTATTCTATTAGATTATGTTTATTATGAATGAACATGATGCTATTTTTTTATAAGAATAATTTTATTATTATGCTCATATTGTGTGCATGGACATGATATTATCTTTTTTAACAACTTTGTGTGGTATTTGACCACTAAGACATGATGTCTCATTTTCATAAATTCACACATTCCACTACATTAGATAATGATTCCTCTAATGATTATGAATAACATCCTATAATATTCTATGATGATGATTATTATAATAACCCACACTATACTTATTCATGTTCTATTTGTATCCTCTTATTAGGAATTTAGATCACCAATTTCATTGATGTGTATCCTCGGGAGATTACTTATAACAAGGAGAATGTCATCTTTTAGGCATAAATATAAGGGATATAAATAAATGCTTATATTTTATTATGTTCAAATTATGTATGTTCCTCATTTTACAAAGATATCAAACCCCTAGATCCTGGGTTGTATGGATTTTATGTTTAATTTAGAAGATGTAAAAGTCATGTATGAAAAGTTTGGTCTATATATATACCCATTGGTTATAGAGTTAAATCACAATAGAATAATCATATATAATAAATATCATAGTGCATAAATAATGGAAACAATACCATATTGGGGTAAACCAAATAATATAATCTAACTAAATAATCTAATAAATAATAAGTTGATAATGTAATGTCACATTGCAATGTTACTAAATGTCATTCAAGAATTAATACACATAAAATACTTGAAGAATTTAATAAATATTTGCAAATCATAAGTCCCAAACCCCACATAGGTATCCTATCCAAAATCTAGTTTGTCCGATAAGAAAAAATCATAATCAAGGTACATTTCCCTTATCCAAAACTGCAACCACGCAATCTACATGGGGACCAAATTGATGCCCGAATAAGGTGTGTCTGCCTACTAGTAAACCATGTGGCATGGTTGGAGAATAGTTTTCTCAACCGTGTGTCTGCCTACTGGTAAACCATGTGAGATTCCTAAGTTCCAAAATAAAATAAAATTAAATAAAAATAATTTACAGTGATAAAATAAAATTTAAGAAACTTTTCTTTATTATAATAATAATAATGGATATTATTATTATTATTATGAATATTTTTATTATTATTAAGTATATTATTAATATTATTATTATAAGATTTTTCTGTTGTAATTTAACTAAAAATAAGTCTCTTTCCTCTTCCTCTCCCCTAAACTACACAACCCACTATAGCATACATCTATGGCACGACCTAGCCCCTATTCCTAACCTCTATGACTGAACTCCTCTTGTAGTGTGACAACCTTCCTAGATGAGATCCCCATGTAGTGCGACCTCCATACAGTATCGCCTCTCTATGGTGCAACGCACCCCCTCATCCCCTTTCCATGTTGCGTGCAACGTGTCTCCCCTCCTTCAACCCTCTCTTCCTCCGATGAAATAATAAGGTTCATTTTGGTTTCATTGTCAAAACCATGAGGCAATCCTTTCTCTCCACTCATCTGCTTTGATTTGTCCTATTTTCTTTCTCTTCATCACCCGGTATTTCTTGGATGAACCCTAGGGTTTTGGATGGGGAAAATTTTGATTCTCTACTTGTGTTTAGGGAATAAAATGAGACCCTTGGGTTGTCTTTGGGTGTTATCTTACATAGACTACTGAAGACAAAACATATTGGATCATCTCAGCTTCCGATGCCACTTGGGGTAAGAGTTTTCTCTTTCTTTTTTATTTTGAGACTTTAATTTGAGTCCCTAAAAATCTATTTGAGGTGTTTTGGACTTTACTGCCTTATTTTTTCATACCATTTGATGTTATACTGAATTTTGGTCAGTGATAGAGGGACGGAATGCATATACTTAAGGTATGTATAATATATATATATATATATATATCCTCCATGTAAGTATTCCCTCATAGAATGGGGAATATGTGCATTGGATTGTGGATATAGGTGTATATATATAGGCATATCTATGCTAGTGAGGGCCAGTTATGAGTGGTCACCGCCTAATTCAGAAAGTTCAATAGTGTTCGACATGACCCACTTCCTTTTTTAGGTAGGTTTCCTATGTCGCATATTTAATTTGAGTTTCCTGATTGCTTGGTATTTTAAATGTGGTTTCATATATTAATGTGATATTTATTTATATCCATACATATTTAAGCCCAGGTGTTTGATAAAATTAATTACACCTCTTGGAATTGGTATCATTTTTTAAAAATTACACGTCAAAGCCTATTTAAAAGTTGTTTTTAAGTGTGAATCAGGCTAAATGATCTAGAATTGTTCTTTAAAAGATTCTTTGCTTCTGAAATTTATTTATATGGAACAAAAAACCTTTATTTAAATGTGTTATATAAAATGGGGTTTTTTAGAAACTTTAATTCGAATTTGACAGTTAAATGACATAAAGTCATTTTGGCACATTATATGTGTGTTGGTACTTTTGACATAGAATTCAAAATTGTTTTGGTATGTGAATTTAGTTTAAAAAATGAAAAGGATTGTATGGAACAAATGTCTGTTAAAGCATTGTTTGACGTTGTTTTTTAAATTTTTTGGAGTATTATTATTAATATTATTGTTATATATATATATATATGTATGTATGTATGTTGGAATCATATTATTAAAGGCCAGGTTGGAACCTTATATCATTTTGGAGGTGAAATTTGGTTTTGAAATTATGAATGCCCAGTTGAAAACATAAGGTTATTTTTTAAATGTTTTAAAGGTTTTTTGTAATGTGAATGCCCAATTGGGAACATAATGTATTTTATGAAATGATTTGAATGTTTATGTAAAATGAAGGCCTTTGTAATAACCCGAGATTTTATGAGATATATTATTTTTAATTTTGGTGATGTGTTCTATTATACACTACACTAAGATTAGATTGTTCTATACACCGTATTATCTTGAAGTATACGCAACACTATTCTTGGATCGTGTTACACAAAATTTCATGTTCGTTTGATAGAAGTAATTCTACGTAACATTGAGTGTACATATATATATATATATATTCAATGTATAAATGAAATATGGTTGGATTCTGTTGTAAAAAACAATTAAGGAGGCTTTCACAACACGCAACCCTAACTTGGCATGCTTTACACGCAATCGTGTCCTTCCTCGATAGCTTGCGTTGTACACAATACCGAGTTTCACTAAACAACGATATGCAATTAAAATATTACTAAAACTAGCCGTTATGAATAGTAATAACCAATTTTTGATATTTTATAAGTTTTATTTTTCAAAATGGAATCCATTTTTGGATTCGGAATATCGAAATTAGCCTAGGGTAAAATTTTGGTATTTTTCTGAAAACATTCAATTTTTGATGAATAGTGAAAACACTAGGTTTCTATTTAAAAACCGGCTTTTTATTTAAATAATTATTTATTTTATTTAAATTTATTTTATGTCAAAATTGATACATAATACCTATATAAGTTCAATTAAATTCATTGGAGTCATTTTATAACAATTTTAGATATATAAAAATTTTATTGAACTTTTCGTCGTCTTTTACCCACCTCCTAGGAGAATTTGCAAATTTACATAAAACATAATTTTACCGCTTCTATGAATGTAATTTCAAAAATCCGAGAGACATGGTTGATTTTCTTAAGTAAAATTTTGTTCAATGAGATAAAAATAATTTTTGGTGAATAGTAACTTTTTACTTTTATTTACCACAGTTAAAAGTAAATAGGGTAATTAAGGGTAAAAATGATATTATTATTACCCTAAGACATTTCCTAATTAAATTGGATAAGTTTAATTCGACCAAAAACAACCTTATAAATGATATATTACCATTTAGGCCCACTTGGATTAGATTAGGACATTTATTATTAATTTATTTAAAGAAGGGTTAAAATACTTAAAATAAAAGTTTAGTAAGTAAATCATTTTTAATATAGAGTTATACATACGATAAATTCGACTATAAATATTAATTATAAAGCTAAAAAGATTTCCTATATAATGTTTATTTATTTGTAATTTTTAGACATTAACTAATTTAATTTATTTATGACACAATGATGATACAGTAATTATCTTATTAATGTAATATTGACACAATTGATGTTATCAATAGCCAAATAAATGTAATTTGAGACTTTTTATGAATTTCACTAATTTCATAGGTTAATATGACATGTTATTATTGATTAAGTTAACATTTTTCTAAATAATCATTCGGTTATGGTTTTCACAAAAATCAATTACCAAATAGTGTCAAAATTGACATAAAATAGTTTTTAAAACAAATATTATATTATTAATTTTTATTTTATTCCTAAAAAACTAAGGATCGGCCAAATGAATTATATAAGGTTATATATATTAATAATATACAACTTGGTGTTCTTTTGGCTGGTTATAGTAAGTTTATTAACCTTATAGTGTAAGCAAACAAGAAGACACGGTAAAAGAAATATTATTTTACTTAAAGTTAAATATAAATGATGAGGTTAAAATAGAATCCTAAACTTGTCTACATTATATTGGATGAGAGTATTTAGACCCATCCCCACCTTAGATTCTAAATAACTCTATTTGGAGCTATTACAAACTGAATATGACTTTATAATAAAATAATAGTTTTAGTTATTCCAAAGGTGCCCCTCTCCTCCCTTATAAAAGAACAACTCCTCCCTCTCTTCCTCACATCACTTTGAGCCTTCATGCTTGGCCAACCCCTGCCAATTTCTCTTCTCCACTTCCCTAAAAAAATCCTAGAGGTTCTGGTCTTCTCTAAAGACCAATCTTAGTGCCCTAAGAAGAGGTTTCAAAAAGGCGTGTCGAAAGAAGAGGTAATATTTGTTACCGATTCATTCAACTTTATTTCTTCTTCTAATTATTCTTCTTTAGTTGTTTCATTGTGAAGTAATAACATCAGTATCACTGATATACTGATATGTTATTATAAGTATGAACCAAACCTATTTCACTATCTATCCATCCTACCGAAAATGAAATCACCGCGCGTGCGTACGTACGGAATACCATTTCTATGTTGTGGTGTACTCTGTTTTCGAGCACCACCTTACATGGATGGGTATAATGGTGTAAATAAATAACTATATATGATTATTTCAATGTGATATTGATTTTCAAACATTATACATACACTTCAATGAAATTCCATGACCATGGGAATGATATCATCGCTCGTGCGTACGTACGGACTACCGTCTCCACTACGCGATGAGATTCATTCTCCATGTTAACCATTCATTAGTGATTATAAAGTATATATAATAATTAATCATGACATGTATGAAATAATAATGAAACTAGATTTATTTGTATATATATTTATGTCATCTACTTAATTTCATTCAATCCAACAAAGAAATGAAAACAACGTTCATGCGTACGTACGGCCTACCGTCTCCATGAACGGTGTATTTCATTCCTTTTTATCAATCTATAATATATATGTATATGATGAATATATATTATATATAAATAATGTTTTACATTCTGGAATTATGTAAATCGGGATATAATTAATAATATCAAGAACAATAAGTCGAAACACATACAATAAATGAAACGATTTTACCCAAAACGCTTTTTAACATGGAATTTAAAAAATAACGGGTAATATAATGTCATAATTGAACCATATATGATGTCATAACAAAGAATATGATTTTGTAATAAGTCAATGAAATTATTTAAATCATTATACGGGAGGTTCGGATATATACGAAGCATATCGGACATAAGGTAATGGATAATTTTGCAAATCTGATTTTTATCCTGGATTGCTTATTCGTAAGTATTTACTGGGGTTATTTCTATCATCAATGTCCATGTTTTATAAAAGTGTTTTCATGTATGTTTAAAGACCTCAGTTTTTACTTTTACTACATGGTATGTAAGGAATCTTTTTTTTACCATACGAGGTACTTTTTGACTTTTCCAACGAAAGTACAAGGAGAATGTTATTTTTAACTTATATAGCGTGAATGGATTTTTATGGTTTCACAACGCCTCATTTTCATGAAGATTACTCAGCATGATTTTATTACTATATTCAAAAAAATACATTTATTTTAAAATTTCGTGGCATTTTTTTGAAAAGAAAATGATTTTGACGAAGAAATGATATTTCCTCAAGAATTCATTTCAAATGTTTTATCAAAACCATTTTCCATCTAAGGTGACATTATTTAATATATGTATGTTTCAAGTTTAATGTCTCTATGATTTACATGGTTCACTTTTCTTATGATGAAATGTCCATTTGTTTTATATGGATTATGTTATGATGGGATGATTTTTATGAAACACATTTTTATTCTTTTGGTTATGATGAATGATTTATGTTTATGTTATGGCACAAGTAAGAATGATTTAATTATGATACGGATGGGACCTATATCTACCTCCAATGCATTGGGTAAAGATTTATATCTCATGAGATAAACATGGCTGGAACGGTAAGTTAAACTGATTCAGTAATACCGGACTGGAACGAGGAGTGAACTCGATTTAGAAATGGACTTTGTCCACTAAGATGGTCTTGGCAGTAATGCCTTGGCTACTATGGAAATCATAACATGTGCTTTATGGTTTCCAAAATTACATGTTTTATTCCCATTCTATTTTATCATTATTAATGTTTCTTTATGATCTATTCCTTACGTACTTCCATTTTTTATGTCATTTCTCAATATTTTGATGTTTAAACATTATGTTCATGTTTTTAAGTTCAAATGTATATGATTTGTTTTATTTTATCCATGCTTACCCTTACTGAGCATTTGAGCTCACCCTTTATATGTTTTCTTTTCCCCAGGATATAAAGAAAGGTTTTAGGAAAGAAAACAAAAGGTGACGATCTTTATAGGAGATGTTGAAGATCTTTCACCACGATTAGAAGATTATTTTCCAAGTTTCCAAAGACACTAAACTATTACGATCCTTGTGTGTCTGTTTTTGTTATGTATTAAGTATTATGCAAAAGTAATGTAATGTCCATGTACATCAAACTTCGGGTCTCTACAGTTGGTATTAGAGGAATGTTTTAGTCAACCTTTGGAAACTAGGATGTGAAAACGTTAGTGAGATCCCTAGAGATATTTCTATGGTATGTCTAGGGATGTCCCTAAGGATAAGTATACGTATAGGTTATAGTCCTAGATTTGCGCTAACCATCTTAGGATTAATCCTAAGTTGTTTGATGTTGAGGGTACTCCCCCTTATTATGTTATTTTCCCTAGAATGGTATTTGCCTCCCACACTATTATTTTTGGGTTTTAGACGATGGCTGGAACCCGAAGGAACCATGTTGATCAATGTAATGGAAAATGCAATGATTGTCCTCCTGACCAAACCAATGTCATGGGAGATGGAGTGCACAATCTTATTTCTATACTTACACAAGCTATGAATCATTCTGGACTTCAAAATGAGCAGAGAAAGGACCAATATTTTGTTGAATCCTTCATGAGGCAGCGTCCACATTCATTTAGTGGGTCTTCTTATCCCTTAGTTGCTGAACAATTGATCAGTACTACAGAAACGATATTTTCAGTTCTACAATGTTCTGAGCATGATAAATTCATCTTAGTAGTATATCATTTGGAAAGTGATGCTGATAAATGGTGGAATCTTATCAAGAATAAGAGGCAAAGAGATGAAATTGAGTCCATGGAATGGGATGAGTTCAAGAACTTATTTTTCAGTATGTACTTCCCTCATATTCTTCAAACAAATATGGAGAAGGAGTTTCCTGAACTAATTCAAAATGATGATGAATCTATTGGTATATACGAAGAAAATTTTACAAGACTTGCAAGGTATGCATCTGGCTTCATCATCCAACCTGAAAGTAAAGTTGATCGATTTCTCAGTGGCTTAAAACCCAGTCTTCGAAGGGAATTAGCTATAAGATACTTTTGTAGCTATGAAGAAATTGTGTGTTCTGCTATCAAGGTAGAAATGGAAGTTGGTGTCATATATCCATCTCATGGTTTTGACAAGAAATGAAAGATGGAGTTCAAGGAGAAATCTCAATATAATGGTGAAAAGAAGATGAATGTTTCCTTATGCTCAAAGTGTGGAAAGAAGCATGGTGGAGATTGTCTTAAAGGGACTAGAAAATGTTTTAAGTGTGGAAAAGAAGGTCATCGAGCAGCTGAGTGTTGAAGTAATGCAAAAAGGGTTGTTAAATAAAAGACTGCAGAGAACGCACCACCATCAATTAAATGCTTCAAGTGCATGGAAATGGGGCATTATGCTAATAAATGCCCTAATCCACGGTTAAATGATGATCAACATGAGCAACCTCTTAATGCAAAGGATAAAGGGAAGTCTCATGCGATCACTATTTGTGATTTTGAGTATGAAAATGATGTTGTGTAATGACTATGTGTTTATGTAATGAGATTTCAAAATAGTACCGTGGAATCTCATTTATGGTATTGTGGAATTTTGGAATATATATGTATTGGTTTTCAATAATTATATTGTACGGGTAACCATGAAAAAGTGATTGAAATATTTTTGGAAATAAGATGAAATGCGCATAATGAAGGGATAAGGAGAAAATAATATGATAGTAATCATGAGCTCATGACTAAAATAAGGACAAAGTGATATCATGGTTTGAGTATATAGAAATTTTGGGATTTTGGTATTTGGAAAGAGTAAAATTTTGACAGCATTCATGTTTTCACTAAGGATCAATGGATATTCATTCTTCAAGAGAATACATGATTAAGGTATTCACAAGTTTGTAATTTGACCAACAAGATATATCTTATGATATATGGGGGATAAATGATGTCATTCACGTGATTGTTATATGACATTTCAAGTAATCATTTTCTTTATAATATGAGCTTGGACCGAAGTATTTTAGATAATCCTAAAGATTGGAATATATTATGTTGGACACAAGTTAGTATTGTTTAAGGATTGAACTTTTTTCTATATTGTTGATGGGATGTTATAGTAATGTAGTTTTAGAAAAAGGACAACCTGCAAGACGGGCGATAGCCCATCGCATCGGACAAGGCTGTGGGAATCAAACCCACAACCGAAGTGCGATTGGACTTTATCACATACCACTGTCCTACAGGAAGTCCCAAGTTAGTAGAAACTAGTTTTATTTTATTAAGCGGTATGATATATGAAGTATAAGTTCATTTTTGGAATCATATATGATTAACCTCACCATAGATGGACTTATGTATATTTGATAACTTTTTCTAAACTTTTTTATGAAACAGATGGAATGACCCATCATTCTATCACATGATCTGCTAACAATTCACGAATAATAAATTCAACTTCATTTATTTAAGAGATGAAGTAGAAATTGTTTAAGGCACAAACAACAGTGATATTGTAACGAAGTAAAGTAAGTATTCTTCTAATTCAAATTCTTCAACATTAGGGAAATTATATTGAAAGCCAAAAATGTTGTCCTAGTACTCTCATATCTGATTAATCAGATGGTACCTTATCTCATCACAAATTTATGGCTTTGTGACTGTTGGATTTATCATAGTCATGTCCTCTACCACTCTCCATCAGAACATGATGATAAGATTTCTCCCCCATATCCATATTTTCACCTACATTCTATTATGTGGAAACCCAAATGATTAGTTAATTTGGGTAACCATTACGTTTCATACTTTAGTTTTTAAAGTTGTGTTTTTTTGTTCCTTTTTACGATGTGGGTTTCTATTAACGAAACTTTCAAGTAGAAAACCATTTATAACCATGACGAATTTCAAGGGTGAAATTCATTTTAAGGGGGGTAGAATGTAACAACCCGAGATTTTATGAGAGATATTATTTTTAATTTCTGTGATGTGTTCTATTATACACTAAACTAAGATTAGCTTGTGCTATACATCATATTAGCTTGAAGTATATACAACACTATTCTGGGATCGTGTTACACAAAATTTCAAGTTCGTTTGATAGAAGTCATTCTACGCAACATTGAGTGTATATATATATATATATATATATATATTCAATGTATAAATGAAATGTGGTTGGATTATGTTATACAAAACAACGAAGGAGACTTTCACAACATGCAACCCTGACTTGGCTTGCTTTACATGCAATCGCGACCTTCCTCGATAGCTTGCGTTGTACGCAATACTGAGTTTCACTGAACAATGATATGCTATTAAAATATTACTAAAACTAGCCGTTATGAATAGTAATAACCAATTTTTGAAATTTTATAAGATTTATATTTCAAAATGGTCTTCATTTTTGGATTTGGAATATCGAAATTAGCCTAGGGTAAAATTTTGGTATTTTTCTGAAAACATTCAATTTTTTATGAATAGTGAAAACACAAGGTGTCTATTTAAAAACTGAATTTTTATTTGAATAATTATTTATTTTAATTAAACTTTATTTTAGGACAAAATTGATACATAATACCTATATAAGTTCAATTCAATTCATTGGAGTAATTTTATAATAATTTTTGATATATAATAATTTTATTAAACTTCTCACCGTCTTTTACCCACCTCCTAGGAGAATTTTCAAATTTACATAAAACATAATTTTACTGCTTTTATGAATGGAATTTCAAAAATCCGGGAGACACGGTTGATGTTAGTAGGTAAAATGTGGTTCAATGAGATACAAATAATTTTTGGTGAATAGTAACTTTTTACTTTTATTTACCACAGTTAAAAGTAAATAGGGTAATTAAGGGTAAAAATGATATTATTATTACCCTAACACTTGTCATAATTCTATTGGATAAGTTTAATTCGACCAAAAACAACCTTAGGCATAAAATATGACCATTTAGGCCCACTTGGATTAGATTAGGTCATTTATTATTAATTTATTTAAAGAAGGGTTAAAATAGTTAAAATCAAAGTTTCATAAGTAAATCATTTCTAATATAAAATTATACATAAGATAAATTCGACTATAAATATTAATTAGAAAGATAAAGATATTTCCTAGATAATGGTATTTTATTTGTAATTTTTAGACATTAACTAATTTATTTTATTTATGACACAATGATGATGTAGTAATTATCTTATTAATGAAATATTGACATAATTGATGTTATAAATACCCAAATAAATGTAATTTGAGACTTTTTATTAATTACACTAATTTTCTAGGTTAATATGACATGTTAGTATTGATTAAGTTAACTTTTTTCGAACTACTCATTCTGTTATGATTTTCACAAAAATCAATTACCAAATAGTGTCAAAATTGACATAAAATAGTTTTAAAAAAATATTATATTATTAATTGTCATTTTATTCATAAAAATATAAGGTTCAGAAAAATGACTTAGATAAGGTTATATATATTAATAATAAACTACATGGGGTTTTTTTGGCTTGTTATAGTAAGTTTATTAACCTTATATTGTAAGAAAACAAGAAGACATGGTCAAAGAAAAATTATTTAACTTAAAGTTAAATCTAAATGATAACGTTAAAATAGAACTCTAAACTTGTCTAAATTATATTGGATGAGAGGATTTCGACCCATCCCCACCTTAGCTTCTAAATAACTCAATTTTGAGCTATTAAAAACCGAATATGACTTTATAATAAAATAATATTTTTAGTTATTCCAAAGGTGCCCCCCTCCTCCCTTATAAAAGGACACCTCATCCCTCTCTTCCTCACACCACTTTGAGTCTTCAAGCTCGGCCAACCCCTGAAAAGTTCTCTTCTCCACTTCCCTAGAAACATTTATAGGTTCTAGTATTCTTCAAAGACCAATCTTAGTGCCCTAAGAGGAGGTTTCAAAAATTCCTATTGAAAGAAGAGGTAATATCTGTTACCGATTCTTTCAACTTTATTTCTTCTTCTACTTCTTCTTCTTTAGTTGTTTAATTATGAATTAATAAAATCAGTATCAGTTATATAATTATATGTTATTATATGTATGAAACAACCCTATTCCACTATCTATCCATCCTACCGAAAATAAAATCACCACGCGTGCGTACGTACGGAATACCGTCTCCACGTCGTGGAGTAATCTGTTTTTGACCACCACATTACTTGGATGGGTATAATGGTGTAAATAAATAAATATATATGATTATTTCAAAGTGATATTGATTCTGAAATATTATACATTCACTTCAATGCAATTCCATGATCATGGAAATGATATCATCGCTTGTGCGTACGTACGGACTACCGTCTCCACGACGCGATGAGATTCATTCTCCATGTTAACCATTCATGAGTGATTATAAAGTATATATAATAAGTAATAATGAAATATAAGACATAATAATGACACTATATTTATGTGTATATATATGTATGTCATCTACTTAATTTCATTCAATTTAACAAGGAAACGAAAATAGCGTTCATGCGTACGTACGGTCTACCATCTCCATGAATGGTGTATTTCATTCCTTTTATCGATCTATAATATATATGTATATGATAAATATATATTATATATAAATCATGTTTTACATTCTGGAATTATGTAAATCAGGATATAAGTAATAATATCAAGAACGACAAGTCGAAACACATACAATAAATGAAACGATTTTAATCAAAACGCTCTTTAACATGGAATTTACAAAAGAACGGGTAGTATAAAGTCATAAGTGAACCATATATGATATCATAACAATTAATATAATTCTTTAATAAGTCAATGAAATTATTTAAATCATTATACAGGAGGTTCGGATACATACGAAGCATATCGGACATAAGGTAATGGATAATTTTGCAAATCTCATTTTTATCCGAGATTTCTTATTCGTAAGTATTTACTGGGGTTATTTCTATCATCCATGTCCATGTATTATAAAAGTGTTTTCATGTATGTTTAAAGACATTTTGAACCAATTTTGACTTTTACAACATGGTGTGTAAGGAATATTTTTTTACCATATGAGGTACTTTTTGACTTTTCCGACAAAAATACGAGGAGAATGTTATTTTTAACTTACACAGCGTGAATGGATTTTTATGGTTTCATAACGCCTCATTTTCATGAATCTTACTCTACATGATTATTTGACTATTTTCAACAAAATTCTTTTATTTTAAGATTTTGTGGAATTTTTTTGAAAAGAAAATGATTTGGACGACGAAATGATATTTCCTCAAAAATTCATTTTAAATGTTTTATCAAAACCATTTTCCATCTAAGATGACATTATTTCATATGTGTATGTTTCAAGTTTAATGTCTCTATGATTTACATGGTTTATGTTTCTTATGATGACATGTCCATTTGTTTTATATGGATTATTTTATGATGGGATGATGTTTCTGAAACCCATTTTTATTCTTTGGGTTATGATGAATGATTTATGTTTATGTTGTGGAACAAGTAAGAATGATTTCATTATGAGATGGGTGGGACCTATATCTCCCTCCAATTCATTGGGTAAAGATTTATATCTCATGATATAGACATGGCTGGAATGGCAAGTTAAACCGGTTCAGTAATACATGACTGGAACGAGAAGTGAACTCGATTCGGAAAGGGACTTTGTCCACTAAGATGGTCTCGAAAACAATGCCTTGGATACTATGGAAATCATAACATGTGCTTAATGATTTCCACAATTACATGTTTTATTCCAATGTTATTTTATCATTATTAATGTTTCTTTATGATCTATGCCTTATGTACTTCCAAGTTTTATGTCATTGCTCAAGCTTTTAATGTTTAAACATTATGTTCATGTTTTTAAGATCAAATGTATATGATTTGTTTTATTTTATCCATGATTACCCTTACTGAGCATTTGAGCTCAACCTTTATATTTTTTCTTTTCCCCTGGATTTAAATAAAGGTTTTAGTTAATAAAACAAAAGGGGAAGATCTTTATGGGAGATATTGAAGATCTATCACCACGATTAGAAGATTATTTTCTGAGTTTCTGAATACACTAAACTATTACGATCCTTGTGTGTTTGTTTTTGTTATGTATTAAGTATTCCGAAAAAGAAGTGTAATGTCCATTTACGTCAAGCTTCGGTTCTCTACAGCCTTGTTGGAAAACTTCATGTTTGTAATGAATGTTTTGAAAGCACAAGTGATGTAACAGCCCGATTGGCACCTTAAACTATGTGAAATATGTACCTGTATATAGTGGGAAGCCCTATATTGGGTTTCACTTTATGGGTTATATTATAGGGTATGTCTATGATTGGGGTGGGAAAGTGCGGTGATGGCATGTATGGTGAGTCATGCATGTGAGGGCCTCCTACTTACACAGTATATTATTACCATGGCTTTCATGGGCATCTTTTAGAGGGTTGAGTGACAGTTGATGATCAGACCAGATTAGATGGTTCTGTATGCCCGGGATTTATTGTTCATCTAGGTGGGTTGTGTCGCTGGATTGGTTAGTTGAGGGCGGCCATCTAGTTATAGACATAATAGATTCACCATAAACCGTCAGTTGGTTCCAAACTGAGTGCGTCTAGGGATCACTCTAGGGAGGTTTATGAAATGCACATGGTTTCATACTTTTATATTCCTACTTTATTTTGGGTAACCTTTGGTTTTTTGATCTCATGTCATGTTTACTTTTTTTTATTGAAAGACCTATTTTGGTTCTACTATGATTTTAAAAGAACTCTCAACGATAACCTATATTATTTGCTAATTGATTTTAAAAAAAGAAATGAAAAAGGGGGTTCCCTTGGTTTTATAAGCCAATTACTTTTTTTCATAAATTAATGAAAATATAATTTTTTATTTAACATATTTTCAAAATAAAAAGAATCAATTTGACTTAAAAGGTGAGGCATAGGACGTGGTTTATCTTTTTCATCCCTAATGAGAATCTTGGTGATCAGGACTACTCAATATTTTTAGTTTTATGATCTCTCCGTTTTGGATTGCTTTAGGAGAAAGTGTAGTTACATAGTCGGTGTTGACCCATGAGGTCATCTGGAGGTATGATTAGCAATTAATATTTATTATATTTTCATTGATAGAGTTTGGTTTTATTGTTCTTTTTATTCTTTTTTATTTATTTTTATTTTATGTGCCAAATCATTCCCAATATCTCAATTTTGAGGCCCATCACTAGTTGAAAACCTGTGGGTATCGAGACCTCCCTTTTGTCCATGTCACAGACCAGCTTGGGTGACCAGCTCAGAGTTTACCCGGGTTGGTTCGTAACAAAATGGTATCAGAGGTTGGGTTCTTGTTATTTTTGATGTTATGTAGTTTGAGGCTAGGACTATCAGGACATTGGAGATAGGTACTAGAAGAGCATCACAAACTGTTTCTCATTCTGATCCTCAAGTTTCTAGGGGTAGTCCGGGATTTGAGTTTTTGGTTTTGGTTTGTGTTCATGGGGAATGACCAAGGGAGTAAGATGGTGTTTCAAGATGGACTTACATTGATATGTGACCCATGTATAGTCTAAGTGAACTATTTGAGACACTCCTAGTGGTTGGTGCTTTCTTCGAGCATGGTCTGCTAAATGATGTTGTCGGGTTAGGCATGACCATTAGTTCCCCATCTAGGTCATTCGGTGTGAGTGTAGTTTTTGTTTTGGTTTTTCATGTTGTGAATTTATATTGGTTTTTGGGTAATTTCGTGACTTATGAAATGATGTTTGATTAGAAAAGGTTGGACTTCAAAAATGAAAACCTTCTGTTGTTTTGAGAATATAAGGGAATTTGTTTTGAATTTTTAAAAGTTGTATAAAATGTGAAATGATTGTTGATTTGGAAATTCTTGGATTTTATGGAGAAAGGTTACGTGTGACCCTTCGTGTTCCTTATGGATGTTAAAAAATGTGTTTGTGTGTATAGGGAGAGTGCATAATGGAATGTAAGTGAGAATGATATAAGCGAAATTGTAGACAACCCATATTTGATGGTACATAGGATAGCATTGGTGTGTTTTTTAAAAACAAAGACTGATATTATTTTTCAAAAGCTATTTTTGAAAATTAAAATGGTTTTTGATAAAAATAGTCTTCCTTTTTAAAGATATTTGTGGTTTAAAATTACAAATTGTGATGGTGTTTTGAATTTTTAAGTGGATGTGCTTGAATGGTCTTCAAAACGGAAAATGATTTATTATTTCAAATGGGGGTTAAATTTGAAAGTGCATGAATTTGAAAAATATTGATTTTAAAAAGATCATTCTTGTATTGTTTTGTGATATTATTGTGGTTTTATTTTGGTTCATATTTGATCTAGCATAGATTTGTTTTGTGATTTTTTGGTCTTTGATTTTTTTGTTTGGTTTTTGATGTCCCTTTTTATGAGCTTTTGTTGGGTGTTAATTCGGTTTTTTTATTCATTTGTAAATCAAATTATGCCACCCCAAAAGGTCACATATGTTTATTGTTTATTTTGGAATTTATCCTTTCCCATAATCCTAGTGGAGTGGTAGGATTGATTTTATTTTGGTTTCATCCCATTTGCACTGGTGGTCAAGGTTTTTTGAAGTAATGGAGTGGCTCGAGGAAGTCAAATGTGTTTTTAGGAACTCCCAAAGTGGTGAGGGTTTAATATGTTTTGATTTTTCATGGATGTATGACTCCAGAACGGTGTACGGTGGTCATCCTAGTGTCTTCACAAGTGAGGATTTCATTGGGATTGTTCGATTCCACATTCATTTAGTGATATGTTCCTAATGAGGTTAAGGTGAGGAATGTGGTGGGGATCATGAATATTCAGAAAGTTATGTAGATGATGAAGGCTCTTATTGACCAGATTGAGGATCTAGTTTCCTTTTCATTAGAGGTTTCATCGAAAGATTAGTTTATAAAGCTGGTGGATGAATCTTTTCAACTGAGTTGGTTTCCGAAGGGAAGACAATTGGAAATATGATGTCTCTTACTGACCATAAAGGTTCCCAATTCGGTGAAAGGAGTGTGAAAAGGAACTTGTTTCGAAATTGTCTCTTTTATTTGGTATGGTCCCTAGTTCCTCAGTTTTTTTAGCTATTTACCAACAATGTAGATGGTTCTGGCATTCGAATGTCGTCTTGTGAAAATTCTTTGGATTCTTTCTAAGGATGTGACTATCTAGGACATTTGGAAAAGTTATGTGAATGGTGTCATTTAAAGGAGTAACTCTTGTCTGGATGTCTTCATCTCTTGAATGTGGGGCAAGTGATGCTTCAATACGTCAGATCTCTAGCCACAGGTCATGGAGTGAAGCTCTTCACACAGTCAACATTTTTAGGGAGTGTAGAGGACCTTGGTCTTACATTTGTATCCAATGATAGAAAGGGAGAGTTAAAGTCCCAATTGTAGTGTCTTAAATTTTGAAGGTTCTATTCAGTCGTAAAAGGATTATAAGCCTCATTTCCTAGTAGTGGTATTTGATTTTAAAAATTATCTTATTGGATGTGAATGTTTTGGTTCCCCTATGTCCCTGTGGACCTCTATAGTGGTAATCGCAACTTATGGTTGTGAACCCTTGAAAAGTGATCTCTTTGTGGGTCTGTTTTATATTTTTGTTCTGCTAGTTTTGGAGATGATTTCATCATATGGAGGTGAAAAATCATGGTTTCGCTCATTTCTTGTTTTGGGGTTTCTTCTTCGGTACATGTTGATAGTTTTAGAGCTATCCAATGCAAGAAATTCCAATGTTTTTCTAAGATGTTTAAAAATTAAATGGTGGAGAGACCCACCCTATATCTCATTGTGGTTTCCATTTGTTTTAGTTAGTACAAGCTAAATTATTTTGGTGGGGAGAACCACCCTTTTATTCTCCCCTAATTTTTTTGTCATGTCTTCCTCTTAATTGGTTGGGTGTGATTGATAAAATGAAAGGTCACACTGAGTTCTTGGTTTTATTCCCCTTGTTAAATTTTGAGTTTGAGTTTAATTCCTCATTTCAATAGGTGAAATTTCCTAGAAAAAAAGTTTTGTGGTGGGGTGAATTTTCACTACCCGACCTCAAAAAAAATAATTATCTTAATTATTTTAATTATTTTTTATCAACTATTTTGATTTTTTTTCGGTCATGGTTAAATTTTAAAATTTTCAAGGGAAGATGAGTCTTGTGCATGGGTTAATCACAGTTTAGAATAATCATGAGACAACCATGTGTGAGGGTTTGTCATTGGTCAATGCCATTTGGAACGGTTGGAGCATTGTTTTCTAAACCGTGCATCTTCCTACTGGTAAATCGTGTGGGCTACCTATGTTCAAAAATATTAGAAAATTAAATGAAAAACAGTGATAAAAAAAATTTATGAAAATGTTTTAATAATTATTATTATTATTATTATTATTTATGTTATTATTAACATTATTATTATTATTGTTATTGATATTATTATGAATATTATAATTTTTTTTGTTTTTGTTTTTGTTATTTTTATTATTAATATTATTTTTATAATATTTTTTTAAAATTTAACCAAGAAGGGACCTCATTACCCTTCCATTCCCCAAGTTGTGAAACCCCTAACTACATGCCTCCATGGCACGACCTATCTCTTCTTCCTCACCTCGATGGATGAACTCCTCTTGTAGTGTGAGCACCTTCCGGGCCGAGATCCCCTATAGTGTGACCTCCTTGTAGTGCGACCTCCCTATGGCATGATACACCAGACCCCCTTTTCCCTATAGTGTGGAACGTGTCTCCCCTCCTTCGACCATCTCTTCTTCCAGTGAAACAACCAGATTATTTAAGTTTTCTTGGTAAAAACCTTGAGGTAAGCCTTTATCTTTACTCTACTCCCTTGATTTGGCCAATTTTCTATCTCTTTGTCTCCTTGTATGTCTAGGCCGAACCATAGGGTTTTGAATGGGGTGATTTTTGATTCTATACTTGTTTTTAGGGAATTCAATGGGATCCTCAGGTAGTCTTTGGGTGTGTTCTGACATATACTGCCGAAGGCAAAGCAAATTGGCTCATCTTGGCTTTACAACATCACTTAAGGTATGAGTTTTCTTCTGTTATTTTATTTTTCAACATTATTTTGAGTCCCTATTAATTAAGTAGAGGTATGATGGTATTTACAACCTTAATTTTGGTTACCTTTCTATGTTATAGTGAATTTTGGTCAATGATAGAAGGAGTGCATGCATATACTAAAGCTATATATAGATGTAATATATATTTTTTCTCCATGTATTTATTCCCTCATGGTGTGGAGAATATGTGTATTGAATTAGGGATATATGTATATATATATATATATGTATGTGTTTGTGAGTATGGGCTACTTACGAGTAGTCTCCACCATATTCAGAAAGTGCCAAAGTATTCGACATGAACTGCTTCATTTTTTATGTAGGTTTCCTTTTTCATAACTTTAATTTGTATTTTGTTATTGGTTGGGATTTTAGAAGTTTGTTCATATATTTATGTGATATATATGTATATATACATATGCATGACTTGGTGTTTGATGAAATTAATTGTGCCTCTTTGAATTGGTTTATTTTTTAAAAAATAACTCGTCAAAGCCTGTGGGCATGTTTTTTTAAGAATGGATCATCCTAAATGTTTTACAATAGTCTTATAAAATATTAATTTCTTTTGAAGTGTATTTTTTGGAACATAAATCTGTTATTTAAATGTTTTATATAAAACTAGCTTTTTCTAGAACCTTGAATTGCATTCTGAATACTAAATGACTCAAAGGCCATTTGGAAATTTATATATGTTTTGTGTACATTTGAAATGGAATTAAAAATAGTTTGGTAGGTGAATTTGGTTTCGCAAATGTAAAGGAATGTGTGGGAAAAGTGTTTGGGAAATCAGTTTTTCATGTTTTATTATAAATGGTTTGGAGTATTATTAAATATGTATATATATATATATGTTGAAATCATAGTATTAAAGGCCTAGTTGTCACCATATGTCATTTTGGAGATCAAATTTGGTTTTGAAATTATGAATTCTCAGTTGAAAACTTAGGGTGAATTGTGATATAGTTTAAAATTTTATGAAATGGGAACTCCCAATTGGAAACATGAAGTATTTTACGAAATTATTTGAATGCTTATATATAATGATTTCGTGGTTGGAAAATTTCATGTTTTTAAAGAAAGTGATGAATTTTTAAGTGATGTAACAGCCCGATTGGCACCTTCAACATTGTGAAATAGGTACATCTATATAGTGGGAACCCATATCAAGGATTTATTTTTATGGTTTATCATATAGGGGATGTCTGTGTTTGGGGTAGGTAAGTGCGTTGATGTTTGGTAAGGTGATTCATGCATGTGAGGGCATACTACATACATAGTATATTACTACCATGGGTTTCCTGGGCATCTTTTGTAGGGTTGAGTGACGGTTGATGATCAATCCTGATTAGATAGGTTGGTACCCCCTGAATTTGCTTCTAGTCTATGTGGTTTATGTCACTATATTACCCATTTGAGGTTGGCATGTTGGTTACTGACATAGGATCTTCACCATACATCGTCATGTGGTTTTAAACTGAGTACATCTAGGGATCACTCTAGAGATATTCAAGAAATTCTCATAGTTTCATGCATGTATGCTCAGGCTTTCTTTTTTGTCACATTTGGTGATTTTATCTCATGACATTTTTACATTTATTTTTCTATTGAAAGACTTATTTTGTTATTAGTTGGATTTTAAAATAACTAACTAAAATGACATATATTCTTTGGTAATTGATTTTTAAAAAAAGATATGAAAAAAGGGTTTCTCTTGGTTTTAGAAGGTTGTTACTTGTTTTGTTAAAATAATGAAAATATTATTTTAATATAACCTATTTTTAAACTAGAAAGAATGGATTTCACAATAAAGGTGAGGCTTAGGGTGAGGTTTATCTTTGGCATCACTAATGAGCATCTCGTTTCTCATTCCTAATCAATATTTTTAGTTTTATGTTCTCTCAATTTTTGATCACTCTAGGAGAAAGTGTGGTTTTGTGGTTAGTGGTGACCCACAAGGTCATCTTGAGGTATGTTTAGTAATTCAGTTTTATTCTCTTTCTATTACAAGTGTTTAGTTTTATTATTCTATTTATTCTTAATTATTTACTTGTATTTTAGGGGAAAATTGTGCCCAATTGCTCTATTTTGATGCCTGGCATAAGTTGCCAGCCCATGGGGATTAGGAACGCCCTTCGGGCCATGTCGGAGACATGATAGAGTGACTTGTTCAGGGTTGAAATAGGTCTGTTCATCACAAGAAAAATCTATTTTGAAACCCCTAAACAATAATTTCATCAATAAATCAAATCCAATCTTGGATATTCAAGAATTACAGGAATTATTTGGTACATGCCCTGTATATAAGAATTTCATCATCTATCACCAAGCATAGCCTTATATATAACCATTTCAGCATGTCTCGGGGAATATCCATGTATATAATAATTATATCATGTAAACAGGTCCAATTACCTATACAAGAATTTCAGCATAGAAATCACTACACATGACATAACAACAGGGATATAAGAATATCCCATCATAGGGCCCAATGGTTGATTATAAAAGTTACCATTTATATTTCAATGAAACATTTCCTTTATTCTTAGGTCACAAACCAATAACAAGCCAATCATTCCAATAATTGGGCTAATCCGATGTGAATATATTTCAAGTAAACACCCTAATCCCATGTCATTTTAAGCATACTTTATGCCACTAAATAGTTCATTTATAATCAAGGTTTCTCTCACCAAAATGGTATCAATAATCTATGTTAATAAATAATTGGATCGAAAGGGATTCCAATGAATAAACCAATTCATTATTTAATTTATTCAGTGCATGATATGTTTTCATAATTACAATATAGCACATACGCTGTAATTAAATAATCCTTGTGGTTATGGATTAACCCCTACCTTTAATTGATGATAAAAAAAAACAATTTTATCAGGATTCACCAATAAGAATGAGGGTAAAAATGATCAAAATTATGATCTATGGATTAGATTCATGATTAGGATGTCTATAATTAATAGAGGAACTCTAGAATATCCTAGAAGCTTATATAGGGTCAAGAGGATGAAGCTTCATGTGAGGTCAAAATAAAATTAGCTATGAGACACTGTATAAAAACTGTAGGTCGGTAAATTTCATGGAATGTTTCACTAATAAACATCATGTATTTGTTTTTAGATAGATACTACAAAAAAACCCATCATCACTTCTGAATATTTAATTATCCATAACATTACATGATGTTTTTTTACCTGATTATTGACCAATTCACATGTAGTAATTTCTTCCAAACATCTTTCTGGTACAATATACATGGTGTGTAATAACATTACCTGGAATTTCATTATCCTGTAGACATATTTCTTCCCACTATTCCCTACATAGGATCTTGACACCTTTGATGCCCTCTAATAATGAACAACCCCTCATAAACCCATTTAACCCATTTATAAATAATCTCTATTAATTAAGTCAAACATATATCCCCAAACATTAGGTCATTTTCCCAAATACATGATCTTTGTCTGAAAAAACACTCAGCCACCAAGGATTAAATGAAAAACTCAAAGAGGTACATACCTAGAAAAAATAATTGTTCTTTAAACCTACCCACCATATAATAGCTCATCCCTAAGCTGCTCCAAGACTCATTGTGGGGTCCCATCAGACAAGTCTGGCAACTATGCTCGCATATCTGAATCCCTCTCTCAGGTAACCTCGTGAAATCTTCCATGATACCACCACACTCAAACCAATATAATCACCCTAACACATTGATAAATATCACTAAATTCCACAATCCATATCAGATGCTCCTCAAAGGACACATCATCACTAAGATTGACTAAGGCAATGTATATCACAAGTGAAGGGTATGAACAATATTTATAAAGATATTCCACTTCAAACACATTTTTCATGGAACTATATCACTATGAAAGGGATAATCAGTATTCCACTAGACCGACCTTATCCACTATATCAAACGGTCCAACAAACATGGGTTCTATAATTCCCTATTTCCTAATATGTCATTTCACAATCCTCTATGAAACTCATAGGAAAACATGAGGACCAACCTAAAACATCACAGGTCATCCCTAATGTTTAGTGTAGGATTTTTTTTCTTCTCTATATGGTCACCAAACACTTACTGGTCAATTAAACCTACTCAGAAATCTCCTTCATGAGACTAGTCTCCACATGCACTGAATCACTTGCCTCCAACTAACAAAGAGTTGAACGGAACAACCTTATATACAATGCCTCTAAATGTGTATTTGAGATGAATGCATTGAATATGTTAGTATATAAAAACTTCCTGAGTGCCATATTATACTCTAATGAACCATAAAAATCCAAAACATAGGTTCATAACATGTCTTCCATAACCATAATTGTCCCATTAGATTGACCATAAGTCTGGAGATGATAGGTCATACTCAAAAGACCATTTGATCCTAAAGTATTTTGGAGACCCTACCTGAACCACAATGTGAAATGAAGATATATTTTCTAAATGATACTCCTAGGAAACTCATGTAGCCAAAATACCTCACACACATAATGACTTCACATATCATCAACTCTGGAGGTCTCTATTATTTGAAAGAAGTGGACTACCTTCATCAGTGGATCCACAATCACCCATACAAAATAATTCATATGGGTTGTCCTTGGTAATCCTGTCAAAAAATCCCTAATGAGACCATCTCATTTACCAATATATAATTGGAATGGGATGTATAAATCTAGCAAGCCTTTGATGTATGGATATCACCTGCTGCAAAGTGAAACTTCACTCCACAAATCCTACTACTTCCTTCTTCATTTCTGACAACAAGAATTATCAAAAGAAGTCATGATACTTCCTTTTCGATCTAATATGTACTAACTATCTTTACATATGATAATATCTTATCATTTAGGCACACAATACCATTTGATCCAAAACTCTCACAGAAAATAATACGATATTCGCAACAAAGAGATCATCCCAACGGTGTCTCCCCAGCATAAAATCTGTCTCTCAGAACTAATACCTTTTTATCTAATAACATATCCATCATGATCCCTTCTAGGATCACAGGCCTAAAAGATGTAAAAATAAAATCTAATCGGCTCTGAGACCCATGAACATATAGATACATGTATTCAAAGATGATCATCACCCACCACTCATCACAAGACTCG
Source organism: Viscum album (assembly GCA_963277665.1). Classification (NCBI taxonomy): domain Eukaryota; kingdom Viridiplantae; phylum Streptophyta; class Magnoliopsida; order Santalales; family Viscaceae; genus Viscum; species Viscum album. Next base: position 2,010,715,278 of record OY728135.1, read on the forward strand.
CATGCTACTTTTGTCTATTTTTTACATCTCAATTAATCGAAAAAAATGTTTCCCATGCCAAGTGTATAATCCAAATCTATGTTGAAAGAATGGAGATAATTGACCCAACTCTTATTCGAAGGTTCACGTCCCACTATGAAAATATGTATATGAGTCACTTGTAGTCTGTGTGTACCAAAAACCTCTCACTGATGATATAATTCCTCCAGCATGTCAGGGCATGCACTACCGCTTCCCTAAGTCCAAATCTGGATCCTTCATATAACATGGTACAAGATTTGCCCTAGCTATTTAATTTATACAGTGGTAATTTCAATCTATGAAACCTCGAGTAAAAAATACTCGAATCTGAATCGATATTTTTAAGATGCTTATGCTCGAGCTACTTGAGTACTTGATTTAGTCAACTTTGAGTATTCAAATAACGCAATCAAGTAGATCACAAGCTTATTCAAGTAATCAAACTATAAATATATAAATTAATAATATATATACATTTTTAAATTAATTAATAAATGTTATATTATATAATAACATAAAAAATAACCCTACCTTAACCTTAATCCACTACAACTCTCTTGACCCCCCCTAAATGTCACTCGCAACTCCTCCTTCACTAAATCTACCGAACCAATGTGTGTGACTCCACTCCCTCACTTTCTCTATGAGTGATTTCACTGCCTCTCTTTGGTCAACTATAAACAACATAACTAAGTTACCCTCCTCTTCTCACTCATGCCACCACTCTATCCCAACCACTCCTTACCCCCCCCCCTTGAGTTGTCCAACATTATAGCATAGACGTTGTATTGTGTCTCCTCTTCCATTTCCACTATTTTGTCCACTTTCTACCACCCTCACCGTACCAATGTCATATCTTCTTGTGTTACTGTCTTCAATCGTCACTCTCCCACCCCTTGTTTCCAATTTCACTACTTCTACCCCAGCATCTTGACTCCATGCACCCCACTAACTCCCTATCATGGTTATTATTTTATTTCTATATTTTTTTATTCTTTTATCACCTTATTTAATCATGATACAACCATATTTTTTATTATATTGTTTTCTTTTTTTTAATATAAAAAATTTTGAATTTAGTTTTAATTTTTTTTTAAACTATATTTATCTTTTATGGTTTTTTTAGATTACTATTTGGCTTTTTGATAATTTTTCTTGTTTTATATTTGATGTATTTAATGAAATGTGTTTGGATGGGTATTAAAAAAATAGAATATTTACAATTTTGATACTCCTACATTTAATAGTACTAAATCGTTTTTCTTAATTTAGTTTTTTATTCTTTATAATATTTTTATTATTTAAAAAAAATATTTTCAAATAATTTTCTTTTCTATTAAAAATTAGTGTTTCCAACATGTTATTAAACTATTTTAGTTTTTTCAAACGATTTATTATATAGTTGAACATAATTTTATTTTCAGTTATTTTATTTGATAAGAAAAGTTTTGGAGGATATTGGTGTTGTAATTTCATGGTGTGAAAAACATGATGAAATGATATTATTTAATTTATTTTTTCCCATTATATAACCATTCAATGTTTCTGAAATCATTAATATTTTATGTTTTTATATTTTCATTATCTATGAATAAATAAAAACAATTGATATTCCATTAATCTTTTTAGAGGTCACATAAGATGGTGTGCTAACAATCCTCAGAGTAAGATCTTTTTTATGTATAAATACAATTTTTTCACATTTTTTATTTATTAATTCATAAATATTTATACTATTATATGCATTGGAAACATAAATAGAATCTTCCACATCTTGAGTAGATATATTGGTATGTTTTCTATCTATAAAATTCATTAAAAAGACAAAACCATAAAATGTTACTCAATCATGGTTTATTTTTCATCCTTAATTTCAATTTCTATTCAAATTATTCTATAGTTTATTGTTTCATTATTATTTCAATACATGTTCCATTTAACTTCTTTCTTATAGTATAATGGTCTTTATCACTTTAATTGTCCATCTCCTTTGGTGTTTAGTAATTTTCTATATATATTTATATATTTAGTAATTATATTTTGTAAATATATTTTCTCGTAGTCTAGATTATAGTTTTAATATAATGTTATGTTTTTACTCTATTTCAAATTTTAGACTGTGTGGTAATCTAGTTTCTCCATGTTTCCATCACTCTTAAATAAAAGTTTCAGAGCATGAAACCTCTGATTGTGTTTTCTAATTTATGGTTCAATACTAGTATGAATTTTTCAAACTTCTATATGTTTTTATCAGTGGTATTTTTTAAGAAACTAAACAATATCTTTTTTGGAAGTACCTTTAACGAGTTTATTACTATTTTTCAAAAACATTATGGAATTATGTGGGGTTTGACAATATTCTCCAAAAAAATAAAAAATATTTTTGGGTGGTGTCAAAGGATAGGGAAATGTACATGTCCTTAGGTTTTTGTTAGATTTTATTTTTTATTTTTTATATTCTATTTTATTTTCTTATTATTACATTCATTATAAAATTTCAATGGTTAGTGTTGTTGAAATGTATATGTTTCTCCAAGGCTCCAAGTCTATGATATATTATATATGTGGTGTTAAATAAAATGGAGACCGTTACATGTGATTGAGATCCTCTAGTTCGAGAACAAATGAACGAATGGTTCAAAATTCATGGAGGCGTTTACTAGTTGGGAAAATAATGTTCTAGGGGGATCTGATTATTTATAAAGTTTAAGATATGCATGGAATATTTTTCAATATTGATCCATTTGAAAAAACCGATGAAGTGTAATGTTATGTTTTTATTTTTTTTAGTTCAAAAATAAATGAATGAAACTAAAAATTTTATGTTTTTCATCACTAGATATGTGCAGGTTCTGGGTCATTTGGAGTGATAAAAGATAAATGATGGGAATTTAGTTTATTATTCATGTTGTAAGGAAGACAGAGTGGTAAAACCAAATTTATTCCTCCTAAAAAAATTATTTGATAAAAATATTTAGGTGAAACATGCATACTCCCCTACACTATCACATGGGTATTTATATATTTTATTATGAAGAATTATGCTTTAAAAAAGATTATATTTTTTCTAAGAAAATATTTTTTTTCTCATTTTTTATTTCATTCCATGAAAATTTTTCATTTTTTAATATTTATCTTTAAAACATTTTTTATTTTGTCATTAACTATTAAAAAATTGTAATTTATTGTTTCATTTTCTTTATTAATCCTTTACACTACAACATAAAAGGATATGGCATGCAGATATGTTAGTCGAAGATATTGAAGGAACTGGAGGGAGTGACGCTACTACTGAATATGTTCTTTCCATGAACAATATGTTTTCCTTTTTTTAGTTTTTTTCTATTTTTATTGAGTTGATTTTTTGTTATTAGCATGTTGTATGTTGATTAATATAAAGGATGTATGTTTTTTTGGGTCTGTCTGTCAATATAAGTGTCTTATTTTTTATTTTTTTAATATACTTATAATTTTCATTAAAGGAGGTTTATTAATAATTAAAAAAATCGGGCATATTTTTTATTATAATTGTCTTATTATTTATTTTTTGATTTATTTTTTACATTACATAAATGAGGTTTATTAAAATTGAAAAAATATTATTTTTATTATATTTGCACATATAATAGTTATTATCGATTTTGTTCCCAATCTATGAACCAGTCAAGATTGGGTTTAAGTAATAATCAAGATAATTTCATTAGTTGATATTAATAGATATGAGCTCGAGTACTCATTTCAAAATCCAAGTCAAGATCAATATATCAAAATCAAATGGGTATCGATTCAAATCATGTATTGGGTATCTAGATCTTTTATCAAGCTAGAGCTTGAGTGGTATATTGTATTGGCTCATCTCAACTCGATTACACCCTTACTTTACCCGATATAGGAAATGTGATGATAAGTGTGATCTCGGTATTATTTTTAACTCTTGAAATGTCTCTCAAAATAATTTGACCAAACGAACTTCACCCCTTTCTGGGTCAACTGAGACATTGGTGCTTTCAAATGGGAAAATTCATATATGAAGAACCGATAAGAACCAGCTAAACACATAAAGCTGTGAGTTTTGGAGAAATTATTGGGATGCTACCAAGATACCATGAATGAAACATTCACTGGATCAACTAGTATTCCCTACTATTAGATAACATGGCCCAAGAAGGTCACTTTATCAATATAGAATATGCATTTAACTAGCTTGGCATAAATCCATTGTTTTCTAAATATACTATGGATGATGTCAAGCTGTTGGGCATGATTGTTTGCTAATTAATAGAATACTATTATATCATAAAAAAACCATCACAAACCGATCTAGAAAAGGATAGAAAATCTTATTCATCATGTCCATGAATACCACAAGTGCATTAGTAAAACCAAACATCATCATTATGAACTAATACAATCCATACATTCTACTAATAGTAATCTGAGGTCTTTCCAATGGTCTCACAAACAAATAACGGTGTTCAGATCTCAAATAAATCCTAGAGATGATATTATAACCTCTTATCTTATCAAATAGATCATTTATCTGCATAAGTGGATACCAGTTCTTATCCATAAACTTGTTCAATAATTGAAATTATACACATAAGTGAAAAGTCCCATTATCCATATTGGTGATGAGAATATGAAACATAAACGAGATCTACTAGTCCATTTGAAACCATTATATTATAGAACTTCCAACTGAATTTTAAACTCCTACTGCTCTTCTGGTAAAATTCTATACGTCGGGACAGAAACCGACTTTTCTCTAGACATGAAATTGATTATAAACATAAACTATCACTTAAGAAGTGATTCATATAACTTTTGAGAAATAATATCCTTAAAATAGTCTACCACTGGATGAAAATAATAATATTGCATACCACGATCATCTAGATAAAGTCTATCTATCTGATCTATGAGACAATACAATATGTAATGAATTAGTCCTAACCAATCAGCCTAAATATCCCACTCAACCTTGTTAGTATAACAACCTTCTTCTGGAGATAGAAAGGTAACTATCGTATGGTAACTTTTGATATGATCTTGGTATGGAATTAGATAATCCATACTAAAAATCAAATTGAAACATGACATTTCTAGAACAAATTGTTCCCAGAAGAAATGATAGCCACCAATCCCTAAAGAACATGCCTTGAAATGATTGGTATTCTATGACAACAGTCCAAACAGTGTATCAATTTTCAAAACTCTATGAAATATTTCTACATCCAATCCCAAACTATTTGAAAAAATAGAGGATAAAATGGAATTTGATGCTCCTTTAATAAAAAATACACAGGAAAGCATAGAGAATACAATAATTATACCCATGACAGTAGTCTAGCCTCCACACTAGCTGGTGTAGACTGCATAACATGCATCTAACCAAAGCCTCTTCCATGGGATCCAACCCAACTCCTCATATCTATAACTTCTACCTAGTACTATCATTATTACATAGGGGTACCATATCCCCTACCTCAACAAAAACATCCTATGGTAATCCAGATACCTATCTACTATGGAGATGTGTCCTTCCTAGACTTTTTTATCTATCATTTTCCTCAACAACTTCACTTCTTCTTCAACCCCCTATAAAACACTTGTAGGTGGCCCATACTTCAACAAGAACTATACTGTAATTGAATTTCAACAAAGCAATGTGGTATTTTATAGCCCATCTTTCCATAATGATAGGACTACAAGAAAACATGATCTTGGGGTGGCTTCCCACAACCCTGAATACACTGACTACTGTTTCCTTGGGTAAAATATCATATAGAAACTTATTAATATAGAATAAGATATTTTTGTTTGCCATTACAAAACATCTTTGACACTGCTTGGGGCCACTCTCAAATTCCCTTATGTGATGAGTGCCAGATTCATCACGTCTAAAAAACTGATCAGATGAAACACCTCCGCCTGTGACCCAATCTCATAGTGAATACCATCCTTAAAAAGACTCACCTTATAGATATCATCAGCTATCAAATATGGAAAAAATTGTTCCAGGTTAGTGAAGTATTCGACATAGTACATCACTGACATGATATCTTTCTTCAGGTGCATGAACTCAATAGATTTTTCATCCCTCAATGTCTTGAGAAAGAAATGGATTAGGAAATTCATCCTGAAGTCCTTCCAAGATAACCCCTTATTCTTCCATTTCTGATCAAGAATGTCCCAAAAATTCTTGTCTAGTCCAAAATGCATATAAGCAATAAACATCACCCTCCTGTCTGTGGGTGTCTCAAGATTCATAAAGATCATCTGGATAAACGCAATTTATAACCAATCTGCCTAGGTCGGATCCCTCCCCCAGTGAGCATATGCAAGAGATATATCTAAAACACACTCATTATATCATACATCAATGGAATTATATTAAAATACCTCTTTTCATAGATCTCATGACCCTAAAGTAATTTTCTTGAAGTTGAACATCCATTTTATCCTCATAAAAATAGGAATTTCTAGGTCAGATGCCTTAGGATCTTATTGGTTTCTACTCTTCTAACACTGAACATGATGATTATGATGATAAATTTTCTCTTTATGAAAAACACAATTGTTATAACAGAAGATATATCAATAAGGTAAACCACAACAGGTGACAATAACATAGATTCACTACTCCCTATCTCTCCAAACATGGGTTAATAGTGTATAATCATGACATAACAATTGATTTATTTCATTTAATTCAGTAGATATAACATTTATCTTATATCAAAATTCAAACAATCAATTATATATGACATGTAATAAATATGTATCTATCCTGTACAATGCATGTATTTATATACCCCTATGTTATTATAATGATTCATTCATTCTCATCCAGCACCATACTGATCCATGAGTACGAATCTCAAAAATCAATAATATCATGAAATAAGAACCTCACACATTATGTAAATAACTCATGGAGAAATTGAAACAACTACAAAAATAAAAAATAATAAATATAAATTTACCCTTGGGACTCTATTTTTACCATGTACATGGGTTATCTACTTCCATGATCAAGAACATTACTATATCTTGACCCATCCTATTCTCTTTTCCACCATTTGAAAATTGTAATGAAAATTAAAATAAATCGAGTTCCCTATGAAACCATTTTTTAATATTCCTTGATCCAGAACTCACTCATGTGGACAAATAGGGTTGGTCATGGGACCTAAAGAAAGCCACCCTATATTCCAGAGGTTTCCAACTAGCATTGTGGGTGTCATATGTATAGTGGGATAATTTAACCCCTGGTTATAGAGTTACAACATAGAAAAATTATCATATTTAATAAATATGAGAGTGTGAAAATAATGGAAACAATACCATACTATGGAAACAAAATATTATATTCCAACCAAATAATTAAATAAATAATAAAGGAGTACTATAATTTCATTTTGAAAAGCAAATAAATTAATTCTAGAAGAAATACATGTAAAATAATATCATAATAAAATAAATACACAAGAATCACTGGGCCCAAACCCAATGTTGGTCTCATCTCCAAACTAAAACCCATCCAACAAGAAACGATCAATAGCAATGTCTATTTGCTTTTTCCAAACATGTATCCTTGTAATCTACACTATTTAAAAATGGATTCCCAAATATGATGTGATTATAACTCATTAGGTTTACACTATCATATCTAAACATAACAAATCTGATAATAAGTTCATGTAATCATGAAATAAATTACTGTATTAACTAATTATTTAATTAAATTAATACCATGTCAACCTGCATCCGAACCATATTGATATACCCCTGAGAATTTCTCACAACCATTCCAACCATAAGGATATAACAATTGTAAAAACATAACCTACCTTTTCATCATAATATAATATATCTTAACATGTCTAACAATAAATCCAACATAACCATATCCATATAATCCTAGAATAAATAAACAAAATCTAGGTCAAACCCTCTATATATTCATTTAAGCAATCATTCTGTGTTGAGCCTGGTATACAAGCATTACAACCGTTAATTAGGGACAAGACAAATATAAAAAAATTCATCATATGCCACTAGGCATAACCTGGTATATGATCATTTCATCATATCTCAAGGGAGATCCCTTTATATAATCATTTTAGCATGACTCAGAGAATAGCTTGGTAAAAAAACATTTCAGCATGAAAACTAGCCCAACACCCTATATAATAATTTCATAAAATAAATCAGAACACATGTCTAAGAAATAAGTATATAGCAATATCACATCATAGGGTTCAATGATCAATTATGAAAATTACCATTTATATATAAATTAAATATTTCATTTATCCTTGGGTAATAAACCAAAAATGGGATAATCATTTCAATAATTAGGCCAAGCCAAGGTGAATATATGCCAATGTGAATATATATCAAGAAAACACCCAAATCCATTTACCTAATAAAAAAACATTAATCCTCTTAATAGTTCATTTGTAATCAATGGTTCTCTCACCTGAATGGTATATATAATCTTTGTCAATAACCAATTGGATCCAAATATTTTCCAAGGAATAAACCAATTCATCATTAAATTTATTTTGAACTTGATATGTTGTCACAATTGAAATATTACACATACATGGAAACTAAACAGGCCATAGGGTTAAGGTTTATAACCCTACCTTTAGTTGATGATAAAATAATACATCTAGTTGGATTTTCCAATAAGAATGATTGCATAGATGATCAAAATAAGTATCTAGGGATCATATTCATGATCAAGACATTGAGATAAAGAGTGTTCATTCAAACCCACCTAGAAGCTGCCCTAGGGTCAAGGGGAGGAAGAGTCCCATGATGTGAAGAGAAAATCGGTCATGCAAAAATATTTAAAACTTTTTGTTAGGAAATTACACATCATGTAACTCTAATACATTACATGTAATTATTTTTAGGGGGATACACCAAAAAACCAATCTTATCGGTCGATGATTTAATTATACCAAACATTATGTGATGTGTATTTCTTAAATAAAGTGTGAAAATTATATGCCCTCTATTTGTTTCACAACATGTGTCTGTCAGTTTTTACACAGTGTTTAATACATTTACTGAGTGTGTAATTCTCTTATAGACATGATTTATCCACAATTTCTCTACATAAGGATCTTAACACCTCCAAAGTCCTCAAAAAATGAAAAAAAACATCATAAACACTTTTAAAACATTTATAAGAGGACTCCAATAATTCAAAAAAAACATAAATTTTAAAACATTAATTAATTTTTTCCAAAAATATTATCTCCATCTCAAAACAAAACTCAGACACAAAGTCTCAAAAGGAAAACTCAATGAGGTATGTACTAGGAAAAAATATAGGATCTTTCACTATTGAACCTTTTTTTTCTTCATATGTGTGTTTAATGGAAACCTTTTAATGACCATAATGATTCCATAAATTTCATAAGAATCTACTATCCAAATAGAATCACTCAAAAATTTTATGGAACCACTTTTCCATCAAATATAATTCTCTATACACCTTCAAGTTAAAAAAGAGAAGAGAATGAGAGATAAATTATTCTAATATGAGAATAAATTTTGGTATCTGAAGTTATTATTGTTAAATCTCTTTTATAATACTCCTTCCTTAAATAAATATTCCACCAAAGGTTATCCATTTATTACATTTTGGAATAATTGAACACTTGGGTTTTATCAATTTTAACATTTATTACTAAAACCCAATTTATTGGAATACATGTTAAAATCCTTTCATATTCCCTTAAACTTAAACATGACATAAATTTATGTGTTATAAAATTATTTAATGGAAATAATTTTAGATTATTTGAAAAAAAATTATCACAAATTTTCTTTCATGAACCCCATGATGTCAAACAACAGAAATTCTATAACATAAACCATTATATGGTGTATTTCACCATGTCATGGTCTATGATTTAATTTATTTATATATTTATTTATATATATTTATTTATTTATTTATATAATTGTCTCCCACATTCACTAATTCTTATATCAATATATAAAAAACTTCATAACTCTTTATAAGTCCATGCAAATGGTTTTGTATATTATTTTCATATAAACACTCAGAATTTATTGTTAAATATTGTGTACTAAAATTAATAGTTAAAACATTTATTAAGTGTGAAACTATTTGATTTTAAATTATTGGAAAAAAAATATTAAATTCATTAATAAATAATAATAAGAAAATAAAAAACCTCTAGAAAAACATTATTACTACTCAAGATATAATGGAACCCTTTACAATTTATACCAAATACACTCATATATTTGTATGACTATGTTAATTGAAATATATATCTCTATTCATCATATGAAAACTCATAATCTCTAATTTTACAAATAAAACAAGTCTATAACTAAATATGGAACATGTAAATCTAATATAGTCTGATTTATATATTCTCTATTCTTTAAAATAAAATGGATAGATGTGATGAATACATCACATCTCATTCACCTGATTAAATAAGTAGATCACATGTCATTCATCTGAGTAAATAATAATATAACATGTCATTCATCTAAGAATGAATACTTATTTTCTCATGAAAATTCAATTAATAGACCATATTTTATACATATCTTATTGTTGTAAAAAATATATATTGAAAATTAAATTCCTGATATTTATACATGTGTTAGAAAATAAGTGTTGGGTACTCCCTCCTTCTATTATATGTATGAATAGTTGTTTTGATATTCTATGTTAACTTATACTTTCATCGATGACTTTCCTTTGGTGTTTGGATTTAGTATTTCATCAATTTGTGTACGAAATATAGGTTATAGACTCAATGGAATTATGGACCTATTGTGTTTTTCTGGTATTTAAGTAGATCAGAACAATGGATTTATGATTTAATTGTATAGATACTATTTTTTTAGCACTAATTTCAATGGAGGGATGATGTTAATAGTGAAATTACAGCCTCTTATATCTGTTCTATTCAATATTGTTGAACCAATAAAAAACATCATATCATTTACTTGTTCATAAGTGATGGATAACTATCTTATTTCATTGGTTTTGTAGATCGAGTTAGACACTTCACGAATTAAATACTAAAGAATAGAAATATAATAGTTTTAGCTATATTGGATTATATTTAATAAATTGTATCATTTTTTCAACTACTATTTTCACCATTTAATTTTTTCCCTTATAATTTTTCTGGTCTTCAATATTTGGTGTTGGTTGAAACTTTTTGATTTCAAATATATTTCAAATTTTATAATGTTGTCGTCTCATCAGTCGACATGTGTCTTCCCTTAAGGAAACTTATTTACAACTTTATTATTATTGGTATGTGATTATTACCCTACTATTTTTGGTGTTCACATTAAGGATGTACATATCAGTAGATGGTTCTTGATGTTAAAGACTACATTTATGGGATAGTGGAAATTTTGTATTTTGGAAAACTTGTTTTGAGGGGATATTGATGTGAAATTTTTATGGAATTAAAAGAATAAAATTCCATTAAATGGACAGTTGTTAGCTACCACAAATCCTGTGATGTAAAATCTTCCATCCCTCCTAAAAAATTGTAATTTTCCTCTTCTAATCTAATTGCTTAAGGTTGGGAAGTAGGATTTGATTGGCCATTTTCCCATTTAAATCCTTTATGAGTTTTTTGTGGTTTTGAAAAATGTTTTCTTTATGGTTTTGGAAAAAAATTACCTATTAATCCTTTTTTATAAGGGTCTACAATTTTATCCCTAAAGTGGTGTTCATTATTCTAGCTATAATGATAGTGGATCCTTATATAGCAGTGTTACTCTCTTGATATGGTGGTGGTAAACCAATATTACTATAATTATAGTGGTCCTTATATTTATCTAGTGAAAGTGGTTCTTATTTTTTCTTTGATGGTGGAAAATTATGATCATGATTCATATATATTAGTCTCATCCTCATTCTTGTAAGTGGTGTTCCATTCAACATTGATAGTAATAAACCCAACACCAGCATAAATAGGGAAAGGATTCCATTTTTTCCTTAGTGGTATTGGTTACCATTCCTGATTATGATATTTTTGGAATTTTTTAGGTCATAATAGGCTAATTACATTTAGCAATTAGTATTGGTTCATGTTACATTTTGTATGGTAGAATGTGATGTTGATTCTATTTTTGTACATATTTTTACGTCTTTTCATGTTATTTATTTAGTTTTTAATACTAAAAATGTTCTAATAATGTATAATTTCTGATTTCTATCTACATTTTTCTTGAATATAAAATTCATTAAGTATTTTGATTAAAATTATTCTTTTAGTGCTTTAACGATCAAATGTTCTTTGGTTTTATTTTCCTTATATTTCATGAACATGATTTTAGTGATTTATTAGTGATAATTCTTTAAAACTATAATTTTCAAATAATTTTATTGAAATTAATAGTTCCAATGATTTTTCTCATATTCCAAGAATTTATTTTAGATGTTAGTTATTAGGTACCATTTTTTAATTTTTTATTTTGAATTTGGGAATATAATGACTTATTGTTTTATGACATTTAATTAGCTGCTTGAATTTGTTTTAGTGAATATTGTTTTATGTTCACTAGTTAAGATTGAACATGATTGAAACATAAAAATGAAGGGTCTTATAAATAATTTCAACTATAGAAGACCGAGATTCAATGATTGAAGTCGAGCAAATCTGAAAAAAAAATCATGGATCGAGATCAACCAATGAACCTAAATCCATTGAAGAATTAAGAAAGAAAGGATATAATTATTTTTGTATAATTAAATTTACATGTACATTTTAAATATGAAAAATAATGTGGGGTCAATATTTATCCTTACTATTGTGGTTGTGGAATTATAGGTGGATTCACATGAGGTTCTTGAAGGAATTTCCCTATAGAAAACTAGGAAATTATGGTTTTTGATGATGATGGGGTTTAAGTTATTTGACAATGAGGAAACTATATTGATGATCAAGAAAAATCGTTTCTTATATGAAATAATTGAATTATTTTTGGTAAATATTTTTTAATATAGAAGTGAAGAGGAGTTGAAGATTCACATGAGAGAATTGTTTGTGATAACGAAAAAAATTTGAAGAACTACATTTGAACCCAGATAAAAGTTTTTGATAGAAGATCAGTGGGGTAGATATGAGTTCAGGACTTCATTATCTGGTGTGTCAACCAATGTATGTGGCTGATGAATCTGATCATGTAACCAAAGTCCATATTGTCATTTAATGAACAATATATTTTCTTATTAAGTCCCAAGACTATCATGTTTTTATTTGAGTTTATAGGAAATTATTAAATTTGGAGGTGGCAATTGATTGCTTGTATTTTATATTATAGTACTAAATTTAGATGAAGATGATGGTTGTTCCATGAACCATCAAATACATGGGATATATGTTTACTTTTGAATAAACATGATATATTTGATTTTTTTCTAAGTGAGCTTTGTTCAATCAAGATACAAAGACAAACGAATCTAAAATGAGTTCATCCATAAATTAATAAATCAAGTAATTGCAAATGCTCTATAATTATGATAATATATTATATCTATATCCTGCTAATGAAGACTTATATTGTAGAAGGAATTAATTGTAAGACTTCAGGGTCAAGGTTTCTTCATAGCTCAAGTCTATAAAATGGTAATTGTGTGAAACATATGATTGAAATCAACCTTGTATATAGCTCAATGTAGTCAATATTAAAAATACACATGATTCCCTAAATTAAAAAATTGAAATTGAAACTCAAAGTAGTGGATAGATCTTAGATCATCAAAGGAAATATGAGCCTAGATGATTCTAGAACTTGTTGGAGTACTCAACAATTTCCTCTTTAGACTTGTTGGGGAAGAAAGCACACATGGTTATGTTGCATTAACTTGACAGGAAGAACTCAAGTTGTATGATGAATAAGATATATAGCCATCATCTTGCCTCATAGAGTTCATTCAAGAAATATTGAAGATGAAATTAGTGAAGCTAGTTGTGATTCTGAATTTGGGGAATAATTTCAGAATATGGCCTATATATTTTTAGGAAAATCTTGGTAAACCACCAATTCTTGATCATTTACCATAACCATTCTTCCTCATTAGTAACACATTTTAATGTCATGTGATTGAGGAGATAACAACACCAAAGGTTCGATCACAATTGGTGAAGGTGTTCAGAGGCGACCATAGTTACCAAAAGAATATATTCTTAACAGAAATTATTACATTCATCTTTCACTTATGTCAAGTAATATGTTATAAATTTGACTATAATGATTCATATTTTCATAGATACTATTAGAATGTGTGTGGATTTGGTTTAAGGGGTATTAGGTTATATGAAGTATCTTTAATTATACCAATAATTCTTTAATTTTAATAAGAGAGGATTGTTGACTTTTCATTTGGATACCACAATTTCTCTTCTTCATGATCATGTTTTCATTCTACTTAAAGTACCGATTATAGAAAAATAGAGTATCCTTTTCCTTGAAGACAAAACTAGAGTACTAAATAGAAATTATTGTGGTATAATATTCTCTACAAGGAATCAAATTTATCTTGATCTCTTTTTGGGATAGAACTTTATAAGAGAGATATATGGTGGTGATGTTTCATCTAATTACAATTAGTTATTTCTATAATCCAAAAAAGTTACAAAACCTTTTTGATTTATTCTTTGAAAGATCAATTTTAATTACCCTATATTTCTTAATTTCTAGTTACCATGAATCCATCAACTATTCGAAAACCCATTCTATTTCTCATTCACAACTTTTTCCCCACACTTCGCATTCACTCCATAGTTTCACATATGAATTTTTTTCAATTTTTTTCTTTTTTTATTTTTATGGTCACACAGTGTGAACATTATCAGTTTTACCCTAAATACCATAGTGATTACTATTAGTAGGTTTATAAATAACTAATATCATGGATTTCAAGTCAACGACCAAGGATGATCCTTTTTAGCAGTCCCTATTATTGTTTTTTTTCTATATTTTTCATGTGATAAAAAATGATAATTTAAAAGACTAAATAATACCTTCCACATGAAAAAAACATACCCAACCACCCCTAATTAACTCAGTATCAATTGTGGTATGATAATGGAATGTATGAAGGTACACTTGTGAGAAAACTTAATAACATTACGTAACTAGGTTTAATAAAAATAATGCACATGTTGGTATATTTGTGAACATTCAAAGTAAATTTCATATGATATAATTTTTCTATATAGTGAAAATATTAAGTCATTATTTGTCATTTCTTATCTATATATCACATAAGTTGATTCATTCATGTTAATTTAATCAAATCATCTTAACCCAAAATTATTCTTGATAAACATAAATTAAAGAAAAAAAATCAATACCATGATTTTATTTTATCAATCCATTGAATATATAAAATAATCACCCCACATATCAGTGTATCAAAAAGAATATCATGGGAAAAATAGACTAGGTTTAAATTGGTATCCTCTCAAATTATTAAATCCAAGTTACATTGTTTGGGTGAAGTGAGGCTAGGTCAAACACTACTACAACTTTTCCTAGGCCTGACCATGGGTCATGATGATGTTGTAATATAGGGTAATGTGCATTTTCTAATTAGGGAGTATATTTTCTGTTAAAATAATACATGTGTATGTACATAAATATATAACATTAAAAAATAAATATATTAACATTTTTTAAATAAATGTTACTCAATACACCACAATCCATCAGGGGAGCCCCCCCCCCCCAACAATTCCAAATATTATCCAAGTACCACCCCACCATAATTACATCAAAACAAAATAAAACATGAAGAAAATTTGAATTACTTAAAAAATTCATTCCCGCCTCAACTTGTTCAAATATTGTATAACCATCTTGTTTCATTTTTTTAATTTGATACTTAATTGACTAGAGATTTTTGGAGGTAATTATATTTTTCATTTGATGATAGTATTTTGAGTTATTTTCAACCAATATATAGCTACCCAAGTCCATCCAATCCTGGATTAGGTTTTTTATAATAGGATTTTTATGATTTCTTACAATATGACAATATATTTGGCCATAATTACACCCCCACACCATACAAAAATAAATACTAAATATATATTTCCTTTATTATAAATAAATAATACATTAATATTTTAAAAAAATAATATAGATAGTTGTACATCCATCAAATTCCACAGGAACTTATATAACTCTCATGTTTCTTATACATTAATATTTTTAAAAGGGATTTTATAAATACCCCTCTATATCTACCCAAAAAATATTTACATCATTACTCTAAGTGATTTAATAATGGTATTTGTTTTCATATTATCAGTCTTATGAGATCTAGTTTCCTTAGTCTAATTATTAGATTCATTTTTTCACATTAGAGCTCCATTTCTCCAAATATTATGGGGACCATACCAATATCCATAATAAACTCACTAATGTAAGCATATTCCTCCACAAAATATAATACTATGATATTATTATCCTTTATTATTCAGTCCACTATGGGGGGTTGTTTATAACTCATATATCTAATTGATCCAACATTTAATATGAGAATGAAAATATATTGATATATTAAATTACCCTTGTCAGTTTGAAAACTATAATTAGTGTAACCCTTTTCATTCATCTCTTATTCACCTATAAGTAATCTTTACTTCTTGTTAAGTAATCGGGAATGTTCATAACTTCTATCCAATGAGTCTCCATTATTTGATTGGAATCATCAAATTATTTTCAATTAATAAGATACAAAAGGTTGAGTAATTGGATATAAATACATAATGGATTTATTTTTTTAATCATATATAATATAATTCGAAAATTCACTCTCATTATAGTTAGAATAAAATTTATAATTCATAAGACATAGACAATAAAATAATGGTAAAAACCCCTTCTTGTATTTATTTATGTCAATCCTCTTTAGCATGTTAAAAATATATATTTTCTAACTAAAAATAATAAAACTAATTGATTTATATATATAAATACCCATTCCCATTTTTTATATTTATTTACCCAGGTCATTCATCAAGAAGATTTTTCCCATTCATACTTTTTAAAAATTTTGATATCTATTGTAATAAGAATTATGTTATTTAAAAACAACACCTTTAATATAAAAACACTCCCACTGTTTTAATTTAATACAAAAGACTCATTTAGGTTCTTGGAAAAACCAAAATCAATCATTACATTATGAAATAAGATGTTCTAACACTATGAATATTTTTTCAATTCTTAAGTGGGTTATTGTAAATTTTATACCCCAAAATCACTATTGAAGGAGTTCATCTTAGATCTTATGGATTGTAACTACATCTCAAAATATAAACAATAAATATCATTTTCAGTGTTTTTAAGATCATATTATATGAATATTCCTTCATTAATATTTTCTATAAGAATTCCAAATCTCTCGTGCTTCTAGAAGATCCTACCACCCCTTCAAGGTTCTTGTATAGTCTGATTTTAATCAGTATTCACAAACTCTTATAGAATCATTAAACTTTTTTGGATTTTAATTTAACTATGTTCCAATTTCCTCCCAATTAATCCTTGATCAATGTGTTCATTTTTAATGAAAAAAAAAGACATTATGATAAAGATGATGGATTCAGTAGGTTTTTAAAAATTATATTCCATTATTTATTTTATATAACATATAACAATATACTTTATATTTTGGGAAAAGTTAATGAAAATCAAAATACCATACGTATACATTACAACCCAAAATTCTTATAAAAGAAAATTTTGAATTCATGTTAATCCATATAACATATAATTTTATTATGAATGGATTGGATGGAATGGGGTTTAGTAAAAAAATATCTAGTTTATACATCATACACAAATAATAATATAGGAAGGTCATGTTTACTCATTATTAAATGAACCATATTTAATATGAAATTATTCCTCCTTTTTTAAACCAAATTTTATAGTGGTATTCCATTAAGAGTGATTTTTTTAAAAAAATCATTAATCACTAAGATTATTATTTAATTACTTTCTCAATTATAATATACCCTAATGTGATTAATGCTTAAGAATACCTCTTATAATTTGGTTTTAAAATTATTTATTAGTTCCATTAACATTTCAATGGGTTTGAAATTATTTTTCATAATAAATATTTAACTATTCCTTTTGAAGTCGTCATTTAAAGTTACAAATGCACCCATATCCAACAATTGATTGAGTACACATTAGTTTATATGAATCAATAAGTATTAGGTAAAATATTCCAGTATCCCTCTACCATATTCCAATAAAATATTCTTTTGTAATTATTCATAATAAAAATCATTCAAATTTTTCATATAATGTATAATCAAATCATTCAAACAATCCATATATTTTTTCATTGGAAACGTTTATCATTTATTCTTCAATCAAAATTATTAAAATGATAAGTAATGTAAGAATCAATTACCTAAACCATTGTATCATGAAAATTATTGATTTGATTAACAATTTATAAAATATATAAACCATTAATCGTATTCATATTACCATAATACATTTAATTCATTTATATAGAAAACTATAGTTCTTAATCATAACCAAAAACACATTCTTGTAAAAACATGGTATATGAGGAAAACCATGTATCAAAAACATAAAAAATTACATCATTTTACATGAATATTCAATACATATCTTAACAATACACACCCAAAAATATTAAATGTTTAGGGTATTTTGATACTAGATACATAATAATTTTTTCCTGATAAGATCTTCAATATATCCAAAAATGTTCATCTCACAGAGAACAGGTCTTAGACATACCCTACATAAAACCATTCCTCATAACAAAGGGAAATGGAATATATAAAAGGTTAATGTCAGAAGATTAGTAATGTTACACATAGGAGATATAAATCAGTGATCATAAGTGAGTAATAGTTAATAACAAAAAAATGATAACATGATCATAACTTGTGAAATTAATTCCCAATCAGTCATTCTTATTTAATTATGAATCATGGAATAAGGATTTTTCATAAAAAAGTACATAATTTAAAAGAGCGCAGAATCATCAATAATCAATCATAATCCATGAGATCAAATCATAAGAATAATACATAGATTTTTTGTTTAAATTAATCATAGAAAATAATTTCCTTAATCAAGTTTCACCTCTAAGACTATCGTAATTGATAAGATTAACTCCCATTCCATAATTTTTGTAGTAAAGTTTTACTCCCAAGAATATAATCAGGGACAAATTCCATTCCTAAACTCAGTGAAATCCTCATTCTAGTCTAAAAAATCTCATGATATGTAAATCTTTAACCAATTAATTAGATGGATATATAATTTCAGGACCACCCGTCACATAATTAAAACCAAACGTTTTTGTTCAACATGATCATAAATATATTCATTATTTTTTTATACCATAACCTAGGGAAAATAAACTGGGTTCATAAAAAATTCATCATTAAATAATCAAATCCATCTAAAGAAAGTAAGTGGATGGTATAATAAACATATTCCTTATTTCATCATTACTTAATTAACACAAATAAAACTAAAAGGTTTCATAGACATAACCTTAACATTCCATCATCATAAGGAATCAAATTAAATAAATTTGATGGTATCATAAGATAATATCCCCCCTAAAGTATAACAATCCTTAAAGAATACTTACATAAATAAAAAATACCTTTATAATCACTTTAAAACCATTCATTGAAAATAGGTAAAATAATGTTTCCTTTGGGCATATTAAAAAACAAAAAATTCCTAGAATATTGAGAAAAGTATTTTCATTGAAAATAACCAAGTCAAAATGTAAAGGACACATCAATGAAAATACTATTCCTAATATATTGAATTGTTTTTCATGTAGTAAATGTTAAAATAAATATTTCATTCACACTTTTTGAAACAATTAATAAATAACCTCCTAAAAATTTAGAATAATTAAGTTTTACAATTTTGAAATCAAAGTAAAATATTTTTTAAAATGAATTTAAATAATAATTTCATTATAAAAAATAACTTTCTTGAAAAAAATTTACAGACACAATTCAAAGAAAAACATCACATATCAAAGAGGAAATATGGTATGTTTTTCTTATGATAATTTTCTCAATCATTTTTAATTTAAAAATATAGGAAATTATAATAAACCATAAAAATTATAGGAATAGACAAATAATATGTAAATAAATTTTTTTTAAATAACATAAACCATATAATTTTAGCAATGGAATATAGAAAAGAAAAACACAAAAAATGGTAGTTTATTATAAACCCTCGCCTCAATTATCATCTTACATTGTACGCATTAAAAGTATTTTATAATATGTATATATTTATTTTAAATCAATTATAGAACCATATTCATATATAACATAATATGTATCATTCATTTATAATTTGTTAATAATTCTTTGATAAATAGTTCATCATTAAAATGGCCATTTTGGTGAAAAATTGTCTACTTTCCATTAATCTTTCAGTTGATGGACATGGCCATTACACCATGGTGATAGTTTCATAATATATAGAATAATAATAATTTCATAAGTATGATATTAATTAATTATATATACTTTTATAATAATTCATATAAATTAGTGATGAAAATTAAATTACATCACTTCTTGGAGATAGTAGTCCATAAATACATACGAGTGATGTTTCCATTTTCCCTTAGATGTTACACAATAATTGTAAATTATAATTCACCTTTTTAATAATAATAATTATATAATAAATATCATACCTATTAATTAAATCTATCCTTGTTATATTATTTGTAAATAGTAAATGAAAAATTATCCCATCGCTTCATTAAGGTGGTTGTCTGCACATATGCATGAAAAACATTATCATTTTCCAATGAATTGGATGGAGATATAATATGGATATACCATTAACATTATAACATCTCAGTATATTAAATATACTATTATCATTATTTTAATATGGTTATAGATCATCTGGAATATGATTATGGATAAAGAAACCTAATAATGATTTCAAATTAAAAATACCATTTCTCATTTATGTTCCGTTAAAAATTAACTTATCACTTATTGTACGGGTGTTTTGGGAAGATAAATACATCAATTCCATGAATAAGGATGTTGAGAGATTGTTTGGGTTTTTTTCAAAATAATGTGCTTAAGTGGTGTGGAGGAGGTAGGAGATGGGGTTATCTTTTATAAGTGATGAGAGTGACACACTTGTCAATACATAAAAATTTAAAATATAATAAAATCACTATTATGTATTATCACACTCCTATCTACATTATTTTTTCATATTATTTTTTATGACATCATGGTGTATTCTCACACTCATAGATGCCATGATAAGGACCTTGATATCATTCAATGTATAATGAGATACCATCAGCATTATGAAAAGATTTATAAGGGACACTTCTACATCAAAAATGTTCATTTATTAGGTTATATCATTTCCGAATTAGGATTCAATCTTGTCCAAGATAAGGAGAGTGTTGTGGTTTCCTAGGACCTTCCCAACAATATGTTTTATATAAATAGTTTCTTGGAGATGTACAGATATTGAAGTCAATACATGCAAGACTTCTTGCACCTTGATTCCCCTCTATCTTCTCTTTCAGTGAAGGGTCTCAAGATTATGTGGTCAGAAGAGTATGAGAAATCCTTTCAAGAGATGAACGGGAGGCTTGTATCAGCATCTATTATGATTCTTACATAACTCTTAAGGAGCTATATAGTGTTTTATGATGAATCAAGAATCGGCCAAGGTGTAGTGTTGATGCTAGAGGATAGAGTTGTTACATTCAAATCATGACAATTGGGTCCTCATGAGAGAAGTTACTCGACACACAACCTTAACCTATATTCTTTTTTCCATGCCTTACATTGTTGGAGACACTATTTGATGGGTGAGCTCTTGGGGATTATACAGACCATATGAACCTCAAATATAAATTTAAATAATGTGAATTCATTCTCAAACATCAAATATGGGTCGAATATCTTCAACCCTTTGATTTTGAGCTTCCATATATCCCTAGAAAAGGCATTGTAGTAGTTGATGTGATGAGTCAGAAAACATAGGCATAGGCCACACAGGATTCCAGTAACAAATGGAAATTTATGTATCTCTTCTACAAGTTGCATCTATAGTTTCATGACTGTATCAATTATTTCTATATCATATCCTTGATAATTACCTCTTCTCTCCTCAATAAGGTGAAGTGTAAGAAATTTTCATTTCATAAATTCTTGGTTCTTTGTGAGATTATTTCAAGAGATGAACAACCTCTAGATTTGTTTTGGATAGAGAAGACATCATGTGAGTACATGGGCATGTCTAGGTTCCTAAATATATGAGAGAGGAACAAGTGGAGGATTAAAATTCATCTCATTGTTAATTTTATCTTGGAATAACCAAAATATATTAAGATATGTGATGCTAGTATTGGTTTTTTGAGATGAAATATCATATAGAAGGCTTTATTACTAGGTGTTCCACATTTAATTTGGTGAAGGTGGAGAATTGGAGACCTATATATTTTTTACAGTTGCTTCTAGTCATAGAATGAAAATAGGAAGATGTTTCCATGGACTTTGTAATGGGTTTATCGAGGACTCCTAAAGGTAATAACACTATATGAGATTTCAATGACTTACTAATGAAGGTATACCACTTATTTTTAATCTCAAAGACTTTATCAGTGGATGATATGGGAAGATTTTATGTCTATGAAATCATCTAACTACACCAAGTCCCTCATTCTATAATTTCATATAGGAATGATGGTTTCACATCACAGTTCTTGAAGGGATTTCAGAAGTATGTGGGTACACAGGTAATTAAGAGAACATCGTTTCACCCTCAGTCCAATGGACAATCAGAACAGTCGATATAGGTCCTATAGGAACTGCTATGAGCATGAATACTTGATTTTTGTGGTTCTTGGTAGAATCATATCTCTCTCGAAGAGTCAGCCGGTAATAACATATTTCAGTTGAAAATTCAGATGGACAATTTTGATTCCTTATATGGTATCACTTGTCATTTACCTTTGTGCTATCTAGATGAAGGAGAGGAATCACTACTGGATTCTCTATTCATGCAGGAGAATCCGAAATAGGTTCAGGTAATAAAATATTGTAAGTGTTCTGGTCATCCTAGACAGAAATTTTATAGCAATCCCCATCGATGACCTTCTTGAGTTTGAGGTCATGGGTTTTGTTTTCCTATGGGTATCATCCATTCTAGGTAATATATGGATATGGAGTAAAGGGAAGTTGTCGCCTCATTTTGAAGTGTCATTTGAGATTTTGGAGGGTGTCGATCTTTTAATCTATCAGTTGTTACTACATCAAAGGTATTGTCTCATGAACGATGTATTCCATATTTCACAGCTTCACATGTATCATATTGACCCATATCATACTTCTGATCCAAAATAAATTTAGTGAGATATTTATTCTTAATTAGATTGGTATCCTATATACATCATTGACAGAAGCATGAAGTATCTCCAAGGATAGTATATCCCTCTAGTATGAGTATTTTGGAATCATGACCGTGTACAGGGTGGGACATGGGTACGGGAGGATGGCATACATGCCTAGTGGACAGAGCATTCATCAGACAATATTTCTCTTCCCTTGTATGGTGAACTCGGGCACGGGTTCCTTTAATGGGGGAAGAATGTAAGAACCTGGTTTTTCAATCAGGCATGGATCCTTCTAAATTTGATCAAATTATTTATTATTTACCTAATAGAGACTTCTAGTGATTAGGGACGGTTTTGGGGGTTTTTAGGCTTGTTTAAGGCTCAGAACCCCGGCCTCTTTGAAAAATATATATCCCACATGGTTATTAGAAACCATGTGATATTAGACACCCAGTATCTCCTAACTATTATGTTTTGGATAGTGAGGTGAGATAGGGTTCATGGTTTTCCCTAACCAAGCGCTATGTGCTACACATCAATGCAAAAACTACAGACAGTTTCGTAGAGGTGTTTTTCATGTTTGGTGCATAGTTTTCCTAATTGTTCATCCTAACAATGAGGGTTCCCCTTTCCTACAGCATAAGTATAACATTTGGTGCATGATTTTGAAAATCATGTGGAAAAACTGTAAATTGCATGTTTTTTGGTCATTTTACTAAAATTACATTAATGATATGTTTAAACAAAATCGTCCTTCTCCCTTGCTCATTCTTGTAGACAACACTCCTACATCCTTTATTTTTGAATTCCAAAACCCTATTTTATAGAAACTGATCCCATTAATCTATCCAATGTCTGATCAAATCACATTTTATTACATTACATCTATGATATTAATATATTTATTCCTTTTTAGTCATTCTTTATTATTATTTCTATCAAGGAAACTATTTAGATGTCGAATAAAATGAACTATATTAAGGGAATTGATATATTCTTCATATATATTACAATACTAGAAAAAATAAAGGTAGATGGTATATAAGGAGATTCATACGAGTATGATATAGGTGGTCTATAACTCATCCCTCATGTTTCATTGTTTTATAAATTGTCATGTGTGTGCACTGATTTCATCTAGCATGGCTGTTTAATTTATGTGTCTTTCTTATATTCTTTATAACCATACTCTATGAATTTCATTAAATATTCTAACCCTCGTTAGAGGTTGTCGCCTTAAAAACGACCACTGAATGTATGGTGATTTCCATAGTTGGGCTTTTAGTTCATCAAAATTTTGTATCCTCTGTCATTTAGTTTTTTCTATTGACCTTATTAATGGTAATATCATTTATTTGAATGACCTATTAATTGTTAAAATGATATTAACATGTTTTCCTTCTACTTGACCCCTCTATGGTAAGTGATTAAATTTGATAAATCAATACTAAATTGAAACGTAAAGTATATTTTATACATATGAATTGGCCCCAATAAATTAAAATAAATGTTTATTTTCATGTATAGAGAACCCCTTTCAACTTTTGATTGAAGGTAGATGAGTGATCCTAATGAATTTGACAATGATTAAATTAATTAATTAAGTTATTCCATCCCTTATTAGCATTGTCACACTAATTAAAGGAAATGGTTTTAACCTAATGACTTGTTAAATGGAGTGATTATTACATGGATAAATTAGTATAATGAATTTATTATAAGGTGACCAATACATATGGACCTTGACATTATTATATGAGTGGTCATACTCGAGCTCTCTTAGGATTCCTAAGGGAATTCCTTGATCACTAATAGACATCATTTTGACTCATAGATGTCAGTTTCCAAGGGAGATACCCACCTTAAAAGACATTGCTTCCCATCTTATGGATTATTGGTATGGATCCATAGGATCCCTCATTCATTATTCTTATTTTATTCCTTGGATTCACTCATTAGATCATGCATGATGTCTAATAACATGAGGTGACATGTTTTCCTCTATCAGTCCTAGTCATTTATTATGTAATTTTACATTTAATGTATTCCTTGGAATTTGTTGGAATTATAATTGGGGAATGAATTGTAAAATTCCTCTCAGATTACACTCTGACAAACATAGCCAGGCTACAGTTATTACCTGATTTGGTTGACCATTGAGGTTAAGGTTACCTTGGTTTAAAACATTGGAAGCTCTTAATTATTATTTATACTAAAATCATGGTTTTCTTATTCATCTTGTATCCTTTACTATCATTATCATGTAAGGATTTCAGTGATGGTATAACCTCACATGACTTACTTAAATAAACTGGAACATAATTAATTAATTAATTAATCGGTTACATGGTTTGAAACTAGCTGAGACTAAAGAAAGAACATGTGTATATACATTAGTATATTGATTTACATTATTATATTCATTCTAGGACATTGTTTTAGTTTATATTAAATAGATAGTATTTTATATAAGAAATCGGTTTCATATAAAAATTATTGTTATTAAAAATTGCATAAGGACAATATCTTTATTTGATTTATAAACTTTCAAAATGGAATGTGGGTTTTATGTATATTAATTCAAGAATAAAATAAATACTTTTTACATATTGGTGAATACCATTGGAAAAGTAATAGGGTTTTTATTCACATAATCAAAAAATTGAATTTCTTGAGGAGAAGAGAGAACATTTGAGAAGTAAAATTGTAAACATAATGGGTATACAATGTGGTATTAGAAATGGGTAAAAACAGAGGGGAAAAGGGTATACCAGTCATAAAATAATCTTAATATAGTAAAGAGATAAAATAAATTGTACATAATATTTGTTTTCGGAAATTTGAATAACATACCACGTAAAGGGGGAAGTTGAATGGAAAAGAGAAGGGGTGGTTTATCTTACCATGATGTGTAGTTCCTCAAATGTGAGGATAGGGACCTAGGGAGCTTGATAATACCTTGTCAAGACTCCTCTAGAGGTAAAACTATCATAGATTCTCCAAAGCTGAAATTATAGTTAAACGAAATAGATAAATGGGTGGGTATTTATAGAAAATGTGGGGGTTTTGTTTATTTATTTTCTAAATAAAGGCCTTAGACACCTAGGTAGTAGTAAATGAAAACCAGTGGGCACGCACAAGGTGTATTCACAAGTTATTGGAAACTTGATACACCTATTTTCTTATTTTAATCCACAATATATGACCAAAATTTTATATTACTTATTTTGGAAAGGAAATTTAATGTTTTGACAAAATAATATTTTTAAAGATAAAGTTTCCATTTAAAAATTTGAAAAGTAGATTATATATTTTGAAATATATTAAAATATAATAAAATATTAGATATCAATAAGATACCATATTATATGTTTTTTATTGTGGTTAATTAGTTATTTCATCATTATTACAAAATTATGATTTAATTAACATACTAAAATACTCAAACTGTATTTTTACTATTCATAAAAAAAGTATTTTATAAAATTATCATAAATTAACCCTAACCTAATTTTGATGTTTTGATTTAAAAAATTTTATTTACTTTATTATAATAATTATCTAAATATGATAATTTTAACTTTGAAATATAAAAATATTTATTTATTAAAAATAATAGCAGATTGAAAATGCATTGTAAAATTTATCACACATATTAAAAAATTTATCAATAATTTATATTTAAATAATATTGTTTCTAACTAACTATTTTATTAAAATGAGTATTATCCATAATATCTAAGTTTATTACAATTATTTATATCTTTTCTAGAAAGTACAATTTCTATCCAAAAATTCAATGTGTCAAATTCTACCTCAATGTTGCTAAGAAGAACTATTCTTGTGATGGAAATTATGGAATAACTGTTTTATTTAAACAATGGAATTACACACTAAGGTTGGGACATGTATCCCTTATTAAACCAACTTACTCCCTAATATTATGGTGTGTGATGGTGGTAGTTTCATGGGGTGTCTTAGCTAACATCGATTGAGTGGTAATCTCCTCTAACTTGAACTTATCCCATAGGTGATTTTGTTCAAGATTCACTTGTTGAATCTTGGATTGGGATTAGATAAGGAAAAAACCTAGGGATGAAACCTCCCTCCCAAGCACTATCGATTGGTCATTAAACGGAATGACTCTACTAGTTGAGGCCATCAACTCTTCTTTTTTTATCAATTACCCATTTCTAGAATTTTACTTATAAACACTAATTGTTATGTTACAATTATTATCATGAGTATAGTTCACAATTAATATATTTCTCAAAAGTCTTAATTGACCAACGTTCATATAACAGTTGAATCTAGATGGTCACATTTCAGTTGGTATTGACTTCTTAAAAATTGGTTTTTGTGAATAATATAACACAAAAGTTCAAGAAACATTTAACATTAAAAATGATCTAGTAATTATAGTTTCCCCAAAAGTGCATCCTAACCATGTGGGTTCCCCCTTCCTATAGTGGAAGTCACGTATTTGGGGCATGGTTTGGCCAATCATGTGGCTAAAGAGTGTGATTCCGGTTGTTTGGTGATTTTAATAAAATTACCTTAATGATATGTTTAAACCAATTACTCCTTCTCCCTTTTCCCATTATAGTGGAAAACACCCCTCCATAGTTTATTTTTTAGCTCAAAATCCATATTTAAAATAATTTGATCTCATTCACCCATCTGGAGTCTAATAGAATCAAGGTTTTTCTTGTTGGATCTACAATGGTAAGATATTGATTCCTTTCTAGTCATTAATGTTTTTATTTATATGAATGATGTTATTTAGATGCAGGATCAAATGCCCTATTTTTATGGAATTAATACATTAATAAAACCTATTCCAATCCATTCCAAACTTGAGGATGATACTAGACAAGGAGATTTGTATGAGTATGAGTTAAGTGATCTATAAATAATCCCACATTTTTTAGTTTTAAAACTTGTTCTATATGCCTATTGATTTCATAGATTTGGGATTGTTTAATTTATGTGTCTTTATTAGTGTCATTATAACTCTATAATAAGACTCTCATTAAATATGCTAACCATCATTGGAGTTTTTATCCTCAATGATGACCACCCTGTGTAGGGGGATTTCCATAATCGATATTTTAGTGCTCTAACATGTTTGTCTAATATAGTGTTTTGACATGTGGCTTGACCCTAATAATGATAACATCCTTTATTTGGATGAAATGTTATTTTTTAAAATTCTTGTACCTTAATTTCTTTCCACTGGACCCCTCAAATATAGGTTCTTAAATTTGATAAATCAATCTTAAATGGAAATGGAAAGTATATTTTATACATATGAATTATACTTATTAAATGTAAATGAATGTTTGGTTTCATTTTTATATAACTTGATTCCACTTATGATGCAAGGTAGTAGAATAAACCAAATTACTTGAACATTAATTAGCTTTATTAATAAAATAGTTTCATGCATTATTATCTTTATCACACTAATGAATGAAAACATCTTTAACCTAGTGATTTGTTAAATGGTGTGATTATTACATGGCCTAATTAATATAGTGAATTGATAATAGGGTGAATAATAAATATGTACCTTCACATGATTATAGTATTGATCATACTCTAGAATACCTTGGATTCTCAAAGGAATGCCTTGAGCACTCATGGACTCCATTCTGATTTAGATATGTCATTTTACAAGGGTGAGACACACCTTGGAACCCAGACATTATCTACTCGTTGATTCCCAGTATGAAACTATAGGATCCCTCCTTCATTGTTTTTCGAATATTACATGGACACAGTCCTTGAATCTAGCGTGATGTATATGGACATGAGGTTCCATGGTTACATTTATCAGACATAGTCACAACTTATGCTATTTTATATTGGATGTATTCCTTGGACTCGGTTAGAATTATTATTGTGGAATGCCATAGGAAATGCCCATTGGATTACTCTATTACCCCATATCGAAGATACAATTATTACCTAAATTGAATTTACCCTTTAGGTAAATTTTTCCTTGGTTATAACCTTGTAACTTCTTCATTATTAATAATAACATCATGGGTTCCTTGTTCATCTTGGATCCTTTACTACTACTATAATTTCAGGATTTCAGAATTGGTTATACATTACATGAATTACCTATATAAACTAAAACAAAATAAATTAATGAATTGGTTACATGTTCAGACACCAGTTGAGGATGAAGCATGTACCTGGGTATTTAAATTATTGTACTTATTTAATTTCTTATATACATGTTTACACCTGGTTTCAGTTTATATTACATGGATAGGTTGTTATAGACACAATTGGTGGTGTCCTACTAGGATTTTTCTCACACATTGTCTAAACCACCATTAGTACCAATCCATATTACATGTATGTAGGTGTTGAAAAATTGAATCATATCACTTATGACACTTTATTTCTTGCTTACTTGGTATGGATCTAGTATTAGATGACTAAGATAAATCTTAGTATGTTGGGGGATATATTTTGTATTCCATTCTTCTTCTCTTCTATTTTACTACTACCTGCTGCTTGTATATCTATTTTTATTCTTTATTTATACATGAAATATATCATCGTCATCCTTTTTATATAATTCTTAGTTGCATCATTTTTTTATTACACCTATGTACTTCTATTTTACCATCTATTTATATATACTACTTCCACTTTTTAACTATTATATTATTTATCCACTATGATACACTCTAAAAATGAGTTAATATTCCCCCAAAATACACACTAAAGTCATCCACTAATAGACAATAGCCTCTAGAATTTGGGGAGATGCACTTCAGGCCTACTCAACCATCCATATTTGGGAACCTCTGAGTGGAATCTAGGTATAGATATCACAAATTAGTTTTATAGGGTCGTTCCATTATTTCATTAAAATTTAGTAATAATATATTGAAGATTATGAACACATGGAACTTATTTATAAATTATCATTGGGAATATCTAATACATTTTTAGTGTAAATTCCGAGTTTCTTGAATTACAACTATTGTTATATTTTTTCCTCTTATATTTCATAATATTTCTTCATTGGTTGATTCTCATGTTGTGTTAATGTTATTATTAATATTGTTATTCTGAACATTATTATATCTTTTTCTTGATGATATAAGGGAGAGGATAATTTTTACAGGCATCATTATAGGCACCTAGAATTCACATGAATTGCATATTAGCAGACCATATAAGTGAATTTAACATATTTCATTGCTAGATATGCATGTGATTGTTGAGTGACATTTTTCTATATATTATTCTTCATCTAGTCTTTGGTTACGATTGATAGATTTCTATTTTAAATTAATTAGTTTTATGGTACCTCCAATGATGGAATAGGTAATTTACAAAGTTGATCTATTAGAATGTAATTAAATGGATTTCCCTTTTAGTGATAAGGTTCATGGGCCTTAATTCATTGTAAATCGATATCCATTTTAAATAATCCATGATATGTTGAAATAAATAAATGCAATCTGAAAAATAGAATCATGATTTGTGAAATTAAATGGTTTCAAGTAAATGATGGGGCAAGGTATAGTTGACCCTTCATCATCTGGAACCCCTACGATTGAAAAAATGACACCTGTAGATACTTTTCTATTTAAGGGTGTAGTTGGGGTAGTATACCATGGGTAGTGATCCCTTTCCTTTCCATCATTTTTTACTTTTTCTATCTATATTATTAAATTTTGTAATGATATGTGGGATTGGAATTTTTATACCAATTCTACCATGACGTCCTTGTGTCATGCACCATAATAGTGGCAATGACCATGCTCCACATGTGGTGGTGCAGGAGCTTCCAGCCATACCGCCCAGAGTTCCACTTGAGAAACCACCTTTTCTATAAGGTATAGGAAAATACTCTCAACATTGTGATTATTTCTTATAGATAATTTAATCAATGAAAGATGATTCATGACCTACTCCTATAATGGATGATCTGACATGTGAGTTCCTACACTAGTATCCTCCTACCTTCTGAAGTTATAGTGGTCCACAGACTACTGAGTCTTATCTAGAGGCCACCATAGATATCTTTGAGCGTCTATTGATGCCTCTAGAGTGGAGGGTCAAGCTTATTAATTACATGCTATAATATTTGACCAAGTGCTGGTAGGATGTAATTAACCAGACTAGTCTCTATCAGGGCATGGTATGGGATGATTTGTAGATATCTTTCTTTGAATAATTTTATCCTCAAGTGTTGGGAGCTGACCAAGACCTAAAGTTCATTCATCTAGAGTAGGTTATTATATTATTCATGGAGTATTTAGTGTGTTTCACTAAGTTATATCACTTTTCACCACTTTGATATGGTGATGGAAATTCACATGCTTGATGATTCAAGGATGGGATCCAAAAAGAATTCCATACTTAGGTGAATGTATTTAACAAGCCTAATTTTACTAATATTTTCAAGAAGATGCTTATAAAAGAGTAAAACCTAAGGGAAGGATAAAGAATCATGAATAGAGGATCAATGACATGGTAGTCCAGTGGTTCTTTCAGTAGTAGAAAGCGATTATTCAAGGTTTATCATCCAAGAAATGGGATCCATGGTACATGTATTGGTATCTCTATAGTGATCCATCAGTGTGGATGACAAGGGAATCTTAATACTTAGTGTGACAGACACCCTATGGAATGTTGGGCATGCAGTATTGTGGTGAATCTTCATAGATTATGTCATACTTTTCAATCGTCTTCTAGTGGAATAGGTTATGAAATTGTTCCATCATTTGGGGTATGTTCATTAACACTACGTGTGATAGGGAATTGCAGTAGCACTAGTAGGGGTGTCCAATTAGGAGTTCATGGATGCAGTAGTCATACTTTTTCTTTTTAGTAGCGATAATAGATCCATCCTGATTGGGTTAGTCCAATTGTAGAACAAGTCCATAAATTAGGCTAGTTCCATTATTTATAGATAATACCTGATTATTAGAGTTCAAGACCATATATAGTATAATGTATCATTATAGTATCCTCTACTATAGTATATACATTTCCTGATAAAAGTGATTTACACTTTGTTTTCTATTTACTTATCATGAAAAGTATTGTGCTGGAAATACAATATTATTGTTGTTTAATGATCTTAAATACAACATTGGGAGTATGTTCAGATGGAATACACAAATATAAGGATTTCCCCCTTGAGGTATGTAATTTATCTTTCTTAAGGTACTTCCTTGTCATCAAGATCATGGTCTTATATGTCATTCTTGGGATGGATTTTTTGGTCCTGTATCACGCGTTTGTAGAATTCTATTATCATAGGGTATCTTTTCCATCGCCAGAGGGGTGTATTTTTCCACATAAGGGTAATTGAGATGTCTAGGAATGTAGATCTAGACCAAATCATCATGGTATAAGTATAGTGACTTCCCATATTTTCATTCTCCTCATGGAGTATCAGCGTTTACATCAGGATGAATTCCATGTAGTAGGATATCATTTCAAGGATGTCTTTCCTGATGATTTTTCTAGACTAAATCATGATAGATAGTTAAGTTTTATGATTTATCTCATTCTTGGAGCAGATCCAGTGTCCATTCCTCCATATATGATGTCACCTTCTAAGCTCAAAGATCTTAATCAGTAGTTGGTGGAGTGAGAGGGAAAAGGGTTTATGTAGAACAGTACTTCCTCTTGCGGTTCGCCTGTGTTTTTTCTAACAAGGAATATGGTTCTAATAGTTCATTGATGTTTTATGGATGGATGTAATAGATTATTGTCAAAAACTAGAATCCACTTCTTTGAATAGATGATCTTTTTTAACATGTTCGACGAGTTAGAGTGTTTTCTAAGATCTACATGAGATCGAGTTATCATCAGGTGTGATTCAAGCCATCATGAATACCTCTTACAAATTTTTGTATTAGGTCTGGTCTGTATGGGTATAATTTTATTTAGATTATTTTTATGAAGATGTCTTCCATTTTCATGGCTCTAATTATTAGGTCATTCATCCCTATCTAGATTATTTTGTAGTAGTCTTTTTCAATGACGTCTTGGTTTATTCTCACACTCATAGTGGCCATGTTAATCACCTTGAGATCCTTATAAGTACAATTATATAACATCATATTTCTGAAAATATTTCTAAGGTACACTTATAAAAAAATAATGTTCTTTTCTTGGGTTATATCATTTTGGAATCAATAGTCTATGTTGATCTAGAGAAGGTGAGTGTTGTGGTTTACCGAGACCAGACCAAGAACATGTTTTATTCAAATATTTTCATAGGGATGGATGGATATTATAGTAATTTCATGTGGGACATATCACACCTTTATTCCACTCTTACTGGTCTTACAAATAAGGTTGTCAAGTTCATATGGTCAGAAGATTACGAGAAATCCATTCAAGAGGTGAAAGGGAGGCTTGTATCAGCACCTATTATGATTCTTCTAGATCCTGAAAGAGGTTGTACAATGTTATTTGATGCATCAAGAATAGGCCTAGGAGTAGTGATGATATATGATGATAGTGTTGTTTCATACAGATCATGGTAGTTGGGTCCTCATGAGAGAAGTGACTTGACATACAACCTTGACCTCATAGCAGTAGTATATGCCTCACAATAAATGGGATACTATTTGATGCGTGATCACTTTAGGGATTATACGTACCACATGAACCTCAAATATAAATTTAAATAGTGTGAATTGAATCTCAAACATCAATAATGGGTCGAATCTCTTCACCCCTTTTATTTTGAGCATTCTAATTTTCTTTGAAAATGAAATCTTGTAGCTGATGTGCTGAGTTAGAAAACACAAGAATAGGTCGCTCGGGAAACCAGTGATGAATGGAAATTGATTTCTCTCTTATCTAAGTTGCATCTGCCATTTCATGATTTTCATGAGTAGTCTTATCTCTTAGAGTTGATAGTTACCTCTTCCCCCATTGATAAGGGTAAGAGTAGGTAATTTTCATATCATAAAATCTTGGTTCTATGTGAGAGTATTTCAAGATATAACCCACCTATGGATTGTTCTATGCGCATAGAAAACATCCTATGTGTAGATAAGAATTTCTAGGTTCCAAAATCTATGAGAGAATAACTAATGTAGGAGCCCAATGATTCTCAGTGGTATGTTAATCTAAGAATCTCAAAAATATATTGAGAAATGAAATGATATTATTGGTGTCCAGGGAGGAAATATCGGATAGAATGGTTTATTATTAGGTGTTCCACCTTTGATCAAGTGATGGTGGATCACCAGAGACCTAGAGATTTGTTACCATTTCTTCTATACATGGAATGAAAATGGGAAGATGTTGATATGGACTTTTTAATCGGATTATCAAGTTATTTTAGATGTAGAAATGCTATATGGGATGTCATTGACTAACTGATGAAGGTATACCATATCCTTCCTATATCATATGATTTCTCAGTTGATGAATAAGTAAGACTGCTTGTTTGTGATATCATTTAACTACGCAGGGTCCCCCATTCTATCATTTTAGTTCGGGATGGTCGTTTCACATCATGGTTCTCTCTGGGAACACAGAAGGTTATGGGTACACGGGTACTTATGATCACATCTTTTGACTCTCCGACTAATGGATAATCGGAACACACAATATATGTTCTAGAGTAAATTATCTAATCATGCATCCTTGATTTTAGTGGTTCTTGGGGGAAACATATCCCTCTCATCGAGTTCACCTATAATAACAAATTTCAGTTGATAATTCAGATGGATCCTTTTGAGGCCTTGTACAATATCACATGTCATTAACCCATTTGATAGCTATAGGAAGACAGGGAAGCCCAACTAGATTCTACATTCATGTAGGATAATTTTAAGCAGGTTCAGATAATTAAAAATTGTTTGTGTACTACTCAGTCTAGACAAAAATTGTATACCAATCCCTGACAATGACCTTCTAGAATTTGAGGTCAGGGAACTTTTTTTCTTATGGCTATTGTCCATGATATGGAATGTATGGATATGGAGTAAAGGGATTTGTTAACCTCATTATATAGGACCGTTTGAGATTCTGGAGAGTGTTGAGCTAGTAACCAATCAGTTGTTACTACATCAGAGCTATTTTCCCATGAATGATTTCTTCTACATTTCACAGCTTCACTAGTATCATATTGACCCATATCATAATTTTGATCTTAAAGAAATTGATTTAGATATTTATTCATCATTTTATGAGTATCCTATATGCATCAGTGTCTATATCATGAAGGCTCCCCCAGGCTACTTTGCCCCTCTAGTACAGGTGCTATGGAATCATGACTGTGTAAATGATGAGACTTGGGAATGGGAGGCTGATGTACATGCCTATTGACTAGAGTTTTATTTAGACAATGTTTCTCCTCCCTTGGAAGGGGAACTGAGGGATGATTTCCTTTAAGGAGGGAATGTTGTAAGAAACTAGTTTTTCAATTCGGTATGGATCCTTATAAATTTTTTCATGTTATTTATTTTGAACCTAATATGGAGTCCTAGTGAATTAGGGATGGTTTTAAGGGTTTTGGCAGATTGTTTGGAACTGAGAACCCTGATTGGTTTGAAACATATATGGGCCATGTGGTTAGTAGAAACCATTTTATCTAAGATACATGGTCTCTCCTAACTATGTCATTCTAGATAGTGGTGTGAAATATGGCGCATGGTTATCCTTAACCACAATCTAAGGGCCGCACGGTGATGCAAAAACTTCATACAATGTTGAAAAGGTTCTTCTTACAATTAGTGCATGGTTTTCCGAATTGTGTCTCCTAACTATGAGGGATCACCCTTCCTATATCATAAGGCGTATAGATGGTGCATGGTTTGGCCAACCATGCAAGCAAATCGTGCAATGCCTTTTTTGGGTGATTTTAAAAAATAAAATCCATTAATGATATGTTTAAACAAAATCCTCATTATTCCTTGAGAATTACAATATTAAACACTCTATTTCCCTTATTTTTGAACTCCAAATCGTTATTTTATATATATTTATCCCATTCATCGATCCAAATATCATTAAAATCACATTTTTTCGTGTTAAATATGCATCATTAAGATCATGATTCCTTTTTAGTCGTTCTTTGTTCTTATTTCTATCAATGAAACAATTTAGATGTCTCCTCATATGCCCTATATTCAGTTCATTGATCTATTATTCATATCTCTTAGAATCTATGAAAAACTAGAGGCTACTTTGAGATGAGGATAGTTTTACGAGTATGACATTGGTGTTCTATAACTCATCCCTCATGTTTCGTCATATTATAAATTTTTATGTGTGGGCATTGATTTAATCGATCATGGACTATTGAGTTAATATTAATTTATTATAGTCATTAGAACAATATTCTAAGACTTCCATTGAAAATCATAACCATCATTAAAGGTTATGACCTGAATGACGATTAACCCCTATACAGTTATTTCCATAATTTGGATTTTAGTACATTGAATTTTTTTCTGTTACACCATTAGGGTTTGTGGAATAACCCTACTAATGGTTAGATTCTTTATTTCTATGACCATTTATTTTTTATAAGGCTATTTCCATGTTTTCTTTTCCACTTTACCCATCTATGGTAAGTGCTTCAATTTGATAAATCAATCTTACATCGCATGGGATAGTAAATTGTATACATATAACTTGGCCTCATTAAATGTAAATGAATGTTTGGTTTCATGTAAATAGAACCTATTTCCACTTATGATTGAAGGTAGATAAATTAAACTAATTAATTGAACATGGATTATATAAATTAATTAAATTGTTGCATGCCTTATTAGCATTGTCACACTAATGAAAGGAAACTGTTTAAACCTAATGAATTTTTAAATGGAATGATTATTACATGGCCTAATTAATATAATGAATTGATTATAAGGTGAAAAATACATATGGACCTTGAAATTATTATAGGAGTGGTCATACTTGATCTCTTCTTGGATACCCAATGGAATTCCTTGATCACTCATGGAATTCACTATGATTCAGATATGTCATCTTCCAATGGAAAGACCCATCTTGGAACCCGCTCTATGTCTACTTATATATTCCTAGTATTACATTGTAGGATCCATCCTTTATTATTGTTAATGGATTCCTTGTATACACTTCTTGGATCTAGCATGATGTTTAAGGACATGAGGTGACATGGATACATCTATCGGGACTAATCACTTATTTTCTCAATTTACCTTCAATGTATTCCTTATACTTGGTTGAAATAATTATTGGGGAATTCCACAGGAAATTCCTCTCGGATTACACTCTTTCCCCATAGGCAAGATATATTTATTACCTGATTCGGTTGACCCTTGAGGTTAAGGTTACCTTGGTTATAACCTTTGAACCTCTTAATTATTATTAATAACATCATGGGTTCCTTATGCATCTTGGATCCTTTACCATTACTATCATGTAAGGATTTCAATTCCAGTTTTACATCACATGGATTTCTTAGAGAAACTGAAACATAATTAATTAATTAATCTATAGCATGTTTAGACACTAGCTAAGGCTAGAGAAGGTACTTGGGTATTTACATTAGTATACTAATTTACTTTCTTATATTCATACTTGGACACTATATTAGTTTATATTACATAGAGAGGATGTTATAGAAACCATTGGTGGATTCATACTGTAACTTATCTCAAACACTGTATATAACATCATTAGTACGCTTGTATATTACATGTATGCAAGTGTGGACAAAGGGAAGACTACTGCATTGGACACTGGATTTATTTCTTGATTATGATGGAGCTGGTAGCAGATGACTGAGTTGTAGCTCTGTGTGTTGGGGGTAGTTTTTAGATTTATTTTTTCTTATTTTTTATTATAATATTATTTACATCTCTTAACCATGTTTTCAAAAAAATTAGATATATAAAATATATCATTATCATCTTATTTATATTATTATCAGTTTCTTTAGTTGATTGTTACTCATGTATACTTTGGTTGTGCCACCTTTTTAATTATTCTAGTTTTTATTTTTTACTTGTTATCATATTAATCAACTTTGATAAACTCTACTAATGAGGGTATAGTCTCCCCATAGGCAAACCTAGGGCCCTCGCTAATAGTTCGTAGCCTTTGGTGTTCGGGGAGATACTCTTTAGGCCTAGTGATCCCCCAGGATCGGGGCACCTATGAGTGGAATCCGGGTCTAGGATGTCACAAGAACCAACACACAACAAAAAAGAACCCACAACCTTACACACCAAATCAGGAAAAAACTATCCAAGGGAAATAATAAACTATATAGCATGATAAAATAAGTAATTCACAAGGCCACTATGTCCACCAAAATAGATTAGCGAGTAGCACAAATCAAAAACTATTCATCCTAGAGTTTGATCCCAAAACTATAAAATTGTTCAACATAAAAGGATAATCCAAAATAAAAGACTATACAAACAATACATGAATCCCAAAAAAATTGACCAAGATTACCTCACAAAAATGGTGAATGGTTTCTTGGCCCATGAATCTTGATGAAAAATTTTCAATCATTACATGAATCTCCTTTTGTAAAAATTACAGAAATCATAGTTGTAGAATGGTTTGTAGATGAATAAATTAATGAAAAAATATGAAAAAGGAGGACATGAGACATGGTGATTTTCATGGTTTAGGAAATGGTCTCTTCATCCTTTAAGAGGTGAAAATATCATAATGATCAAGATCATAATTGTAGGGAAATCTCATGGTATTGGACACACATAAAAACTGCAGCTCAAATGATCTAATTAATATGATGATATAATTTTTCCACCAACCACATAGTATTTTAATAACTCTATAATAGCTAGTGGTCAGAATTTCATGTATCTATAGTATCGATATCTCTAAATTACGAGATGCTATAATAACAATGTCAAAGTCTACAGTATTATAGTTCCCTCCGAGTACTCCAAGACAACTCTACTATAATGAGTTGGAGTTGTGGTTTGGTCCACTGTATTGGAAACTAGTAGTTGGATCAAATCCATCTAATGGGTCAGGATACACCATTCCAACAATATCTCATGTTCATACTGATCTTCTATGTTATCCATGTTCGATGCTATTATCATAGACAACATAATTAATTTGAGTGTCTCTTCTTCTTCACTCACCAGCATATTATTTCACCAAAAAGTATCAATTGCATGCTAATGACACTTGAAATACTGTTTTTTTTTTCGCTTTCCATTATCCTACTATGTTATCTCAAATTATACCTCTCACCCCTATTCATCAAAGACGACCAATAGGGGCATAAAAAAGATTCAACTTCTATATCACCATTTTCTTTTTCAATGTATCTACTAGATTGTTGGTTCCATGAATCAGTTTCAATTCCAATAACCTATCCAATATCAAACATATATTAAAATGGTATTTCAACTGAATATGATTCATTTAGGCATTAAATAATCAGTTTTTTGCAAGATTTAAGTCATTATAACTATTACATGAAACAAATTTTCCACTCTCTTTCTACCCAGAAAATCAATAAATTTTTTCATCCAAACCATCTCCATCCTGTTTTCTATTAACAAAATTATCCATCCTCTTTAGTGGATAAATGCACCTTGTAGAACTAAGATATCCATATTTCTTGAATCCTCTATAGATAAATATGAAACTTTTGGTACTCATACGACTCTTGAAATCACATCCATGGTCAGCATCCCAATACTCATATAATTAATTTTTTTACTAAATCCCAATGATACTTCTTTACTTCACATCAGGTATCTCATTATCCACTACACTGATTCTCAATGATTCTTTATAGGGTTATCTATGTAACAAATTAATGTTTTATCAACGGAATTATCTTCTTATAATTATGTCTTATAGTACTAATCACATAATATTACTTATATATTTCAATACAAACCTTATAAATGAAGAATGCGTGAAATAAATGGTATCTCTAGAAGTTAGGGATCTTATACTCAGGAAATACTAACTTGGACATTGAAATAATAATGTGACCCTTATTAATAGTAAACTGACCAATGTAATACTAACATCACCAATGAATGTATAAATAAAATTTATCCATATTATATGTGGCAATGTGATATAAATATATCAAAGTATAAGTAAGTAAATACTTTAATAATTATTAATTAAATGTTGGTTTTTTTGTATGTCATGTGTATTTAATTAAAATTTTATGATTAATTTAATAATTTAAAAGAAAATTAATTTTCATAAAATGTATTCATAAATTATTGTTTTTTTGTATTACTATTATAGCACAATTTTATGAGACATTAGTTAATTTTTCAAAGTATTATAAAATCAGTAATAATTTAAAAATATTTATTTTTTCAATTAAATGATTATTTTATTTAAAAAATAAATATCTCAGATTTAGAGAACAATTTTCATAAAATGGAGTTCATTTTTGATTCTTCACATCAAAAAAATTTTGGGTGAATTTTTGGTGTCTCTAAAATACTTGAATTATTGTGAATAGTAAAATATAGTGATTTTTTATATATATTAATTATATGTTAAATACACTATTTATTGATTCATTGATTATGTAAGAACTTTTGTTTTTAAATCACATGAAATCTACTATTTTCTATAACAATAATAAATAGTATTACTTTTCTTGAGCAAAAAAATAAAATAAAAAATAAATTATTCCAAAAACTGTCTTATCCTCCACAATAAAAACCACCCTCACCCCTCTTCTCATCAATACTCTCAAGACTTGTGCCTAGTCTAAATTATACTCAAATACCTCCCAAATACCCTATTCCACTTCCATCCACCTTTCATCTAATCAAAATACCAAATACTCTCCCTTAAAGCGGTTCTCAAAGAAGATATATTCAAGGGGTAAATTCCTCTTTTCATTTCCTTTATTTTCTTTCTGGTTCCATTATTTTATTTTTCTTTCATCACCTCCTTTAATAAAATTGTTATGATAATTCCAATACCTTACATGTAATTTAATGTTTTTTATAATAGAATAATTCATCATCATATCTCATTTTCCGCATTTTATTCTAGAAATGAAAATACCATCTGAGATGTGTGAATTTGTCACATTCAAGGGTGACTGGTCTTTAATTTCTATTATTGTCTTCAATTTTGGACAAGAAACCATTTTGGTGGTCAAACCAGTCTATAAATTGAGTATTTTTTATAATTTAAGGTTTTTGAATCTTTTATACACATTATATTAATTTTGAAATAAAAAAGTGTTTGATGTGATCTAAAACCACCAATTAACCAAAAAGGATATCATTAAAGTTTTATATAAGGTTTCATCTATATTCCGAATAACCTAATGAATTTTATAACCATGTAATCTTTGGAATGATTAATAATAACATAAAACATCAATTTTTTACAACCATTCTCATCTTACATGTTTATCCTTATTTGTATATAAGTGAACCAATCATGAAAACCATAGAAAAAACTCTCCCAAACAATGAAATTGAACATCTTAACCCATAAAAACATCAGGAATGAACTTAATAAGATTAAATTAAATCATTTAAATATATAATTGGTTATGTAAATATTAATTAATTAATTTAATTTGGTTATCCAGGACATTAAGATCATGTGAAGGACACCTTCAGACTTAAGGTTAGGGACTCTACCCGAACCTCTATTATACCTTTGGGTTGTTCTATCAATCTTTTTACCAAAATAATGTTATCTTTTCTTTTTATTTATATCTTATAAATTTTGTTTATATTCTCTGAAATCATGTATCAAGATCCATTCCTCAATATATTTTGGGGATATACTTATTTTTTAATTACCCCCCTCAGTACTTCCAGATAATAAAACACATTTTAAGGGAACTTTCCAAATTCTTACCCATTTTCAAGTATAATATAAAATCCTTTTTTAAGATACCATTATTTTTATTAAACAACTATATTTTTTATGAAAATCTCCTTGGTTTACTTATTCCTTTATATAAAATATTATACTCTTTTATGTTTTAAATGACCTTTGATATTTTTCATTTCACTACACAAAAATGTTTTAATTCTAAAGTTTCATAAGAACTCTTTTTATATGTTATTACTCAATATTGAAATCACATTGATGATATATTCCAATTATAACCTATGATTATCCATGAATGATCTAATTCCTTTCCCTCATGGGAGTTTTTATGATACTCCCATTTTTTATGAATTATGACATGATTATGATACCAAATTCATACTATGGGTAACCCTTATGTTTATGTATGATTGATTGTGTATGATTATATATGTGGAAATAATGTTCATAAATATTTTATGATGAGTGATCCCATATAGTGCTCCAATACATTGTGTAATTATTAGTCTCATGAGACTTTATGTGCAATGGTCTTGGTGGTTTGCCTTGAATCGGGCTACCATGTGCAATGGTCTTGGTGGTTATCCTTGAATTGTGCTCCTCTATGTCCAATTAGCCTTAAAACATTACTATGACACCATATTTATAAGATTATATGTTTATTTGTTATTATTCCATATGATTCATGTCTTTTTATATCATTATTTCATGCCTCCTAACCCAGGTGCTAAATTCATTTATTATGCTTATTCCCTAACTAGGCATTTATCTCATCACTTTGTTCATGTTATCCGTAGGTTATCA
This sequence comes from Viscum album, assembly GCA_963277665.1. Lineage (NCBI taxonomy): Eukaryota > Viridiplantae > Streptophyta > Magnoliopsida > Santalales > Viscaceae > Viscum > Viscum album. The sequence continues at coordinate 2,010,758,395 of OY728135.1, forward strand.
TATGAATATGTGTGAGAACAATGGATGTTAGGAGTTCTTTATAAAGATTAAATAAATAAATGTTTTATTTATTCCCATGTTTTTTGGGTTTATGTACATATCCTTCCAATTCAATTGACTTTACGATCATTGGATTATAATATGATGTTTTACTATGCTTAAAATCATGTAATCAAATTTGTTTAAGGATAGTATCTCTATAGTTGGTATCATAGGATGGTCTATTTATTTTTGGAGACTAGTAATTGAGCACATTATTAGAACATTTGGGATGAGACTAAGTATAAGAAAACATCCCCGAATTTTGGTAAGTATAGAGTAAGTAGTTTATCAAGAAAATACATCATTGTATATATAGGAACAAGTGGATGTGGCTCTAGAATAGATATATCTAGGGGTAAAACTCAAAAAAACCGTTTTGATCTATAATCGAATGGTAATTGAGGCATGACAGCGGGCCTTTCTTCATTCCTCGTTTAACACTCCATAGGGATATGCTTTTGTAAATTCATTAGCTTAGTATAAATAATTTTTAATGTGTCAAAAAAATAGCCCATAAGAATTAGTGTAAGGAAACAAATCATGGATAACCTAAATTGAATCCTAGATAATCACAAGTTATGAAAGAATTTTACTTTAAGATTTTATCCTTTTATGTTTGAAGTTTATTTTGTATGCTTAATACCTATGTATTCAAGCCACCTAATTAACCGTTCTTTTTTAGTTAATGGTGAAAAATAGAAGAACATGTGCTGAAAATAAATGTGATAGGTAATGTGATTATTTCCCTAATGATATTCCATATATGACAGAAATGGGTTCTCCTAACATCAAGATGGTACTTGCTTAGATTTCCCACATTATGAATAATAACTTGAATCATGTGGAACACCCTCCTACTACAAGGAAAGAGAATGTTGTTGTTTAATTTCTCATGTGGAAAAAATCCCATGTTTAGTGGATCATATAGTAATCTCCTCATGTAACAGTGGATTAACACTATTGAAATGTTATTTTATGTCTTCAAGTGCTCAAAAGAAGATAAATTCATTCCAGAGATCAATCGTTTTGATGGGGAAACTAATAAGTGGGGGAAACTATTCAAGAATATGATATCCAAGGAGGAAATTGATTCCATGGATGGGGAGGAATTTTAGAAAATGTTTTTCAATAAATATTTTCCCTGAACCCTCCACCTCAAGATGGAAAGAGAGTTCCTCAGACTCAAGCAGAAGGAAGATGAGTCCATTGGGGCATATGAAAAAAACACCACAAATCTTGTAAGATACGCCTACGACTTTGTCAGGAACACCAAAATCAGGGTGGATCTCTTCTTTTCTAGACTAAAGTCGAGTCTATGAAAATAGTTGGTGATTCGTGACTTTGATAGTTATGATGAGATTGTATGTTGTTCCCTCAAAGTTGAAATGGAGATTAAAGACTCTCAATGGTCTCGTGGGCCTAGTGACAATAAGCTTAATATGAAGTCTAATATGGGTGGTTCGGAAAATAAATATCATATTGAAAATACTTATATAATTTCAGACATTTGTGACGGGTCATTTGTGACGTCAAAATGACCCATTGGAGATAGGGGCTTTTCTATTTTTATTTGTGATAGAGTAGATAATCTTTTGCAAATAATGGTTTATTTCAATGGAATTAATAGTTCATTGAAACTATTTTTGGAATGCATTCCCGCTGCCCAACATAAAAAGTAATAAAAACAGGAATTTGTGAAGGATAAAAAAATCCATCACAAATTCCCCTAAGCCCTCTATTACTTGTGACAGAACATCATGTATGTCACAAATAAACTTCGTGAAAAACTATTTGTGATGAAATTAATTACATCCCAAAAAACCACATCATTTTAACAATGTGTGCAACCTCCGTTTCTTATTCATATCCTTTCTTTCTTCCTCCTCCTTCTCCCTCAACAAACCCTATGGCCGACCATTTTCCCCTGACTACGTGTGGCTCCATTCTTCCCATTTTTTTGCAGATCCTGGCTTAGATCTTCATGGTACAGACTCCTCTTACATTTTCCATCAATTTTTTATGTATTTTGGTTCAATGTTAACTATACCAGTTTGGACCCTAGCTTTAGAAAGTTATTTTATTTTCATGCTATATTTGTTATTTAGGATAGATTAAATAGCATTAATTTCTATTTTTATTTTAATCTCATTCACTTTTTGTGCATTTTTTATCAATGTAAAATATAGTGGTTTTCTTAAACCTTGTGTTTATAAAAATATATCTGATTTTCATACTTTATTTGATATTTAGGAGTGACACAGTTGTATTAATCTTTGTTTTGATTTTAATCTTATTTTTATAATATATTTTATTTGATTTTTAAGAATTCTGGTAATTTTTTATTATTTTTATTTATATGTGTCTTGTATTTATATTTTTATATGTATATATATATATACATATATATATATATATATATATATGTTTGTGTATCATTTTTATTTTGATATATTTTTGTGTATATATATATATTAAAATGTGTTTATATATATATATGATTTTAATAATATTTTTATGGTTTGTGATATATATATATACTTATATATAATTCTGTATGTATATTTGTATATATTCATATATAAATTTGTTATATAGATCTGTTAAAAAATTACCAAAATATATTTTTTATATTTATTTTAAATAATAAATCTGTTTATATAAATTTATGTTTTAGGGTTTCTGGAAATTAAATATAAATTCATTGCTGCTTATTGTTTTTTTTATTTTTTTATTCCTTTGATTTGTTTCCTGGTTCCATTTTTTTTACGCGTGCATGTATGTATGTCTAAATATTTTTATTTCTATATATTTTTTATGTTAGTTTTTTTTGCACACGAAAAATAATAATATTTATCCACACATAATATTATTTTATAATTATATTTTCACATGCATAATATTTTTTTACAACAATATTTGTCTATAATAATATTTTTTATAATAATTGTTTTGGCGCATGTGCATGTATGTATGTATGTCAACATATTTTAAGCCTAAATATAATTGCTTGATTTTTAGTAATGACGAAAAAAATAATTTAAACAAAACATTTTAATAAAACGTTATTTATAAGAATTTTGTTTTATAAAAAACGTTAAAAAATATGTATAATGGAAGAACAATGACAATTTAAAATATGTAATATTTAGTAAAACCCTATTTAATAATTATTTGGATAATTATTTGTAATAGTGTGTAAAAAATAAAAATAATAAAAATAATTATTATAAATTCATAAATAAATATTAACTATTAAGAATATATTATTAATTTAAATAATTACTAAAAATAAATAAATAATTTATAATATATAACAATTAATGATTCATTATTTTTAATAAATTGTAAATATTAGTGATAATTATAAAATTATAATAATTTTTAAAAACATTATAATATAATATAACAATGTTTATAAATTCATAATAATTCATATAAAATTTTGTATTAATTAAAGTAGTTAGTATTAATATTTCGAATAAATATTGTAAAAATGCCTCACTCGAAAAACTATTATAATACAACTAGGGTAAAAATTATTAATTTAAAAATTATTAATTCTAAATAATTATGAATTAAAATTAATTATTAATTAAAAAATATGAACTTAATTTTATTTATAAATTATTTATATAAATTATAAATTCGAGGTAATAAAATTATATATATATATATATATATATATATATATCTGTGTGTGGATTTGATATTTTTATATTTTTATAAAAATGAGTTAGAATATATTTGATGTTTTTATATTAATTAAGAAATTGTGACATATATATATATATATATATATATATATATTAATTATTAAAATTGTAATAATAATTTAAATAAATTTATAATAATCATTTCATAATTTATAATAATTTATATAATTTATCAAATTATAAAAATAATAATCATTACATAATAAAATTGTAATAATAAAATTAGAATAAGAATTTAAGAAATTATGATTTCTATATATATATATAATCATTACATTATTTATAATAATTTAAATAATGAATAATGATCATTACATAATAATAATTATATAATTTATAATAATTATTAGTAATTAAAAGTAATCATTACATAATTTATAATAATAATCATTACATCATTAATAATATTCATTACTAAATTTATAATTAATCATGATATATATAGAGTAATTATTAATTAATTAATAATCATTTCATATTAATGTTTAATTAATAAAAATAATCTGTATTAATAATTTGTATTAATATTGTAATATATATTTATATATAAAAATAATAATTATATAAATAATATTAATAAATGATTAAAAATGATACCCCCACGTGCGATGTAATGAAAAAATCGACCCTAACAAATGTTATGTTGTGCCTAGGGTAAACCCCATATCCCAGACCCAATGGTGATCTCCGATTTATCATACGACACATAGTTCAAAAATTATATTTAATTTTTTGAATCATTTATAAAACAAATATTAAATGAATTACCCTCACATGTAATGTAATTATCGGACGCTCACAAATCTAATGTCATGTCTAGGATAAACCCCACATCCAAGACCCATCGGTGATCTCCAATTTATCATATGCAAATTTTTTCAAGATATATTCTATTATTTTCAATAAATAGCATGTGTATTATATAATATATATATATATATATAATTTTTATTTTTATCTTCACCTAGAATGTATGTGCCCCATAAACTAGTGCAAACCTAGTGCCTTAATCTGGTCATCTTTCATAGGGTATTTCAATATGGTAAAATAAAATTATAATTTTCAACTAGTCAAAATCATCAGTAATAATTATTCATATTCTTTTTTTAGATAACTATGGACTCGGGAAGTATACCGTAGTATATATTACGTGATCGTGATTGAATAAATAATTACAAAAATCCAAATGGATCTTGTTTAAATCCTATATAAATTGAAGGTATCGAAGCCTTTATATCATTTTCATCATTAAATTTAGATTTTGTTTCTGAAGGATTAATTAAATTTATGTGTCATAAATGTTGTCTTAGGATATTTGGAACATTTAAAATTTTTGGACTTCATCAATTGTGTTATGTTTTTCGAGAAAATTTTATTTCTTTTTGTATAAACATGTTGAAAAGAGTTCATTAGAAAATAAAAAAAATGGTTCCAAATCCATCATTTTATAATTTATTACAGGAGGCAGTTGGTCCATCTATTCCGGAAATAACAACTCAGAATGACATTCCAAATCTGGAATCTTAACCTTCTCAGTTTTATAATTTGTTGCAATCAACTGAGGAGGCCATATATCCTAGAATCTAGATGAGAAAACTTGAATATATTACAAATTTATGGCTATGAAATCAGATTTTGGGATGTATAATAGTTGTTTCGGATGAATTTTATCTTTTTTTAAGTCATTGTTTCTAGAAGAAAATACATTACCTGAAAGTTTCTATGAAAGTAAAAGGTTGGTTCCATGTTTTTTTCTAATTTATCATAAGATCCTTTCATGTTGAAATGACTGCATCTTATATTATGGTGAATATGATTCTTTGTTTAACTGTCCAACAAGTGGAGAATTGAGGTATAAAGAGTCAAAAAAAATAAAGTCTAGAGTTCACATTTAATAGTTGATATATTTTCTGATTATACCTCATTTACGGTGTTTATTTATGTCTCGCGACACATATGGATTTATGAAATGGACAAAATCAAATTTTTTAATCACAAAAATCTTAAATCATTCTTGTGATGGTGGATCAGGGAAACATTTTGATCAAACACATCCTTATTTTGTTTCAGAACCTCATAACATACGGCTAGGACTTTCTACTGATGGTTTTTATCCATTTATTGCATATGGTAGTCAATATTCTTATTGGACTATTTTCATTAATCCTTTTATCTTTTATCCTTGGAATTTGATGAAGGAACCATATATATATATGAGACTGTTAATTCTAGGACATCCATAGAAAAATGTTGTTGTTTTTTTGAAACCAATAATTGATGAGTTAATTTTCTAATGGAATAATGGTGTGACTATATTTGATGTTTCAACAAATCATAATTTTATATTGGAGATTTCATTAATATGGATGATTAGTGAATTTATAGCATATGTAATGTTATCTTGATGGAAAAGACATCGTCTAAAATCATGTCTATGCTGCATGGATGAGAACAAGGTGTTTATGATTTTTAATGGGAGAAAGGTTAGATAATTTGATTTTAATCAGATATTTCATCCACTGTATCATCCTTTTTAAAGAAATGGAATTAATTTTACAAAAGGCCAAATTGAAATAGATGCACCTCTAGTAGTTCTTGAAGGTAATCATGTAAAATCTATTAACTCTACAATACCTCATGTTATCTTGGACCAACCATAATTGATCAGAAGATATGTGGTTTTGTGAGATATCATAATTTGATATAATGATGTTTTTTTTGGGACCTTCCATACTGGTTTGATTTGTTGGTGATTCACATGTTAGATGTAATGCATATTGAGAGGAGTGTTTTTATATCATGTTTTACACCATTTTGAAAACACCTGGTAAGACGAGTGATAATGTAAAGGTGTGGTTAGATCTTGATCATATTTATAGATTTTGTGAACTAGGATTATTTTAAGATGAAAGATCACAAAAATTAATGAATCCAAAATCAGCTTACTCACTTAGTATAGAAAACCATTTATTATGATGGCAATAGATTAGATATTTGATATTACCATATGGTTATGATTCTAATTTGTCTTGTTGTATTTGAAATGGGAATATTACTAGGTTAAAAAGTCATGATTGTCTTATCATAATTGAAATATTAATGTCTGTTGGTCTTATATGGTTGTTGAATTATTAAATCTAGGAAACGTTGACCAAAATATCATTTTTCTCTAAGATATTTGTGTAGTAAAATTGGATTATAATGCTCCGAATTCCATAGAAATATATATTGTTTTAATTTTATATAAATTGGAGAAAATATTCCCACTGAGATTCTTTTATTCCATGGAACGTTTAATACTAAATTTTCTATATGAAGCTAAATATGGAAATACGGTACAAATTTGATGGATGTATCCATTTGAGAGATATATTAAAAAAATTAAAAAAGATAGTATGTAACAAAGAATCAATTTAAGGGTCAATTGTAGAAGCATACTTGCAGGAGGAAATTTAAAATTTCATTTCATATTACTTTATGTTGGAATATCCTTCAAAACATATTGGATGGGTCATAATGAGACAAATGTTGATGACATAACATACCATCAGTTGTTAATTATTAATCAGCTAGATCTTGATTTCAGTGGTTATCGTGAGCAACGGCTTACATAACAAGAACTGCATATAGCTTGTACTTATGTTCTATATAATCATGATGAAATGACACTATTTTTTGCAGTAAGTATTAATTTTTTATTATTTCGTTAAATATTTAAAAATTATCTCTTTATTTAAATTAACCTTTTTGTATACTATATGATGACTATATCAAAATTCAATTTATATAAATTACATCTACTACTCTTGAGGAATGTCAGCAATAAAAGTTTTCATATTTTTCAAACATTGGTAAGTAATGTTTTTTTTTTTGATGAAATAATAAATCCATTTTTCAATGATACCTATTATTAATAATTTTTTTTACAGGTAAACCAACATGAAAAGAAAACTAACGGTTGATTATGTGTGCTCAATAACCCTCCATGAATATTGGTAAAATATGAAAATGTGTATGTGGTTAATGGATTTTGAGTCCATACACGCATATATGGTGACTCAAAGAAATCAATGAATAGTGGTGTTTGTTTTATAGGATATCATTATAAGGAAATTTAAATTGAAATTTATGGTATGCTAGATTAAATAATTAATTTATGTGATCTAGGACCAAATTACTTTTCAATGTTTAATTTTTTATTTTTTTATACTGATCGGGGGTTGCGAGTTCATCCATCACATGGAGTCATTAACATTAAATATAATAGTATTATTGCAAAAAATGAAACATTTATGTTGTAACATCATGCACATCAAGTTTACTATGAAATATAATGTGATATTTAGATATATTTAAAGGACTATTAGAGTGTGATAAAAATGAAATCACATGACAATCAGTTTATTGAAAATGAAAATGGTTTTGTGGAAGTAAAAATATTTATATTTTTCAAGAGACATCACAAAATATATATCTTACCCAACAGGATATAAATATCAATGATGAAACCCATAAGTTAAGTGTTGATGATATAGATAATGTTGATGAAGTAATAAGGGATAGAGAAACTGAAAGTCATATAGAAGTTGAAAATGATGAAGATGAGGATGAATATATTGATGTCGATGAAAATGGTGATGAAGATGATGATTGATGTATTATATTCACGTATTTACTTATAGGTAATTATCATATTCTATTATTTATTAGTTTTGTAAATTTAATATTTGTATTAACAATCTTTCATAGGTAACATTATTTTATTCTCACATTCATTGGTTTTTTATATTTTATATCTGTTTTAACAATCTCTTAGTGGTGAGAATATTTTTTATATGGATGGATATGATCCTCATGATGATTTATTATTTTTTATCACTGATTTCGGAATTCCTAATGATGATCCTGGAATATCTTCTCCTTCTCCCTCTTGTGTGCCAACTAGAAGGGGTGCAGTCTTTCTCAATTACTAGTTCTCAATCATATTCTAGAGAGATGACCATTTAATGATTTTTATCGGTGTTTAGAGATGTATGTTTAATTTTTTAATAATAAATTTATTTTATATTATCTATGTGTATTAATTTGGATAATAATTTTATTATTATATATTTTTTTTAGTTTGCACTTTTTTTAAAATTTATCCATTGTCCACAATGGTGTGATTCTCAGAAATTATCTTTTCAAGCCATGGGTGTTGTGGGACTTGGAACCCATCATCATGCGTAACCAGATATTCGACCACTGGATTTTACATTATTAAATAATATATAATTTTTAAATTATATTTTATTACTAATATATTTTTTTAATTGTCTTTTCGAATTTATTTTCTTTGATTTATGATAGTCAGAGAGGTCTTATCCGAAGGTCATAGGAATGTTGTATATGCGAGATCTTCCATAAATTTCTACACAACATCAGAAAGAAAGATATGGATAAAGGTTAGGCTACTGTCTTTGATTATTCTTGTGTCTCCTATCATCCCAACTATATATTAGCTCAAGTATGGTATGGGTTGTGTTCCTTCGGAATATGAAAGACTTTTAGAAGGAGATCAGTAGTTGGACGTCAGAGCAGGAGGAGGAAAGAGCACACCTATTTGGCCGAGAGTCCTACATATGGAATACATCGACGAAATATGGTATGTGATATTATTTTTTAATGTATATTTTTTTAACATATATTATGTGTTTTCTATTATAAAATCCACTACTGAACCATCAATTATGTAGTTTTATGTTTATAAGAATATGTATTTTGATCCATGTACAAGAGAAGTTGTCGGAGAACGAAAGCACTGTCTTGTGATTAGTGATTTTTTTTAACAATGTCATCAATATTACATTTATTTTAATTCTTATTTTTCATTATATTTAAAGGAAACATATGAGGCTACAACTTCTCATTCAGAATAGATCCAATCTGAGCCCGAACAAGATGTCATTGTGGATTTGAATTTTGATGAGAGGGCTTAGATATATGTGAATTTGTAGGGTTTCAAGAAAGGTTGAGGGATTGGTATTGGTTCTCTACTAAAACCTATGAGTATTTATAGTAAATCTATGATGGAATCAGTGATAATAAAGGGAGATCGTAGAGGGTCTTCATCAATGTAATTTCTCGTCGCACATTATGGGGAGGGGTTGAGAGCTCTGGATGAGATGATATAGTAGATGCAGAAGCAGAGGAAGGGGGAGATTGAGTAGCTGCATTTGAGAGATGAGAAGATGATTGAGTATATGCGATGAATTTTATGTGGAGTTGTTATAGAGTATCCTCCCTGGATCAATTGAGTTATCCTCCTCCACCTAATTCTTGTTAATGATATCTGAATATTTTTATGACTATTTTCTAATTTCGTATGATAAACATATTATATTGGAAAAGATGTATTACCTTTATGTGTGTTTTAATTTTTATAAAATTTTTTAATGTTTTTAAAATATTTTTAATTTAATTTATTTATTAATAATATAATTGTTTCTTTTGGTAAAGGTTAATTGCATTGGATCGACGCAAAAGGGTTATAAATAATATTTTGGGGTTTTTTGTGACAAACTGTATATCTGTCACAAATAATGTTTTCTATGACAGAACATCATAAATAATTATATTTGTGAAACCTTATTATGTGGAAGACTATTTTCAATGGACACCAGTTACAAAAAAGTCATTTTCAACCAGAATCTATCACAAATGCACCATCACAATTATAGGAAATTTTTGTGGTGAAAGAAGATCGAATAACCCATGTGTCGCAATTTTGGGAAGAGGAATCATGGAAATAGTCTAAAGGGAACCATGAATGGATTTAAATTTGTAAAGATGTGAAATCACTCAAAGAACTATCAAATGGATATGAAGAATAACACTAATTTTGAATAAGAAAGGAAGGTTCATATCTACACTCAGCATGTATTGTAGTTTTGAATCTGTAAGGAACATGGGAATTATGTGAACAATTTACCTAAGCCCCGAGTTATCAGAGGCAATCAACAAAAACCTCCATAGAAACAAATAACATCTTATGTTATCACTACTACTATGGTGGATCTAGAAAATGATGTTGTAACTTTTACACTAGTAATTCATTCAATAATAATGAACTTACTATTTGATTCTAGTTCTACGAATTCTTTCATATCTTGAATGTTTAGTAGAACTATTCATACACCACCTCAAAATATGGATATTGAGTTATCTTTAAGAATATTAAATGGAGAAATTATTGTATCCAAAGTATATAACTCCTCCATGGTTGAAATTTTTGGATGGAACCTCCTAGAAAATATTTTCATAATTACTTTCATGTAGTTTGATGCTATTTTGGGCATGGATTGGATATATTTATACAAATCCAACATTATATATCCGGAAGGGATATCACTCCTCACATCCTAGAGTATGCTCTAATCCTATAAAATTTCAAGGAAGAAGATGAATCTCTTTCATAATTATCCTCTCAAGTGTGGGTAATGTTTCCTTTTGAGTAAGCATATCTTGCACAAATGATTGATACAATAGAGATGATACTTCATGAAGATATTCCCATCATGAGGGATTACACTAACATATTTCCTAAATAATTTATTGGCCTTCCTCTTAATCAAGAGTTTGATTTATCAATTGAACATATTCATGGATCCCTAACATTATGAGTGAATCCCTAAAAAATGGCCACCGTTGAGATGGAAGAGATGAAGAAGAAGTTATAGGAGAATCTAGAGAAGGGTTTTATATTCCCGAGTGCCTAAAATAGGGTGACACAGTCCTCTTAATCTAGAAGAAGGATGGATCAGTGCACCTCTGCATTAATTGTTGCAAAATCAATAAAATCATGATAAAGAACAAGTATCCTCTACCATAGATGGATGACTTGTTTGATCAGCTTCGTGGGACCAGTTATTTCTCTAAGGTGGACCTTCAGTCAATATATAACCAATTAAAGGTTTGGAAGGAAGATATTCGCAATACTACATTTTAAACAAGGTATGGACACTATGATTTCATAGTGATACCCTTTGGACTCACTAATGCTCTAGTAATATTCATGGATTTAATGAATAGAGTCTTTAGAGATTACCTCTACAAATATTTTTTTGTCTTTATCGATGATATTATGATATAATCTAAGAGAAAGGAGGAACACAAGGAATATTTGAATATTTGGTAGTTAAATTTGAGATTGGAGAAATTTTAGAAAACTATAGTAAATGTGAGTTCTGGATGGATGAAGTATCATTCTTGGGGCATGTTATCCTCAAAAAAGGTATATCTGTGGACCCTTCCAAGACAATGAAAATTGAAGAGTGGCCTAGACCAATATCTTTAATGGAGATCCTTATATTTCTTTTTATGTCTAGGTATTATCGATTATTTATGAATAAATTATCATGATTGTCAAAACCAATGACTAAGATGACACGGAAGGGAGTGAAGTTTAGAAAGACTCAAGAATGTGAGGAAAGCTTTAAGGAGCTCAAACTGAGGATTATCAATTAAAGAGTACTCACACTCTTGGTAAGTGGAGAACTCTTTATGGTGTACAGTGATGCTTAAAAGAAGGTCTAGGTACGTGTGATAATGAAAAATGATAAAGTGATATATTATACCTCAAGGTATCTAAAAATACAAGAACAAAACAATCTCATGCATGATCTAGAGTTGGAAACTTTGATCTTTTCCTTGAAAATATGGCCACGTTATCTTTATAGGGAGAAGTGTTAGATATATACTGATTAAAAGAGTCTCAAATATATATTCATATAGAATAAGCTTAAGATGAATCAGCAATGATTGTTAGAGATCATTAATAATTATGACTAATCAATCTGCTACCATCCTAGTAAGGAAAATAAGGTGGCGGATTCTCTAAGTATAAAGGATCATGCATCTTTATCAATGATGAGATTTGGAAAGGGTTTAATATTCTTATATTTTTAAAGGATGGACATGGAAATCATTAAGGATGGAAAATCAGAAATCCCTTCCCAAATTATTTCTCCACCATACCTCATGGAGAAAATAAATAATTCTCCATGAAATGATGTGTAAATTCTAAAAAGTGTGGAAGCTATTAACAATGTGAAATCCTATTAGTTCAATATTGATGAGGAAGGAGTTGAAATATTGGGATCATGACTATGTGTACCATAAAATCCATAGATAATGAATTGGCTTTTAAAATACCCACATAGATCAACCTTATCTATTCACCCAGGGAGATCAAAGATGTATCGAGATCTCATAGATATCTTTTTGTTGGAAAATATGAAGAAGGAGATTACTGAGTATACATAAATGTTCTTAGTATGTCAGCTAGTGAAGACTAAAAGTCAAAACTCTAATGGGATAATGAAACCACTACCCATACTGACATGGAAGTGGGAGAACATCACTATGGAATTTGTCATTGGACTACCATGGACATCCATAAGAAATAATTCTAAATTTTCCATTATGGATCATCTTATAAATATAGATCACTTTATCACAATTTGTGAGGAATTCTCATTGGATCAACTTGCATAGATACATATCAAAGAGATGGTAAGGCTTCATAGAGTATCACTTTCAATTATATCAGATATATATTTTATATTCACTGTATAGACTCGAATATTGACGTACATGGACAATACATTACTTTTGCCGAATACTTAATACATAACAAAAACAGACACACAAGGATCGTAATAGTTTATTGTCTTTCGAAACTCAGAATAAAATCTTCTAATCGTGGTGAAAGATCTTCAACATCTCCCAATATAGATTTTCCTCTTATTTTCTTACCTAAGACCTTTCTTTATAGCCTAGCGAAAAGAAAACATAAAAATGGTGAGCTCAAATGCTCAGTAAGGGTAAACAAAATAAATACCAATCACAACATATTCATAAGAACATATCTTTTGGAAATCTTAACCTGCAAAAGAGATCATAATTTCATAATATGGGATAAATCATAGTAGTGAAATGTAATCCCAATAATCATAACATAAAACATGAAACTTTGTGTCATACACACATAATCATAGATAATAATTTCTTATTAGTCAAGACTCATTGCCAAGACTATCTTAGTGGACAAAGTCCATTTCTGAACCGAGTTCATTCCTCGTTTCAATCCTGTTTCACTGAACCATTTTAACTTGAATTTCCATCCATGTCTATCTCATGAGCTATAAAATCTTTACCAAATGCATTAGAGGGAGATATAGGTCCCACCCATCTTATAATGATACCATTATTATGTGTTCCACAAAATCATAAACCATATATCATAGCATAACCCATGTAATAAAAATGGGAATCTTAAACATCATGACATCATAAAATTGTTCATATAAGATAGAGGAATTCATAAAAATATTTCCATCACAACATAATAAAATCAATGTAATAATAGGGATAGAAACAGAACCCTATATTATCTTTGATGGAAAATAATTTTGATAAAACACTTTGAACTCCATTCTTGAGGAAAATATACTTTCTACTTCAAAAACATTTTTCCTTTCTTAACATGTAATAAAATTTTAAACTAAAAGAAGTTGATTAAAAATAAACTTTAAAACTTGTAATGTAAGCTTCTTGGAAATAATGTTTTAAAAATCCATTCATGTCGTATAACTTAAAAAAACATTCTTCTCGTACTTTTTTCGGAAAAGTAAAAAAAGTACCTCGTACGAAAAATTAAAGAAGATTCATTTTATATATTTTACTATAAACTCACCAAAAGGTAAAAATGGATTTAAATAATTGTAGATGGATGTAAATAATATTACATAGTGAGGAAACATGGATGTGGATGATAAAATACACCCCAGTAAATACCAAAGTATAAACAATCTCGGATAAAAATGAGATTGTGATATTTGCCATACCTTAGGTCCGATTTTCTTCATAAGTGTCCGAACCTCTTGTATAATGATTTAAATAATGTTATTGACTTATTCCAGAATCATAATTATTTTTATGATATCATATATGGGCATATTCTTATCTTCTTATTAGTAATATTTCATTACTACTTGTTATTCGGGTGTTTATTACTTTTTGTTCTTATGCGTGTTTTGTCGAATAAATTCTTATTCTTATTTTTAGGTTATAGATATGTAATTTCCAGATTGGTATTAGTGTAATATATTCATTCATTCAATTCATTTATATAATCATTATGCAATGAAGATCATGTAGAACGAGTCGTATCACATCGTGGAGACGGTATTCCGTACGTACGCACGAGCGATGATATCGTTCCCATGATCGTGAAATTGTAATGGAGTGTATATATACAATTTCAGAATCAATATAACATTACAATAATAATATATAGTTATTATTTACACCATTATACCCATCCAACTATGGTGGTGGTGGAAAATAGATTACACCACGACGTGGAGACGATATTCCGTACGTACGCACGCGTGGTGATTTCATTTTCCGTAGGATGGATAGATGGTTAAATAGGGTTGTTTCATACTTATAATAACATATCACTATATGAGTGATACTGATTTTATTACTTCATAATGAAACAACTAAAGAAGAAGATGTGGAAGAAGAAATAAAGATGAAAAAATCGGTAACGGACATTACCTCTTCTTTGAAGCACTTCTTTGATACCTCCTTTTAGGACACTAAAATTGGTCTTTGAAGAAGACAAGGACCTCTAGGATGTCTCTAAGTAATTGGAGAAAAGAAATTGGCAGGGGTTGGCGGAGCTTGAAGGCTCAAAGTGGTGTGACGAAGAGGGGGAGGAGGTTCCCTTTTATAAGGGAGGAGAGGGGCTCCTTTGGAAAAACTAAAAATATTATTTTATTATAAAGCCAAATTCGGTTTTAAATAGCTCCAAATTGATTTATTTCGAAGCTAAGGTGGGTATGGGTCTAAATAATCTCATCCAATATAATTTATACAAGTTTAGGTTCCTATTTTAATCTTATCATTTAGATTTAACATTAAGTTAGATAATTTTACTTTTACCGTGTCTTTTTGTGTTCTTACACTATAAGGTTAATAAACTTACTATAACAAGCCAAAAGAACCCCAAGTTGTTTATTATTAATATATATAACATTATCTAAGTCATTTGGCCGAACCTTAGATGTTTAGGAATAAAATATCAATTCATAATATAATATTTATTTTAAAAACTATTTTATGTCAATTTTGACACTAATTAGTAATTGATATCTGTGAAAATCATAACAGAATGATTAATTCGAAAAAAGTTAATTAAATCAATAATAACATGTCATATTAACCTAGATAATTAGTGTAATTCATAAAAAGTCTCAAATTACATTTATTTGGGTATTTATAACATCAATTACGTCAATATTTCATTAATA
This sequence comes from Viscum album, assembly GCA_963277665.1. Classification (NCBI taxonomy): domain Eukaryota; kingdom Viridiplantae; phylum Streptophyta; class Magnoliopsida; order Santalales; family Viscaceae; genus Viscum; species Viscum album. The sequence goes on from OY728135.1 coordinate 2,010,774,509, forward strand.
AGATAATTACTGCATCATCTTTGTGTCATAACTAAATTAACATATTTAAAGTCTAAAAATTACAAATAAAATATAATTATATAGGAAATCTTTTTATATTTCTAATGAATATTTAGAGTCAAATTTATCTTATGTATAACCCTATATTAAAAATTCTTTAGTTATTAAACTTTGATTTTAACTATTTTAACCCTTCTTTAAATAAATTGATAATAAATGTCCTAATCTAATCCAAGTGGGCCTAAATGGTCATATATTATTCCTAAGGTTGTTTTTGGTCGAATTAAACATATAGAATAGAATTAGGACATGTTTTAGGGTAATAATAATATCATTTTTACCCTTAACTACCCTATTTACTTTTAACCGTGGTAAAAAAAAGTAAAAAGTTACTATTTAACAAAAATTATTTTCATCTCATTGAACCAAATTTTAGTCCTTGATATTAACCGTGTCTCTCGAATTTTCGAAATTCTACTCATATAAGTGGTAAAATTAGATTTTATGAAAAATTCAGTTTTTTTAACTACCACTTAGTGGTTTCACTATTAATCAAAAAATGAAAGTTTCCAGAAAAATACCAAAAATTAGCCCCAAGCTATATTTGATATTATGAATTCAAAAATGATGTTTATTTTACCAAATTAAAAACATATTAGTTACATTAACTAATTTAAAAATTAATTCCCGTCGTCAAAACAAATAGCGTGTTTTTAAAAGATAATAACTATCAAAAGATTGACACTTGTTTATGTCTGGTTTAAATGTGAAATTACATCCAATGAACAACATTGTATTAAATTGTAAAAGTATATTCTAAATATACTTTAAAACCACTCAAATTAATAATTTATCACTATTAATTATTTTGAATAAAAAATTTGTTTTTAATTAAAATATAGTAATTTTCACTATTCATCAGAATATGAAAGTTATCCAAAAAGTACCAAAATTTCACCCTAAGCTAATTTCGATATTCCGAATCTAAAAATGAAGTCCATTTTGAAAAATAAAATTTACAAAATTTCAAAAAGTGGTTATCACTATTCATAACTGCTAGTTTTAATAATATTTTAATAGCATATCGTTGTTCAGTGAAACTTGGTATTACGTGCTACACACGCTATCGAGGAAGATCGTGATTGCGTGTAATGCAAGTCAAGTCAAGGATGCGTGTTGTGAAAGCTCCTTTTGTTGAAGCGTACAATACAAGATATTAATGAAATTAAAAATAATATTTTTCATAAAATCTCGGGGTGTAACATTCTACCCCCCTTAAAATGAAGTTCGCCCTCGAAATTCGTCGAGGTTATAAATTGTTTACTACCCGAAAGCTTCTTTAATAGAAACCCAAAACTTAAAAAGGAATACCAAAACCAATATTGAAAAACAAAAGTATGAAACGTAATGGTTACCCAAATAAACTAATCACTGGGTTTCCACATAGGTGAAAATATGGATATGGAAGAGAAATCTAACCATCATGTTCTGATGGAGAGTGGTAGAGAACATGTCTATGGAAAAGCCAGCAATCACAAAGCCATAAATTTGTGACGATCTAAGGTACCATCTGATTCATCAGATATAAGAGCACTAGGACTACATTTTTGGTTTTCAAGATCATTTCCCTAAAGTTGATGAAATTGGAATTAGAAGAAATACTTCCGTGATTTTGGTATAGTCTCACTGTTGGTCGTTCTTTGGACAATTCCCACTTCATCTTATAAAGAAATGAAGTTGAATTTGTCATTCGTTATGTGTTAGCAGATCATGTGATAGAATGATGGGTCATTCCATCTGTCTCAAACAAAAGGTTAGAAAAGTTATCAAAAAATACATAAGTCTATCTATGGTGAGATTAATCATATAGGGTTCCTAAAATTGACTTATACTTCTTATATCATACTGCTTAATATAATTAAACTATTTGCTACTAAACAGGGACTTCCTGTAGGCCAGTGGTATGCGATAAAGGCCAGTCACACTTCAGTTGTGGGTTCGATTCTCACATCCTTGTCCGAAGCGACGGGTCGTCGCCCATCCTGAAGGTTGTCCTTTTTCTAAAACTACATTACTATAACATCCCATAAATAATATCTAAAAAACTTCTATCCTTAAACAATACTAACTTATGTCCAACATAATCCTTTCCAATCTTTAGGCTTATCTAAAATACTTCGGTCCAATCTCATAGTATAAAGAAAATTATTACATGAAATGTCATCAACCAAGCATGTGAATACCATCATTTATCCCCCATATAATTTGTTGGTCAAATTCCTATCATGTGAATAGCTTAATCATGTATTCTCTTGAAAAATGAATACCCATTAAACCTTAGTGAAAACATGAATGCTGTTAAAAGTTAACTCTTTCCACATACCAAAATCCTCAAAATTCTATATACTCAAACCATGATATCACTTAGTCCTTCTATCAATCATGAGCTCATGAGTACTATCAAACATTTCATTTTCTCTTTTTCCCTTCATTATGCGCATATCATCTTTTTTCCAAAAAAATATCTCAATCACATTCCATGGTTACCAGTACCATAAAATTATTGAAAACCACAATAGACCAATACATAAATATTCCAATATTCCACGATACTATATACAACATTATTTTGGAATCCCATTACATAAACACTTAATAATTCCACCACGTTGTTTTCATATTCAACATCACCAATAGTGATCACATGTGACTTCCCTTTGTCCTTTTCCTTAAGTGGTTGCTCATGTCGATCATCACTAACCCTTGGATTAGGGCATTTATTAGCATAATGCCCCATTTCCTTGCACTTGAAGCATTGAAGTGTTGGTGGTGCATTCTCTGCAGTATTTTCTTTATTCACATCATTAGAAACCCTTTTTCCATTACTTAGACACTCAGCTGCTCGATGACCTTCTTTTCCACACTTAAAACATTTTCTAGTCCCTTTAAGACAATCTCCACCATGCTTCTTTCCACACTTTGATCATAAGGAAACATTCATCTTCTTTTCACCATTATTCTGAGATTTCTCCTTGAACTCCATCTTTCGTTTCTTGTCAAAACTATGAGATGGATAAGTAACACCAACTTCCATTTCTACCTTGATAGTACAACGCACAATTTCTTCATAGCTACTGAAGTCTCTTATAGCTAATGCCCTTAGAAGATTTGGTTTTAAGCCACTGAAGAATCGATCAGCATTACTTTCAGGTTGGATGATAAATCCAGATGCATACCTTTCAGGCCTTGTAAAATTATCTTCGTATATACCAAGAGATTCATCATCCTTTTTCTTTAGTTCAAGAAACTCCTTCTCCATCTTTGTTCGAAGAATACGAGGGAAGTACTTATTGAAAAATAAGTTCCTGAACTCGTACCATTCCATGGACTCGATTTCATCTCTTGGCCTCGTATTCTTCATAAGATTCCACCATTGATCAGAATCACCTTCCAAATGATACACTGCTAAGATTAATTTATCATGTTCAGAATATTGAAGAACTGAAAATATCTTTTCAGTGGTACTGATCCATTGTTCAGCAACAAGTGGATCAGAAGGCCCACTAAAAGAAGGTGGACGTTGCGTCATGAAGGACTCAATAGAATATTGTTCCCTTCTCTTCTCATTTGGAAGTCCAGAATGATTCATAGATTGTGTAAGTATAGCAATAATATTTTGCACTCCATCTCCCATAACATTTTTTTGTTCATGAGGACAATCATTGCATTGACCATTGCATTGATCAACAAGGTTCCTTCGGGTTCCAGCCATCATCTAAAACCCAAAAAGAATAGTGTGAGAGGAAAAAATCATGTTAGGGAAAACAACATAGTAAATGGGGGGTACATTCAATATCTAACATATTAGGTTTAATTCTAAGATCATTACCGTAATTCTCGGACTATAACCTATACATATACTTATCCTTAGGGACATACCTAGACATAACTTAGAAATATCTCTTGGGATCTCACTAACGTTTTCGCATCCTAGTTTCCAAAGGTTGACTAAACATTTCCTCTTATACCAACTGTAGAGACCCGTAGCTTGACGTACATGGACAATACATTACTTTTTCAGAATACTTAATACATAACAAAAACAGAGACACGAGGATCGTAATAGTTTAGTGTCTTTGGAAACTCAGAATAAAATCTTCTAATCCTGGGGAAAGATCTTCAACATCTCCCAATAAAGATATTCCCCTTTTTTTCTTACCTAAAACCTTTATTTATATCCTGGGGAAAATAAAACATGAAAAGGGTGAGCTCAAATGCTCCGTAAGGGTAAACAAAAAAATATCAATCACAACATATTCATAAGAACATATCTTTTGGAAATCTTAACCTTGAAAATGGATCATAATTTTATAACAAGGGATAAGTCATAGTAGTGAAATGTAATCCCAATAATCATAACTTAAAACATGAAACTTTGTGGCATACACACATAATCATAGATAATAATTTCTTATTATTCAAGACTCATTGCCAAGATTATCTTAGTGGACAAAGTCCATTTCTGAACTGAGTTCATTCCTCGTTTCAGTCATGTTTCACTGAACCAGTTTAACCTGCCATTCCAGCCATGTCTATCTCATGAGATATAAAATCTTTACCCAATGCATTGGAGGGGGATATAGGTCCCACCCATCTTATAATGATACCATTCTTATGTGTGCCACAAAATCATAAACCATACATCATAGCATAACCCATGTAATAAAAATGGGAATCTTAAACATCATGACATCATAAAACAATTCATATAAGGTAAATGAATTCATAAAAATATTTCCATCACAATATAATCAAATCAATGTAATAATAGGAATATAAACAGAACCCTAAATTATCTTAGATGGAAAACAATTTTGATAAAACACATTGAACTCCATTCTTGAGGAAAATATCCTTTCTACTTCAAAAATATTTTTCCTTTCTTAACATGTCATACAATTTTAAACTAAAAAAAGTTGATTAAAAATAAACTTGAAAACTTGTAAAGGATGCTTCTTGGAAATAATGTTTTAAAAATCCATTCATTTCGTATAAGTTAAAAAAACATTCTTCTCGTACTTTTGTCGGAAAAGTCAAAAAGTACCTCGTACGAAAAACGACACAAGATTCCATTCATATCTTTTACTATAAACTCACCAAAGGGTAAAAATGGATTTAAAAAATTGTAGTTGGATGGAAATAATATTACATATTTAGGAAACATGGATGTGGATGATAAAATACACCTCATTAAATACCAAAGTATAAACAATATCGGATAAAAATGAGATTGTGATATTTCCCTTACCTTAGGTCTGATTTGCTTCATAAGTGTCCGAACCTCCTGTATAATTATTTAAATAATGTTATTGACTTATTCCATAATCATACTTATTTTTATGATATCATATATGGTCATATTCTTAGCTTCTTATTAGTAATATTTCATTACTACTTGTTATTCGGGTGTTTATTACTTTTTGTTCTTATGTGTGTTTTGTCGAATAAATTCTTATCCATCTTTTTAGGATATAGATACCTCATTTCCAGATTGGTATTAGTGTAATATATTTATTCAATTCATTTATATAATCATTATGCAATTAATATCATGTAGTACGAGTCGCATCACATCGTGGAGATGGTATTCCGTACGTACGCACGAGCGATGATATCGTTCCCATGATCGTGAAATTGTAATGGAGTGTATATACACAATTTCAGAATCAATATAACTTTACAATAATAATATATAGTTATTATTTACACCAATATACCCATCCATGTAAGGTGGTGGTGGAAAATAGATTACACCACGGCGTGGAGACGGTATTCCGTACGTACGCACGCATGGTGATTTCATTTTCCGTAGGATTGATAGATGGTGAAATAGGGTTGTTTAATACTTATAATAACATATCAGTATATTAGTGATACTAATGTTATTACATAATAATGAAACAACTAATGAAGAAGAAGTGGAAGAAGATATAAAGATGAAAGAATCGGTAACGGACATTACCTCTTATTTAAAGCGCTTCTTTGAGACCTCCTTTTAGGACACTAAAAATTGTATTTGAAGAAAACCAGGACCTCTAGGATGTCTCTAGGGAAGTGTAGAGAAGAAATTTTCAGGGTTTGGCCGAGCTTGAAGGCTCAATGTGGTGTGAGGAAGAGGGGGAGGAGGTGCCCTTTTATAAGGGAGGAGAGGGGCTCCTTTGGAAAAACTAAAAATATTATTTTATTATAAAGCCAAATTCGGTTTTAAATAGATCCAAATTGATTTATTTCGAAGCTAAGGTGGGTATGGGTCTAAATACTCTCATATAATAGAATTTAGACATGTTTAGGTTCCTATTTTAACCTTATCATTTAGATTTATCATTAAGTTAGATAATTTTACTTTTACTGTGTCTTTTTGTGTTCTTAAACTATAAGGTTAATAAACATACAATAACAAGACAAAAGAACCCCAAGTTGTTTATTATTAATATATATAACCTTATCATAGTCATTTGGCAGAACCTTAGATTTTTAGGAATAAAATAACAGTTAATAATATAATATTTGTTTTAAAAACTATTTTATTTCAACTTTGACACTAATTAGTAATTGATTTTTTTTAAAATCATAACAGAATAATTAATTCGAAAAAAGTTAATTAAATAAATAATAACATGTCATATTAACCTATAAAATTAGTGTAATTCATAAAAAGTCTCAAATTACATTTATTTGGGTATTTATAACATCAATTATGTCAATATTTCATTATTAAGATAATTATTGCATCATCTTTGTGTCATAAATAAATTAACTTATATAAAGTCTTAAAATTACAAATAAAATATCATTATGTAGGAAATCGTTTTATATTTCTAATGAATATTTATAGTCGAATTTATCTTATGTATAACCCTATATTAAAAATTCTTTAGTTATTAAACTTTGATTTTAACTATTTTAACCCTTCTTTAAATAAATTGATAATAAATGTCCTAATCTTATCCAAGTCGGCCTAAATGGTCATATTTTATTCCTAAGGTTGTTTTCGGTCTAATTACACTTATACAGTAGAATTAGGACATGTTTTAGGGTAATAATAATATCATTTTTACCCTTAACTACCCTATTTACTTTTAATCGTGGTAAAAAAAAGTAAAAAGTTACTATTCACCAAATATTATTTTCATCTCACTGAACCACATTTTAGTCCTTGATATTAACCGTGTCTCTCATATTTTCTAAATTCTACTCATAGAAGCGGTAACATTAAGTTTTATGAAAAAATCGGTTTTTTTAACTACCACTTAGTGGTTTCACTATTCATCAAAAAATGAAAGTTTCCAGAAAAATACCAAAAATTACGCCTAAGATATATTTGATATTATGAATTCAAAAATGATATTTATTTTACCAAATTAAAACCATATCAGTTACATTAACTAATTTAAAAATTAATTCCCGTCGTCAAAACAAATAGCGTGTTTTTAAAAGATAATAACTATCAAAAGATTGACACTTGTTTATGTCTGGTTTAAATGTGAAATTACATCCAATGAACAACATTGTATTAAATTGTAAAAATATATTCTAAATATACTTTAAAAACACTCAAATTAATAATTTATCACTACTAATTATTTTGATTAAAAAAGTTGTTTTTAATTAAAATTTAGTAATTTTCACTATTCATCATAATATGAAAGTTATCCGAAAAATACCAAAATTTCACCCTAAGCTAATTTCGATATTCCGAATCCAAAAATGAAGTCCATTTTGAAAAATAAAATTTGAAAAATTTCAAAAAGTGGTTATCACTATTCATAACGGCTAGTTTTAATAATATTTTAATAGCATATCGTTGTTTAGTGAACTCGGTATTGCGCACCACACACGCTATCGAGGAAGGTCGTGATTGCATGTAATGCAAGGAAAGTCAAGGATGCGTATTGTGCAAACTCATTTTGTTGTAGCGTACAACACAAGACATTAATGAAATTAAAAATAATATTTTTCATAAAATCTCAGGGTGTTACATTCACCTCGATGTTCTGGAAAAGTCTCCAATATTCTCTAAGCACTAAGTTGAACTTCATCATGGCCTATAATCCCCAAATTAATGTCCAACCTAAGAAAACTATTCAGATATTAAGAAGATATGTTGAGATCTTATTCTATGGACTTCAAAGGATTATAGTACCAACATCTTCCACTGGTCGAATTCACTTACTATAATATTTTCCACTCCAGGATCCCAATGGAACCAGATGAATTCCTTTATGGGAAAAGGGGTAGAACATGGTCATGTTCAGATGATGTCAGTGAGAATAATCTTCTTGGGCCTAAAATGGTCGATGATATGATGGATAAGGGGAAAACCATTTAGCATCACATAAAGGTAGCCCAAAGTTGACAAAATTACTATGAAGATAATCGTCGACAAGACCTTGAGTTTATAAAAGTAGACATGTTATTCCTCCATATATCTCCATGTAAGAAGGACATGAGGTTTATGAATAAAGGAAAGTTACGTCCCAGGTACATCAGCCCCTTCAAGATTCATGATCATGTTGGATCTGTAGACTATTGACTAACACTTCCACCTATCATGTCTAATGTACATGATTTATTCTACTTATCCCAATTAAGTAAGTATATACCAGACACATCACTTGTACTCTCTTAAAAAGTGGTTCAGTTAGAGAATGATCATTCTTATGAGGAGCATCAAGTGAAAATATTGCATAGTTGAGATAATATTCTACACAACAAGGTTGCTCAACTGGTCAAAGTACTATGGAGGAACCATAAGTACTAAGTGGAGACATGGGAACTAGAGGAGTCAATGGGGAAAATTACGGACACCTATTAATGTCTTATAATATAAAACGAAATTTCAAGGGAGAAATTTCATAATGGGGGAATAATGTAATGATCCAATTGTTTTTCAATGGAATTCCATTATTATAAATATTTCTTATAGTATAATCACCTAAGATTACTTATATAACTCAATAAAACCTTATAAATTAATAATTAGTGATATAAAAGGTATCTCTAGGAGTTAAGGAACTTATTCCAATAAAATAGTAACTATACCTTTGGAATATTAATGTGACCCTTATGAATTGAATACTGGCCAATGTAATAATAACCTTGCCAATGAAATTATAAATACAGTTTATCCATCTTAGAAGTGGAAATATGATATAAATATATCATATTATAATTAAGTAAATATTTTAGAAACTATTAATTATGTGTTGGTGTTTTTGTAAGACATGTATATTTAATTACAATTTTATAAAAAAATTAATAATTTAAAATAAATTTTATTTTCATAAAATGTATTCATGAATTATTTTTTTGATGTGTTTCTATTATGGAATAATTTTATGAGACATTAGTTAATTTTTCAAAGTATTATAAAATCAGTTATAATTTTAAAATGTGTATTTTTTCAATTTAGAAAAAAAAATTCATAATATGGAGTTAATTTTTTTATTATTCATGTCAAAAAATAGTTAAGGTGATTTTTTTGTATTTTTCTGAAATACTTGAATTTTTTGTAAATAGTAAAATGATGTAATTTATTGTAACTATACATTATATGTTAAATACACTATTTATTGAGTCATGGATGTTGTATGTACCTTGCGTTCAACCTCACATCCACATATTACTATTATTTTTCATAATAATCAATACAATTTCTTGTCTTGTGATAAATAATAAAATAATGAATAAAATATTAAAAAATCCTCCTCTCCTCCACTATAAAAACCACCCACCCCCTCTTCTCTTCACTCCTCTAAAGCATTGTTCCTACCAAAAATTCTTCTAAAATCCCACCCTAATCCCCTCTCCCACTTCCATAAAACTATGGTCTCTTCAAAAGACCAAATCCTCTCCCTTAAAGAGGTTCTTAAGGAAGATATATTCAAGCGGTAAATTCCTCTTTTAATTTATTTTATTTTCCTTCAAGTGACACTGTTTTATTTTTCTTTGTAAACCTCATTTAATTAAAATGTTATGATAATTATGGTAACTTACTTTTACTAGAATTTTGTTATGATAATTGATTAATTCATCCTCATCTCTCCTTTCCCACTCTTTTATACTAGAAATGAAAACACCATCAGATATGTGTTAATTTATCACATTCAACAACGATGAGATTTCAATTTCTAATATCATCTTCAATTATGGTCATGAAACCATTTTTATGGTTGAACGAGACTATAATATATTTATTTTTTCTAATGTAATGTTTTGTAATATTTTCTCTCGTGATATTAATTTATAAATCAAAATGTGTTTGATGTGATCGAAAACTGCCAATTAACCAAAACAGTTATCATTAAAGTTTTATATATATGATTCATCTTCACTAAAAATGACCAAATGAATTATATAAACATTTAATACTATTAATGTTCACTAATAACATACAACTTAAATTATGGATAACCATTCTCATCTTACATGTTTATACTTACATTTATATAAGTGCACCAATTATGAAAAGCAAGGAAACAAACTCTCCCAGACAATGAAATTTCACCTCTTAACCCATCACAAATGTCATGAATGAACTTAATAAGGTTATACTAAATAAATTTAATATAGAAGGGGTTATTGAAATATTAATTAATTAATTTAATTTGGTTATATAGGAAATTAAGATCAATTTAAGGACACCTTCATACTTAAGGTAAGGGATTCTACCTGAACCTCCATTATTCCATCGGGTTGTTCAATCATTCATTTTACCCAAATGAAGTTATATTTTATTTTTATCTATATATTATTAATATATTTTATATTCTCCAAACTTGTGTATAAATATCCATTAATCATTCTATTTTGGTTATATACATGTTTTTAAATGATTCCCTCCTCAATACTTCCCAACAAGCAAACCTGTTTTAAGGGAACTTTCCAAATTCTTAACAATTTTCAAGTACACTATATAATATATTTTTAAGACACCATTTTTTTATAAAACCACACTATTTTTTATGAAAAAAATTCTTGGTTCACTTATTATTTTATATCAAATATTATTCCTTATTATGTTTTAAATGAACTTTGATTTTTTCCTTTCACCGCACTAAAATATTTTAATTCTAAAGTTTCATAAGTACTATTTTTACATGTTATTACTCCATGTTGACATCAACTTTCATGATATGTGACTATTAAATCTAATGATAATCCATGTACAATCTAATTCCTTTCACTCATGGTCATTTTTATGATACTCCCATTTTTTATGCTTTATGAAAAGATTATAATACCAAATTATTACCATGGGTAACCCTTATGATTATGTTTGATTCATTATGTATGATTATATGTATGGAATTAAAATTCATGAGAATATTATTATGGGTGAGTATAGATATATCTCCAACCACTTTGAAAAGATAAAAAATTTATCCATCAATAAAATACTTTAATTAGTCGCATTTATCCAACTGTTTTTATGAATTTTTAGTAATGAATGAATCAAACATTTTGTTCCACCACCTTGTTGTGTGTTCTAACACATATGATATCTTATGAAGTTTTTACAGAATTTCATCTTTTATCGACTAAAATTATCCCTCTAGTTTATATATATAATAATACTCATATAGATCTCTATGAAGAAAATTATTCATTACATAAATTTACCCAGTATGTAATTCTTATGCTGAAACAATATTGATAACTAACTGGATGGTAATAAGTTTAACTACAGTTGAGAAAACTTTAGTGAAACACAAACATTCCTTATATTTAAAACCTTTCACCACTAGTTTAACATCCTCAATTATAAAAAAAATTAAAGGCCCTTTTTTTAATTGATACACATTTTCAATGAAAATTTAATAGTTTTATCATATTTTTTACCCTTCAGTATGGAATATGGTTAACATAAGGGAATATACTTCAACCATTATATAGGGTTATTTTTTGGACTTATTTTATGGTAAATCAATGTTTCCTTATGTTTTTTAAGGGTATGGGTGTGTTTATATATTCTTCTTATGTGATATCCCTTATGTATATGGGTTATATAAGGGTAAACTTGCTACTTCATAATGATAAGGGGAACAATATATGCACTATATAAGGGTACTATGGATCTATATAAGGGTATATTCGTGACTGTATATATTGTGTAATGGAACTCTAGAATTTTTTAAGGGTAATTTCTTGAATTTATGTTCTATATAAGGATAAAAACAAACTATTAAAGGGTGATCTAGGACACTATGTAAGGTTAACCAAGATTTTGGAAGGGATACATAAGGGGACCATATGTTTTCCCTACTCACGTAATGGTAACCTGGTCAATAGTTAAGGGTTGATATAAGTTGAATAAGGGTAAACCCTTTCCTCTAATGGATATGTAAGTGAAATATTGTTCATATTAAGGGTATTATAATTCTACATAATGGTAAGCTAGGTAATTTATTCTAAATAATGGTAAATCTCATTACCCTTATGTGACAAATATTATCCACATAAGGGTAAAACATGATACACTTACACATTGCCATTTTTGAGAAAAAATTTTAAAAAAACATCATATCTAATTTATTTTTCTCTATATAGACCATTTAATTCCTCTTTATGAATTTAAATTAAGGAAATAATGGGAAAAGATTCATTAACCCATTTTAAATGTTGTAACTAAAATTTTAGATGAATTAATATCACATCCTTAATGATATCTTTAAATTTTCATGTTAAATGTTTTTTCTAAATTTTGGGGTTTCTAATTCTATAAACCTAAACACCCTATATATTTATAATATACTTGAACCCCTGTTTCATTGATTTCAGCCATCGTTTTGAGTAGATTTTAGTGTGTCATGTTGTTGGGTAATCTTTATATTATTTCTCATTGTTGTTTTTATTTTACGATGGTGCATGTATTTTCTCCTATTGTTGTTATGGATCCATATTCATGTGTTTAGAAATTTTATACATAAGTTTTTAAATTTCCTAAATCAATTATATTATCATTCAACCAATTCCATATACTTAATATAATAATGGATTTCTAATATATTTTCATGGCTAGATTTTATTCTTTTAAAAAAATTAAAATGGAATGGTGTGTGTGTGTGTGAAAAGATTATTTTCAAATCATCTTTTCAAATATAGTTTCATTTAAAAATAATTTTCACTATATAATATTAATTATTTGAAACATTATTCATATAAAAAAGGAATGATATATTTTATTGTTTTAAGTGATGTGGTTTAATTTAAATGGAATTATTTTATAATCAAACCCATTTTTTGTTGGTTTTTTCATTAAAAGAAATGTATTTTTTATAAAAAAAATTATGTTTCTTTTGGAAATGAATAGATTTAATTTTTGATAAAAAAATGGTTTCGGTTTTTGAAATATAAGGAATGAGTTTTTAATAAAAACCATTTGAATTTGTTCTTAGAAAAATTATACATGTTTTAAAGCATGAACATAGGGCCCATTTTAAATGTAATATTTAATGATTATTTTAAATGATTGATATTGATTTAATTAAATAATATCCCCAAAAATGTTTGATGAATATTTGAGCACATTATTTCCTATGTTGTTAATTGGGAACAACACATGTTGGGTAAGTATTAGCTTTAAATGGAAGGGAGATTAGTTCTTATTGACCATATCATATTCATCCTTACAGAACTTATCCTATTCTCCCTTATTGGGGTTCCTTTTCATAATATAGATTATTCCTTAGGTATATTTTCTTATTTAACTAATCATAAGTCCATTTCTGTTGTCAAAGTCCGAAAAACATTTATGTAAAACCCTCTGATTTTTTAAATATTTATTTTTAAAAAAATTAATTTCTTTGATAACTTCTGATTCACAAAACCACAAGTCTAAATAAATCCGGTTATAGAATTCCATTATAACATAGTCATTAAACTGGTGGAATTAATTTTAATAACCAAAATATTAAAATTATGTATCTAATGAATTGAGACAGTCTTATCATACATGGATATTATATCATTTTAGATGAATATTCATCAAATTACAAAAAATCATTCACAAGGACACCAAAAGATTGATGTATTTGGAAACATGGAGAAAAATATTCTAAATTGGGGAAATATACTCATTGTTTCCCACAATGATCTTCCCCCTTATGTACTTCCTCTTAAAAACATTCTTCATAACTTGTGAAAAGGAATAACAACAAAGGGTGGGATCCGATGATTAGTACGATAAAATGAAGAAGATCTGTAATCATAACATGAGAATAACTATATTAAAACCAGAGAATAAAATTTTACGATCATACCCTGCTAATAAAATATCATATACAAAAGTCATGGAATTCATATTGGGAATTAGTAAGCCCAGAATCATAAGTTAATAAATATCATAATCCACGAAAACAAAATATTGAAATAAGACATAGAATTTTTGGCATAAACATAAGAATTAAAAACCTTATTTCAAGGATACAAACCAAGATCTTAATAACTTGTTAGGCTTGGGATAATCACACATGAACCTGCTTTAGGTTTTGTATTCCACCCGTGAATCCTATTGTATTTTTCTTGGTATTCCCTCCTATGTACCATCATGTTTCAGTCTTGGTATTCCCTCCATGTCCACTCTTTTTTTGGGCTTGGGATGCCCTCTCATGTACCCTATTGTTTTAGGATTTGGATTCCCTACCATTTACCCTCTTGTTTCAGTCTTGGAATGTAACACTCCAAGCTTCCATGGTACGTTTCCCTTTGAATAATTCAATAGCTTGTGTGGTACGTAACTTCGAGATTCTAACACACAATGACCAATCAAACTAGCCATTATGAATATTAATACCCACTTTTTGAAATTTTATAAATTTTATTTTTCAAAATGAAATTCATTTTTGGATTCAAAATATCAAAATTGTCTTCTGGTGAGTATTTGGTAAATTTTTTAAATCTTTCAATTTTTGATGAGTAGTGAAAAATACTAAATTTTAATTAAAAATAACTTTTTTTTAATTGAAAGAATTTATAGTGTAAAATTATACGTTTTAATGGTTTTTAAGTATCATTAGATTATATTTTTATCATTTAATATAATTTAGTTCATTTGATTTAATTTTTCATTTAAATAGGACATAAAAAAGTGTCAATCTTTTGATAATTATTATTTTTTAAAAACACGTTTTTTGTTTTGACAACGAGAATTAATTTTAAAATAATTTCTTCCACTTATATCTTTTGAATTTGGAAAATTAGATTCCATATTTGGTATTATGAGGTCCAAATTTCATAAATAAGTAACTTTTATTTTTATACATTATGAATATTTACACCAGTAAATATTTTATTTATCATGGTTAAAGGGGTAAATCTGGTAAATAATGGTAAAAAATAAAATTATAATAATATTAAATTACCCTAACATGTGTCTTATTCCTATTGGTTGATACATTTCGGACCATGAGAATCCTTGGGTCGATTTTGGGACCCCATGGAGCCACATGAGAGTGATAATGACACTTTATATTAATTAATTTAAAGTAAAAACAAAAATGAAATAAACATATATATTTTAGTAAAATAATTTTTAAAAGGGGTAATATAAGTTATTTTTTAAACAATAAATATTAATTTGAAATATAAAACTATTTCCTAAATCATGTTATTTTTTTATAATTTTTAGACATCAAATAAATAAACTTACTTATGACACAATAATGATGGAGTGTTTACCTCATTAATAAATGATTTAAATAAATAAGACTATAAAAAATAAAACAATATCCAAAACTTTTCCAATTGTTATTGGATGATTTTATATAGAACATTAGTCATCGTTTCTTCTACATTGATGAGTTTTGGAACTTTATAAACCCAAAATAATTATATAATAAAATAATATTTTCAAATATTTCTAAAGAGCCCCTCCTCCCCTTATAAGAAGCCCTCACTTCAAACCCATTTCTCAAACTTATCAAGCTACTTGGATCTTCCAAACTATGACAAATTAAGCTCCTTACATCTCTATATTCCTTTTATAATCCTTATTTTAGTCACAAGACACTTCAAAGAAGCCTTTTGTTTCAAACCAAAGGGAGTTACCTGATTTAAAGGTAACATCTTCTCTTAAGTTCTTTTATTTTATTTTATATCTCCAACACCATAATATCTCTTTATTCCTTTATTTTATAACAAAAAAGTATCCTCAATATACTAGGTTGTTTTTCTGAGGATTAGTTTAACTATAATTACACACACCTCCATATAATGGGTATAGAACATAATGTTTATGTGGACGGAGAACTACTACCTCATGAAATGATAATTGTTCAATCTTCTACTACCACCTCTTATGATGGCTATTATGATGGAACTGTAATAATATATGATATTTATGGTATTTATTTTATCTATAAGCTTCTTTAATTCTCTTTTATATCATACCTTTATTCTTTTCATGTTGTATATATCTTATAATTTCATTTGAGGAAGTACGGACTACTGCCCCAACAAAGTGATATGACTTATACATACCATACATGGAACGTATAAAGGATGGTGTTAATGAACTTACATAAAATACATAAAATATTATATAATACTGTAATAATAATATACATATGTATCATTTGGTTTCATTTACATTAAAATTAATAAAATGATATATTTATAGCGTTCATGCGTACGTACGGATTAATGTCTCCACGTACACGATGAGATTAATTCCCCATTGTATCCATTCAAGAATAATTTTCATTTCATTATTTGAAATAATTTTTAAGAATGTAATATACTTCTATATATGAATCAAATATATCCTATCCATAACAAACATAGCTTACCTAACAAAACCTATTAAGGAAAATGAATCAGTTAACACCTGAAACAATGATACTACTAAAATATTATAAACAAATAAATATTAGAAGATAATATATGATGTCATATTTATGTATGTAGTTATTTTATAATTTAATAACAATGATTTAATAATTATAAAAGAGGATAAATTACCCTCGACCAAGGAAAAGTACAAGGTAAGGGTAAATTTTACAATCTCTTTATTATCTGAGGTTGTTTTTACATAAGTATCTTCTGGGACCTATTTATCATCCACATCCCTTTATTCTTAAAATGTATTTCAAAACATTTTTACTATTTACTAGAAAAAGGAGTAAAGTCATTTATACCCTTATTTTACCTTATATGTTTTGAAATTAATCATTCTGTTGTTTTCCAAATAGGGTATTTTATAACCTTTTCGACAAAATTAAGGTAAGAATGTCTTTTTTAACTTATATGGCAGGTGTGGCTATTTTCCATCGTTATAACATCATCAAATCTTACCTTACAAGCTTATAAGAATATTTTAAAAATAAATTTTTTCTTTTATAAGAATGTGACTTATAAATTATTTCATAAAAGAAAGAGATATTTCCCTGAAATAGTTTTGATTTCATCTATATCAACATCCATTGATAAATTTTACACTTGTTTAAGTTGATTTATTATGATACAAATATTTCATGTTGTGTTTGTGGTTTTGTGATATGTTTAACAGTGTATGTGTTATTTTTATACCATTCATGGTTTATGGTTAAAGTATTGAAATTTCGTATGCTAGTTTTAATAGGAGTGTTTATGTTATGTTTCAACCTTTTCATATGAGGAATTTATTGGACTTATTATGTGACGGGTGGATCCCGCTATATCTCCTAGATGCATCAGTAGGTCTCATGAGATGATTAGACGTAAAATTGGATGAGGCCTTTCCCAATTTGATATATGGTATTGGACAAGGCCTTATACATTTTTAGACGTCTTGGTTGAGGCCTTAACAAAAGGTTTCAGAATGACATGCATTATACATTATCTCATTATGAAAATAATATAGATGGTTCATGTAGTTATTTGACTAGTAGAATACCCATGACTATGTTTTATTATGGTATTATTTACTCATCCCATATTCCTACAATAAGGTGTTCATGTTTATTATTTCAAAAGGCATGTGTTTTCAATTATTCATCATGCTTAATGTTTGTGTTATCTTCTGCTATATTTCATACTCGTATTGAGCATTTGAGCTCACCCCTTTCTTATGTTTCATTTTCCGAGGATATTAAGAAGTTATTTATGAATTACTTTTAGGAATAATCGAGGAGGCTTGGGTGTTTCTAATGGAATAAATTAGTGTTGTATTTCTTTTGAAGTTGTAATGTTGAAATTATGTATGTATCTTGTTTCCAAGACTACTAAACTGATCAGTCTTCTGGGACATGATTCATTTTATTATGCCAATATTATGTAATAATTCACCGACTCTGGGAAACTAGGGTTTGGGTGTTACATTTTTATCAAAGGAAGTTTAGTACAAACCTTGGAAACTAGATTTAGATAAAATCTGATTAGAGCACATTACCCTAAGATAGACGTTGAAGATTAGTATAGAAGATCTTCCTAGAATTTTGGTAATGTAGAGTGTTTTTGTATTTTTTATGCAAGACATCCCAATCTAGATACAAGAAGGTATAGGCGGCTCTAGAACAGATGTACCATGGAGTGAAATATCTAAAAAGGAGTTTCAGGATTGACAAGAGATATCTCGTTACATGACAATGGGCCTTGCTGCACTCTTGGTTATGACACTCCTGGGGGATATGATTGAATAATTCATATTTTCTTTACAAAATATTATGATGGATTTATGAGTATATAATTCCTAAAAGAAAACATTTTTATGATTATGGATTATATCCATAAACTTTTCAATTTATGTTAAGTGTTGTACATGTTTGGAATTATGTATTGTGATTCATAAACTAATCTAGTGTATTCCATTGTTTATAAATGGAACCTAGTGGAAGGAATGGTAACTGTATAAATACATGTAATCCATATAGGGACTATCCTCCTACTCAAGATAATTATAGTGTATTTGGTGATGCAACTGGTGCTGATCAGCTTATCACTATACTAGGACAACTCACTCGAGTTATGAATAATAGCATTACTCGTATGGAGCACCCTGATCCACAATGTGGATGATCAATGTTAGAACTCTTAATGAGACATAAACCACCAAAATTCAATGGTTCTACGAATACATTTATATATTATCAATGGATAAGTTCCTTAGAAAAAATATTTCACGCTTTGGGGAGTAGCGAAAGGGAAAAAGTTTTCATGGAAGTTTATCACCTCACAAGAGATACAGATCAAAGGTGGTAATTAATTCAAAACACAAAGAAGGATGAAAATATATCATGTATGGAATGGAGGGAGTTTTAAAAACTTTTAATAGAAAAATTCTTTCCTCGTGACCATTGATCGAATATGGAAAGGAAATTTTTGAGTCTGAGGAAAAAAGAGGATGAGAATGTCTCAAAGTATGAAGCTAACTATACAAGGTCAGCAAGGCATGCTACATATTATATAAAAATCCCAAGAAGTAATATTCATCGTTTCTTTGAAGGGTTAAAACCATTTCTTCATCGATCATTAGTCTCTTAATCCTTCTCATCATATAAAGATATTGTCTCCTATGATAACAAGACAGAAAAGGAATTCTCTAAGTCTTATGACTTTAAAGAAAAGAAAGAGAATAAGAGATATGTTGAACACTCTGGGAAAGGAAATAAGGAAACAGGGAAGAAGGGAAGAGTTTAATTTCCACCATGTGATAATTATGGAAGGAAGCACCCTGGATCCTGTTTAAAAAGAAAAGGAGTATGATATAAATTTAGATAGAAAGGCCTTCTTTCTGGTGATTTTCAGGGGAAGAAAGAATCTACCAATGTTCAATGCAACAATTGCAGGGAGATGGTACATTATGAAAATGAATGTCATAATCTCCAAGGAATCTTATGTTAGAAAAGGCCAAGGGATCAAGGCCAAGCTTATGAGATTACTACTACTGAGTTTGAAGCTCTTAAAGATGCAGTGGAAGGTAATTTAATGGTTTCCTCAAGTTTAGCCAATACTTTATTTGATTCTAGATCATCTCATTGTTTTATATCTTCCCTGTTTTCTAGTAAAATTAGATATTTCAATTTGATTTAACAAAAGAGTTGTTAGTCCAAACTTATAAGGGAATTATCAGTGCAACAAAGTTTTGTGAATCATTTCCCGTTAAGGAATATAAATTTTATTTATCCAATGATCTCATTGTCATTCCCATGAATGAATTTGTTATCATCATCGGTATTGATTATCTTTATAACCATGATGCAGAAAACAATTTTAATAAGAAGGGGGTTAAAAAAATTCAGATGATAATGAATACCTTATCATTAGAGAAAAAATTTCACTATCTGATTCTTATCTAGATCCACCCCTAGTAGCTCTACTAAATTTAATTATTGGGGAGGAAGAGAATTAAATAGCTATGGATGAGGAAAAGAATGTTCTAATATAGTATGTACCTATAATTCAAGAATATGTTGATGTGTTTCCAGAGGATTTACATGAAAATCTTCCAGAATGAGAAATTGAGTTTTCCATTGATTTAATTCCTAGTTTAAGGCCCATATCGAAGACCCCTTATAGAATGGCCACTGTGGAATTAGTGGAACTAATGAAAAAACTAGAGTAATTGAGTAATAAAGGATTTATTCCCACTAGTTTTTCTCCATGGGGAGCCCATGTTCTTTTCGTTAAGAAGAAAGATGGATCTATGAGGTTGTGCATTGACTATTGGGAGATTAATGCTACAACAATAAATAACAAGTATCCCCTACCTCGCATTGATGATTTATTTGATCAACATCATGAAGCTCAATATTTTTCCAAGATTGAACTTTGATCAGGATACCATCAATTGTGTGTGAAGAAATAAGACACTCTGAATATATCATTTCGTACTAAGCACGGGCATTATGAGTTTATAGTAATTCAATTTGGACTAACTAATGCACCATCTATCTTCATGGATCTGAATAATATAGTTTTCAAGTAATGTCTTGATGACTTTTTAGAGGTATTTATCGATGATATACTGGTATACTCCAAAAGCTACAAAGATTATGAAAATCACTTGCGCACCATTCTAAAAACCCTCAGAAGAAATGAATTATATGGGAAGTTTAGAAATTGTAAATTATGGCTTCAGAATATTTTTTTTATTGGCCATATTGTCTCTAAGGATGGAAACTCTATTGATCCTTCAAAGACAAGAGCAATCCAAGAATTTCAAGCACCAACAAGTATAACTGAGGTACATAGTTTTATTGGTTTAGCATGTTATTATTGACATTTCTTCCAGAATTTTGCCTGATTGGATAACCCATTAACCAAGATCCCACGTAATGAGGTTAGATTTGTTTGGACAAAATAGTGTGAATAATTTTTTTAATAACTGAAGAGAATATTAGTCAATGCTCATATCTTGACACTACCATCGAGGAATGATGGGTGCGTTATTTGTGGTGATGCTTCAAAGAAAGTACTTGGTTGTGTCCTTATGCATAATGATAGAGTTATTGCTTATGTATCACGACATCTAAAAAATCATGATCAAAACTGTCCTATTCATGATCTTGAGTAAGAAGCTATAATATTTGCTTTGAAGATATGGAGACACTTTCTCTATGGTGAAAAATGTGAGATATATACTGATCACAAGATATTGAATTATATTTTCTCATAGAAATAACTCAACATGAGGCAAAGGCGATGGATTGAACTACTCAAATATTATGATTTCACTATACATTACCACCCAGGGAAAGAAAATAAGGTGGAAAATGCTTTGAGAAGAAATGATCATGGAGTTATGAACAAGATGAGAGTTGAAAGGAATCTTATGTTCATTGATCTGGTAAATATGGATATGGGAATAATCATGGAAAGTGAAGCATCAATACTTTTTCAAATTATTGCCAAACCATCTTTAATAGAAAGGATAAAATGTTATTAGACTAATTATGGGGAGTTTTAAAAGAAAATTAAATCTGTTAATGATGAGAGATTGATTGAATTTGTATATGAAGATGGAATTTTGAAATTTGGGAAGAGACTTTATGCTCCTAATATAACTGATCCAAAGAGATGTTTTTTGGATGATTCTCATATCTCCAATTTCTCTATACAGCCTAGTAGAACTAAAATGTTTTGGGATTTGAAGGAACATTTTTTGTGGGACAACATGAAGAGATAAATTGATGATTATGTGTTAAGATGTATGTTTTTTCAACAAGTGAAAGTAGGAAGGAAACATCCTAGAGATTTCATGCAACATATTCCCATACCCGAGTGGAAATGGGATGATATTATGATGGGCTTTTTCATTGGACTACCAAGGACTCCTAGAAAGAACGATGCAATATGGGTCATTATTGATCGTCTTACCAAGTCAGCACATTTTATTTCTGTAAGAGAAGACTTACCACTTGAACGTTTAACAATACTATATATTAATGAAGTTTTAAGACTTCATGGAGTACCCATATTGATTGTTTCTGATCGTGATCCCCATTTTACATCAAGATTTTCGAAATGTCTTCAAAAGGCCCTAGATACTGAACTTCGTTTAAGCACTGCCTACCACCCTCAAGTTGATGGAAAATCAGAATAGACTATTCAAAACTTTGAATACATGTTGAGAACTTGCTCACTTAACATTCGAGGTATGTGGGATTAGTATTTAACTCTGGTAGAATTTTCCTATAATATTAGAATCCATTCAAGTATTCATATGGCACCATATGAGGCATTATATGGAAAGAGATGTTGCACAACAACTTGTTGTGATGATGTTGGTGAAAGAAAACTTGTAGGCCTAGAACTTGTTGATGAAACAATGGAAAAGGTGAAGGTTCTCCAAACCGAAATCAAACTAGCTCAAATAAGGCAAAAGAGCTATGCTGATAACCGAAGGAAAAAAATTGGAATTTCAAGTAGGAGGTCATGTTTTCTTGAAGTTATATCTATGAAAGGGTGTTATACGTTCCGATAAGAAGGGTAAATTGAGTCTTAGGTTCGTCAAACCTTTCTAAATTCTATAACAAACTTGGGGTTGTAGCTTACCATTTGAAAATGTGGCCAAGTATCTCCAAAGTTCATGATATGTTTCACGTATCACTGTTGAGAAAATACATGC
Source organism: Viscum album (assembly GCA_963277665.1). NCBI lineage: Eukaryota > Viridiplantae > Streptophyta > Magnoliopsida > Santalales > Viscaceae > Viscum > Viscum album. Next base: position 2,010,797,613 of record OY728135.1, read on the forward strand.
CTGGACCAATGCATGTACTCATCTATGAATAAATAGAACTAGAACCTGATATATCTTATTGAAAATAGCCTGGGAAGATTCTTGATACCAGATAACAAGTGTTGAGAAACCGGACGACTCATCTGGTGAATGTTCTATGGAGAAATCATAAGATGGAAGGGGAAATGTGGGAACACGAGGAACTTATGATGAAAAACCACCCAAATATTTTTATGTAGAAGTATTTTAGAAATTTCTAGGACAAAATTATTTGAAGGATGGAAGACTATAACACCCCAAGCTTCCATGGTACGTATCCCTTTGAACAATGCAATATATTGCATTGTACGTAACTTCGAGATTCTAACACACCACGACCAATCGAAGTAGTCGTTATGAATAGTTATACCCACTTTCTAAAATTTTATAAATTTTATTCATCAAAATAGACTTAATTTTTGGATTCAGAATATCAAAATTTTATTGGGGTGATATTTTGGTACTTTTCTATAAACATTCAATTTTTGATGAATAGTGAAAATACTAAATTTCAATTAAAAACAAATTTCTTAATAGAAATAATTTATATTGTTAAACTATAAATTTGAAAGTTTTATTAAGTATCATTAAATTATATTTTTATCATTTATTATAATTTAGTTTATTGGATGTAATTTTAAGTTTAAACTGGACATAAAAAAGTGTCAATCTTTTGATAGTTATTATTCCTTAAAAACACGCTTTTTATTTTGACAACGAGAATTAATTATAAATTAATTTCTTCCACTTCTTTGTTTTGAATTTGGAAAAATAGATTCCATGTTTGGAATCAGGTGTTCGAAATTGTGTAAATAGAAAAATTTTCTTTTTAGACATTATAAATATTTACTTCAGTAAATATTTTATTTACCCTAGTTAAAGAGGTAAATCCAGTAAATAAAGGTAAAAAATAATATTATAATAATATTAAATTACCCTAAATTGTGTCCTATTCATATTATTTGATACATTTATTACCATGGGAATCCTTGGGTCGATTTTGGGACACCATGGAACCACTTGAGAGTGATAAAGACACTTTATATTAATTAATTTAAAGTAAAGACAAAAATTAAATAAACATATATCTTTTAGTAAAACAATTTTTACTAGGGATTATGTAAGATATATTTATGACTGTAAATATTAATTTAAAATATAAAAATATTTCCTATATCATGGTATTTTTTTTATAATTTTTAGACATCAAATAATTAAACTTATTTATGACACAATAATGATGTTGTGTTTACCTCATTAATAAATGATTTAAATAAATAAAACTATAGAAAATAAAAAAATATTTGAAACCTGCCCAATTCATTTTGGATGATTTTATTTATAATATAAGTCATCATATCTTATACTTTAATGGGTTTTGGGCCTTTATAAACCGAAAATAATTATATAATAAAATAATATTTTCAAACATTCCAAAAGAGCCCCTCCTCCCCCTTATAAAAAACCCTCACTTATAACCCATTTCTCAAACCACTCAAGCCCGTTGGCTCATCCAAAATATTACAAATTAAGTTCCTTACATCCCTCTCTTCCACTTAGAATCCTTACCTTAGTCACAAGGAACTTTAATGAAGCCTTTTGGTTCAAACTAAGGGAGTTATCCGATTTAAAGGTAACATCTCCTCTTATGTTATTTTCATTAATTTTACTTCTCCAACAACATAAAATCTCTTTATTACTTTATTTTATAACAACACCAGTATCCTAAATATACTAGTTTGTTGTTGTTAGAAGTATTTTAACTTCACTTACACACACATCAATCTAATGGGTATATAACATAATGTTTCTATGGATGGTGAACTACTGCCTCACGAAACGATGATTGTTCAATCTTATGCAACCACCTCTTATAGTGGCCATTATGATGTAACTATAAGTATATATGATATTTATGATATTAATTTTATCAATAATCTTATTTAATTCTCTTTTATATCATACCTTTATTCTTTTCATGTTGTATAAATACAATGATTTCATTTTAGGAAGTGCAGACTACCGCCCCCTCAAAGTGATATGACTCATTCATACCATAAATGGAACGTATAAAGAATGGTGTTAATGAAACTATGTAACGTATATAAAATATTATATTATACTGGAATAATAATATACCTGTGTATCATTTGGTTTTATTTCCTTTTAAAGTAAAAAAATGAAATGGAAGTAGCATTGGTGCATACGTAAGGATTACCGTCTCCATGAACGCGATGAGATTCATTCCCCATCATAACCATTCAAGGATAATTTTCATTTTATTATTAAAAATAATTATTAAGAACTTAATATAATTCAGGATATGAATCAAATACATCATATCCATAACAAACATGGCTTACATAAAAAATATATTAAGGAAAACGAATTAGTTAACACCCTAAACAATGATACTTCTAAAATATTATTAACAAATCAATATTAGAAGATCAGATATGATGTAATATTTATTTATGTAGTTATTTTATAATTTAAAAAAAATATTTAACAATTATATGGGATTTTAACATACCCTCGACCAAAGAAAAGTACAAGTTAAGGTTAATTTAACAATATCTTTAGTATCTGAGGTTGTTTCTGCGTAAGTATCTATTGGGACCTCTCTATCGTCCACATCGATGTTTTCTTAAAAAATTATTTAAATGTTTTTTAACAATTTATGAGAAAATGGGTTAAAGTCATTTATACCCTTATTTGACCTTATTTGTTTTGAAAGGAATCATTCCTTTTTTTCTAGACATGGTACTTTATGACCTTTTCAACAAAAGTAAGGTAAGAATGTCTTTGTTTAACTTATATGGGGGGTTCCTCTATTTTACTCCATTATAACAACATCGAAGATTCCCTTAAAATATTATAATAATATTTCAAAATAAATGTTTTCTTATATTATTATGTGACACTTAAATGTTTTCAAAAAAGAAAGAGCTATTTCCATCAAATAGTTTTGATATCATCTATTTCAACATCCTTTGATAAATTTTACATTTGTTTGAAGTTTATTTATTATGATAAAAATATTCCATATTGTATTTAGGTTTTTTTTTATATCTTTGACTATGGATGTGTTATTTTTATACCATTCCTGGTTTATAGTTAATGTAATGAAATTTTGTATGCTAGTTTTAATATGAATGTTTATGTTAGGTTTCAACCTTTTCATATGAGGAATGTATTGGACTTAGTATGTGATGGGTGGAGACTGATATAGCTCTTCAATCCATCAGTAGGTCTCATGAGATGATTTTCTGTGGAATTAGCCGATGCCTTTCCAAATTTGATATATGGTTTTATCCAAGGCCTTAATCATTTTTATACATCATGGTCGAGGCCTTAAAAAAAATTTTGAATGTTCCAAATTATACATTACCTTATTATGAAAATAATATTGATGGTTCATGTGGTTATTTGACTAGTAGAATACCCATGACTATTTTTTATTATGGAATTTTTTACTCATCCCATATTCCTTCAATAAAGTGTTCATGTTTATTATATGTAAAGGCATGTGTTTTCAATTATTCTCCATTTGTAATGTTTATGTTATATTTCACTGTATTTCTTACTCTTACTGAGTATTTGAGCTCACCCCTTTCTTATGTTTCATTTTACCAGGATATGAATAAGTTAGTTATGAGAGACTTGCAGGCAAAATATAGGATGATTATATGTTTATAATGAAATAAATTAGTGTTTTATTTCTTTTCAAGAAGTAATATTGAACTTATGTATGCATCTTATTTCCAAGACTACTAAACTGGTGTATATTCCGGGACATGATTATGTGTACCATGACAATATTATGTAATAATGCACCGAATCTGGGTAACTGGGGTTGGGGTGTTTCATAGAATTCCCTTCTAGAACCCTCTTGCTTCAAGTATTGGATTACCTCCCATCTACCCTCTTGTTTCGTGCTTGGGATTCCATCCCTTGTACCCTCTTATTTATGTCTTAGTATTACCTATTACGTACCCTCTTGTTTTAGGATTGGGATGTCCTCCTGTGTGCCCTCTTGTTTAAATATTGAGATTCCCTCCCATGTACCCTCTTTTTTTAGGCTTGTGATTCCATCCTGTGTTCCCTTTGAGCTCGTTAAACTTTTATCATTACCCAATTCATTAGAGGGAGATATATGTCCCACCCGTAATAAAATGAAATCACACATACATGTGCCAAAATATAATAAAACATTCATCATATTATGACCCATACAAATAGATGGGTTTCATAAAAATCTTATCATAACCTATGAAATCAAATGGGTATCATAAAAAATCGATCATATAATAATGTATGTAAATTCGATAGGTTTAATAATCATTTTTTTATATTAACCCATGAAAGGAGGTGAGTTTTATAAGAATGTTATCATGGTATAACCCATGTAAGTGAAATTGGTTTCAGAAGAAACATTCCATCATAAATATAAACCATTTTAAAAATAATGAGAATGGTCTCCTTATATCATAACCATATAAAAAAATAAACTATATCAATGGATATAATATTATATGGAGAATGATTTTGAATGATTTCTAAGAACTTAACATTTCATTTAAAATCAAATTTTAAACACATAACATTTTCAAAATATTTTTCTTCATAACAAATTTCAAAACATATATAGTTATCACGAAAATCATTTAATCATTTCAAGATAAATATATTGTTTCCACATTAAAACCCACATTTTAAAATATAAAATGTTTTGAAAACATTTTTATATGAAAATAAACTTGAAAACATATATAGGAATTATTGAAAACAATTTTAAATAGTTTTTAAAATTTGAAAAAACACAGTAAAACATTTTTCAATGAAAACCGAATTTAATTATTAGTTTCTATAAAATTACCAATAACATTTTATTTTTTAAATAACCTTTTAAACATTCAAATTATTCTTTAAGTAAGTGACGGTTGGTAAATCCATATATACAAAACATTCATTTTTCATATTAAAAAGTTTATAAAAGTTCCTTAATCAGAAAACAACCAGGAGATTCCTTTAAAAATATATTTTGATGAAAAAGGTAAAACATATGTAAAAATGACAATTAAAAATATTATTAAAACATTTTTTCATATTTTTTTATAAAACATAGTTTTGGAATAAAAGAAATTTTCAACCAAAAAAAGAAATAAAGTCATATTTTATTGAAATAATTTGCTTAATTATATTAAGAAATTAAGAGTGTATAAATGGTTCCATTACCTGAATATATCATGAATTACTAGTGGATAATAAAATTCATGATAGTTATTGAGATATTGGCCATAATATTTCATCAATGGAAGCATAATCATAAACAATGCTGACAAATGATGAGATTGTATCAATAAACCGTTACCTCTTTGGTAAATTTGAATCATAATCCCAAGGAAATAATAACATTACAAGATTAATAAAATATAATTAAAATAAGTAGATTCATGATTTAAAATTTCAAATGTGAGTATATACACCATTTAATAAAATATAGGTTCATAATATGGCATATGTCCCAAAGTAGGTAAATTAAGACAAAACTAATTTACCGATTTGGAACCTTTTGAACCATATACCCCATGAAAGAGATATCGTCAAATTAAAATGTAAATAACCATAAATTTATGTATAATAATAATACAATATTTTCATGGGTAGTATATACCCCATACAGAAGAAATGAGTGGTGAATGTGTCATGTATCTCAAGGATATAAAAAGTAAGATTTGAAAACCATTATCTTAAGTCTTGAATTTATTTATACACATTGAAACATCCTATATAATAAATATTATTTTATTATTAATATTTTACAGTACCATATTCTTATATATGATACCATATATGATTTTATTATGACCTTATATTACCCTTTTATTAACAATTACATGTTAAGGTTATGTTTCGAGTAATATTTTTTGTTTTTATATATCCTTTCACTTTTTATAATTGATAATATTATTTAGATCATGATTTAATTATTTATAAAAAATAAAATTTGGTATAAAAATCTTATAAACACAATATATAAATATTTATTCTATTATATAAAATAAATAAATATGAAATTAAATACAACTTTTATAGAGACGGTAGGTCGTATGTACGCATGAAAATTATTTCCATTTTCTTGTCGTATTGAAAGAAAGTAAGTAAATGACATATATTTATATATGTGTGTGTGTATGTTTTTGTTTGTGTGTTATCTTTCTATTAGAATTATTATGTCATATATATCATATAATTTCACTAAACCCATATTTATTCAATTCAATGCAATGTATGAATGAATAACATCGCTTTGGTGATGTGGTGGTCCACAGGTCCAAAAAAAGTTATCATATTTAAAAAAAATAAAAATCTTTATGTTATGTTTTATATAATAATTCTAGAATAGTAAATAAATCATAAATATAATATAAAATATGAAAAAATATTTATATCATAATTCATAACCATGAGAAGTGGTAAAGAAAATCGAATGAAATTGTTTCGCGAGGGTGTAGTCTGTCGTACACATGAATGGTAAGTTTCTTACCCATTTCATGTAAGTGTGTGTATTTTTCATTTTAAACCATATAATAAAAAAATATAAATATATTTAGGATACTGAAGTTGTTATAAAAAACTATAATAAGAAGAAGGCAGTAGATAATGATAAAAAAACAAAAGAACTTGTGAAAGGATGTTACCTCTTCTTTGGGTAATTCCACTTGGTTTGACATAATGGAATAAATTGGTGTTCTTTATGAAAAGATTTAGGCTTATAGGTTGATACTATAGATGTTGTGAGATTATTTAGGTATGTATTGGATGATCCAATTTATTTTGAGGGGTGTGAGGAAGTGTAGGGGTGAGTGTAAACAATATTGTGAGGTCTCCCTTACATGAAGTGCATCAAATAATTGTCTATTTTAGAACCAAGAGGGGAATTCCGGAAAATATGTCTATCCAATAGATTTTGGACATGTTTCTATTTTATTTTTCCCCTTAAATTATAGTTTAACAATTTTGTAAACTTATTTTTACCTTAATCTGTGTAATTATTTTTAATTACTTTTAGTAATGTTTTTGGTCAAAATATAAGTTAAACTTACTTGATATTATAAATTATTCAGATTAAAAATATAGACTCCATTTTTATAAATTATAGAAATAGAATAAATAAAATAATATTAATCTTATAGACATTTTTTGAAAGATAGTTTTTAAATGTAAAAATATCAAATGTTTGAAATGTTTTTATATCCAATTTCAATGTTAAATTGGTTCAAATGGCATACATTGGATTAATTGATGTATAATTTATCTAAATATATATACAATAAAAAGAAAAATATAAATTAACTATATCAAAATTAAATGAGAAAGATGTTTTTTTAAAATTATATATTTTTCTATATTTATAAAAAATTGAAACTTCTTAGAGAAATAAAAAATACACCCAAAAGTAAATTTTGATATTTCATATTTCAAAAATAAAGTTTATTTTTAAAAATTAAAATTAAAAAAATTGAATATGTATATTTAAAATGGGTTCCCAATTAAGAGGAGGAAAAAATTACCTTTTAGAAAAATACAACTTTTTATTAATAAAATTGTATTTATTCTTATATTATACCAATTAAGTCTTTTAGATGAGTATAATAAATATTTATTGAATATATATAAATTTTTTTATAAAAAATAATAAATTTTTTTAATTTATTGTTTTAAAAAAAATTGTACATAGAAAAATAGTTTTTTTCGTAAAATAATTTCTTTATTTTCATATAGTTCTAACATTCATTTCAATCTAATTAATAACCATTGGATTAATTTTATATACATTTCTAAATATTATTTTTACAATTTATTTTATATTATTCATATCTTCAATTCCAATGGATAGGTGATAAATATAATAATATATTAATATTATTATTAATACAACATTGTATTTTGGTAAAACTATGTCTTCCATGTTACACGGGCTATCAAATAAACTCAACATTTTGTGTAATACAACCCAAACATAGTTTTTCATGTAAGGAAACAGAATCTAAGTTTTTTTATAGAAAAATATTGAAATGGTGTTTCATACCAAGAAATAATATCTAGGAGGTTTCATATAACACACTCTAATGAAAAATATCAATAAGGATAAATTAAAAAGAAAAGTAAATTCAAAAAATCTCAGGGTGTTACGTTATAACCCCCTTAAAATGAATTTTTCCTCAAAATTCCTCAGGGTTATCAATGGTATAATAATTGAATGTTCCTTTCTTATAAACCCAAATTTTAAAAATTATTACTAAAACTTCCTTTAAATAGGGAATTTTGGAACCATAACATCTAACTAATTTAACTCATAACTAGGTTTCCACATAAGAGAACATAGGTTGGGAGTGAAGATTAGACATGGATCAAAATTATAAATATTTAAAGATATTTATAAAGATCATTGATCACAAAAACTTTAACGATCAATATAAGGTTAAGGGCCTCAAAATAATGAATCTATGGTGATTTATATGACACTCAATTCAATAGAAATTAATTTATCATGATAAATATTTTTAATATCCTTTTCTCATAGATAAGGTATTGTATTACTATCTAAGAACATAATAAAACATACTTAGTTTATTTCATTCCTTTACATATTGACAATATAACTCTTTGGTTTTGCCTATCTTGATATCCACATCATCTCTTACTCTAAGTGATGAAGGTGATTTTATCATTCGTGCATTACTAAAAGATCATGATATCCGTACATAGATGAAAATGTAATTCCGTTTGTCTTTATTTTTCACAACAAAAAGGTTATCATATGTTATAAAATATGGATAAATCCTCATATGGATAGATAATTCATTAATATTTAAAAACCCATTTGATGTTTAATATAAATAATTATATAAATGGTTAACCTTATAACCATTCAAAAATAAAATTTATGATTTATTCCTTGAATAATATATTATATTAAACATATAGAAAATTATTGGATGCTTTGGTTCATCCTTACTTTGATAGGATATTAAATTTGATTTTATTATTCTAACATCCATTTAGAGGGAGGTAATCACATCAAACTTCAATAAGTGATGAACAATATGGTTTCTATAGGTATTAATAGTAAAAAATGAAACATGAAAGTTTCAACTTAGGAGGAAAAGTGTCCCCTAATTATCATGATTGACTTTATATGTTGTGATTTCATAAGCTTACCCTTTGTACATTTTTATATGAGTTTTTTGTGCCCTATCATCCATATTTTTCCTTGGATTGGGAAACTTTTTATCATAATGCCCCTGCTCCCTTCAAAGGAAACATTTAATTTTGGGAGGTTCATTTTGTGGGACTATAAGGCCCCAGCCTTAAACCTTACTTAATCTTGAGTTATTACAGGATTACACATTGAGGATCTTTTCGGGTTTAGATTTTTAGAGAATTAGATCATAAAACATGCATTACATTCCACATTTAAACAAAGTGGTTACATAAAAGATAGTATTCATTTTTCCCATAAACGGAAACATATTTAAAATAAAACTTGGATTCTTTCTTGACACTTCCTTGGCACTATCATCATATCATGTACCCTTCCCTTGACCTGTGAAAAACATTTCAAAAACATGGGATTAGCATAAAAAGCTCAGTAAGGGATATAAAAATATGAAAAGGAAACATGAGTACATGTATACATTAGAATGAAATCATACTTTACCCATAAAACATAAGCACTTTAACATACCTCAAAAAATCATGAATAAATCATAGAAATCATAATACATAAAGGTAACTTGAGGCATTCATAACATTCTTACGTAGGGAGTAACCCTCTTGGTTACGTTTGGAATACCCATCACAGTATATTCCCTAAATCTCTTTGGAGAAACCTTAACGTTTAACCCCTTCGCGTTACCCAATGCATTGGAGAGCTATATCGGGCTCACCCGCCCTTAGTTTATCACGGAACCACCCATCTTCAGAATAATTCCCAAGAACCACAACATAATCGTATCACATAAAACATGCATAAAAGAAACATAACATTTCCACTTTTCAATCACAAGATATCAATACAACACATTTATATAAAAACATTATCAAAAACCATTTTCAATTCCAAAATAAAATAAAAGCAAAACATGGTATTTATTTTTCTTTTAAAAAAAGGTATGGCTTGTAGAGGAAGCCGAAACTCAAATAATGGTCACGGCGGCGGAGAAGTTGTTATCGCCGCATACGTACGACAAAAACATTCCCTTTTGTCATTTAGCAAACACTTCGTATAAAAAATATTAATTTTGAATAAACGTAAAAGTCAAAGGGGTTTATACACCGTATAAAAGAAGGTTGTGTATAAAACAAAATATTCCTCAATGAAAGGAGATTGAGACGAAGTCCCATACAAAGACGGTATCCTTGGATTAAGGATAAATCAATTACATAATTATGTGTGACAAACTAATACACCAAATATAAGTGGATATTAAGTGTAAAACAATCAGAGGTTATTCACAAATATTCGTAGAATGACATATTCAAGGAGTACAAGCTTATCCCAAAGAATCAAAATTGGGTTAAGAAGTTCCCTTGCAAAAATTTGACAGCCTAACGGCGTCACTAAAAACTTCAGAAAATGAGTTGATGAGAGATAAAAAGGGTATCTCATCACTTGGACGTAAAATTTAAATCACTAAGTATATATAAGAACATATACCAACATAATGTTATGTGAATTAAAAGACATAACAAAAGAAGTCTTATAAAAAGAGGAGGGTGAAAGGTTCCCTTACCGACATGGGTATCTTTCGAAACATACACTCCATGAAAGAAGGACAATACAATATTGATGTAAATACTCATAAATTAAATTATATTACACAATGAGTAAAATAATGGTCAGTACATACACCACTCAAAGGAAACTTTGGAAAATGTAGCATAAATCTCACGGGAATAAAAGTGAGATGAAAAATCCCTTACGAAAACCTGGTAGCCTAACGGCGCCACTTAAAACTTACTAAAATGGATTGGTGAGATCAAATAGGGTCTCTCATCATATTAAAATAAAGTTTACAGAAAGAGTAATATAAAATAGAATCCCCCAACATAATAAATATGAGCTTAAAAGAAGTGAAATAAAGGAGAGTACATAAAAAGAAAGAGAGAGGTTAGATCTCTTACGAAAATTCAGCAGCCTAACGGCGCCACTAAAAACTTCCAAAATGGATTGATGAGAGAGAATAGGGTCTCTCATAATATGAACATAAAAATTAAAGTAAGTGTAATATAAAATAACATCCCAATCACAAGAAATATGAGCTTAAAAGTAATGACATAAAAGAGTGTACTTAAAAAGAAAGAGAGGAGTAGGATCCCTTACCTCGGGTCCGACTTGACTCGATCATTCTTTAACGTCCTGAATAATAAACTTGAGTTAATTTATAATTGATTAAGAAACTTTTTCAAGTTAATTATTCCTTTTATATCACTTATTGCCATGTTATAAACATTATTTAATCATTTAAGTTAATAATGTTTGTTTTGTCGATATTTGGTTCTTAAGTCGAAAGTGGACTTCTTGCAATTACATGTTGTTCGTGTGGTCAATGTTTCATTATATCCAGAATGATATTCATGATTTGTATATCATATATATTATATATAACCATAATATACATGTATTTATAATATTACATAATCATTTTGAGGTATGAAATGAAATGCACCGTTCATGGAGACGGTAAGCCGTACGTACGCATGAACGCTACTTTCATTTCTATGTCATATTAATGGAATTAAAACTAAATGAAAGGTATGTATATTTTAATTCCAGAATTATATTAATCATTTATATGTAACATACATCATATATAATAACTTTAAATCCATCCTTTATACATTTCACATATGGCATTAACGAATCAAATCACTTTGAGGGGGCGATAGTCCGCACTTCCTAAAATGAAATTATCGTGTTTACCCACAATGGAAACCATAAAAGTATGCCATAAATGAAAAATACAGAATATTAAGGAAATAATAAACATATTATATATCATATATAAATATAGTGACATCTTAATGGCCACCTTTGAAGGTGTTAACAGAATATTGAACAATTATTGTTTCGTGAGGCAGTAATTCTCCATCCACAGAAACAGTATGTTCTTTAACCATTAGAAGAAGGTGTGTGTAAGTGTAGCTCGAATACTTAACATAAAAACATCATAGTATATTTAGGATACTGTTGTTGTTACAAAATAAAATAATAAAAAGGGTTTAGGGGGTTGGATAAGCAAAATAAAACAAAAGAACACAAGGGAAGACATTACCTTTAAATCGGGTAACTTCTTTTGATTTGAGATCAAAGGCTTCCTTGGAAAGGATTCTGCCCAAAGTGAGGCTTCAATGATTAAGAGAGGTATGTGTAAAGATTAAATGGGCAGGGGTAGGCTGATCCAAAGGCTTGAGAGGTGTGTGTAATGTGGTAGAGGTGGGGGCCTATTATAAGAGGAGAGGAGGGGCACTCTTGGAAAGTTACAAAATGTTACGTTATTTTCAAATGATTTTCGGATTTTAAAGGTCCCACATTTATGTATTTATAGTATTAGGTGATAAGGTTTCTAAATACACCCATAAAATAGGTTTGTGACAAGTTTAGGTCTTATATTTTACATTATCTTTTCATTTTATTTCAATCGTTAAATAATGAGGTACTCGCTGCATCATCATAGTGTCATAAATAATTTAATTTATTTAGTGTATAAAAATTATAAAAAAACTATCATTATGTAGGAAATGTATTTAGAATTCTAATGAATATTTATAGTCAAAAATATGACTTTTATAACCCCATATAAAAATTGTTTTAGTAAAATAACACATGTTTGTGACATTTTAATTTTAACATTAAATAAAAAGGTATTAATGTCATTTTCCAACCAAAGTGGCTCCATGGGGTCCCCAAGTTGACCCATGGATTTTCCTGGTCTGCCATGACACATCCAATAAGTTTAGGACATGTGTCAAGCTCATCTCATATTATTAAATCATTATTTTTACCTTAAACTACACTAATTACCTCTAATCGCGATTAAGAACATAAAAGTTACTATTCACCAAAAAATTATTTTAATCCCATTGAACCACATTTTACTTCCTAATGACAACCATGTATGTCGGATTTTTGAAATTCAAAACACAGAGGTGGCAAAGATTCATTTAAACGAAAAATCAGTTTCTTTAACTACCACTTAGTGGTTTCACAATTCATCAAAAATTGATGTTTTTCAGAAAAATACCAAAAATTCACCCTAAGCTATATTTGATATTAAAAATTAAAAAATGAAGTCTATTTTAAAAAATTAAAAACATATAAGTTTCATTAATTAATTTAATAATTATTTCTCGCTGTCAAAACAAATAGCGTGTTTTTAGGAAACAATAAGTATCAAAAGATTGACTCTAGTTTAAGTCAAATTTCAAGATGAAATTAATTACAATGACCACTATTGGATTAAATGGTAAAAATATATTCTAATTTCACTTTAAAACCAATTCAAAAGATAATCTAATCATATAAATAAATTTGATTAAAAAGTGGTTTTGAATTAAAATACAACAGTTTTCACTATTCATTAAAAAATGAACTTTATCAGAAAAATACCAAAAATTTACAAAATGTAAATTTTGATGTCCCGATTCTAAAGAAGAATTTTATTTTGTCAAATGTAACACATAAAATTGTCAAAAAGATGATTTAAAAGTGGTTCTCCATCAAAAGGAGGTTAATCGACCTTTTAAAGAATATTAGAATGTTTACGCTTAAAAATTGGATTCATTCACATTTTTAATCCTCTAACATTTATTGTAAAGAGTAAAAATATTTGACACACATATATAATCATTTTTTAGTTAGTTTTGTTCATTCCCGCCATTACAACAGCTAGGCGTTAACTACCATTTAAAATAATATTATTTTATTATTAGAGTGCAACGTAAGATTTCCAAGAAACTCGTTGTTGCGTATTGGGTACGCCATCGAGCATAGCATCCCCTTTAAAGTAATATTAATATTTTATTCACAAATATGGATAAATATAAAAATGTCATATTCTTTATTTACCTGGGGTGTTACATCCTTCCCCCCTTTTAGGAATTTCGCCCTCGCAATTTTAAAATTGGGCTTGGAAACATCCTTGAAAGTCCCACATCAGAACAAGAGTCGGTAAAACAATCACTTTAAAATAAAGAAAGAGAAGTACAGAGGTCACCCGAGTTAACCCATACTAGGATTCCATGTAGGCAAACATAGACATGGAGGAGAAAACATAGGGTCATGTTCTGATGGATAGTGATAGAAAACATGTTTAGGAGAAAGTTAACCACAAGAAAATCACAAACTTGTGATGGGTTAAATGGTATTGGATTCCCCATTAGGAAAAGTTAATCGACAAAATTTTTTTAGTTAATTTTCATTGAGGAATTTATTTTTGAGCTTAACTAAAACATAAGGAAACATACTTACTTGTCATGTTGAGTTTCAAATTTTACTATCTTTCTTACACGAACTCATATTTTCTCCAAAAGATGATTATTTAGGATGACTTGTTTACATTAAGAGAGCTATAATCAACTTCTAGAGAATCACCTAACCCAAAAAAGAGAACTATATACTTCCAATGTGTTTAGACTTTAAACACAACCAAAACCAAAAAGGTTAGTACAAGATCAGATAATCCAGAGAAGGATAACCCTTTATAAAAAAAATCTATTCTTAATCTCCAAAATTTGTCCAACAAAACCCAAAGTTCAATGTGGACCATTTCATAAAAAAAATTTCCATAAAATTATTCAAAGTAAATCAAACTAAGATTGAAACACAAATATTTGAAGGATTTAATGACATAGTCTTCCAAGGTACAAATTAACTTTTATCTCCAATAACATCAGTTGCTCTTAAATTCTCATATTGAAAAATATTTAACCTAATCACATATCCTTGATGATAGGTTAATCATTTCTATAGATAACCAAAAATAAACATACTATTGATTCCTAAAATCATCTAACTAAAAAGAATTATTCAAACTAACTAGGGACTTCACGTAGTCCAGTGGTAGGTGATAAATACCAGTCGCACTTTGGTTGTGGGTACGATTCCCGCAGCTTTGTCCGACGCAATGGGTTGTCACATGGTATGCGTGTTGTCCTTTTTCAAAAACTATATAATTCTTAAAACATTCCCCAAAACGAGATAAAATCTTCAAAAATGATCATAACATATTTTAACATCAATTTAATCTCATTCCTTTCATTTTCCATCATAACATATAATAACTCATAATTGCCTCAAAAGTAAGGATCATATAATCTCTAATGGTTACCTTTATAATTATTACCTGAAATTCCACATCGATTGGTCATATCGTACATGATGCATTACAGATCATACCATGGTTCAATTGGTTGATCATGACTCCTTGATAGTTGGTTTAGAACAACCACGAGTTTCCTCGTTGAATCCCCCATTTTATCTAGTATCTTAATCACAGAACCACCATAGTTTCCTTCAAACCTGTTGTCTCTTTGGTGCCTGATAGATCCATCCATTCACTAAAAATAGAAATTTCAGTGTGAGTATATCAAAAAAAACATCATGTACTAATGAGGAAGGTAAACATTAAGATATACTTACTCATTCACTTTATCTAAAACTAGGACTCTTTCTGAAATCTTAACCATTATGGTAATGTCACTTGTGCTTAGAGAATACCCTAACCTCTAAAGTTATCTAAACCGACCTCTGATACCAACTATAAGGCCCCAGCCTTAAACCTTACTTAATCTTGAGTTATTACAAGATTACACATTGAGTATCTTTTTAGGTTTAGAGTTTTAGAGAATTAGATCATAAAACATGCATTACATTCCACATTTAAACAAAGTGGTTACATAAAAGATAGTATTCATTTTTCCCATAAATGGAAACATACTTAAAATAAAACATGGATTCTTTCTTGACACTTCCATGACACTATCATCATATCATGTACCCTTCCCTTGACCTATGAAAAACATTTCAAAAAATTGGGATGAGCATAAAAAGCTCAGTAAGGGATATAAAAATATGGAAAGGAAACATGAGTACATGTATACATAAGAATGAAATCATACTTTACCCATAAAACATAAGCACTTTAACATACCTCAAAAAATCATGAATAAATCATAGAAATCATAATACATAAAGGTAACTTGAGGCATTCATAACATTCTTACGTAGGGAGTAACCCTCTTGGTTACATTTGGAATACCCATCACAGTATATTCCCTAAATCTCTTCGTAGAAACATTAACGTTTAACCCCTTCGCGTTACCCAATGCATTGGAGAGCTATATCGGGCTCACCCACCCTTAGTTTATCACGAAACCACCCGTCTTCATAATAATTCCCAAGAACCACAACATAATCGTATCACATAAAACATGCATAAAGAAAAACATAACATTTCCACCTTTCAATCACAAGATATCAATACAACACATTGATATAAAAACATTATGAAAACCATTTTCAATGAAAAAATAAAATAAAAGTAAAACATGGTATTTATTTTTCTTTTAAAAAAAAGGTATGGCTTGTAGAGGAAGCCGAAACTCAAATAATGGTCACAGCGGCGGAGAAGTCGTTGTTGCCTCATACGTACGACAAAAACATTCCCTTTTGTCATTTAGTAAATGCTTAGTATAAAAAAGATTACTTTTGAATAAACGTAAAATCCAAAGGGGTGTTTACACCTTATAAAAAAGGTTGTGTATAAAACAAAATATGCCTCAATGAAAGGAGATTGAGACGAAGTCCCATATAAAGACCGTATCCTTGGATTAAGGATAAATCAATTACATAATTATGTGTGACAAACTAATACACCAAATATAAGTGGATATTAATTGTAAAACAATCATAGGTTATTCACACATATTCATATAATGACATATTCAAGGAGTACAAGCTTATCCATAAGAAACAAAATTGGGTTAAGAAGTTCCCTTACAAAACATTGACAGCCTAATGGCGTCACTACAAAATTCAGAAAATGAGTTGATGAGAGATAAAAAGGGTATCTTATCACTTGGACATAAAATTTAAATCACTAAGTATATATAAGAACATATACCAACATAATGTTATGTGAATTAAAAGGCATAACAAAAGAATTCTTTTAAAAAGAGGAGGGTGAAAGGTTCCCTTACCGACATGGGTATCTTTCGAAACATACACCCCATGAAAGAAGGACAATACAACATTGATGTAAATACTCATAAATTATAGTATATTACACAATGAGTAAAATAATGGACAGTAAATACACCACTAAAAGGAAACTATGGAAAATGTAGCATAAATCTCACGGGAATAAAAGTGAGATGAAAAATCCCTTACAAAAACCCCGTAGCCTAACGGCAACACGTAAAACTTACAAAAATGGATTGGTGAGATCAAATAGGGTCTCTCATAATATTAACATAAAGTTTAAAGAAATAGGAATGTAAAAGAACATCCCCCAACATAACAAAGAGGAGCTTAAAAGAAGTGACATAAAGGAGAGTACATAAAAAGAAAGAGAGAGGTTAGATCTCTTACGAAAATTCGGCAGCCTAACGACGCCACTCAAAACATCCAAAATGGATTGATGAGAGAGAATAGGGTCTCTAATCATATGAACATAAAAATTACAGTAAGATTAATAAAAAAGAACATCCCAATCACATGAAATATGAGCTTAAAAGGAATGACATAAAAGAGTGTACTTAAAAAGAAAGAGAGGAGTATGATCCCTTACCTCGGGTCCGACTTGACTCGATCGTTCTTTAACGTACTGAATAAGAAACTTGAGTTAATTTATAATTGATTTAGATCCTTTTTCATGTTCATTATTCCTTTTATATCACCTATTTCCATGTTATAAACATTATGTAATCATTTAAGTTAATAATGCTTGTTTTGTCGATATTTGGTTCTTAAGCCAAAAGTGGACTTCTTACAATTACATGTTGTTCGTGTGGTCAAAGTTTCATTATATACAGAATGATATTCTTGATTTTTATATCATATATATCATATATATCCAGAATATACATGTATTTATAATATTAAATAATCATTCAGAGGTATGAAATGAAATGCACCGTTCATGGAGACGGTAAGCCGTACGTACGCATGAACGCTACTTTCATTTCTATGTCATACTAATGGAATTAAAACTAAATGAGAGGTATGTATATTTTAATTTCAGAATTATATTCATCATTTATTTGTAACATACATCATATATAATAACTTTAAATCCATCCTTTATATATCCCACATATGGCATTAACAAATCAAATCACTTTGAGGGGGCGGTAGTTCGCACTTCCTAAAATGAAATTATCGTGTTTATCCACAATGGAAACCATAAAAGTATTCCATAAATGAAAAATACAGAAGCTTAAAGAAATAATAAACATATTATATATCATATATAAATATAGTGACATCTTAATGGCCACCTTTGAAGGTGTTAACAGAATATTGAACAATTATCTTTTCGTGAGGCAGTAATTCTCTATCCACAGAAACAGTATATTCTTTAACCATTAGACGAAGGTGTGTATAAGTGTAGCTCGAATCCTTCACAAAAAAACATCATAGTATATATAAGATACTGTTTTTGTTACAAAATAAAATAATAAAAAGGTTTTAGGGGGTTGTATAATCAAAATAAAACAAAAGAACACAAGGGAAGACATTACCTTTAAATCGGGTAACTTCTTTTAATCTGAGTTCAAAGGCTTCCTTGGAAAGGATTCTGCCCAAAGTGAGGCTTCAATGATTAATATATGGATGTGGAAAGATGAAATGGTCTGGGGTTGGCCGAGCCGAAGGCTTGAGAGGTGTGTGTAAGGTGGTAGAGGTGGGGGCCTATTATAGGAGGAGAGGAGGGGCACTCTTGGAAAGTTACAAAATGTTACTTTATTTTCAAATGATTTTCGGATTTTAAAGGTCACACATTGATTTATTTAGAGGATTAGGTGATAGGGTTTCTAAATACACCCATCCAATAGGTTTGTGACAAGTTTAGGTCTTATATTTTACATTATCTTTTCATTTTATTTAAATCGTTAAATAATGAGGTAATCACCGCATCATCATAGTTTCATAAATAATTTAATTTCTTTATTGTATAAAAATTATAAAAAAAATATCATGATGTAGGAAATATTTTTATCTTTCTAATTAATATTTATAGTCAAAAATATGACTTGTATAACCCCATATAAAAATTGTTTTAGTAAAATTACACATGTTTGTGACATTTTAATTTTAACATTAGATAAAAAGGTATTAATGTCATTTTCCAACCAAAGTGGCTCCATGGGGTCCCCAAGTTGACCCATGGATTGTCTTCGTCGGCCATGACACATCCAATAAGGGTAGGACATGTGTCAGGCTCATCTCATATTATTAAAACATTATTTTTACCTTAAACTACACTAATTACCTCTAATCGCGATTAAGAACATAAAAAGTTACTATTCACCAAAAAAATATTTTAATCCCATTGAACCACATTTTACTTCCTAATGACAACCATGTATGTCGGATTTTTGAAATTCAAAACACAGAGGTGGCAAATTTTCATTTAAACGAAAAATCAGTTTCTTTAACTACCACTTATTGGTTTCACTATTCATCAAAAATTGAAGTTTTTCAGAAAAATACCGAAAATTCACCCTAAGCTATATTTGATATTACGAATTCAAAAATGAAGTCTATTTTCAAAAATTCAAAACATATAAGTTGAATTAATTAATTTAATAATTAATTCCCGCTGTCAAAACAAATAGCGTGTTTTTATGAAACAATAAGTATCAAAAGATTGACTCTAGTTTACGTCCAATTTCAAGATGAAATTAATTCCAACGACCACTATTGAATTAAATGGTAAAAATATATTCTAATTTAACTTTAAAACCAATTCAAAAGATAATCTAATCATATAAATAAATTAGATTAAAAAGTGGTTTTGAATTAAAATACAACATTTTTCACTATTCATTAAAAAATGAACTTTATCGGAAAAATAGCAAAAATTTACAGAAAGTAAATTTTGATGTCCCGATTCTAAAGAAGAATTATATTTTTTCAAATATAACACATAAAATTTTCAAAAAGTTTATTTAAAAGAGGTTCGCCATCAAAAGGCGGTTAATCGACCTTTTAAAGAATATTAGAATGTTTACACTTAAAAATTGGATTCATTCGCATTTTTAATCCTCTAACATTTATTGTAAAGAGTAAAAATATTTGACAAACATATATAATCATTTTTTAGTTAGTTCTGTTCATTCTCTCCATTACGACGGCTAGGTGTTAACTACCATTTAAAATAATATTATTTTATTATTAGAGTGCAACGTAAGATTTCCAAGAAACTCGTTGTTGCGTATTGGGTACGCCATCGATCATAGCGTCCCCTTTAAAGTGATATTAATATTTTATTCAAAAATATGGATAAATATAAAAATGTCATACTCTTTATTTACTTGGGGTGTTACAGGGACATTCTCATTGATCTCGTAATTATTTAACTTATTCCCATTAGTTGTACAATCCAAAACATAGTGACCTTACCTTACACACATAAAACATATATTAGTCCCATTAATATAAATCCTTCTATTTTTCATCCCACGCAATGTTCATAATGATTGTATCATTTTATTTTATTTAGGGTTGTTATATTTTCCTTTGAACTTCTTATTATTTTTCTTTTCAAAACCATCAGATTGATATGAAATTACAACCTATATTTACACATTGACAGCACATAAAACAACTTATTCATAGCTACCAATGTATCTAATATCCATGTTCTCTCAATAAATAGGTTTGGTCCATTAAATAATTGATCAATTTTCTTTCAGGTTGGATGATAATACTCGAAGATTACCTCACAAGCCCTAAAATATTTATTCATATGAACTATTCATTTCATTATCCTCCTAATTAAGAACTATGAATTCATTTTACATTTTTTTACAAATAATACGATGAAAGTAATTATTTAAAAATAAGTTCTTGAACACATCCCAATCTATATATTCAGTTTCATCTTATCACCCCATATTCTAAATAAGACTATAAAATTGATCATCCTCTCCTTCTATGTGGTAGACTGCCATATTGAATTCTTCATGCTTTGAACACTAGAAAATGGAATATATCATTTCATTGATACTGATCAATTTCTCAAAAACAAATGGGTTGACAGAACAACTGAATGAATGTGGGTGTTGCCTCATCTAGGACTCAACAGATCATTGATCCATCCCTTGATTGTTTGTATGTTCACTATGATTCATAGCTTAATAAATTTTTCTCAGAATAGGAAAGAGGTTTTTCATTCCATCTCCCATAACATTTTGGTTTATCATGAGGACAACCATTTCATTTTCCCATTCATTCCTCATTATCAAGGTTTCTTTACGTTATAACAATTGAATAAACCAAAAATAATATAGTAAGAAACAATCATCATACTGATGAACCACGTAATATTGAAAAAAACACTTATAGGATTTCTAAATCATGGAACCTTCCTTTTCTTAATCTTTGAAACCTCAGGTTTATCCTAGATCATTTATAGTGATAATATATTTAAATCAATCATGATACTTCATAAAGTGTTTTTGAATTCATAAATAATATCAAATGGGAGTGTCAAACCAGGTGTACATCAAAGCCCATTGTTGTGCACCAGTCCTAATCGAGTCTAGATCAATACTATGTTTTGGGTTTTATTACCCCTATGTGCATCTATTCCAGATATATAAACTTGTAGTATCTAGAATGTTATATATTTCTAGGAAACCACTTTCTCTATCATTTCACAAATTTTAGGAAATTTGTCCATAATTTTACTCATACTTGGAATTATCTTTAGATACATCCCTTAACATATCCTTAGAAATTTTCCTAGGGATATGACTAATGTTTTTTCATCCTATTTTATAAATTATTAATAAGACATATATTTAATACCAACATTAGTGACCCAAGAATTACATACATGGATATTACATTATTTTAGATAAATATTTATCACATCACAAAAAATGCATGCATGTGGACCATAATAGTTTTGTGTCTTTGGAAACTTCGAAAAAAATATTCTAACATAGTGAATGATATTCAATGTTACCCATAAATATCTTCCCCTTAGGTACTTCTAGTTAAACCATCTCTTCATAACCTGGGCAATTGAAACATAACAAAGGTGAGATAAAAATCTTTTTAAAGGTAAATAAAGGGTATAAATAATAATAACAATACTATAAAGGTTTGATAACTTGTGAATAACATTTAAAGATCATACAATTCATATTATAGATCATATACATAAGTCATGAGATACATATTTGAGGTTCATAATTCAAGAATCATAAGGGAATCAATATCATAATCCAGGGACTCATAACATATGAATAAGACATTGAATTTTCGGTATTAAAATAAAAATAGAAATTACTATTTCAATGCCACCTACTAATACCTTTATAAATTTTTAGTCTTGGGATAATCACCTTTTGACCTACTTCAAGAATTTGGATAACCTCCTCTATATCCTCTTGTATAGGTCAGGGGATCCCCTCCCATGTAATCTATTATTTTGGTATTGGTATAACCTTCCATGTACCCTCTTGTTTCTCTCTTGGTATTCCATCATGTTTCCTCTATTTTTTTGTATTTGGATTCCCTCTCATGTAACCTATTGTTTCGGGATAGGGAAGCACTCCCATGTTCCCTCTTGTTTCAGTATTGGGATTGCCTCCCATGTACAATCTTGGTTCGATCATGGGATTCCCTCATAAGTACCCTCTTGTTTCAAGCTTGGTACCCCCCATTGTACCCTTTGAGATCATAAAAGATTTATCATTTTCCAATGCATTTTATGGATATATAGGTCACACCTATCATATAATGAAATTATATATACATGTTCCATAAGATATTAAAACATTCCTCATATCATGAACCATAAAATATATGGGTTTTATAAGTATCATATCATGACCTGTGAAATAAAATTGGTATCATAATAATTTCATAATATCATAACCTATGGAAAATAGATAGGTTCCATAATCATTTCATCCTAGAGAAACTTATAAAATGAAGTGAGTTTCATAAGCATTTTTTCATTGTATAACATATCTAAGTGAAATGGGATTCATAAGAAACATTTCATCATAAACCTAAACCATTAAATGAAATTTTAATAATGGTTTCCTTGGATCATAAACCCATAAAAACGTAAACTGTATCAAAAAAATTTGTCTTAGAATAAGAAGATTTTTTTATGATAACTTGGAACATAACTTTTCATTGAAAATTACTTTTTTAAAAAATAGCATTTTCAAAATCCATTTTGTTGAATGAAATTTGAAAACATATAAATGAATCATGAAAAATCATTTAAACATTTACTAGGAAAAATATCCATTCTTCTATGAGAGTTGATTTTTAAAACAAAAAAACATTTTTAAAAAAAAAATATCTTTCAAAATAACCTTCAAAACTTATAACGGAATCTTTGAAAGACTTTTTAAACACTTTTTAAAATATAAAATAATAAATAATTTTTCTTTGAAAACCAATTTAAAATAATTAATTTCCATAATATTAGGGGAAATTTTTATTTTAAAAATAACATTGTAAAATTTTAAAATAAGATTCAAAGAAATTAAGGTGGATAAATCCATACATGTCGAACAGTCCTTTTTAATCGTAAAAATTTTCAAAAAGTTCCTTGATTGGTAAATGGTAAAGAGATTACATTGAAAAAATATTTCTGAAAAATGGTAAAATATTATTATATTTTTTTTCTAAAAACATAGTAAAAATTTTATGAAAATATTTTAAACAAAAATTGTTTTGTAAGAGCACGTATTTCTTACCCAAAAGTGAAATAAATTTAGATTTTGTTAAGAACATTTTATTCATTATTTTAAGTACAAAATAGTGGAAAATGATACCATTACTTGAATATTTCATGAATTATCTGAGGATAAGACACATCATGAAATTTATTAAGATATGGATCACAATATTTCATCAATGTAAGCATAATCATAAACAATCCTCGTAAATATTGATATTTTAGCAATAAACTGTTAGAAATTTGGTAACTTTGAATCATGATCCTCATTAATGAATAACATTACTTGAAGAATAATTTATCATGAAAATAATTAGATTCAAGATATAACATTTCAAAGTTCAGTATATAAACCATATAGAAACATATATGTTCATAACATGGTAAGTATCTCTAAGAAGGAAAACTTAGACAAAACTACCTTCATAATTTGGTATATTTTTAACTAGAAACCCAATGAAATAGAGATCATATTAACATATAAATACCCATAAATTTAATGATAATAATTGTATTATATATTCATGGTTATTATATACACCACAAAAAGAAATGAGTGGTGAGTGTGGAATGTATCTCATGGATATAAAAGGTGAGATGACCAAACCCTTACCTTGTGTCTTGAATTTCTTTATTCACATTCAAAATTGATGTATAATAAATATAAGTTTGTTCTAAATCTACCACATAACCATATTATTTTATATAATACCAAATATGATTCTATAGTGACCATATTTTACTTTTTTATTAACAATTACATGTTTAGGTTATGATTTTGGTAATATCCACTTGGGTTTTCATATTGGTTTTGAATTTTTATTCTTGATCATCTTACTTAGATAATGATATACTTATTTACATAATGTAAAACATGAAATAAAATATATATATTTATTTATTTATTTATTTATACTAATATATAAAATATATGCATATCGAATTGAATCCACCATTCAAAGACATGGTAGTTCGTATGTACGCAAGAATGTTCTTTCTGTTTTCTTATCATATTTCAATAGAGAATGTAAATGAAATTTATATTTTTATTTGTATATGTATATATCTGTATTATATTTATTTTGTAATTATTATGTCATATATATCATTTAAATTCACTAAACATGTCTTTAATACATTTAATGAAAAGTTTGAATGAATCACATCGCTTTGAGGTGGTGGTAGTCCAAATGCCTATAAACGATGTTATCATATATACCCAAAATGAAAATAATGATGGTATATTTTATATAATAATTATAAAAGAATAAATAAATCATAAATATAATATTTATCATATAAAAATATTATGTCCATCATATTTCCCAACCATGATAGGTGGTAAAGGAAAAATGAATGACACTGTTTTGTGAGGCGGTAGGCCACCATACACATGAACGGTAAGTTAGTCACAAATTTAATGGAAGTGTGTTTATATTTGGGTCAAACACATAGAATTGAAATATATAAGTATATTTAAAATACTATGGATTTTATATAAGAATTTAATATGAATAATTTATGTGGTGGTGAATCAAAAGAAAAAGCTTGTGGAAGGATGTTACCTCGTCTTTGGGTAATTCTTCTTGGTTTAAACCAAAGGACTAGTCATTCTTGAAAAAATGAGGCTTATAGGTTATGATGATGTCTTTTTTAGCCTATTTTGGTAGGTTTTAGATTTATCCAAGTGGAATTAGAGTTGTGAAGAAGTCAAGGGTTCAGTTCCCTTTTATACTTGAGGAGTGGCATTTTTGTAAATATATAAGGGTAAACACTGTAGAGAGATCTCCCTTACATCATGTGCCTCAAATAATTCTATATTTTTTATAAAAGTGGGTAATTTGTCATAATTGGTCCAGAAAAATAATTTTTACATGTTTATCGGTTATTTTGACCCATAAATTATAGTTTAACCACTAAGTAAACTTGTTTTTGCCTTAATCATTGTAATTAATTTTAATTGAATTTTCTAATACTTTTTGGTAAAAAACTGAGTTAAGCTTATGATATATTATAATTTATTCTAATTCCAAATATTTAATCCATTTTTACAATAATATGTGACATAAATTAATTTAAAATTAATCCTACTAACTTATTGCGAAAGGATGTTTTAAAATCAAAAAAAAAATCACATGATTGAAATATTTTTATATCCAATTTTAATGTCAAATTAGTTACAAGGACATAAATTGGATTTATTGATATATATTTGACCTAATTATACATTAAAACTAAATTTATATATAATTTTACTATATAAATAAATTAGATGAAAAATCATTTTTTAATTAAAATTCTATAATTTTCATTATTCATTAAAAAATGAAACTTCGTAGAAAAATATAAAGAATTAAACCAAGGTAAATTTTGATATTCCGAATTAAAAAATGAAGTTTATTTATTCAAAATAAAATTATAAAAATTATAAAAATTATATTCAAAATGGGTTATCCATTAAATGGTGGTAAAGTAACCTTATAGAAAAATACATCTTTGTATTCATAAAGTTGGATTGAATATTATCATATACCTATAAAATATATTTTATGAGTATAAAAAATATGCAATGAATATATATATATATATATATTTAATTTTAAACATTCAAAAAAATTAATTTATTAATATAAAATTTTATTTGTACGAAGAAAAATAGTTTTCTTAGATAATTAATTTCTTTATTTTCAAATAATTCTAACATTTATTTATAAATAATTGATAAAAAATGATTAATTTTAAATAAATTTTGAAATAATGTTTCCAAATTTTAGTTAATATTTTTCCTAACATGCATTCCAATTGCTAATTAACAACTATAATAATAGTTTGATAACACTATTAATAGTACATCGTTGTTTTGTAAAACTAGGGCTTTCCGGTATCACGAGCTATTGAAGATACTCGACATTGTGTGTAAAAAAATCTAAACATTGTGTTTCATGTACTAAAATAGAATATAATTTGTTCATATAGAACGATATTAACTTGGTGTTATGTAAAAAAAATAATAACTATGACTTTTCATATAACACAAGCTATATTTAGTGTGGTGGGAAATGAAAAATATCAAAGATATTATATTTATTTTAAAAAAATCACCAAATACCTTGGTGTTACATAAAATTATTATATAAGGAAAATATAGTGATAATTAAGTGACAAATTTTTTGTAAAGTCTTTATATGGTTTGATAATAAATTTTTTCATCCAAAACAGCTTTTATTTATTTTTATTAGAAACTAACATAATTAATTTCTATCACTTTTAGAAAATTCATGTGACTAAAGGAACATAATTTTACAAATCATCATGTAAAAATTATCATAGAGTGATTTTATTACAATTTTATGAAAATATTTATTTTTCAATGAATATTGAATATAATAATTTTTATAGAAAATTTTATTTCGTTTCAAGCATTTATACTATTTAGTTTTTTAAAATGATTTTAAAAGTATAATTAGTTCATTTATATTATTAATAATCATATAAGATTTAATTTTATTTTTGGATTTTGGTATAAATACATTTTATACTTCATGAAACAATTTTTCTAAAAAGATGTCCTTCATCGTGATTTTCTTGTTTATTATTAAATTACATTATTCCACATATGTGAATTTAATATAAACCATGAAGAATTAAATTTGGAAAATATTGTTACTTTATTTTTGGCCATTATGAATAATAATCGTGGTAAATATTTTTCACCTGCATAATGATGAAACGGGAAAAATATGGTTTTAACTTTTGGATAAGTCTTCAAAATTTATAGAATAACATTCCTTTATCCCATTGGATGATTTTAGTTTTACTATATGAATCCATTTCTCTAAAATATTCCCACTTGTTACCATTTTTCATTTATTATGACCATTATATTATTTTAGGAAAAGAATAAATGATAAATGTCACTCTCTTGAATTAAATATATCTAAAACATTTACGTAAAGATAAAATGAATTTATGTGCAGTTAAAATTTTGGATTTTAAATAAAAAATATTACTTTATAACTAATAAATTTATTTTTAGTTTTTAGTAATTTAATAATTACATTAAATTCTTATGCAATACTGACACAATATTTATTCAATTAAAAGAAAAATAAAATAAATGATTCCAAAAATATTAAATGTAAAATAATTAGGCTGAATTATTATATTCTAATAATTGTTTTGGATAAATATAACATATTATTGATGTTTTAATGGTTTAAAATTAAATTTCTTACCCATATTGATGAATTTAATTTTAATGTAATTAAATATTTTTAAATATCACATTAATGATTTTTTCTATAATAAATAATATTTTATTTAATGATTTAAAACTAAAAAACATATCTTCTGATAATTAAATGTGACATGGTTTAAAATATCAAACATGGTACCTGTATGGGTCTATTTTCCTTTTATGGTAACATTTGATGACCTTAAAAGAAAAATAAAATTATTATGGTAACTGTCAAAGGGGTTAATAAGGGTTAAAACAACGAGATAAGGGTAAAAATATCTCATAATATTTTCAAAATATTATTTAATGGGATTATTTTGAAAAATACTCAATCTATAATAAAAATATATCTATTTCGATCTACAAGAAACTAAAAAAAATTATATTAATTTAATAGTTTAGGTAATTTCAAGAATTCTCTCACATCACTTATAAAAGGGAATCCATTCTCCTCCCTTACTCACACATTATGAGCCTTCTATATCCACCATTACCTACCATAATACCCTACTACATTACTTCATCACATACCACAATTTATATTATTTCTAAAAGACTAATTTTTCAACAATTAAGGTGAAAGCAGAAAGCGTTTTCTCAATAAAGAGGTATAACTCTTAATAGATCATTTTAAATTTTATTCCCTCTTCTAGATATTTTATTTATGTGATATAAATTATAAAATAATTAATTCGGTATCATAAAAAAATTAATTTTTCTTATGATAATGTATCAACCATTATTCACTATATTTCTATACTATGGATAGTAGAAATATCATTTGTGCGTATGTACGACTTTCCATCTATATGTAGTTGTGTAATTTGTTTTCATCATCACATTACTAGGATGGTTATAATGATTAATTTAATAAATATATATATTATTTATTATATTAATATAATTATATAAAGTTGAATTATTATTTACCTTTATTTTATTAAATCTGTTGTAAAGTAGAAACATCGTTCATGTGTAGTTATGGCCGACCATCTCTATGAATTGTTTAATTCATTTATCTATATCTATATTTTATGGAAGTATTTAAATATTTATATAATTCAAATATATTATATTTGGATAATTTTTAAAACTATACAGATGATGGAACCATGATCAATTTACATGGGTTGGAATAGTAGAAACAAAAAATCCCTCAAAAATGAAATAGTTAACACCTAGAAACAACAATTTTTATAAAAAAAATTTAATAAATGGGTGTTTAAATCTTATAAGAGGATAATATATGATATTATATGTTTTTTCATGATTATTTTATAGAATTATAATAAATTTAAATTTATTATATAATAGTTTAGAATGCTTTCGATTTAAGTGGAACATGAGGTAATGGATTTTTGTTACAGTCTTATTGTTTTTCAGAGTTTATTATGATTAAGTTTCCAATGAAGAAATTTTATTTCATAAATCTAAATAATATGACTATTCTTCTTGATATTACTCTATTTTCTTCCATTTTTCTCTCTTTATGTAATCAAGAGTTTGGAAGAATGTTTTTAAGAAAAACTGACAATATTTCTCTCTTCGATCAAAAATACATTTTCTTCAATACTGATGTTTTCTATAAATAATTTCTATATTTTTTTATATTATCCTATATTTGTTTAAATTCATTCCTACCCATGATTTAATTTTCTTAAAATAGTTTAAAATGAATCTTCATGTTTTTTTAATGATAGACTTTTATCTTTTTTTTCAATAATGTGAAAATAATCATTTATTTAATGTACATGTCATGAATGGAATTTCATGTCATCAAGATCGCTCAATTCTCAGTAACGTACATAAAAAGTGTCTAATATTATTTTCAATTATAATTTATTAATTTATATTTATATTTTTTTATATTTTAGATAATTGATTTCAATGTCAATAAAATATTTTCTTTATGAAATATTCCAAAGATCGTTTAATGAATTTTTTCATGTATGATAACATAATTTGACTTTTAAAATGATTTAAAATGAATATGATCTAATAAAACCATTATAATTCTTTATATTAATGGTTTATTATTATGATTATGATATTATTATCAATCCCTCTCCTTTCCATGTGCTATGATATTTCATGAATATTTCATAATCATGTGGCACACATATGAATAGATTATAATTATATGACTGGTGGTGTGGAAATTATATAGACTTACAATACATTGGGTAAAGGTTGAAATATCATGAGATAATAAGGAATAGAATTTGGATTGAGAATAGATTAGTAAGAGACTCTTTCTACAATGATATCCTTAGAAGTAACCACTGACTAAGGATATGATTGAATGGGGAGTACACTCAATCCACATTGATAGTCTTGTAAGTTAGCATAAACTAAAGAAATTATTCTCTATTCTTATTTGTATGTGAAAAACATATGTATTATCCTAATCTTATACACTCCTGGATCATGTTAATTTATTCTTTTATGATTTATGTCTTCTGAACAGCTATGTCTTACTCCCTGACTCAAGATTATAATCTATGACATACTGGGTATGGTTTTTAAATTTTAATCTCATGTTATAATACCCCTATACTCATGTTATTCTTTAGTGATCATTAATATTTCCCTTATTTAACCTTACTGAGAATCTGATCACTCCCTTTCTTATGTTTCCTTTCCCTATGATAAGAATTAATTTTTTAAGTATGATATATCTTTAAAGGCTTCTAGTTATGAAGAACATAATGAGATATGTAATATATCTCTAATGAACATTTTTTTATGTATACGTGTTTCTAATATAACCAAACATATATGGTTTTGTAATGGTTATTAATTTAATGTGTTCAATTTTCATCAAATAATATTTGATATTTTTATATGGAAAATATGGCTGGATATAGTAAATATCAGATAAAGGTTTAGTCACATTTGGAATCTAGGATGAAAAAATATTAGTGAGAACCTGAGGGTTATGTTTAAGTATAAGAAAGGATTTTAATGTATTTATAAGGTAGATATTGTGGGGTTTTCCACTATAATTATTTTTTATCACACTGTGCTTTCTGGTTTTAGATAATGATTGGAACCCAAAGGAAATATGTTAATGGTAAATATGGTATAGAATTAAATGATTTACTTCATGAGAAACCAAATGTTATGGTATCTATAATGTAAAATATTATTTTTGTGGTTACATAACTATCTCAAGCTATACGTCATGCTAAGATATTAACTAAGAAATTGAAAGAAAAAACATTATGTTGAGTCTTTTAGGAGGAAACATCGATATTCTTTTAGTGGGTTTTTAAATCCACTAGTTACTAAGAAATGTATTTGTACCACCAAAAATATATTTTTCATCTTTAGTGTTCAGAACATGGAAAATTTATTTTATCTATATATCATTTTGAAGATAAATAATATCAATGGTTCATTTTGATCAAGAACATGAGTAAAAGGAAATAAATTGACACCATTGAGTGATATGAGTTTAATATCTTACATTTTAATAAGTAATTTCCTTGTATTATTTAAATCAAAATAGAGAATAATTACTGGTTCTAAAAAATATGTATGAATAATATGTTAGAACCTATGAGGAAACTAAAATATGACTTGGAATGTATACTTCTAGCATTATTATCTAACTTAAATTTAAGGTTGATCAATTCTTTAGTGGATTAAAATTATTTCCTCAAAGGGTGTTATCCATAATGGACATGAGTAGCATTGCATAAATCATTCTTTATTCTATTGAGGTGGATATGTAGATTGGACTTATTATCAGTCACATGGTGTTGATAAGAAAATAACATTTTAATTTAAATGAAATTATAAAAAACACGAATAGATGAAGATAATCATTGCTTTATGCTCAAAGTTTGGAAGTAAACAAGGGTAAGTTTTAATAAGGGGACTCGTAAATGTTTTAAGTGTGAAAATTAAAGCCATTGGGAAATAGAAAATTGAATTTATGGGAAGAATAAGTTATCTAATGATGTAGAGGTGGGAAAGAATGAGCCTCCCACACTCCAATGTTTCAAATGCATGGAGTACAGGAATTATTCTAACCATTGCTAAAATCTGAAGGTTAATGATGATGATCATCATTAGTAACCTATTAAGTATAGAGACAAATTGAAATGTCTTTTTATCAAAATCTTTGATGTGGATAAGGAAGTTGTAAAAGGTATACTTTTCATTCAAACGTAAATATCTAATATCTCATTTGATTTTGGAGCCACCCACTCGTTTATATAAAAATAATTTTCTATAGTGATCACAATACAAACTCAATGATTAGATGCTGAATTAGCAGTGAAATCACATAATGGTAGGATGATCCCACATCAAGTATTTGATTCTTCTCTGATTTATGTTTCTGTAATTTTTATACAATCAATCTTATTTGTCCCCATATAGTTGAATTTTATGTTTTAGGGGAATGAATTTGATTTCTTTATGGAAATACCATAACATTTCGAAGTAAATGAAATCAAATTTTAAATTCTGAACAAACCTTTGATCATCTATCAATGTAATGATAAACATGAACTTCTAATGGAGATTGCATTCATTTTATAGGTTTAAATTCTTATGAAAATTATTTTTTTATCTTATATGGTTGGGGAGAAACTCAAAATAGAAGATATACATATTTTATAATATTTTTTCTTGTTTTTATCTTTAAGAGTTTCTTATTTTTCCTTCAAATCAAGAAGTTTAATTTTTAATAGAACTTATACCTAAATCAACACCTTTTTCAAAGACTCTATATTGAATGTCCCTAATTAGGTTTCAAGAATTAATTAATTAATTATAGGATAATCTTAACAATGGATCCATTCATCCAATTGAATCACATTTGGTTGGACTAGTTCTTTTTATTAAAATTAATGATGGATTAATCTGACACTGCATTGATTATCAAGAATATAACAAGATCAAAGTCAAGAATAAATATCATCTTCCCCATCTTTCATATTTTTTTTATCAATTATGAGTATTTTAATATTTTACCACGATTGATATTTGATCTTGATACTATCAATTGATGTTTAAAAGTGAATGCATACCCAATATAGACTTTTATATGAGGTTTGGACATTATGAAATTATATTGATACCGTTTGGTCTAACAAATTCTCCAATTATCTTTATAGATGTAAAGAATGTTATATTTAGAGATTAAATTTATCAATTTATTAAAGTCTTTATAGAATCTATTCATATATATTTCATGTGTACGGAAGATCATGGTTATCATATGAGGATTGTACTAATAATCCTATGGAAGGAAAAGTTTCCTGAAAAATTTACCAAGTGTGAATTTTGCCTAGAAATGTTTTTATTTTTTGTTTATATAATCTTGGTAGATGTTATATTGGTGGATCCATCAATGAATATGGTTATTGAACATTGAACCAAAGTAACCATTTTGATTGAGTTCTATAGTTTTCTAAATTTTTTAGACATTATTGATTCTTTGGAGAGAATTTATCACTAATTTTTTATTGAATCACCAAGATACATTAGAAAGGGGCCACATTCCTTTGTACAGATTAATGTGAGGAAGATTTCGAGGAGATTAAGATAAGGTTATTCGTCACACCTTTTATACACTATCCTATAATGGGGAAGGGTTAGTGACTATAGTGATGCATCAAACAAAGGACTGGGCTGATTACTCATGCAAAATAATATGATGATAACTTATACCTGATGAAAATAAATGTTTTATGAGAAAAATTACCCACTCATGATTTAGAGTTAGATACAATAATTTTTAAATTAATGATATTGAAGATTTATCATTATGGGGAAATGTGTGATATATATACTAATCAAAAAATTTATAGTATATATTCACTCAGAAAGACATGAATGCAAACTAGATAATATGGTTGGATTTGAATAATGATAATGATTACTCAACACATTAACGCCACGGGAAATCAAAAAAGGTGGAAGATACTCTAATGTGAAAGGATAAATCGATTTTATTTATGATGAGGATTACAAAATGTCAAATTTTTTATGACTTTCGAAGGATGGATATTGAAATGTTGAATAAATGGTAGAAATCTTAACTTTCCCCAATGAGTGATCAACCATCCATCTAAGAGATGATTAAAGAGTCATAGTATGAAGATGTATAATTGTAGGAGAAGGTGAGAAATGTTATAAATTTCCCCCTTGATTATTATGGAATGATCATGTTTATGAACTGTGTATATATCCCACTTATTCCAGATTTGATGGAATTGTTGGATCAACCTCATAGTTCATTATTCTCTCTTCATTAAGGATGTATGATGATGTATATATATCTCACAGACTATTTATGATGGGAAAACATGAAGAATGATATTTCATAGTATGTATATAAATGATTAGTATGACATCTATTTCAAGATAAGAGATATAAGTAAAAGGGGATGTTACAATCTTTACCCATACCATAATGGAAATGGTAAAACACGACCATGAATTTTATCATCAGACTTCCAAAAATGTCTAAAGGGTATTATTATATTTGGGATGTGGTTAATTGTTTATGAATTAAACTAAATTTATAAATATCAAATAATATTTATATCTTGATCTTATTTATAGAATAGAAATTAAGGAAGTGGTAAGGTTTCATGGAATACCACATTCTATTGTATCTTAACAGGAAAGGAATTTTACATCGATGTTCTAGTAGTGTATTCAGAAATCTTATCATCAAAGCTATTTTTTAGTACAAATTATTATTTTTAGATAGATTTTATTTCTTAAAACCCATTAAAACCTTAAAATATATGATGAGTTCTAATTCTATATATTTAAAATGTTCTTGGAATGTATGCCTTCCTCTATTAGAGTATTCTTACAATAATATATATCACTTGAAAATTCATATTGATCTGTATCATTACCTGTATAGAAATAAGTATAGTACTCCAATGTCCATGGATGAACAGACATAAAAATATATTTAAATATGATCTAGTTGTGTAAAAGGATGAGAAATTTGTATCTATTTAGTAGTACATCAAGGTATGTTAGATTTGATAGAAAATTTATACTAGTAATCGACATTGAAATCTAGAATAAGAAGTTGCTGAGAATGAATTCCTTTAAATATCTCCATGAATAATTTAATAAGATTTATAATGAAATTAAATATGATACCTATGTATTTTGGACCCTTCATATTTTTTTGGAACAAATGAATTTAATTTACACAAATTTTAGATTTTTTTGGAACAAATGAATGCAATTTTTTTAATCAAAATTAAAAATCATCTTATAGTGAATTTTTATACTTTTATGTAAAGGTTGATGTTAATATGAATAGTGAAAAATACTGATATTTATTTAATACAGTTTTTCATTTCAAGCATTTTTAAAGTTTCATTTTGTTTTAAAATGATTTTAAAAGTTAAATTAGTTCATTAATATTATTAATAATCCAATTAAGATCATAATAATTAAATTTTTTTTACTTTTTGTATAATTTTAATATTCTTCAGAAATAATTTTTCCAAGAAAAAAAAATTTCATCACAGTTTTTGAGTTTAATTTAAAATTAAATCCTTCTAATTTTATAAATTAGTTTTAGAAAAATGGATTCCAAATTAGAAATTATGAGGTCCAAATTTTTTTAATAGTTCCTATGTAAATATTTGTAATGTTAATAAGGGTAAGATGGGTAAAACAAGGTTCTAATATTGAGATAAGGATTGAAAATTTATCTAACCCTTGAATTTATCCTATTAAATGATTTTATTTCAACAATTATCTTTCATATCTCCAGAATATGGTAACATAGTTCAATCAATATTTTATTATGGCCATTATATTTTTTTAATAAAAGAATAAATACAGAATATCTCTTTCTTGAATTTAATATGTCTAAAAATTTTACATTAGGATAAAAAGTGGTTATGTTATATTCTAAATGTTCATTTGAAAAAAAATAATTTTTATCATGTTAATTTATTTTCAATTTTTTATTTGTTGAATATTTACCTTAATTCCTACGTAACACCAACACAATATTTATTAAATAAATAGATAATTCAACTAAATGATTTTAGAAATATTTAAAGTAATACACTTTGGGTTGTATATTGTTTTATAAGAAACTTTTAGTTAAATATATCATATTTTGAATATTTAGAAAGATTATTATTTTAATTCCATAACAATTTTAATATATTTATCATTAATTTAAATTAATAGTTTCAAAAATAATTTTAATAATATTTTACAATAGAACATATATTTAATTAAATGATTTAAAATTCAAAAATATACTATATTTGACCAATTGAATGTGATATGGATTAAAACATAATTCATGGCCCATGAATTAGTCATTTTTCCTTTCATGGTAACATTAATGACCCTTAATAAGTAAAAAACATTTTTATTATGGTAATTGTCAAAAGGGTTACCTTGGTGGATATCATAGTTGGGCCCCTAGATATAAGAAAGATGAATGTTATTTCGGTATTGTGTGTCCTGGATTTTTATATAGGTTTGATTTCCATATATCATCCCTTAATTCTAACCTTTTATATTTAATTTTCAATAAATTTTTAGAAATATTGTATTGGTTCCCCAAATCCTTAGTCATGTCATCTGAAATAAAAATATGGTGAACATGGGGTTAAAACAAAGAGGTATGGGCATAAAATCACTTAATCATGGTAAAATTTTATTTTATGAGAGGATTTAGACTCATTAAAATCCTATATTGGAAATTTATAAATTTTTATATACTTTAAAATCAAATTTATGTTACATTAATTTATAAATTTATGTAATTCCCATGGAGCCCCTCCCTTAACATAAAAAAGTGCACCTCTTCTCCTCTATTACTCACACATTTTATGCCTTATATCATGGAACATAACTTCCATATTACCCTCCTAGATTCTTTCACCACATCCAAGATCTTATTGTCTTTTCGTAAGACCATTCTTTCAAGGATTAATGTGTAAGACAAAAGTCGTTTCTCAATTAATAGATATTACCTTTAACCAAGTGTTTTAAATTTTATTTCTTCTTCTACCTCATATAAATTCTTTTTATCCATTAAAATATAATGAACTCAGTATCTCCAATATAATAAATTTATTTTATGACTATGTAACAACCATTACCCTCCTTTACATCCTATAGAAAGTGAAAACATAGATCAGACATATGTATTACATACCATCTCTACATAGTAGAGTAATTCATTTTTCATCACCAATTTACTTAGATGGTTATAATGATGGATTTAATAAACATGTATTATTTTATTATATTGTTATTATATTAAGGTGAATTATTATTTATCTTTCTACTATTCCATGCTTCAAGAAATGGCAACATGTTTCATGCTTATGTATGACCTACCATCTCTATGAACATTGTACTTCATTTTTCTATATATAAATTTTATGGATGACTCTAAATATATATATATATATATATATAATTAACATATATTATTTTCATATAATCATTAAAATTATTGAGATGATGTAACCATGATCGTATCATAAAGTTCAGATCTATGGAACCAAAACAACTATGAAAAATGAAACAGTTACGAACTTGAAATGATGATTAAAATAAAGAATTATTAAAAAATGAGTACTAAAATGCTATAAGTTGGTAATAAATGATATTATTATCATTTTAATGATTCTTTTATATAACTATTAATGTTTTTAATATATAAAATATGAGTCTGTAACACTTTTGAATCAAGTGGAACATGAGTTAAGGTATTTATGTCACAGTCTAATTTTTTATCAAAATTGTTTTTTATTAAGTTTCCTATGATAAAATTTTATGACCTATCTCTCAACAATATAAATAATTTTCTAGATATTACATGTTATCTTTTATATTCATCCATTTATGTTCTCAATATAGTGAAACAATATTTTTAAGTGAAACTTTCCTTATTTCTCATTGTTCGAAAATCATTTTTCTTCAATATACTTGTTTTATAAAATTGTTTTTAATATTCTACTATGATTGATTAATTTCATTTTTACTAATTATTTACATATAATAAAATGTATTTAGATGAATATTCCTGTCATTTTCTAAAGATTGTACCTTTTAATTTTTACTGAAAATGTGAAAAAAAATATTTGTTTTAACAAAAATGATCATGACTTATCAATTTTATGAATATTTCTTTATGATTTTACAGAAATTTTTTCAAAGAAATTTTTTCCTTAATTTTTGTAAATTTTTAGAGTTTAAATAATTAACATCAATGTGAAAAGGATATTTTACTCAAGAACTATTACAGAAATATTTTATTGAAAGTCTTTTGGTACGATAACATCCTTTAATGTAATCATTATTTACTATGGATATGATCCAATGGTATCTTTCTTATGATTCATATACATGTTTTATGATTATTATGATGATATTTTTATAAAACCCTTATATTTTCAATGGGTTATGATATTTGATGTTTTTTATGACTTTGTGGAAGACATATTGTTGTATTATGATTATGTGATAGGTGGGCCCAGAATATTATATCCCTCCAATGAATTGGGTAGAGATGGGTATATCATGAGATAATAAGGGCCATAATAGGGATTGAAACTAGTCCAATAAGGAACTATATATACTATGATAGCCTTGTGAGTTAACCATGACTAAGAATATAATATAATGGTGATTGAACCCAATCGCCTATGATAGTATCAGCATTGAAACATGACTATGGAATTTATTTTATATTCTTATGTGCATTCCAAATACATATTCATTATGCTAATGTTGTTCTATCATGGAGAATTTTATTTGATTCCTTTATATATCATGTCTTATGTAATGCCAATATTTATTCAATTAATCAATATTATGATCTATGATATGATGTGGATGGTTTAAAAAAGATAAGATCATGTTTTCATACCCTTTCCCTCTTTTTATTATTTTTTGATAATTTATATCTCCATTCATTACCATTTTTGAGAATCTTAGATCACCATTATTTATATTTCCTTTACCTATGTTATGAAAAATTGTTATAAGTATGATATTTATAAGAAGGCTGGAACTTGTGAAGAAATTGGTGGGATATGTTCTAGGTCTATTATGAAAAAGTTGTTTATGTATCCATGTTTTCAAATACACTAAACCTATCTGATAGTATCATTGATTGCAATGTTATGTATCGAATATTCATATAATAAGATGTGATATTTATGTATTAAAAGTATAGGTTGATATAGCATGTAAAACAAGAGAAAACATTAATGTGTGGGAATCCTATATAAATCTTTCCCTAGATATCTTAACCATGGTCCTATGATTTATTTATTGATTATTGAAAATTATTTCACATTATTATTTTATGAAATGATTTCATCATATTGGTTTTTATGGAAAATATTATCCATGACATTTTGAATACAATGTTATATTCATTCCTACTTTGATGGAAATGATATTGTTTCCTTTTTATAATAGAAAATGAATTTTTTTTGAAACATTATTTTGATATGATTGTGAACATATTTCTATGAAATTGTTTTTTTCTAAAAGTGAACATAATTGTATTATTTAATATAGAATCACATATGAAATGATTTGGTGAAATCATAATGGGATTGGTTTCTCACATCATACATTTTCCTGCCAAAGTATATTTTTTTTCAAATGATAGATATAGTAAAATAAGAAATAAACATTAGAAGGTGAGGGTGTATATTACTAGTAGGACTCAGGAGTTGACAGTGACCAGTGCTATATTTGATCTACATGTCACACGATGTTTCTTAGATGATGTATTAGTTTTTTTGTTTAATTAATTTGGTTGAGATACAATATTTTTACTTGTATAATCATATCTTTGATGTCTCATTTTGTTTTTATTTTCCTTTACATTCCATTTTTATCAGTTTTTTTTCTTGTTGTTGGATGAAATAATTATGATAGAATTCTTTATTATGATCAGGTTATTTTCACTAGCCTATGGGTATTGGGAATTCCCATCAGGTCTCTAATTAATTGATTCATCAGGTTGATTCAGATGTTATAGTGGGCCAGTTTATTAAAAATGGTATTGAAGGAGTTCTTCAATTAAAATAAAGTACTCTTTCCTATAAAAACAATACATTTTTTTAGGTTGAGTTATTGTATAAAAGATATTTATAATGTTTTGAGACTCAAGAGGATTGCATGGGGTTCTTTATCACTAATTCTTCAATATGACACATGACTTACCTTAAAAAATTGTAACATGAGTATCTACTTAGATTTATTGGTTTCATGATGATAAATGAGAATAATATTTTTTAGGATATTATCTTTGATTTTTGGAAGATCTTCTGAGTTTTAGGGTCAAAAAAAAGAATAATAGAGACATGGTGTGCCTTCATGGTCTAGTGAACTACGAGAAATTGTTGTCACAAATTTAATAACCAATGAAATAAATATTGTGATGTTGGTTTTTGGTTTACCAGCCCATGTGATGAGGCTATAAATAGTTCTACAATAACCCAAACATAGTTCTCTATCCATTTTTTCCAAAATTAATTCAGCCATTTCAGATTGGTTTTGGGAGTTCTTTTTAAGGGAAATTTTGGGTGTTGTATATTTCATGATCTTAGTTAAATAATTAAAACTTTATCTTATTCATTATGATTTTAAATCTTTTTTAGAGACTAAATTATAGAAAAAATAACTTTTTTATTTTCTAAGAAATATATTCATTTAAAAAAATTGTGATTTATGAAATGATTGGTATGGAAAACGATTCTCAAATATTATTTTATGATGGGGGTAATGAATTTTTTAATAAAAACGTTTGGTCTATAATGTGTGTCAAATGGAAATGGTTTTGGAATTTGATAAATATATTAATATATTTTAAACCATAAAATAATTTCAAAGAGTTGGTAAAGGAATTTTTGAGATAGTGATATATTTAAACCAGGTTTTTACATTTTCAGCAAAAGAATGATGTTTAATAAAGAATAATATTATTTGAACTTTGAAACCATTGATGGTTTGGTAAAAGTTATATCTGTCCTGGTATGAAATGTTTTGTCTTTTTTTATTCTACTATGAGTTTTCTTTGATGTGGGAGTTGGTGAGATACGAATTTCATGATGTCAAAAAATTTCTCCAAGAACATTTTCGAAGAAATATATAAATTTTTTCATCTATAATATCGTTGAACTATTCCTTCATGTTTTCCAGAAGTGGTATCCCAATTTGAAGAATATACCCAATATTTGAATCAATTAGTGGATTTGGATCATTTCTAGTCTTTTTACCCCCACCAAGACTTCTTGGATATTCATCCACCATATTA
Source organism: Viscum album (assembly GCA_963277665.1). NCBI lineage: Eukaryota > Viridiplantae > Streptophyta > Magnoliopsida > Santalales > Viscaceae > Viscum > Viscum album. The sequence continues at coordinate 2,010,839,173 of OY728135.1, forward strand.
TAGTAGTGATTAGAGTTATCCTAATGTAGTGAAGTGTCCTGAAAGTTAAAGGTATATTTGATTCTCTCAATGATACTAATTCTCTATAGGTAATGTATATCAAATCTTTTTTTGAGGGACCTGGATAAGATTGATGGGATGTTGTGATTCTCTCTTGTATTTTAAAAAAAATTATTGGTAATTCTTCAAGAAAATATTCATTTGGTGGTAGTATCTTATGGATGTGATGAAATAGAACATTTTTTGGGATCTTGGGTTTTATTCATGTTGAGGTATCAGTTGTGGAGTTTTCCATGGAATTATTAAGTTTTGTTTGATTCTCACTTGATCTTATTGGTGACGAATTTAATAAATCTCACTATTTTTAAAGTGATATTTTCTTAGACCTTGGAGCCACTATTCTAGAAGCATGTATTCCCTATGATCCATTGGTTCTTGAAAGGGCCTTTTCAACTGAAGAGAAAAAATAAAATATACGATAAGGGAATAATTTTCTTGTCATTATTAGTTTTTTTAGGGATGTATAATCTAATAGATTATAGAATTTGGTTGAGTAGGAAAAGTCATCTTAGGAAAGGATGAGTCATTTTATGTACTTCCAATTTAGAGCACCTATTTATTCTAAGAAGTGATGTTTGAAAGCTCCAAGATTTTGAAAATAGTGAGGCATTATAGGTCACCATAATAGGTTCAATAAGATGGGCTATCGAAAAGGGAAGTTTCTATCAAGGATAATTATCTCTTGACTATAGGGTAGAAGATGCTTCAAGATAATAGGACTCTAGCCATAGGCCATGGAGTGAAGCCTTTCACACTATAGAGGAGCTGCTAGTTGAAGTTGGTATTGTTGCATCGTGTTGTTTCTAATACTATAGTGGAAACCATTTAGGTTCTCCTTGTCAAAGTTTATTAATTTCTGGTGATATTATTGTTCTAGTGATCTCTTGTGAAATTCTTTGGGTCTTTTTTGGATATTATATTGTGAAAATTTATGGTGAGCATGACAATGTATTCCATTTCGTGATATCTCTTTGTTATGAATTATAGATCAACACCTTTGAGTGGTTCACCTTCATATTTAAAGGTTTTAGTCCTTTGAGGTTTTCCACACACTCAAGGATGGTGTAGAATATTGATATAATAATATTTAGTTATGGGGTTATTGTTCTTCAAAATCCCTCATTTTTATTTCTTATAAGGGTTTATTCCTATAATTTTTATTAGATAACATTCAAGTTAAGAATTGTTTTTTAGTATCCTCTTTTTTCTTTTATAGTCAAATTTAAATCTTGATGTGATGGATTATCTCCCTTATGAGGGTGTTGTACAAAATATATACATGGTCTTTATTATTGGTATCTACTTATGATTGGACTTAGATATAACATGGGGTTTACACAAATAAGTATGACTATATTAATTTTTAATGGACTAGTAACTCAGAGGATCTATTGGATAATTTGATGAGCCAATGGAGTAGTGTGTATGAGTGTTGAAAATCCTAGGTTACTAATGAGTAATTTATCAGGTTATAAATCCTTGTTAGTTCTATTCATTTCATGTGGATAGTTCAATTATATAAGTTTCTTTATAAAAATTTCTCTTTTGGGAATTGTTGAGGTATTGTAGATATATTATTCTTAAGGTTTTAGAAATCAACTCGTTAATGTTTCACTATGGTGTGTGACTAAAGTCCCTTATTTTAGTTGAAGATATGTGTTGGGATGGGTGTTTTCTACATGTTTCAAAAAAAATCTGAATTTTTAAATGGTGGGTGACCTCTATAGGGTCTTTAATTCTTTCTGGTTATTTTTCGGTTCCTCCCCATGTTGTTGATTTTTTTTATATGTGTATTTATCTTAGAGTTGTGTTGGGTGGATTAATTTTAGTATTTCTTCTTATATTTTTTTTCACCTCATTAGTTTAGTGTGGGATTTGTTTTAATCTTTTTTTTCAATAATTCATATTAGGTGATTTCTGGGGGAAGAATGCTTAATGGTGGGGATAATTGTAACATCCTTATTTTTATAATATTTAAATACCCTTTTGGTTTTAAATTAAAACAAAAATATAAATAAAACAAAATATTATTAATCATAATTTCTACCATTATGCATGGTATACCTTGTACGTAGCGGTAATTACCTCTAACCCTAATTTAGGGTGGCTTTATGAGTTATGTAATAGAAACTTATTATTTCCATGTGTTGTGTAAATGTAAGGGTGTGTTTATACGGTCATAATTAGGTATATCCTTGTTTATATGGGTTATGTAAGGGTTAACTTACTACTATATAAGGGTAATGGGAGTTTTTATGTTCTACATAAGTGTACTCCGTCACTACGTAAAGGTAAGGTCATGAGTATATGTGTTGTGTAAGGGTAATATGGGACTTCATAAGGGTAAGGTCCTACTAGTTTGGATTGTGTAAGGGTAACCCAACAATGTTAAATGGTAATAAAAGAAAATATGTAATGGTAACCATGATTTTCTAAGGGTTACATAAGGGTAACCTGAGGGTTTCCATGCTTTTTTATAGGTAACTCAGTCACATTGTAAGGAAATATTCAAGATGTGAAGGGTAAATGCTTACTTAAAAAGGATGTGCAAGGGTACTCTATATCTACATAACGGTACTAAAATTATACATAATAGTAATACATGAAGCATAGACAACTTAAATGTATTTCTCTTTAACATTACATGACCCATATGAGCTAAATAAGGGTAAACCATGTTATCTTCATGCAAAAAGCATTTTGAGTAAAATGTTGTTAAAAATGTTTCTCATTTATTCTTCTCCATCTCAACCCTGTAATGCATCATTATGGTTTTAAATGATAGAAATTATTTATAATTATTCTCTACACTATTTTAACGTTTTTCAATACTAAATTAATTTTTTTTAAACTCTATCCATTCATGATCTCTATCCATGTGTATTTCTAAAATATAGGAATCATTGTTGCTTCGATTTTGAGAATCCTTTTGATGAGAGTTTTTGGGGTCCCAGTTTTGGGTGATTATCTAAAGGGTATTCATTATTGTTTTTATCACGGGGTGTGTAACTTATTTTAATACCATTTTGGATTCATCATTAGGTGTTCAATAATGTTATAATTAAGGTAGTTGATTTCCTATTTAAATATCATTATCTTTAAACAAGTTATTCTAGATTTATCTAAAATTTATTTCCTGATTATTTTAACTGATGGATTTTATTCATTGATTTATATTTTTCAAAATGGAATAGTTTGTGTGTGATAAAATTCATTTCAAAATGGATTCTCAAATATAGTGTGTATTAAAAAAATTTCATTATGTGAAATGAATGATGGGAAACTTGATTCTAATTAAATTAAAGGGAATGGAATGTTTTCTAATTTTATTTGAGATGGATTTATTTAAATTGAATGAGTTTTTTTATAAAAATTATTTGATTTCAGTGTTTGGTTTTAAATGTATGAGTTTTTTAGAAAACCATTCTGATGTTTTTTGAAATGAAAGGAATGAGTTTTTTATAAAAATATGTCGATGCTATCTTTTTAAATAAAAGGAATGAGTTTTTGATAGAACCATTTTATACTGGTTTTTAAAAGAAATACATGTTTTTAAAATTAAACTTGGTTGAAATTTAAAATGAAATATTGAATGATTATTTTAAATGATTGAGTTATATGGAATTTAATGATAGTATCACAAATATTTGATTCACCTTAAATAACATGGGAGTCAGATTAGTTAGGTGGGAAGAACGCATGTTATGTAGGTATTATCTCTCCCTAGTAGGTAGATTTTTTCTTATGGAACATCTCATATCCACCCTTATGGATGTTAATTTTCAATAAAAATATTATTTATTAATTATCTTCACCTCTTTCCCTAGTATTAGGACTATTTCCCCAGGCTTAGGCCTAGGAATATGTGTACTCTGGGATCCTTATTTTAATGTTAGAAAATTTTATATAAATATAACCCTAATTATCTCAACCATGGTTCTACAGTTGATTTTTTTATTAATAAAAATGATTTTACATGACAATGGAATGAAATGTTTTACTCCTGTAATTATTAATGAAAATGTTTATTCATTCCTCCTTTGATAAACTGTTATACAAATGTTGACTTTGATGGAAATAAACATTTATAAAAAAATTGTACTATCCATTGAATTTTTTTTGGAAATAATGTATTGAAATGATTGTGAAATGATTTTTATACCCTTTTTTATCTAAAATTAATCATAATTGTTATATTTGATATGGAATATATTATGAAACGACTGTGTGAAATATTTCTAGGATTTTCTTCTCAAACCCTACCTTTTCCTTTTGAGGTATTTATATTTTTTACCATTTGTCTTGTTTAGGGAAAAAGGAAATATCCATTTACAGTTGGTAGGTGTACATGTTTAAAAGGACTCAAGAGATGGCGGTGACCGATGGGTCATGTGATCCACTCATCACATAGAGTTTTTGGGTAGAAGCCATTGTGGTTTTGTCTAATGACATTAGTAGATATACAATTTGGAGACTTGTATATTTTAGTTTTATATTTCTTCTTCAATTTGGATTTTCCTATACATTCCATTTTTTATAATTTTTTATTTCTGTTTATTGGGAGAAATCATTCCCATTACATTCCTTTTTATTCCTAGAATCTTGTTTCCAGCCCATGGTGATCAAGAATGCCACTCGAGTCAGTAGAAAAATTATTTTGGAATCAGTTCAAATTTCATCATAGGTTGGTTCATTAAAAATATCTTTTCCTTGTATTTATTATTATGATCATGTTCTTCCTTGACTAGGTACACCTATTTGTCTTGTAGTTATTTATTTCCTTATATTAAATGTCTCAACTTCTAGTAATTATTATTATACAGGGAATAAAAATCATCCTTCCTAGCCAACCCCCACATGTTCAAATCCTTAAAATTAATTTCTTCTTCAAGTGATTCTGGTTCTCTACTATTAAGTAATAAAAAATTACATAAGAATGATGAAAACCATTACCCAAGAATTTTTCTCCTTTTTGATTTTCGTAACTCCACTTAAAGAGTTGGATCCAGTATTTTTGGTGTCACATTCTCAATTAAAACTTCAGAATCGACCTTTTATTGGTGGATTGAATATTCATTCCCACTATCAACTTTAGTTGTATGTTAGTCCTTGTATGTGACACCTTCATTAAAAATAATGTTAAATATTATGATGTGTATCTTATTCTTACCATCCCAAAAGTGATAAAAACTCCTCAACACCATATCCAATAATGAAAAATGATTTAGACTTATCATAAATATTTTCTCTTACATCATCATAAATGTGTACGTATTCCAAATAACCAAAGACTCATAAATGTGAGAGTCTTACCTCATTTACAGAAAATATCACCTAAGGTATAATTTCTCTCATTGGTACTAATGGACTTCTTATAATGAGATATGATTCCATGTTCACTACCTTACCCGAAAAAGTCATTGTAAACCCTGAGTGTAAACTCATACTCTTACAACGTTCATTCAATTTCATATTCATTATTATAGCCAAACCATTCTGTTATGATGTACCAAGAAGACTATTATAACTCTAAATTCCATTATTATCAAATAATTCCATGAACTCTTAAGTTCCATACTCTCCACCATTTCCAGACCATGAACATTTTAACTTTGATCCTAAATCATTCCCCACTATGGTCTTCCACTTATAAAATGTGTTAAACATATCAAATTTTATTTTCATTAATTAAACCCATACCTTCCCTATTGATTCATCAATAAATGTAAAAAAAATAGTGTGACCCTCCTTGGGAACTTACTAGTGTATGCCCCCCAAATATCAGTCTGCACCAGGTTTATCTTCTTGGCCGATAGTGTTCTTCCTCCTCTGTAAAAGACATATTATTCATGTTTCCGGTGATATAATATCTACACAATTGAATTTCCTCCAACTTTAAATCCAATATAATTACTTTTATTTAATTAATTTCGTTACCTAATCACTAAAATCCTAAATTGTAGTTCCATAGTTGTGAATTCCTAACAAAATTTATTGATGTAATAATTTCCATGTAGTCATCTATAATTTTTAATAAAGATCCATAATTTTCTATACAATGTATGACCATATATCCCTTGTGTATTTTTCATGCACCACCAATGAATGTGGGACTAAGACCTATATCATCGGGTTGCTCGAAAAAATAAGTTTTCTTCTTAATATAGGTATATAACTCACATTTTATGAGATTTGAAAACTAATACTACTATTTTTAATACAGACATATCCCTTCCCCCACAATATACAATGTTTTATCTTGAGTAATATGTACCCTTCCAAAATTTACATAATCAAATTTTTTTAGGAAACCCTTTTTTAATATGGAATGGAAAGATACCTGTGAGTATAAAATACAAGACTCCATAGGGATATCCATGTTTAGTATCCACATATCAACATTTCCTTTAGCTATAGTGTTTATTATATTGATTTCATGTGCCTTCTACTTTTCTCTAAACTTAAACTTGATGTGTCCTTTCTTCCCAGAAATCAATTAGGTAGGGCCAGGTTTCTTTGCCTTGTCTGATCTCATTATTTCGAATTTTGATCATCCACTATGATTATCTCACAACATATATCATTTTATTTCTTACTTGTTTACGGAAGAAAAAGAGAATTTACTCGATTGTCCTCTTAAAATTTCATTATCGAGGTTTAGTTCTCACACATCATTTAGAACCATCATTGAATTCATAGAAGAACTACTCATGGTGGTTAAAGTCACATCCCAAATGATAGGTAATAAAGACCATTTAACCAATACAAATAACTCATCATCAATCATAATTCCCACTAATTAAAACTGACTTGTGATGTTGTTGAAATCATTAACATTATCATCAACTATCATCCATTAATCATTTTTAGATTGAATAGCCATCGTATAAAGTACACTTAGTTTGATACATGGGTTTATCATATATAATCATGGTATATTTCATTATCGCAGCCACTTTTATATCTTATATGATTTTTAACTCCATGTTTTTGGAAAATGCAATGTGTAAAACATCCAAAACATATCAATAAAGTAGTTCCCCATTTATATTACTCATATATGTTGGATTTTTACCCAGAAGTGGAAAGTGGTATTTTTTATGGTAAAGGAAGTCATGGATATATATCCACTGGTAACTATTTTTTGTTCCATATAAGTGATAAATATTCACCAATACATATTCCATATATATCAATGAATTTGTGAAATTCAAAACTTGAACTTTATAATCCAACCATTGGTACCATTTTGTTTTTATATTTTGGTAGTCACAGCAACATAATCATTTACAAATGAAGAAAATACTTAATAAGAGAAAATGATAAATATGAACACATTGTATATTTATTTACATGGTTTTGGAAATGATACATATGTCCTTGTATAAGAATAAATATCACTATGATTGAGAGTATTATTTCTTGTAAATATCACTTTGTCGAATATTCTATAATGACTTGTGGATGGATTTCCATGGAACTATAGTTACAATGGTATAGTTTCTAGTATATTGTACAGTCTATGCTGCAAGTAGTCATCCCTACTTCATCTAAAGGATCATGTTACACAATGTAAAAAAATAATGATCTTTGTCTCAAGTAACCAATTACGATGTCCACCTTTGAATCTATTGGTTATGGAGAAAACCCCACATTCCACCCACTATTAATTTTCATGTTGACCTCTTATAATAAAGGAGAAACATAAAAACCACAACCACCATCCATGTTTAACTAGAACCACATAAAAAACATACATAATAGTAATTAATAATTCAGAGAACACCAAAATAAAAAGAGAAAAAACATGAAACTGATAATCATTTTCATCAATATTTTCTTCTTATAAAAAACCCTAGAACCCATATTTTACCTTTCTGTATAAATAATATGAATTAGAGGACTAGAAAATAGATGAATCATCTCTAAAATTCATAAAATTATGAGAAATGATATGTGTAAAATGATCCATCATCTCATCTATTGATGCCCCTCAAATGAAAACATGAACTAAAAATCAAACAATACATATCCTAAACATGAACAAATTGAAAAATTGAAATGAAAAAATAACGATATATGAATGTGAAACATCCAACCAGTCACCATCTATGAAATAAAGTTGTGATCAAACTCCAATAACCAAGATATAAATATTTTGACAAAAAAAGGTGTGATTTTTAGACCATATCCAAAATATATGTCTCTATTTAGCTTATTGACATGTTAGATGGATCATTTTAAGTACATATTATAAATACCAAGAAAACCCAATCATAGATTGCTAAATAATATGAAAAAATACCTTTAATAACCATTTGTACTCAAACCTCTACTATACATGAAGATGTATGTCCAAAATGAAAAGAGATCAATTCCTAAATCACCTTGTTGAGAAGTCACAACAAAAAATCACCCTAAAGGGGGATATATAGAAGACTAAACCATCAATATAGTAAGACCCACAAATGATGCACTTAATTACATCCCAACCACTTTGATGAATCAATCATAAGATAATATATCGAAACATATGAATTTAATTGAGGGGAACTGGGAGATAACGCAATATATTAAGTGTCACAGGAGATAGCTAAACCATAAACTAAGACCATAAAATTAAAATGGGGTTCTAAAAATTATATTGGGAACAACGAACACTAATAATAAAAATAGAATAATCCCCAATATAATATTTTTAAATACCAATAATCAATCCCTAAAATAGATATAAGCATTTTCTATCTGTGTCACTATTTTTTATTGAGTTAACCATAAACACAACATCATGTTTTTGGTATTTTTCCAAATTATGTATTGTTATATTAAATATGGAAACTCTTTTAACATATCAAACATATAAATATAGTTTCCCTTTATTAAATTAAATTCTAATTTTTATTATTTTTACATCATTAAAATTTCTTCACACACCCCATGTATCCCACACCTATTAGTCAAATATAGAGAAATTTATTTTTATAACATTCACAACCTAATGATCATTATTTTTATCTTGGAAAAAAATATAAAATATATATTCCAATAAATAAAAAAACTATTCTAACCTATAATAGATCTTAAAATTATATTTATGTTGAAGTCCCTAATATAAAAAAGAAAAATTTATTTCATGAGTATCATGTTTTATATGAATTCGATAATTTTTTTGAACATAATTACACTTAAATATTGACCCCATAAATTATATATATTAATATACAATGATAAATGTTTATTATTATTTAGTTATATATTAAAATACCTCAAAAATATAGCTTTTTAAGTAAACAATTTTGTTAATCATATCTCATATGATTCATGAATAGTTTTCTAGAAAAATCATTGAACAAATTTATCATATAAATTATTCATTTACAATATTCATATCATTGACTAAAGTTTTGGGTTATCCACATCTTATATGGTCTCTATAATATAATTTATAACTCATTAACTCTTAGGTTTACCTGAAATGAATGGTCAAGGTCTTGGCATTTGTTTTCTTAGGAAGGTATATGAAACATATTATTTCAATGGGTTGTTTACTCTCACCATTTTCATATGTATCCAATAAAAATATTTCAATCTCATTATTTCCATACATTTTCATTCTTCTAATAATTTTTTTCTATTTCATACACAATTAACTAAATTAATAAAATATAAATATATTAGTATATAATAATTTATATAACTAATTATTTCTGTTAATAAATCAAAAATAATAGAAAATTATATTTACACTTATCTATAGGGATATTAGGAATATGTAATATTAATCACATTAATATTGATGTATATAATCATAAAACTAAATTATATCTATTAGAATGTATAGTTGGAAAAGTAATCAACCCCTGTGTCTCTAGAATGGAGCCTATTTTTCCAAGATATTTGGAAATGCAATATAATGACTAACTATATATATAATAATAATAAAGAGACACATTACTTCCAATAAAACTCCATCATGTAATATGTATAAATAAAAATTAACCATTATTCTTAGATTCATATATAAATTGAAAATCATAGTCCTAGATAAATAAAATTAACCTTAGGTCTTAACTATCATGTACATATTAGGTCTCATACATGGAGCGCGGTCCGAGGAGATGGATTCATGACTTTGAAGATAGAAAATAAGGTTTCTAATGTCATTGCAGCACTTCCTATTGTTCAAGAAGAAATTCGGTAATAATCTCCCAGTAGTGGTTCGTAGTGATGATGCCATGTGTCAATGGAAAGATGATAGTGTGTCTTGAAGGCATCAGTTGGTGAATTTAGGTGTTTGTAGACTTCGAGAGGTTGAACCATATGAGTATATATCTATATGTATTTTTATGGCGGTTGGCTTTAGTGGTGATCGCAGATCTATGGAGACAAATAGGATTCTTTGATCTTTGGTTGAGAGTATAGTGATGGGGGTGACCGAGGTGAAAGGTGATTCTAGATTTCGGCATGTCGTGTTAGGAATGACGGAGGATATTAAAGTGTGCATGTACTAATTATTGTGATTATATTTAAAAGAAAAAGGACCACATTAGAGTGAGGATATGGTGTGAGATCCTAGATGTGTTTCCCATGAGGCTAGTTGGTGTATTCGTTTTGGTGTTACAGCAGTAGCAGTGGGGATGGGGTGTGCTAACCTTAATACTGAGGGAAACTCTGGCTTTGAGGATGTTGAAAGGGATACCATCAGAAGGAATTTTTTACATAGTATGTACGTAATTCTAGATGGATTTGTAAATAATGGAGATAAATCTCATGTGATTTCTACCAAAGAGGCAATATTTGATTGATTTAAGATTTTGAAGTTCTCGATTTTTGCTAGGATCGTTCTTTATGTGGGTGGAAAACATTGGAAAGGTGGTGATTTGGTTCAGAAGTTAAATTATGTATGTAATTCTTTCGATTGGAGATGTATTCCCATGGGTAGGGGTTTGTTTGACATTATTTTCCCATCATAGGAAATTAAACTCAGGTCTTGGAGGATTGGATAAATTGATTTAAAGCTAGTTATAATCTATTTTCAAGAATGAGATTTTCATTTTAACCTATTTTCTTTAAAAAAAATACTCTGGCTCAATTTTGGATTAAAATTATTGGTCTTAACTGGGTTCTAGGGAATCCCAAGATCCTTTCTTAGGTTGCTTTTATTGCTTTTATTCCAATTAAAATGGATAGAGACACTAAGTTTTACATGTATTGGAATTTTTCTAGGATCTTGTTGGAGTTCGACTTAAGAATGTGCTTAATTAACAATATTGTGTTGTCAGCATTGGATGATGACTTCCCTATTAAAGTAGAATATGAAAGACTTCCTCATTTTTGTTCAGACTATCAATAAATTGGTCACGTTAAAGACATGTGCCGTAAAAATGTGGTTTTCTCCTATTTTCATATAAGAGGTCATCGTGAGACGTCATGTAGGAATAAATTGAAGGTTGAAAATAAAGTGGATTGTGTTGGTAGAAGACGTACATCTATAGAAAATCTGTGTGTGAGGTTGTGGATAATGCTTTTAAGGGAAATTCATCTTATTCAATGATGAGGCCTAGTTCTAATTTTTATAATTGAAATATGGTGCAGCAAACATATTCTAGTACTGTCATGGATGAAGATACGCAGGTGGATGAAACTAATCCTAAACTCGGTGATGATGGTATATAGAAGTTCATTATATTTTTTGACTATGCTCATACTAATATTGATGTTTCATAGGATATCTCTGTATAGTCTCTATTGGGACAAGGATGCATGCATCTAGTGGCATGCAATCCTTCAACTTTTCAGGATGATTATTTCAATAAAACATGATATGATGGGGTGGATGACAGTACCCCCCTAAAGGCATCGTGCAGTGGTGTTCATGCCTCTTTTAAGGAGTCAGTTCATTATTGAAGGACCAATAAAGATATCACTCCTACTCTATTAAAGCACGGACCGTGGAAGGTAAATTCTAATGTACCACAGCCCATGTCCATCAGATCTTCTAAGGTGTCAAATAGGGTATAAATTATCAAGATCCTTAATAAAGGGAAATCTCAATATGAGTGGGAAACTGTTGATGACTATAAATATGGAAATGGAATTTTTTTATTATGATCTTTAAATTTGTCACCTGATAGATGAGGGAAAGGGCTGTCGTTTGACCCTACCCATGTATTTCCTTTACTTTTTCTTTAATTTTAATAAATGTTCATAAGCTTTGCTTCTAGCTAGACTTCTCTGGTATCATATAACTCTTATATGAATGGTTTGGAAATTAATATAATAAATTCAAACAAATTTAATTGGGGAATTTAAATATTCATAATATATATAACTATATATAAGAATATTAAATACATATGAGTTTTTATAATATATTTATATTAATATTCAACAAGGCCCTAATGAAGAACCACATCATAGTTTTTATGTATTATAATTTTCCCTTAAAGAGTTACTTAAGGTAAATACCTTTTATCATGTATCGGTTCCAATACACAATCAATTTCCAGAGGGAACTTGTTTAAAGTTTGAACATTGAACTGTGAATTTTATCTTGTTATCACAATATGGTTTCTACCTAAAAATCATTCCCATAAACCATATAAATATTCAGTCAAAACCATGAGGAAAAAAATATTATTTTAAAATTATTATTTTATAAGATAAATAATAAAATATTTTTAACTAAATTTATTTTTAATGAAAATTTAACTTAAACCATGATATGTTTATATTCAATACATTGTGGTTATATAATAACTCAAACCCACTATCCATTTAGTAATGTTTTTCCTCATTATTCATTAGAAATACGAACTTTGATACCACTGAATGGTTTATAGAACATATCTATGTCTAAATACAATGATATAAAACAAAAAACAATCAACGATGAGATTGGACATAATACTAAATGATAAAATTAAATTAAAACATAAACATGTAAACCTAAATATTGATTCTCATTTCTTATTAATCAATTTTTTTTATAAAAACTTATTGGTGTTTTATGAGAGTGATCTCTAATTTCTGGAATAATATATCCATTAAATTACACTCCTTCATTGAATTTATGAAAACAACTCTTAGGTTTCATATATTATAATACTGAATAATAGTCACCTAATTTATTAATTATTTATTAAATACCATTAATGTTCTTTTAACCATCAAAATTTCATTATATAATGTGTTTTAGGACAATGATATGATAATAATCATAAAATATTTAGTCAAATTAAATATTATATTATTCATAATGAACACCAAAAAATGAATCTAAAATTATTCCACAATATATATCAGGGTCTATTACTTTAATTACATAAATATTTAAGTTATAGTGTGTATATCAAATAATTAATTTAAGACATATGATAATTATTTTCTTTCTGGATAAGATTGATACATTTCTTTATATCCCTCACAATGTCTATATAATGTATGTTTTTTTCTAAATAGAATTATTTTATTTCAAATTTATATTTTATAAATTCCTTTACATATTTAATTACACACATGTTGTCACAAGATATTCAAAAAATGACATTATACGACAAGTAAATCAAATGTTTATAAATGTTAAAAATAAACAAATCCATAAACTAAATTAAAAGAAATAATTTTTATTATGCATGACTCAAATTTCATATACCATTACTTTGATGAATTTTTAAATTGTAAATAGATTTTTAAAGAAAATGGATTTTAACAAAAACAATTCAAATAAACATTAGAATGATACTAAAAAATCTTTAAAACATCATGTAACAAAACATTTTATCATTAATTTATTTTATTTTAAATTATTTTTAAATATAAAAATATAAAATTAATGTGATGAATCATTTTTCAGCCACTAAAAAAAGATTTAATAATATATTTACCCTTCTATTAGAGTTGGAAATTTTATTAGTAATAAAACCAATAACTATAATAGATATTTCTTATAAATCAATTGTTTTATTTTTGTATAATAATTTCAAACCCACTTCTTTAGAATTATAATTTATATTCCATGAATCCCATTTATAATTCCAAGTCTATAATTTTATCTCCCCGTTAATAAACTATATCCTTATATATGATTACCTCTCTTTTATATCCTCTTTGTATGTAATAGGTTCATAATGGGTTTAATAATTCATCTAAAATTATTATTTTATTAGCTAATATTTCCTAAACATCATATGAGGCTAGATTATTCACATATTTATATCCTCTACCAAAAAAATCCAAATCTCCACCAAAATCCTAAATCAGTGCTAGTAAAGTTTAATCATTATGAGTTTCAATTATTCATGTTTTGTTGAATTTATAGGCTATATCATAATTTAAACATCCATTTTATTATATTCTATATTTTTATTTTTCACATAATTATCTTCCTAGTGACAGAAAAGTTTCCAACTGTGATATATATTATGTCTTCCTCTAGATCTCACATTTTTCTATCCTCAATATAATTTTTTTTAAGGATTACAATATACTGATTCTTTTATTATTTTTAATATATATGTTATTATGCCTTTTGATCTTAAAAACCTATAGATTATTGGGTATTTATTTAGATACCACAATTCTTATCATCTGATATGAAATGTTTTAATTATCATAAGGAGCTCAAATTTTTTATCTAAAAATATACCAATGTGTTTCAATATAAGCATTAACAAATGGAATATCTAAATTAAAATATACCAAGTAATTGAATTAATTAAATAATTATGTGATTATGTTCATAAATGAAATTGAAAAAAGAAAAAGTTCAAACAACTCAACACACTTGAATTGTCTTACCTATCGGTAGAGTATATAATGAATAAATAAAAAACATAATAGATTACATAGAATCAAATAAGTTGACATATGTGTTATTGTAATCCCCTAGGATATAATTTACCACCTGTTAGAGGGGTGAATCAATAATTACCAAAATTTTAACTCTCAAACAATTTTAAAAATATTGGTGGGCTTATAGGATCAAGATCTAAAACAAAATAATGATGTGTTTGTGAGATAGATAGGGATATATAATTTCCAGAATATGGAATCTATTTTGAAATTTAAAAACAACTTTCTCATAATTCTTTCATTGAGAGGATTGAATCCCCCTAATACTTCTCCATCATTAAATCATGTGGTAATTTTAATTTTTTTGGTTAAATGAACACATATTATCTCTATGTATAAATCCACCATAATACCATCAATAACCATAGAATGAATATTTACCACTAAAACATCCATATTGTCTAGACTTTTGAACATGTTTTCTCTCACTATTCTAATTAATCACATGAGGACTTTTTTGACCCCATAATTATTGTTATAACCCAGAATCATCTTCTTAAATTCAAGTTTCCTCCGAAATTTATTTAAATATGAAGTGGTGGAAACTTTTTTTTTGGACTCATAATCTTTAGAAAATTATGAACATCCCTCATTATTGGCTTTGGCCACATATATGATTTTCTTAGTGTTCATCTTCTAGGAAACATTTTCATTATTATTTCAAACCTTTCAAGGTATGTTTTGAATATACTTCTCAGGTTATCCATTTCCCAAACTTTCACCAATTTCATTGATAGATTTCATGGAACATGTAACTCCCATATCAGCTTTAAAATCCTTTTTTTGAAAAAGTTACAACAATTTATATTTTTCATTTAACTTTACTTCAACATGTTCATTCTTATTATTTTTATTTTCATGACACTTATTAAGAAAATAAATATATTATAACAATATATCATTCTATTATTGAATAAATTATTGATTTTTTCTATAGTACTTTCCTTCTTCAACTTATTTATTTATCATTCAATTCTCACAATTGTTCTCAGGAACTCATTGAAATACCTTTTGAGATGATATTCTAACTCAGTCCCTTCTTCTTTAGAACTACTACTATTGAACTATTCATCATTAAATACTATTATAAACATATTTTCTCTCAAAAATTTAGTAAAAATATCATTTTAAACTTCATGTTCTTCATCTTCACCATCTTTAGAAAAAAAACTATTCCTTTTTTATTGTGAGAACTTATGATCTTTTTACATAGAAAAAGATTTTGATTTATCACCATGTTTATTCCATGATCATCTTGGTCTTTTATCATATTTTTCCCAATATTATTAATACCTTTCTCAAGGAAAATTTCCATGAAATTTATCAATATCTTCGCCTTCAAAACATTTTATGGGTATCTTCCCTATATTCTTCCATGTACCTCTTTTAATATTTTTTATAAAATAGGGATAAGAATTCATTAATATTGTTAATAACCTCAGTTTCTGGATTTGGAATCACCTTATTATTTATAATAAATAATATTCTTAGTCTTCCCCTTCTTGGTAGCCTTGAAGGAAATGTCATGATCAACTTTCATTTTTTCATTCATAACTATCTCCATTCTCATTTCATAAGTAATGAGAGTACTATGAATGTAATCTAGAGATAGAATTTCAGAATCTATATCTTCCAAAGATGAATCTTTAGTATCAAACTTACCAGGAAGAATTATCAAGATCTTTTCATCAATAGTTGAATCTTATATCTTCTTACCAAGACATCTTATGGTGATTACAATATCATTCACCCTTGTATAGAATCCATCAACAGATTCACACTCACCCATTTTGATATCTTTATACTTTAGAATCTAGATTTTTAACTTGGATTTCTTCACCATTATATTGCATTCATAAATTTTTTTCAACTTTTTCCATATACCTCTAGTTATAGAAACTCCCTTCACTCTAAGTAATTCAATTTCAAAAAGTGATTAGAGTAAATAACACTTATCTCTTCCATCAATCTTCATATTCTTATTATCAATAGATGTAAGAGGAAACTTTTCAAAAAGAGGATGAAATAAATTGATAAAAGCTTCTAAAACATCATACCAAAGAGATATAATATATGAGAAAATTATATATTTCCAGATATGATAGCTCTTTCCATAAAATAATAGAGTCCCCTTACTATTCCCAAAACTCAAATTTTCCATTACAAATTTTATTCAAAACATCAAAAAAGAGTAAATGAAGGAAACCTTTACTCTGATACTACTTGAAAAGGCCTAACTAGGATCAATGTTACACATAGAGTTTTAGAGGTGATTCATTTTAAAAATTTTATTTTATGTTAAATTTCTTGTAAAAAACCCATCACCTGCGATTAAAGAATTATCACTTTTATGAATAATAAAAAATTCACATATCCACAAGAACACATTTATTTACAAGGTTCACAACTCGGTAAGAGTATCTAGTTCGTGTAATGGTCTTGAAATAATCCAATACCACACACTCCACTAGAAAATAATCCTTTTTGTGGATAAAAAAGTAAGAAATGCCCTTACACTTGTGTAACACTAGGATAAATACAATAGTTCATGTGATTCTTCTACCACATATGATGTGAAATAATTTTTGAAATAATTTAAGAAACAATCACCAGTTGGTTCCTAAAATACTATATTTTTCGTCAACAACAGCCTCTTTTATAAAATCATCAAATCACGATTCTTCACTTTATTACCTAATAATAGGTAAAAAAACCCTTCTAGACATCGTAAAAAATATCAGTTTAATGTCTCTATATAACTTATTAGTCTTATTTTTTAGTTTTTAAAACAAATAATAAAACAAACTCTCGAAACACGTCTAAGACACTTCTTCCTTTCCCTGAAAATTCTAGTCTTATGGATTAGTCTAATTTAGTGACCTCCTCCTTCTTCTTCTTCTATTCATAAAAATTACTTATGAAAAATATACCTATAAACTTTCATAGCCAAAAATATTCATTTCTATATCCCTCTCTTATATGTGAACAGTTTCTTCCTCTCATGAAACCGCATTATAATTTCACTTCTATTTATAGGTGTTCCAGAAGTGGTATGGGTGGGAATCCAATTTCAATTTCCCAATCAACCAAATTTTAAAAAACTAGAATTTCACATTCACTTTGAATTAATATTTGACTATTTAATAACTTATCAACTTTTTGGATTCTTATTGAAACTTCTCAAATCTTATCACAACTCTATCCTTCTTCGAACTTACAGACATTTCTTATGTCTGATATAAAATTCATTCCAATATTTTTCTTCATTACGATGAAACAAATGTAAAACTGAATTATTATTATTATAAAGCACTATAAAAACTGAGAAACATATAACTTAAACATTATAAAACTTCATTAGACTTCAATTTCATAACATTAGATTCCTCACATTAATGGATCTTCTTAAATACTCTAGTAGATGACTTTAATTTTCCATCTTGATCATTTTGTTCAACTATTATTCCATAAAAATCCTTAATGATTATAAATATTCTGAAAACCTCTCACAACACTTGGTAAATAGCTTCAAAAATATTTACCTTTTATAATTACCTGTTAAAAAATTTCTCAAATTGATTTTCATGTATCTGATGTATTCCATCATCCAATGAATAACCGGTGTCAGCATGTGTCTGATTGATCGGTCTCTATTTTCCACTGGTCATTACCACATATGGTCTGATGAAATTGAATCAAAATTAGAAAATATAAATTTTGAAAATGGTTTACTACATTTCTGTAATCCATCTGATTAATCATACTTTGAACCTCTTTCTATTAATCAGTCTCAATAACTCTAACATACTCATTAGGGGAAACAAGTTATCTACTTATATTCACACACACAAAATCTCCCTCTGATATCACTCTACATCTGATTACCTACTGATACCAACAATGAGTTTGATGGATCAGTTTTAGAATTCCTCTAATTGATTGGTGGATGACCATGTCTAATGGATCGGTGTTATAAAGGACTTATTTAATCTATATTCTCTGAAACTGACAATTGAACCTATGATTTTCTTTATTCCGTGAATTAGAATTTCTTATAAATCCACCAATCTAGTGGATCGTTTCATCTTCACCTCATAAAAACATTCAAATTTAGAAACTTCCAAATTCACATCCATCAAAAACAATTTGTGTCCAGTGATTCTCAAACTGATAAAATATAGCCGAAAGGTTATGACATCATAAACTTTATTCTTTTGAAAACTTATTCTTGTATCATGATATTTTAATGATTTTTGGAACCTTATTGTTTCTTTAGCATCATCTGACTTACAAAAACCTTTCTCCTACTTTATTTCACAACTCTTTTATAACGATTTTATCAAACACCTTATGATATTGAAAACTTACAAAATATTAAATTATCATAATATTTTATATCCAATTTCTTGATATAAATTCAATATTCATTAATTTTCTCATACTGATCAAACATTTCATTTTGAACACAATTTGAGTCATAAAACCACTTCACATAGAAACCATCTCTAGAATAAAAAACTGAAACTGGTTGATTTTCTTATCAAACATGCATATCATTTTCTGATTATGATAATCCTTTTATATTATCACTAACTATTACAAAGTGAATTGATTTTACTTAATAACAAAAAAGTATGAAATAATCATCACAAACTTATTTCAGCATTCAAAATTAACTCCTAGTTAACATAGTCCCAATAGACTTTGAGAATATTTTCTGCATATTAGGTTTTAGATATTTACTAAATTGAATTCACTCAAAACTAAAGTATACATGGGTAAATTGACATCGGGTTAGACCAACTACTTTACTTGATGATTAACTTGATTAGGAATGTGAATTGGGTTATCTATCTATCAATATAGGCTTACTCATGTAGAGTTTTTCTATCTTAAAAAACTCTATTCCTTTACATAAAGTGTTTAGGTAACTTATAAATATGATAAATTTTCATATGTATGAATATTCCTGACTTCTGTTTTTGGGAAATTAAAACATACCTTTTAGTTTTTTAAAGAGTTACACATTAATGTGGTGTGAACACATTAATTTTTTGGTAGGGATAGGGATTCCAAAAACAATATCATTATAATCATGTATACACAAAAAGGGAATTAAACATGAAGAGATAATTATTATATAGGATGTAATGATTGTGAATTTAATATTATTATTATGTATATTAAACTAATAAGACCTCAAATTATAAACCCATGAATACTTGTTATGATATTTCTTCCAAATAAACACTTGTCTACACCTTGATAATTCAACCGGGTGGGTTCTTCCTTTATAGGGTGCCCCGGAATTATCTCATGCAAGGAAAGAAAGTAATGGGTGAAAGTAGATCATACTTGTGTAGGATATTCCTCTATAGGGTAACCCAATATTTTCCCTTTTTAATCTATTTTTGAAGTTTTATTTGGGCTAAACTCAGTTGGGAAACCCTTAGGAAGGATACCAGAGGAATATAGTTGAGTGAATCCACATGATGGATTTGTATAAAATGTTATTTTCTCAAGTATCAAAGTGTGAAAACTATTGTGGTTGGGATGATTCTATACCTAAATAATTAATTTATGAGAGGAAATCCGAAGAATAATCATTACATAATGAAATTTCAATCTTGTCTCACTAAATTGATATGATGTATGGGGTTATATTTTAGTGGGAGAACATTCATTGAAAGTCCTTAATGAAAAGTTATAATACAAAATATTCATCTGATAGAAGTTTCTATTATAGATAAATAAATCATAATCATTAAACTAACCTTTATATCAATCATTGGAATGATTATGTTAAAGTAACAAACTAATAATATTGGTAGGTTAAGAAAATTTCTTAAGCCTGAGAAATATTCTATATGTTAGAATAGTTCATTCCTCAGTAATGATGTGTTGATGTTATTAAATAAGTGAATAGAGTTTCTAATGGAGGAATTAAATGATTCATTTAAGGTTGAAAATTCATTTAATTAAAAATTTACCTAAGGAGTTATAGTCTCATATACTCAACATAGTTGGGTAGGTCCATGATATTCAACAAGATTGAATATTTTTAGAAATATTTAATAATTCATATAAGTCTTGATCTACTTTGGTAATTTATCATACTATCATCTATGGAAATATACTAGTAATATGGATGGAATCAAGAGAATTTTAGTTGATTATCTTAAAGTATTGAGAATTGATTAACAAGTCATATGAAGTTTGGATTCTATTACTGCATAAATTATAAATCTGGATATAAAATCAAACTAGAAGTATAAAATCGTGTTTAAAAAGTTAAAAAATTTATCTTTAAAAATCAAAACAAGGTAATTTAGTAAAATATTTTTCGATAAGTAATAGTTTTAATTCTATAGTTTTGGATTATCCAAGAGATACTTGAAGCGTTTTGGAATCTTCATGGAATGTCCAAGTTAGGTATTAATGTTATAATAATTAATTCTTTTATTTTGGTGGGTATGTAATGCCATGTTTATGTTATACAAGTCTTTTAAATATAAAGGATTTCAAAATCATAGGAATAATTTATTTTTATTGTAGTTTATATTCATGAGATGAGGTGAGTATTTACTTCATCAAGAATTTTTATGTAAATAATTTTATTAAGATTAAATTAATCTATATATATGATGTGTATATTCATTTCATTTATTTTATGTGATAATATAACATGTTCAAAAATAAAGAGTTATTATGAGATGATTATATGTATACACATAGTTTATGGTTCATTTATTTCTATAATATTTTTCGGGAAGAAGGTTTTGATAAATGTATTCGTCCAGGATAAATGTGATTATCTTGAGAATTGTTAAAATATGATTAAATGTGTTCTCAACATCCATCAATGAGATATTTCAATAAAATATTATTTATAAAAGTAAAGGTTCCAAACATATATCATAACATATATGATATGGAAATAATATTTTATCTGTTTAATATTAAAACTAATAGTAATAAAATTTTATTTCCTAAAACAAAATTTAGTGTCTGATATATTATATAAATATATTCTAAATAAAACATAATGTCTAAGAAGATAGAAGTATTATATTCAAAAATATAGATGTTCAAAGTTAGAAAATAAAATTTTGTTCCAAACTTAGTTTAATTGATTATTTACTTTATGTCTTAAAGAGATATGATATATAAAAGGAAAGAAAAATTTCAATAATTTCATTTGGTTAGTGTGAGAAAGTGAGTATTAATATTAACTAAGGGATTAAACAAACCTAATATTATATTGATTCTCCACTGAATGTCTAAAACAATTTAGGATATATGATATTAATAAATATAAAGAGTGATTTTTATTTTCTTTAAGAAATTGAATTACATATTATTCCTAAAAGAAGTTGTCAGATATGACAATAGAGAAAAATGTAAATACTTTCATTGCTTACTATGGGAAAGTGAAATTCAAATAATATCCAAAAATATTTTACGGTATAATTGTAAATAAAAATGTAAAGAGTTAAATTTAGATCATGATAAGTGAACATAACTATTAAATAAATTATTATGACATTTAATATTCAAAGTATTAAAATTTATATCCTAAATGAGTTTAGAATGTTTTGGTAAATAGATAATTTAAATAGTTATATTATTTATAAATTATTTCAAGGAATTTTTTTAATGGAAAATGTTCCAAATATGATGGTGATAATCATTGAAATATTATTAAGTAGACAAATTAATATAAAATTATAATATTCAATGTTATGAAGTTAAGGAGTTTGAATATATGTTCAAATAATTGAACTTAAGGAATATTAATCCTACATATCACCATTATTCAAACAATCCAGGTTTATAAATTTTACTCACTAAGTGGTTAGTGGGAGTATTTTATCATATAGTCACGTAGGTATTTGATAGAAATTACATGTGGATATAATTTTCAAAAAATTAATCCATTAGACCATAAACTGCATGAGGTTCATGTTATATCACCATTATTCAAACTATCCAGGTTTATAAATTTCACTCACTTAGTGGTTAGTGGGATTATTTCATCATATTTTCATGTAGGTATTTGATAGAAATTACATATGCATATAATTTTCAAAAAAGTAATCCATTACACCAACAACTGAATGAGGGTCATGTTATATCTCTATAAGATCTTTGTTTTAATGTTGGTAAATGTATTATGACATTATAATAAAGTAAATATCCATTTTTTATTCATTTATGTGTGTTGTAATTTATTTTACATGAACATTCAAATGATAATTATCCCCTAAAAGTACAAAATTTTACTTGTCCATAATTGATGATCATCATGGAGTATAATAGATTTTGATGATATGTAAATGTTACACTACTACAAATTTGGGTTTATCCAGTTTTAGCCTTTATGAGTGCTAGCTAAAAGCACTGATAAAGGTCACCTTTATCAGTGCTAAAAAATGATGATAATGGGGGGCTAATTAGCACAAAAACACTGATAAAGGATTATTTTTATTAGTTCTAATAAAAATGTGCTACAAAAGGGGGCCCTTTATTTGAGCTAATAAAAAAGAATTGATAAAGGGGTTCCTTTAATATTTCTAGAAAAAACACTGATAAATTGGGGCCTTTATCAATGAATTTTTATTATAGCTAATAAAAGAACCAATTATCAGTGTTTTTTTCTAATACTAATAAACAGAATATTTCATAAAAAAATTATATGTCATTAAAAATATTATATTAATCTAAAAATAATTTTATATTGATAAAAATATAGTATATTTTATTAAATATTATTTATATAATGGTAAATAAACATTTACACTTAATATATAGGATATTTAGTAATACATGGATTATAAAATAAAATAAAAAATATATAGTAATTATTAATTTTTTAACTTTTTTCAAGTAGAAGTCATTTAATAAAAATTGGATGACATAAAAATTTAATAAATGAATGAATAATCTAAGATAAGTTAAAAACATGACTTGAACTTTAAAGGACCATAACTTTTGATCAGGGTGTCCATTTGGGCTCTACCACATATCAAATCAAATATTATAAAGAGATTTACACCATGCTTACTAAGTAGTACCCCGATTACCATTTTTTCAAAGTCAAAAAGTCCCATAAGACCTCCAAAACTGAGTTTCTAGTTGGGATACCCTAATTTTTTAATATTCGATAGTATTTAAACTTTATTTAAGAGAGTCTTTTTTCCTTTTTTAGTGGAGTCTGAAATCATTCTTATTTATTATATTCATATATATATTATGATTTTGAAATTATATTTTGTTTCATATTTTAGTTTTATTTATAATTGAATATATGCATATTTTATTGTATTTACTTATAATAGATCAATTGTATAAATACGTATTTCAATATATTTAAATAAAAAATTGTTTTTAAATATATAAACTAAATGGAAATAAATATTTATTATTCATTTTATTTAAATTAAAAAATTTCCATTTTATTTAACTCATAAAAATCTATTAATTTTTGTATATATACCTACAAAAATAATTTATATATATATATACATGTGTCCATCAATAAAAATATATATATTTATATTCATATTCTGATATATGTTAATAAACACATATATATATATAAATATGTGTATGTAAATGTGAGAAATATAAATGTGTACGTGTGTGTGTAAATATGTGTGTATGTGTCCTTGTATCAATATTATGTATATACATCATATATAAATGTATGTTTTAGATATAACATTATCATTAAATATAGTATATTAATGTATTTACAGTAAATATTTATAAATACGTTATAAAAAATTAATATAAATACACAACTATATGTAAATATGTATAAATATATATGTAAATATACAGACATATAAATATATATGTCCTGTATAAAATTTAAACCAAAATATATATATATATATATTTATTATTTGTTTAAAAATAATTATATAAATCATATTAAATTAATTAGTATCCAATTTATTTGAATATATATATATATATATAATTTTTTTATAAAACATAAAAATATACAAATATATGTATACTTATACAATAGTATATATAAAGTTTATATATACATATGTGTGTGTATTAATAAACATATATATATTATAGTATATATAAATTAATATTAATATATAATACAATTAAATAAATATTAGTGTGTATATCTCACACACGTATAAATATATAAGAATAAATAGAAATATTGTAACATATAATCCAAAACATGATTGGTGGAGTGGTAAAAGGAACTGAAATGTTGAAAGGAGATCACAAGATCAAGTCCCAGTGTGAGAATATATTTAGGGGAACCATTCTACTATTAATGAATGATGGGGGTGTTCGCGAGCACTAAGGGTGCATGATGGCGATTTGAAGAGTAGAACATTCTGAGAAAGGGGGATGCAAGCACTGAGAAAGGTGTGTGTTGTAGTGCATGAAAATAAATAATTTTATTTAATTTTTTATCATAAATAATAAAGGGTACCATATTAGTTCTTTTTTATCACCGTTAAATCAATCCTTTATCAGTGCTAAAATTTTTTGATAAACATACCCTTTATCAGCGCTAACAAGGTGAAGATAAAGCCACCCATTATTAGTCCTTTTTTCTAGTGCTGGTAAATGTTGTATTTTAACATCGCTCATAATATTAATGCCTTTTATGACCAACTAAAACACTTTTTTAGTGTTGTTAATGTTAAGATCTACATTAGTGCTATCTTGATTAGATTCTTGTATGCATTAAAATGGGTTTTATATGTGATATTGATGAATATATTCTTGAGATAATAAGTATAGACATATTACTTGGATAAATGCAATAAATTATATCACATGGAATATCATATTATCATAGATATAATTTGGTCTATATTCATATTATCAGTACTTCTTTCCTGAGGTAAGAGTGATTCCTAGCATGTGAGCATTTATACTTTGATACCCTGCTTACACAACTCAATATATTAACTTAGATAATACAAGGGTGGTTTGTTATATTGTGGATCATGTCATCCATTGGAGTGAAACCAAGATAGAATTTATTCAATTATATAACAAGAAAATGTGTATTTCCCTTGATTAAATTTGACTAAAGAAATGCATGGTCATGCTTAATTATTTAACATATGATGTCATCAACATCTTGGATAAGATAAATGTGATTTCCTTATTATATAGATGAATGGAATATTATGTACTGATCCACATGGTCATCCTTGACCATATAATCAAGAAAATGATGAGAGGCCTTTACAATATTGACATGTTCTATGTATTTTTGTTGCTCGATATCATGGAAAAAGTGATTATATAAGATACATTTAATGTATATGATACATCATGTGGTGGAAATGTTCAAATAGAGATATGAGTATGTTTTATAAAGATCAAATAAATCTCCTTAGTATCTTGAGTATCACTTATGTTTTTCTAGAGGCTAAACTTTTCTTACATATATTATATAGAGATTTCATAGTTGTTTTCCATGTTGTTATGGCCCACAGGGTCACATAATTAGGACCTTGGATAAGGATAATGTTTTAGACAAAGTTTTTATTAAAAATTAAGAGATTTTGATGAATAATCATATTCAAAAAAAATTGTCTAGATTCTCTAAGAGTTTCGAAGTTGTACATAATGTCCTTATGGGATTTTAGTGCAAGTGGGAGATTGTTAGATATGCACTAATATATATATATGTGTGTGTGTGTGTACAATATATGATATTATATATATAAATTTCATATTTAATTACATTCATTTTATGCATGTATTATTATGCATGTATTAAATACATGCAATAATATATATATATATATATTATTTATTTATTTCTCCCTATTGGTTTTATAATTTTTTACACTCCATTATGGATAGATTAATTGGATTGAATGAACACTAAATAGGATTCAATGAATTAGTGGAATAAAATCAAATGGATATATGAATATGGACGACATGCTTTGATTTAATAAAGTGTGTCATGGACGGCTATATAAAGTGATGTGATCCCTCCTATTGTAAGTAAGAAATTGTTAGAAAGAATATCATTTCTCTATTACTCCCACACTATTGTTTATCATCTGAGATAAATGCGTTATCACCCCTTCGGTATGTAATATAATCATGGATCCATTGGTTGGTGTAACCCCCTCAAAGGAATAGTGATTTTGTTCACTACATTGTGATATTCATCAACATTATCCTTCACCGAGAAAGAAGAATATGGATGCCATTAGAAATTTCCATGTACACTGTTTGTATATTTTTTTTACGTTTTGATTCTAAAATATAGATCTGCATGTGTTTGGGTTATATTCCACTATTTATTATCACATGATTTTATGAAAAAAAAACATCATTAATCCCCTAGACACTAAACAATTTTTTTTTGGGATTTTGTAAATGTGTGAGATAAAAATTTTAAATTATGTAAGTGATATAAAATATATGTGTGTTAAATGCTCATTTTATCATGATTGTTATAAAAGATTGTATATAAAGGATATGATTCTAGAACCTGACCTAAGAGTATGATTATGTATCTCTTTAGTTGTAATATAATAGGGCTTATCTATTTTTGGTGATTTAGATATTAAGGATAAGGGGAATGAACTAAAGCCGCAAATTTTGAATGATAAATAATGAGGGTGAACCATGAATATCATAATTGAAATTAAAGTAAAAATAATTTAGAACATCTAAGGATTTATTTTCCTTTTCATATGATTTCCTAATTTTATTATTGTTTCTTAATAGTAACTTTACCCTTTTTGGTTTTAATTCAATGGTTGGAACCATGAAAATAGAGTTAAAAATGACTCTAATGTACAATTAAATGATGGTCCTAATAAAAAAATGGCATTGGAGATGGGTTGAAAACCTTTATGGAAAGTCTATTTTAGGCTATGAACAATAATATAGATGATTTTGAGCTCTGAAACACACCAAAGAAGAAGTAACATTCCATTGAGACTTTCTACATCAACAAAAACCATCCATTTGGGAGTCTTTGGATCCACTAATTATCGATCAATGGATCAATATAAAACAAATATTTTTCATTCACTATAACGCGAAGTATGAAAAGTTAATTTTTTATTTTTTTTCAATTTCAAGGTGAAGTATATTTGTGGCGGACATTGATAAACAACAAGAGGGAAAAGGAATGAAATTAACACTTTGTAATGGGGGGATTTTAACAAAATATTATCCCCATAATCATTACACAAAAATGTATCAAGATTTCCTTAATTTAAAGAAAAAAAGAGTGTGAATCAATTTGTTCATATAAAGAACACTTTAGGAGACTTTCATGGTAAGCCTCTTGTTTTGTTATTAACACTAAAAGAAAGATTTATCATTTATTTATTGCACTAAAACAGGTTATTCAAAAGGAATTGTCCATAAGGGATGTTGGTGGCTATAATCAAATAATTTGATATGAACATAATTTATAAATGGAAATTGGAGACCAAAGTTATGTTCATGGAATTTGTGATAATAAATAGAAAATAAAATTTTATGGAAGGTCAAATGATAAATAACATGGAGAAAGAAACTTCACTCACCTACTAGCTAAAAGTATAGGATGAAGCACCTTGGATATTAATTATAATAAATCATAAAATTCATTAAGTGTCAAGGTATTGTTCATCGAGTTGATGATTATAAAATTGGGATTAGCGGGCCAGTAAATACAATGGAGGATATCAAGGACCCAACAGATGCACCACCCACACATCAATGATTTAATTGTAAGGAGTCTCGATATTATGAAATACACCACTTCAAACTAAGGTCTAATGAGAATAGGACAAAGGTTAGAATTATACAATCATAACATGAATTAAATGTAAGACTTATGCAGTCATAACTTATGCAATCATAACTTATGAAATCACAACTTCAGAAGTGGGTCCTGAAAAAAAAGTGTTGTAAGGTATACTCATCATCCACTCAAGAATTGAGTTTTTTATTCTAACCCCTACATTATGAGGAAAATTTGGCTTCATTGGTCTTTTTTTAGTTTATGGGCATAGGGTTTTTTTAATGGGGGATATGGGTTGGTCCAGCACCACTTCAAGTTGCCCTGGAGAAATTAGTGACAAAGCGCCACTTGAAGTGGCGTTTTGACCCCTTCGGCCCCACGCCACCCCTAACCCCCATATATATATATATATATATATATATATATATGTATAAAAAATTATTTATTATAATAAATATAATTAATAAAATAAAAATAATATTTATATAATAATATTTATATTTTTTATATTTATTATATTTATTATATTTATTATATTTATAATTAGATATCTATTATATTTATATTTATTATATTTAAAATTATATATTAATTATCTTCATAATTATAAATTTATTATATTTATTTTAGTAATTTTATTTACTATATTCATAAATATGTAATTAGTAATAAATATGTAATTATAATAAATATACGATTACATTAAATATATAAATATAAATATAATAAATACATTATTATAATATATTTTTTATAATTCTAATTATATATTTATTATAATTATATATTAATTATATTTATAATTATAAATTTATTATAATTATATATTTATTATAATTATATATTTATTATATTTATAATTATATATTTATTATAACATTATAATTATTATAATTAGAATTATATAATTATAATAAATTTATAATTATAAATATAATAATTATAATAAATATATAATTATGATAAATATATAATTATAATAATAAATTTATAAATTTATAATTATAATAATTATCTTATTAGAAATATTGTAAATAAAAAAATAAAATAATTATATAATTATATTAAATAATAAATTATAATAAATATTTAATTATCATAATTTTATAATAAACTAAATATATAAATATAAGAAAAATCTAATTATAATAAATATATAAATATAATAAATATAGTAAATATATAATTACAATTATAATAGTTATACAAATATAATAAATATATAATTATAATAAATATATAATTATAATAAATATATAATTATAATAAATATATAATTATAATAAATATATAATTATAATTATAATTAATATATAATTATAATTATAATTAATATATAATTATAAATATAATAAATACATAATTATAATATATTTATTAAAAATATATATTTAATATAATTATAATTATATATATTATAATTATATATTTATTATATAGTTATGAAAAATAAGTAATTATAATAAATATGTAATTATAATAATTATGTGATTATAATAATTATATAATTATAAAAATTATATAATTATAGTGATTATATAATTATAAATATATTAAATATATTATTAAAAATATAATAAATATATAATTATAAATATAATAAATATATGATTATAATAATTAGATAATTATAATAATTATGTAATGATAATAATTATATAATATTTAATAAGGATTATTTATATAAATATAAATTATTTTAATAATCTTTATATATATATATATTTATTTATGAATAATTTTATTATGGTTTATTTATCTATTTAAATAATTATATATAAATTTATGAATTATAAATATGCGGTTTATTTATATTTAAAAATGTATATATAATTATAAATATAATTCTAAATAATTTCACTTTATTAAATACATATTTATAAATATATTTTTAAAATTATAATTATTATTTGTAAATATAATTATAAATATATAATTATATATATTTCTGATTATATATATATGATTATATATTTATTATATTGATGATTATATATTTATTATATATATATTAATTAAATATATGTTTATTAATATAAATTTTTTATATAGATATTAATTTAAAATTCTAAATAAAAATAATTATAAATTTATGAATATTTCTATTTATAAATATATATATATATATGTATTTATAATTTTATATTTATTATATTTATATTTATTATATTTGTAATTATATATTTGTAATTATATATTTATTATATTTATGATTATATTTTTTAAATGGTTGGGGTTGAAGACTAATTTTATTATTAAAGCAAAGCAAAGACCTCTTCTGACTTGGTAGAGGGAAACCAATTACATAGCTCGAATGTCTAGTGGGCATGTAGCCCATTTCATGGTCCGGAGGCCTGATTGTTTTGGCCTAAGGCCCATTTTGTGAATATTTCTGATACAGTACCTGCCTGCTAATGTACATGCACAGTAACAGCCGTTGTTATAGTGTTCATTGCCACTACAGTCCCATCGTTGCTAGAGTATCACTATAGTACTTCAATAGTATCTTGTGCCCAATGGGTTTTAAACCACCATTTTTCATGTAGGATTATGTGGTCCTTACCTTTAAGACAATCCCCAACTACATATTTATGATTATATATTTACTATATTTATATTAATTATATTTTTTAAAAAGTTTGGGAACAAAGCCACATTTTATTATTAAAGAAAAGACTTCTTTTTGTCTTGGTAGAGGGAGACCTATTACATAGTCTGACGGCCCATTGCCAAGTGTCCTGAATGGAAGGCATGAAAGACCATTTTTGGACCAAAGGTCCCTTTGGTGAATACTACTATTTCTGATGCTTTCGCCGGGTCACGCGCATCCGTCTGTTAGGACACGGATCTGTTGCCCCACATTCCCACTTTCCAAAGGCGGGTGGCATTCGCTCCTTATTCAGGGACGTCTGCTCCTTGATCGAAACGGGATAATGGGATGTCAGTTCTTCCTTCTGTGGATTCCTCCTCAGAACTCATCACCTAGTCCAATTCTCCCTCATAGATTTAATACGTTGTTCGTGAATCTCATTCCCGGTGCCATATCTTCATGGACGCCGGTTAATTACACTACTTTCTTCAAGACTTTCCATGGGGTCTTGACATGGTAGCGACCTTCGGTCGGAGTAGACGACAACATTAGGCATGTCAGGGCATCTCTGGGTGCATGGACATTGGGGAACCTGTATTCTTCCTCATGAGAGGGCATCTCAAGGGTGCATAACCTAAGGCATCCCACGTCAAGTGTGGGGAATCATATGCTATAGGCATGTACCTGAGGTTTTCCTCAGCTTCCCATGTTTAACACAGGGTATGTAGCATGTTTAACGTCTTGCGAAGACGGTTACGCCAAAGGCGTGTCATCCGAGGTTCTCCTTAGGCATCTCATGTTTATCATGAGGTAGGCCGTGAGTTTAACGTCTTACGGAGACGGTTACGCCAAAGGCGTGTCATCCGAGGTTTTCCTCAGGCATCTCATGTTTATCACGAGGTAGGTCGTGAGTTTAACGTCTTACAGAGACAGAATGAGGGAGATCAAACAGTCCCATAGAGACGGATCAGACTGGTACATCCCTAGGAGGGAACACCTGGAAGGTTTACCAATGGGATGGATCAGAATTCCCAATGAGGACGGATCTGAGGTGGTGTGCCCCATGGAGGGGATATGTCACACCATAATGGCTGATCTGAACACCACTGAGGGCAGATCAGGGGATGTGCACCCCAGGATGGGGTACACCACGGATTACCATTAGTCGGGATTGAAACTCTTGGAGGTTTCCTACGTACCCTGTGTAGAGGACAGGGATCAAAACCCACGTAGTTCCAAAGGGTGATGAATCGGGGTGTACACAGAGGACAATGACCCGGAGATATAATGGGGCTTACACGTGGAGAGCGGCCCATGCGCCGCTAGGAGCAGTGAGGAGGTGGATGGCATGATCCCACCGGGATGTGGCGGCCCGGGTGATAATCAAGATGGGTGATGGATGGATGAATGAAGTGGAGAGGGAATAAAATGGGACCATCGCAAGGGCGACAGTGAAGTTTGGCTTGAGCCATGAAGAGGCTTCCTACGTATCCCTGTGGCAAGGAATCAATGTCTGCGTAGTTCAGGATGGTGCTGGTGAACCTACATGAAGGTGGACCTTGGCCCGATGGATGTCTTCAGTGAACCAACGTAAAGGTGGACCTTGGTTCGATGCGTCAGCGAACCGACGTGAAGGTGGACCTTGGTCCGAGGGGCATCGTCAGCGAACCGACGTGAAGGTGGACCTTGGTCCGATGGGAGATGGGCTTGAACCTCAGGGAGGCTTCCTACATACCCTGCCTTGGCATGGATCAAAGACCTCGTAGTTCAAAGGGTTTCATCGGTGAACCGACGTGAAAGTAGACCCAGGGGTCCACTAGTGGTGGGCTTGAACCTTGGGAAGGTTTCCAACATACCATGCCTTGGCATGGATCAAAGTCCTCGTAGTTCAAAGGATTGATGGAATACAGTTTAACGTCATGCGGGACGGTAGTGAACCCTGACGTGAATAAATGACGGGTGGTGGGTTTGAACCTCGTGGAGGCTTCCTACGTACCATGCCTTGACATGGATCAAAGTCCCCGTAGTTCGGAATGGTGGTGGGTGTCGGCGAACCGATGTAAATGAGGGACCTTGGTCCAATGGGAGATGGGCTTGAACCTCTGGGAGGCTTCCTACGTACCATGCCTTGACATGGATCAAAGTCCTCGTAGTTTGGATTGAAAATGGGGTCTTGGCACACCAAAAAGGAGATGGTTTGGGCCAATGATTGTTGGGCTTGAACCTCAGGGAGTCTTCCTACGTACCATGTCTTGACACGGATCAAAGTCCTCATAGTTCGGGTTGTGACAACGGCTTGCCGTCGGGCAGGAATGCAGTTTAATGTCATGCTGGACGAAGGTAGAACTCGACGTGAATTAGATGACGGGTAGGCTTGAACCACGTGGAGGCTTCCTATGTACCATTCCTTAACATGGATCAAAGACCTCGTAGTTCAAATGGGTGTGCAGTTTAAGGTCATGTTGGACGGGGAAATGCAGTTTAATGTCATGCTGGACAAGGGCATGCAGTTTAACGTCATGCTGGATGAAGGCATACAGTTTAACGTCATGCTGGACGAGGGCATACAGTTTAACGTCATGCTGGATGGGGAAATACAGTTTAACGTCATGCTGGACGAGGGCATGCAGTTTAACGTCATACCGGACGAAGGCATACAGTTTAACGTCATGTTGGACGAGGGCATACAGTTTAACGTCATGCTGGACGAGGGCATGCCATGGTCGATGCTTACTCTAAGCCCACGTGAGTCATGCTCGGTGTGAGAAACAAGAGGCAGCAAGGACCTGATGATCACATCGCGAAGGGTGCATCTGTGAGAAGTGAAGAGGGGCTTACGCGTTAGGCGGCCCATTAGTGCTGGGACTTACTCTAGGATGGATGCCCGAGGAAAATTATGATGATAGTTTCGGGCTTGATCCTTGAAGAGGCTTCCTACGTACCATGCCTTGACATGGATCAAAGACCACGTAGTTCTTCTGATGACGGCTTACCACCGATTGTGGGTTTCAACGGCTTACCGCTAGAATGGGTCATAACGGCTTACCGCTGGATGAGGTCGCAACGGCTTACCGCTGGATGAGGATGTCAACGGCTTACCGTTGACTGGGATCACAATGGCTTACTGCTGGATGAGGATGTCAACGGCTTACCACTGAATAGGATCACAACAGCTTACCGTTGGATAGGGTGTCAACATCTTACCACTGCATAGGGATGTCAACGGCTTACCGCTGAAAATAAGTGACAATAGTGGATGGGTCTTACGCAAGGAAGCTTCCCTGGTGCCGTTATGGAGTGCCAATGGTGAATGGGTCTTACGCAATGAAGCTGCACGGGTGCTGCTAAGGAGCGGCATTCGTGGATGGGGCTTATGCAAGGAGTTGCCCGAATGTCGCTATGGGGCGGCAATGGTGGATGGGGCTTATGCAAAGAGTTGCCCGGGTGCTACTAAGGAGCGGCAACGGTGAATGGGGCTTATGCAAGGAGATGATCGGGTGCTGCTAAGAAGCGGTACTCGTGGATGGGGCTTACGCAATGAAGTTATCTGGGTGCCGCTAAGGAGCGGCACTGGTGAATGGGGTTTACGCAAGGAAGCTGCCCTGGTGCCGCTATGGAGCGGCAATGGTGAATGGGGCTTATGCAAGGAGCTGCCCGGGTGCCGCTAAGGAGTGGCACTGGGGAATGGGGCGTACGCAATGAAGATGCTCGGGTGCCGCTAAGGAGTGGCACTGGTGAATGGGGCTTATGCAAGGAGCTGCCCGGATGCTGCTATGGAGCGGCAATGGTGAATGGGGCTTATGCTAGGAGCTGCCTGGATGCCGCTATGGTGTGGCCCTGGTGAATGGGGCTTACGCTTGGAGCTGCCCGGATGCCTCTATGGAGCGGCCCTGGTGAATGGGGCTTATGCAAGGATCTCCCCGGATGCCACTATGAAGCGGAAATGGTGAATGGGGCTTACGCAAGGAGCTTCCCATAATGTCTTCCTCATGTCAGGCCATGAGGGCATCCCGACTCACTTGTGGGTTGAGGATTATGATTCTACACCTATGCGCTAGTGCACAAGTGGGATAACACCAAGTGGTGTTGGAATTGTGCCACTGTAATCATGGCATTAGGCGTCTTATGCTTGGAGCATAAGGCATCTCTTGTTTA
The DNA here is from genome assembly GCA_963277665.1 of Viscum album. NCBI lineage: Eukaryota > Viridiplantae > Streptophyta > Magnoliopsida > Santalales > Viscaceae > Viscum > Viscum album. Next base: position 2,010,874,590 of record OY728135.1, read on the forward strand.
GTGCAAGAGCCATCCTATGATTGGAACATAGGGTGATCACTATAGTTTAGAGTCTTGTAGGAAGGACTATTGGCTTCTTATACTAGGAGCATAAGGCATCTCTTGATTGGAGCAAGAGGCATCCTATGTTTGGGACATAGGGAGAATACTACAGTTTATAGTCTTGTAGGTAGGACTGTTGGCATCTCATGCTAGGAGCATAAGGCATCTCTCGTATAGGGTAAGAGGCATCCTATCATTTGTTAGATAGGGTGTACTATAGTTTATAGTCATGTAGATAGGACTATCAGGCATCTCATGCTTAGACCATAAGGCATCTCTCGTATAGGGCAAGAGGCATCCTATGTGTGGAACATAAGGATTACTACAATTTAGAGTCATGTAGGTAGGACTATTGGCATCTCATGCTCGGTGCATAAGGCATATCTCGTATAGGGAAAGAGGCATCCTATGTTTAGAAGATAGGGATTACTACAGTTTAGAGTCATGTAGATAGGACTATTGGAATCTCATGCTTGGAGCATAAGGCATCTCTCATATAGGGAAAGAGGCATCCTATGTTTGGGAGATAGGGATTACTACAGTTTAAAGTCATGTAGATAAGACTGTTAGGCAGAAGGTGCCTAGAAATGGTTGGTGTCGGGACTTACACAAGGGAGGCCCTTTCTGGTTCAACCTGGCATAGGAGCCAAGTGATACGGTTTGGAGGAGTTTTCTGAGGAATGGTTCGACTCAAGGTACTCGGGGAATTGATGATGAGAATCTCAACTCACGACATGGAATGAAACCCAAAGGAATATGTCAACTCAAGGTGTTTCATGGTGTGTGGAGGAGTATATCTGATCATGGTATTCCATAGGTGGAAGGTGGGAGCGCATAAGTGCGCAATGGAAAATCTTGACATCTCGGCCCAAAAAGGTCGCGGTGTGACTCTCCATTTTTCATGGGGGTATGTGGCGGTAGAGAAGGGACTGGCCCGGAGGGCCGGGACTGCAGGCCGGCACTGACCTCAAGCGGGGGTGCGGGGGAACAGCCCCCACGGTATGGACCGGTGGGCGCGAAGGTAAGATCCTCGCAAAGGATAGGTCTTCGCGAAGTAGCTTCACGGAGCATGGCCTCGCGGAGCAATGGTCTCTCGCGGAGCAAAGGGATCTCGCGGAGCTTCGTCTCATGGAGCTGCATCACGGAGCATTGGCTCGCGGAGCATGGACTCGCGAAGAATGGTCTCGCAAAGCAGCATCATGGAGAATTGGCTTGCGGAGCATGGACTTGCGGATCCTCCGCTCGCGAAGCAGCAACGCGAAGGAAGCTGCTCGCCGAGCATGACCTCGCGGAGCCGCAATGCGGAGCTCTGCTCGGCCGCCCAAGGGGTGAAGTGGTTGTGGCCTTCTCCCTTGAGAAGGGTGGTGAGCTGGGTATTTATAGGCTTGGGGTTCCCTAAAGCAGAACTCCCATGCCACCTCAGGTGGTTCGCGGCGCGATAACGAACGCCAAATTCGTTCACGGAGAGGTACCACCTCCAGAGCTTCGCAGCGGGCTCGTGAACGTCAAATTCGTTCGCGGAGAGTTACCGCCTCTGGAGCTTCGCGGGACCATGATGCTCGGGTGCTTCGCATCGGTGCTTCTCTAGGGGCCTTCGAGGTGCATCGAGAACGTCAAACGGGTTCGTGGATCCTCTCACCTCATTACTTCGCAGCGGCGCTCCGCAATCACGGAGGGGGCTTCGCGAATGGGCTTCGCGAACCAGATTTCCATCCCAACTTCAAATGTCCATAACTCTTATTCCGTAGCTCCAATCGGGCCCTAAGACCTACCAAATCGAAGCTTAAGAAAAGTTCTACGATATTGGATCATGTATGGAAGCATTTGTAAAATTTCAGGAATGCGTTTTCTGGGGTCTACAAAAGCCACCCCTAAGAACGGGGTCCCACGAGGACGAGAAGGGCGTAGCGGACCGCGTTCTGAGGAAACGACTGAGGAAAACGCGTCCATTGGGGTCTATTGTACCTCGATCGCATTGAGGATAAAATCAACTAAATCTATAAGCCTGCATGATCTATGCTCGGTGCAGGAAACAAGAGATAATTAGAGCTCCAGTACAACAGTGTAAAACAACGGAAGGTGCGAGGGGATCGACATGGGACATCAATCACCATTTGGGGGAATCATGAAAGAGAGAGGGGTCACGGCTGGAGAGCATGGATCTCTAAACAGCTGACCTGCTTTTCCCACCCTGCTCTGGTGCACAAGTGGGGTAACGCCAGGGGCATTAGCATCAATCCAAACAGAGGGAAGTGGGAGGTGTGAATCACGATACCCAAAATCCAGAACACTATGGAGACGGCATAACAATAAAGGAAAACCGTTAACCGTGGAGGAGAAATGGTATCCTTACTGCATTAGCCTAAAATGGGGAAAACAAATGAGGGTCGACCATTGACCATGTTCGAAACACGGTACCATTTCACAAATGTTGTCGATCAATCCTTCGGGATGTTGGCCCAGGACAGTAGGCGGACCCTAGGTCGAGCATCCATACTGTTAGGGGGTCCTTCCAAACATGACCAGTCTTCCGGGATGTTGGCCCAGGATAGTAGGTGAGCTGATGAGGCATGCGACCAGGCCGTTAGGGGGTCCCGTGAGACATGGAAGGGGACGAGGGTCCGAATAAGGGGCACGTAAAGCATGGAATATGGAGTGATGGTTTGTCCAAACAGAATCTAACACTTAGGTAGTTACACCACCGTGGTGGGAGTACACCATATGGGTGCATTGGTTTGATCATGGATCATTCCTTCTTTCAGACAGGGCCTCTCTGGCGAGGGGATTTACCACTTCCCAATGTAATCTTGGGGCATTATGAACTTGTTCAGGGCGGAGTCATAATTACACGGTCCCCTATGAGGGGTTCGACCAGGGGGAGGAACATGATTTTATGATTCCTGGGGCTGGACCCTAGGTGAAATGCCTGGGTGCCCTATGTATCCCATAAGTATGGTAATCAAGCCATATGTAGTTCTGGAAGTATAGTACAGTCAAAGACCGACACTGGCAGGTGAAATCCTCTCTGATAGAGGCTCTGGTGCATCCCATGATTAACATGGGGCATCCTGAGCTTGTTCAGGGTAGAACCGCAGTTTAGTGTCATGTGTTGAGGACACATGGACTCCTGTAGTTTAACATCATAAGATAGGACGTGGAATAAAAGGGAAGATCCCAAGGAGCGTGTGGTGCGGTAGATATTAAACCGATGTGAATTAGGACTTGGAGTCCAAATCACACCACGTACCCCCGGAGGAATCTCTTCAGGTCGACAAACCAATAGTGAGGATTAGGTTGGGCCCGAAGCAGAGTGGTCGGGCGTTCCTACGTACCCCATGAGGATGGGAATCAAGCCATATGTAGTTCTGAAAGCGCATTTTAACGTCATGAGGGACGATGAGAATCATGGCCATGTTGGTACACATCCCGCCAAAACTACTAAGCCCACGTGAGTCGTGCTCGGTGTGGGAAACAAGCAGTAGTGGTGGGAATTTTCCGACACAAAAAGGGGAAGGTTAGGGAAAAGGGATGCTCGGTGAATACCAGCCCCATGACACTAACATGATCATTTAGAGAACCTAGATGCGCGAAGAGAAAGAGTCGAGTATGATGGAATTCCACTTGAACATGAGGAAGTGGAAATGTGTGAATCATGGTGCTTGAGATTCAGATCACGATGATGGCGGCATGACGATGGAGGATAACTATTTACCGTGGCGGAAACCAAGCATCCATATTGCGTTAGCCTAGAATGGGGACAAACAAATGAGGGTTGACAGTTTATCATGTTCGAAACACGGGACCATGTCACAAATGTTGTCAGATATCCGTAGGGACATTGGCCCAAAACGATTGGAGGGCCCTTAGGTCCAGCATTCATGGAGAGCCCTTAAGCCTATTATCCATGTCGTCTGAGGGTCCTTTTGGATGTGGGAGAGGATGAGGATCCAAATAGCGAGCTCACGAAGCATAGTCATGGGATGAGGAGGATGTCCCTATGAAAATCCCACACTTTGGGCTCTTTTTCAAAACACATCTGAATACGACAACGAGACATATTAGATAGAGGGAGCAGATTCCTTTCCCATAGGGAGATCTTAGTTTAGGGTCGTAGAATTCGGACCATAGATGGGAGGAGACATAAGAGGCACATGGTGGAGTAACTTAAACACCTGGCGTGAATGGGAATAGGGGGTGTGCACGGTGCGGTGAACAACCTGACGTGAATGAGGACGTAATCCCATATCACACCGCACGACCCCCTTGGGAGAGGTTTTAAGTCAAGGGACCAAAAGATAAAGTTAGGCTGGGCCCACAGGGAAGTGCCCAGGCGCTCCTACGTATCTCATAAGGATGAGAATCAAGCCTCACGTATTTCTTGATGGACCTTAGACCATAAATGGGTAAAGGGAGCAGGGGACACATGGCAACAAAACTCGAAGTGAAGGAGGACCTAAGACCTACTTACCATGCGTTCTATGGGGAAAATGCTCGAGTCGAGGGACCGAACACAAAGGTTAGGATGGGCCCGCGAGGAAGTACCCGGGCGCTCCTACGTATTTCATGAGGATGAGAATCAAGCCACACATAGTTCTTAAAGGTGACATGGTAAGATACCAGTGCCAGGGGAAAAGGGGAGTGCTACCATGGCCCTTGAACTAAAAGAAGAAGAATTTGATATATCTTGTTTGTCCTTTAAGGTGAGTGGTTTTATTTTGTGAAGCGACAGGCCTAGAGTAGTAGGTCGTGGTATCGCCACAAGGATCAAGCCGTGATAGGCATTGACAAATGGCATGGCACGTGACCAATACCCAATGTGATGTCCTCTATAACGAGGTCACCACAATGCAGTGCTGTTTTTCGTCGTGCGGCCAGGACGATAATGTCACAGTTTAGGGTCGTATGATAGGACAAAGCATGCATTTTATCGTCATACAGCGTAGACGTAGCAAAGACGATGCTAGGTGGGGAATGTTCATAGTGTTATAAAACACAATTGAGGGAGACATGATCCCACATCACATTGTACGCCACTCGGAGAGGGACACCTTAGAATGAGGGGCCTATATAGAGGTAAGAGGTGAAACAGGGGAGAGAGACTAGCTCCCTAAATGGGTTGAACCCGAAGACGAGGTGTTCGGGTCGTCCTACGTATCCCATGAGGATGGGAATCAAGCTGAACGTAGTTCCAGATGGATCTTAGTTTATGGTCTTAGAGCTCGGACCATGAATGGTATAAACCACCCAAGTTAGCGCATACGTCATCCCGATCCCTAAGCCCACATGAGTTAAACTCGGTGTGGGAAACAAGGGGGGAGATCCTTATCGCAACACTTGGGGAGACCATTAGAGGGGAGTCGGCAGAGAGCCCCGAAGGACACCTTTGACGCGGCTTGTTTCCCCAACGCGCAGACGTGCACGGAGGAAAAGTACCAAGAGTTCTGAGACTCTACTTAGACACGATGAAGTGATGAAGGGTGTGAATTGTGTACCCGAAATTTTGGGCTTAATGGATTGGCGTGGCAATAGAGGAAAACTGTTAACCATGGTGGAAACGTAGCATCCGTATCGCGTTATCCTGAGGTGGGAACAACAAACGAGCATCGACCACTGACCATATTCACAACGCGGGATTTTATCGATTTGTTGTCCAAAACCCTCAGGGGAGTTGGCCCGTAACAGTAGGAGAGCCCTTGGGCTTAGTATCCAGGCCGTTCTTGGGGGTCCCTCCAGGTGTGAAAGATGATGGAAGCCCTGATGCAGGGATACACAAAGCCTGGAAAGTGGGTGCAGATGTGTCCGAGTAAAGCTTGTAATTCCAGGTAATGAACCAGATTACTCTTAGGCACATTGGTGAACCGCCGAAAAGGGATCGACGAAATAGCTCAGGAGGGAGAGGTACATGGATTGGTCATTACAAGTCCGACATGAATGAGGACATAATCCCACACCACACCATATAATCATCTCATGAAGGAAGGGTAGGATAGAGGGCCAAGATGGGATGAAGATTCCCGAGAGATGGGGCTGGACCCGAATCCTAGACATTCAGGTGGTCTTACGTATCCCATGAGGATGGGAATCAAGCCACACGTAGTTCTCTAAACGTAGTTTAACATCATACAGGATGAGGGGGGTTAATATACCCCCAAACAAGGGAGGTGTACTGTACGGAGAATAAACCAACGTGAATGAGGACATAATCCCACACCACACTATACACTCCTATAACAGAGGACCTGAGCCAGGGCCCGAAAAGGCCAAGGAGCCTGATGGATAGGCATTGGTCAGGAAGGCCTGACCTGCTTGCAGTTTAACGTCTTGCAATGAGGATGAGGGTCGGGGACCCGAGGAGGCTAGGGGCTTGAGGCTGGGCCTCATAAGGGAAGGCATACGGCATGCTACATGATCCCGAAGTGGATGAGGACATAGTCCCACACCACACCTTACACCCCGGGTAAGAGGTGGGTGGAGGGGCCCGAGAAGGCCAAGGGGCATAAGGTCAGGCATTAGTCAGGAAGGCCTGACGGGTCTGTAGTTTAACATCTTACATGAGGATGGGGCCAGGGACCCGAGGAGGCCAAGGGGCCCGAGGCTGGGCCTCATAAGGGAAGGCATACGACATGATACAAGATCTTGACATAAATGAGGACATAGTCCCACACCACACCGTGCACCCCTTATAGGGGAATCGGGGTCGTGGCCCCGATCGCTAGCACCACCCGGGGAGAAGTTTGTCACTTCGGGATGGGGTAGAACGAATCACTGCACTCGATGTTTGGGACATCTCGGGGTGGACCCAAAGATCCAGGACACTGTTGACCATGTTTGAAACACATCGTTCCTATGGTGACCTGATATGGGAGCAACAAATGAGTGTCGACCGTTGACCAAATTTGCAACGCGGGACTTGTATCAGCTTGTTGCTTGAAACCCCTCAGGGACGTTGGCCCGTATCGATAGGAGATCCCTTGGGCGTAGTATCCAGGTCGTTCTTGGGGGTCCCTCTGTGTGTGAAAAATGATTGAATCCCAGTCAAGGAGTGGGTGAAGCATAGCTGTATTCATCCACGAAAGAGGAAAACATCTCTAGGGGGGATGTGCAGCCGGTTCGAGGCTTGCTCGATGTGAGTTGGGACAAAAGTGTGCACCCTGTCATATGTCTTCACCCAAGGGGAAGATTTTGGCTTTCAGGCTAGGCCAATGGAAGAAATTCCCGGACGTTCTTACGTATCTCATGAGGATGAGAATCAATCCATACGTAGTTCTTGAAGGCCATGCAGTTTAGCGTCATGCGGTGAGGATGTGGGAGGATAGAAGAACGGGAGTGGGCACATGGTGCAACCCTTACAACCTTTGTGTGAGCGGGGTTGTATGAGTGGGGCTAAGAAATCCTACCCCCTTTGACACAAATATCCTCCAAGGAAACTATTCCCAGGGGGATAGTGGAAGAGAAAAGCTTGGGGATGAGCTCAAGATGAGGCGTCCGAGCGTTCCTACATATCCCATCAAGATGGGAATCAAGCCACACGTAGTTCTTGAGATGCATTTTAACGTCATGCGGGATGAGGATGCATCTCATTTGGGGATATGTAAAGTACGACAAGTAATCCAACATGAATGAGGACGTAGTCCCACACCATACCGTACAATCCCGCCAGAGGGTAAGTCGGGGATAACCAAGGGGCCTGAGGCCGGACCGCGGTCAGGGAGACCTGACCAGATTGCGGTTTAACGTATCGTGGTGAAGACAGGGGTCGTGGGGCCGAGGAGGCCAAGGGGCCTGATGCTGAGTCTCGGTCAGGAAGGCCTAACTGGCTTGCAGTTTAACGTCTTGCAGTAAGACGGGGGTCGTGGGCCCGAGGAGGCCAAGGGGCCTAAGGCTGAGCCTTGGTCAGGAAGGCCTGACTGGCTTGCAGTTTAACGTCTTGCAGTAAGACGGGGGTCATGGGCCCTGAGGCTGAGCCTTGGTCAGGAAGTCCTGACTGGCTTGCAGTTCAACGTCTTGCAGTAAGCACAGGGGGAGATCTTAGTTTAAGGTCATAGAGCTCTAACCATTTTGCAGTTTATCGTCTTGCATGACGAAGATGAAGTTTAAGGTCGTGCAGGACCTTACAGTTTAAGGTCGTGTCGGACCATAACATGTAGTTTAATGTCATGCTGGACCAGTTTGCAGTTTATCATCTTGCAGGACGAAGATGCAGTTTAAGGTCGTGCAGGACCCTACAGTTTAAGGTCGTGTTGGACCATAACGTGCAGTTTAAGGTCATGCGGGACCGTTTTGCAGTTTATCATCTTGTAGGATGAAGATGCAGTTTAAGGTCATGCAGGACCTTATAGTTTAAGGTCGTGTTGGACCATAACGTGCAGTTTAAGGTCATGTGGGACCAAGGTGTAGTTTAAAGTCTTGATGGACGATAATGTGCAGTTTAACATCATGACGGACGAAGATGAATAGTTTTACGTCATGCAGGACGATTGTGCAGTTTAATGTCATGCAGGATGATAATGATCAGTTTTACGTCATGGTGGACGAAGATGAACAGTTTTACATCATGCAGGACGATTGTGCAGTTTAATGTCATGCAGGACGATAATGATCAGTTTAACTTCATGACGGATGAAGATGAACAATTTAACGTCATGCAGGACGATTGTGCAGTTTAATGTCATGCAGGATGATAATGATCAGTTTAACATCATGACAGATGAAGATGAACAGTTTAACGTCATGCAGGACGATTGTTCAGTTTAATGTCAAGCAAGACGATAATGATCAGTTTAACAACATGACGGACGAATATGAACAGTTTAACGTCATGCAGGACGATTGTGCAGTTTAATGTCACGTAGGACGATTATGATCATTTTAACGTCATGACAGATGAAGATGAACAGTTTAACATCATGCAGGACGATTGTGCATATTAATGTCATGCAGGACGATAATGATCATTTTAACGTCATAAAGTACGAAGATGAACAGTTTAACATCATGTAGGACGATTGTGCAGTTTAATGTCATGCAGGATGATAATGATCAGTTTAACGTCATGACGGACGAAGATGAATAGTTTAATGTCATGCAGGACGATGATGCAGTTTAATGTCATGCAGGACGAAGGTTGTTATGCAGTTTAACGTCATGCAACTGGGACGTTAAAACACACAAATTGTGTCAGTAGATGAATGGTTATCTCTACCCCATTCTAGTGGTTTGGGATGAGGGGGGGGGGTCTATATAAGTGGAATTCCTTAAAATCCCCTGATCATGAAGATCCTTCCACAAGCTGGTTTCAAGGCCACAGGGAGGACATCATTGGTTGATGCAACATGGTAGTTGGGATGATACAGAGTGTCGCAAGGGTAGTAGGGATGACTACATTACCTTGGCCTGTAGGGGTGAAGAAGCCAAGAGCGTCGGTACGACGGGGCGATGGAGCCCGCAAGGCGTGGAAGCCTGGAGCATCGGTACGACGGGGCGAGGGAACCCGGAAGGCGTGGAAGCCTCGAACATCGGTATGACGGGACGAAGGAGCCTGGGAGGCGTGGAATCCTCGAACATCGATACGATGGGGGTGACAGAGCACGGGAGGCGTGGAAGCCTCGAACGTCGGTACGATGGGGCGAAGGAGCCCGGGAGGCGTGGAAGCCTTCGTGCCAAATAGTGGTGGTAGGAGGATCACCTCCATAGTTTCTGGTGAAAATGGTGCAGGGTTGACAAAGTGCAGATAGAGTTGGGGAAGGATTTCCCATACGCGGACTCATGAGGCGGACGAGTCGGCGAGGAGCCGATGGAGATGGGTGTCGGAGCCACCTGCGCGACCTCTTGAGGTGGCGGAGTCGGCGAGGAGCCTATGGCGTCGGGTGGCGGAGCCACCTGCGCGGCCTCTTGAGGCGGTAGTTTCGGTGAGGAGCCGATGGAGTCTGGTGGCGAAGCCACCTGTCTGGCCTCTTGAGGAGGCGGAGTCGGCGAGGAGCCGATGGAGTCGGGTGGCGGAGCAACCTGTGTGGCCTCTTGAGGCGGTAGAGTCGGCAAGGAGCCAATGGAGTGGGGTGGCGGAGCCACCTGTGCGGCCTCTTGAGGCAGCGGAGTCGGCGAGGAGCCGATGGAGTCGGGTGGCGGTGCCACCGGCGCGACCCATTGAGTCAGCGGAGTCGGCGAGGATCCGATGGAGTCGGGTGGCGGAGCCACCTGCGCGGCCTCTTGAGGCGGCAAAGTCTGCAAGGAGACAATGGAGTCGGGTGGAGGAGCCACCTGCGCGGCCTCTTGAGGCGGCGGAGTCGGCGAGGAGCCGATGGTGTCGGGTGGCGGAGCCACCTGTGCGGCCTCTTAAGGCGGCGGAGTCGGCGAGGAGCCGATGGAGTCGGGTGGCGGAGCCACCTGCACGGCCTCTTGTGGCGGCGGAGTCGAAGAGGAGCCTATGGAGTCGGGTGGCGGATCCACCTGCGCGGCCTCCTGAGGCGGCGGAGTCGGCGAGGAGCCGATGGAGTCGGGTGGCGGAGCCACCTGGGCGGCCTCTTGAGGTGGCGGAGTCGGCAAGGAGCCGATGGAGTCGGGTGGCGGAGCCACCTGCGCGGCCTCTTGAGTCGGAGGAGTTGGCGAGGAGCCGATGGATTCGGGTGGCGCAGCCACCTGCGCGGCCTCTTGAGCCGGCGGAGTTGGCGAGGAGCTGATAGAGTCGGGTGGCGGAGCCACCTGCGCGGCCTCTTGAGCCGGCGGAGTCGGCGAGGAGCCGATGGAGTCGAGTGGCGGAGCCACCTGCGCGGCCTCTTGAGCTGGCGGAGTCGGCAAGATGCCGATGGATTCGGGTGGTGGAGCCACCTTTGTCACGACCCGCCCTCGGGGTCCGTATCGTGACTACCCCATGCCCGCCTTCCATAGGCCAGGGGCTGGCGGCTAGCACCAAGGCGTAAATCCCGGTAAATAGGGAAGGCATTGCCTTTGAAAAGTAAACAAACACCACAGAGTAAGCAAGCGGAAAGTAAACACTAAGTAAAAACATAGTACAACTGAAAGTGCGGAAAAGTAAATGGGCCAGTATGCAAACCCAAACTGAAAGTAAAGTACAACTCGAAAGGGAAAACAGCAACTGTAAGTAAAGCCGCTACACCGAGCGGTCCACTGGAGATCCCACCTGAAGGGTGGGTACAGATAGCTCCACTGCTCCACGGGTCCCACCATTCGCTCCGAGTACGTCCCACCCAGTGGTCCACCTCCAGGTACCGTCCTACTCTGCAAGCCTCATCCAAGATCAACACTGTTCATCGTCTGCAACCAACACAACGTAGTGCGGGCATAGCCCGTGCAGTGGTGAGTATAAACTACTCAGTAGGGACCCCGAGACCCCCGATGGTCTCTAAAAATCCACAAAGGATAAACCACAAAGAAAGATACAATTACAAAGTAACAACCGACACTGCTTAGGTATATGCCCATACATATACCTAAGTCATCAATTCCAATATGCTCCAACCTACGAGCCTGAGTACAACTCAGTCCACACAGGAAAGTATACGTATTCCACATAGGAAAGCAAAACGAAATCCACACAGGATAGCACAATAGAATCCACACCGGAAAGTAACAGGATTCAGCTCACACAGGAATACATCTTCGAAAGACGATAAAGTTGATCTCTGATCCATCTAAGTCGTCGGACCCATGAAGGATCGATAGGTAACTAACCCCCTCAAAGACCCACACAGGATCGGGCCCACACAGGACCTGTAGGCGCTGGTTCACACAGGACCGCTGAGCGCAAGGACCCACACAGGATCGGGCCCACACAGGACCTGTAGCACTGATTCACGTAGGATCGCTGAGTGCTGTATTCATTGTCGAATCCAAACAGGATCTCTGTACTGTTGTCGTCACAGTCACAGTAGCAGTAGCAGTAGTAGTAGCAGTCACAGTAACAGTCGCAGCCAACACTAGGGTTCCCGCACATAGCAAGCTCGTTCAGGAGGGTCCGCTCCACGAGCCGAGAGGCTGATACATAAACTATCACAAAGTCCAGAGTTGATGTATCCAAAAGTTCCGTATCATCAACATAAACTCAACGCAACAGACGACGCGTCGATCGGACGCCCGGTCTGAGAGCTATGGGATTTTTTGTCCCAGGGGCCCTATTGGTTTTTAAGGAAAAACCAACCCGACCGTAATCCACATGCGTCCAAACCTCGGGCGGAGTATGCCAAAAGATCTGTCTCACTAAGAGGAACACAACAAAGCTGACGGCACGTCAATCGGACGTCCGTAGCTCAAGATATGAGTGTTTCCGCTCCGAAGGCCCGGTTGGTTTCGTGAACGAACCAACCCGGCCGAACTCAAAGTATTCCGAAACCTTGAGTGCGATATACCGAATAGACCGTCTCGATCCAAGGATATCATTTCCGCTGATGGTTCGTCAATCGGAGGTCCGTGGCTCAAGTTATGGCCAAAAGACCGAAGTTGTTTCGAAAATGGGGGGTCCGGGTCCGGACCGACCCGACCCGACCCCCCCCCTGGGTCGGCCCGAACCGGGTCAGACCCGGCCCAGCCGGCGGCGGTCCGGCGCGGCGGCGCGGCCCGGCGCGGTCTGGCGCGGCGGCGCGGTCCGGCGCGGCGGCGCGGCGCGGCCGCTGGCGGTGCGGCCTGGCGCCGCACGGGTGCAGCGCGCGGGGGGCATGGCCCCCGCTTCCCAGCTGGAGGCGCGGCTAAAAGCCGCGCCTTTTGGAGAAACTGGCCCCCCATGTGGGGGCCTGCTTTTGAGAAAACGGGGGGGCGCTGCCCCCCCCCCCCCTTTGTGTAACCGGTCCCCCCCTCACGTGGGGGGGCCTTCTTATGGCCAGCCGGGGGAATTAATTCCCCCAGCACCTCACTTCTGGTCGGCCTGACATGGCCGGCCGGTCCTTCCTCAATGGGACCGGCAAGGCCGGTCCCCTTCCGGCTTCCGACACCGGCGGCCCGGCGAGCCGCCGGTCTTCTCGTCCTGCCGCGGCCCGGAACCGGCCGCGGTGTTCGTCGTCCGGCACGGTGCGACGGCACCACACCCCTCCGTCGCGGCCCCACTCCGGCCGCGGCGCCTTCAGTTTTCTTCGACGCGGCGCGACGGCGTCGCATTCATGATGATCCTTCCACGGCGCGGCACGACGGCGCCGCGTAATACAACCGTGCGAATTCTCGCCTGGTGCGATGGCACCACGCCATCTCATCATCCACAAGAAAATAATAATCATCACGAAAAAAGGAAGGGGATTCAGCCGTGTTTGCGCGGTCTGACCTCCCTCTCGTTAGATGATAACTCTCAAATAATAATCCACAAGACTATCTTGATGGAACCAAGAACGAGAGTAAATAAATAATCAACAACAACCCCTACCTTGGTTTCAAGATCGATGATCGTCAACGACCCGCGGAAGACAACATCGCGGAGGTCGGGCGTCGCGGTAATCGTTCGTCAAACCGTTGACGAAGAGGTACGTCCGAAGAGGTACGTCGTTGGCGAATCTTCGTAAGCCGATGAAAGAATTCCGAGGAGGAAGCGGCGTTCCCTTTCGTTGACACGGAAGACTTCGTTGATCTTCGGAGACAACCGGCTACGAAGAAGAGAGGAGCGGCGTTCTTCGTCGGAGCTCGAAGATTCTTCGCGTTCTTCATCAAGGTTGAAGAAGAAGAAGGAGAACCCAAAATCCTCTCAAGAAGGCTAGAGAAATCTAACCAAATAAAATAAGTTAGAGTCTTATTTTATTCACACACTTAATCAAATTGAATTTCAAAGGTTTGAAATTCAAACAATTCAACTCCATTAATTAACAAAGTTGTCATGTCATTAAAAGCGGAGTTTAAGGGAGTTTAAAAAGAGAAGAAGAAGAGTCATGCTTCGGGTGGGCCCCACCACACTTAATCCTCCCAAGGGAGGTGAAGTGGTTGTGGGTTCCACCACTAACTCCCTTTGGGAGAAGTTAACCAATAAGTTAAAATAAAAATTTGTAATCCACAATTTTTATTTAACTTATTCTAAACTCCCAAAAACTAACTCTCAACCCGAAATAAACGCAACCTCGGAAAAGGTCTCCTTAAGAGAATATCGGCGCTGCGAGTTCATCGGTGCCCTCGGATTTCAATTCCGAGCACCGGATGAAAAGTTAGAAATTCCCTCTCGTTCGTTCACTGAACATACCCGAGCCAAACTTCGGAAATTAATTCCGGGCACTCCGGGCCTCGGAATCAGGTGCCGTCAGAAACCGCGCTCTTTTAAAATTCCAAAGAAAATTAAGAAAAAATTTCCCTTGAATTTTACGGGTCTTTACATTACTCCCACCTCAGGGATTTACGTCCCCATAAAGATACATCAAAAACTAGGGAAACAAATGAGGGTACTGAGCACGCATCTGAGCCTCCCGCTCCCATGTGCTCTCCTGGAGGTTCTCGTGCTGCCATCTGATGCGCACAAGAGGAATCGATCGCCCACGTAGGACCCTCTCCTGTCGATCCTCTATCTCCACCGGGACCTCCATAAAAGTCTCCCCATCGTCAACGTCAAGCTCCCCATGGTCAATGATGTGCGTCGGGTCATGCACATATCTCCTCAGCTGAGATACGTGGAAGACGTCGTGCACCCGGTGCAACTGAGGTGGTAGAGCTAGGCGATAAGCCACCTCACCAATCCTGCTGAGGACCTGGAAGGGTCCGATGAAGTGCGGAGATAACTTGTCGCCACGGCCAAATCTCTGTATACCACGTCGAGGTGAAACCCGCAAGAAGACGTGGTCGCCATCCTCGAACTCTAGTGGCCTCCGCCTCCTGTCAGCGTATGACTTATGCCGGCTCTGAGCTGTCCTCATCCGCTCCTGGATGACCTGGACCTTCTCTGTCGTGGCCTGGACCATCTCCGGTCCCACAAGTGCTGACTCCCCAGGGTCTGTCCAGAACAAAGGATATCTACAAGGTCGGCCGTACAACGCCTCGTACGGTGTCATCCCGATGGTGGAGTGGTAGCTGTTGTTGTACGCAAAACTCCACCAAGGGTAGGTGGTCCTCCCAGCTACGACCAAAGTCGAGTACACATGCGCGGAGCATGTCCTCGAGAGTCTGGATGGTCCTCTCCGTCTGACCATCCGTCTGAGGGTGAAAAGCTGTGCTCAGACGTAACTGCGTCCCGAACGCCTCCTGTAACCCCTTCCAAATCCGGGAACTAAAGCGAGCATCTCGATCGGAGACGATAGATGATGGCACGCCGTGGAGCCGCATAATCTCCTGAACGTAGAGACGTCCCAAGCACTCCACTGAGCCCTGCTCTCTGATGGGTAAGAAGTGTGCCGACTTGGTGAGTCGGTCAACAATCACCCAGATGGAGTCGTGACCTCTGGAAGTGTGTGGAAGTCCAGTCACGAAGTCAATAGATATGCCATCCCACTTCCACTCTGGAACCTCCAAGGGTTGTACCAAGCCTGTTGGTACCTGATGCTCTGCCTTCACTTGCTGGCAGGTGAGGCATCGAGAAACGAACTCTGCCACAGCCTTCTTCATGCCCGGCCACCAGTGCTGTCGTTTTAGATCCTGGTACATCTTTGCCACTCCTGGATGTACCGCCAAAGGAGAAGTGTGAAACTCTCTGAGCACCTCCTCTCGCAAGGCAACTGGTACCATGGTACGTCCTCTGAAAAGGATGTCGTGCTTTGCTCCTAGGGAGAAACCATCAGGTAATGTCGCCATGTCTTCAGAGCGAAGACCACTGCTGCTAACTCCAGGTCATGGGTAGCGTAGTTCTGCTTATGTGGCCTCAACTAACGTGATCCATAGGCGATCACTGCCCGCTCCTGCATCAGAACACATCCGAGCCCAGTCCCTGATGCATCGCAGTAGACTACGTACCCTACTCCCTCCTCAGGCAACCCCAAGATAGGTGCTCTAGTCAACCTCTGTCTCAGCTCCTGGAAGATCTGTTGACATCTGTCTGACCACACGAAGGGTTTCCCCTTCCTCCTTAACGTACGACAAAGCTGCAAAGATTTCTCCTTTGCCAAAAAGTGAAATCCAGTCTCATCCCCTGGATGAACCACGTTCCTTGCCTAATACAGTCAATCCCGTCATGATTAGTTAATTCATGGCATGGATGACATCGGAAGGCCTCGACGCTGCTACCAAGAGATCCAACCATTACTCTCACCTCCAAGGGTTGATTCACACTGTCGGCATCAGTGTGTGGTCACTGGGTTTCCTCCAGTAAGAATCTCGCAAGTGAGGGTCAAGTCAACAGTTTTTAACCGGCACCTCTTAGTAAAAACAAACAAAAGGCAAGAAAACAAAAGTCACCAAGGCAAGTGTCTTTTATTACTTCAACTTAAAGTACAAAGACACAAAGAAACACAAACTACGAAGCTAGAGGCATTATGGGCAAAGGCCTCTATTCCTGGAGCTAGTCCCGCACTAGTCCACCCGCTTATGGAGCTCCATGATCGTAAGCTTCAGCTTCCTGAAGTTGTGCTCTCCCCTGAGGTCGGGGTGGACCTCCTGGTGGTGGTGGTGGTAGAGTCTCAAAGCGTCGCCCACCACCTGCTTCTTGGCCAGCTCCTCTGCCTCTGCCTAGGTGGTTCCTCAACCGTCTGCTGCTCCTCTGCATGGCGGGTCGGGCAGTCACGAGCCATGTGGCCCTGCCCGCCACATGAGTAGCACTGCCTGCCTCTCGAAAGACTGGCTTCGTGCTGTGTGCCCCGCACTGCTGAGCCAGTGTCCTGAGGTCGTCTGCCTGAAGGTCTGGTATGCTTGGACCCATGAGTCATCCGTCGACTGCCTGCTGCAGATGACTCTGCCACGTGCCGCCCTGCGGTGGGTCTCGGCACTGGTGTAGACTCAGCAAGGAAACTCTCGATCAAAAGAGCCCGCTCCAGTACTCCTGTCTGAGTCGGTATGCTGAGGGAGATCAGCGATGCCCTGATCTCGTGTCTCAAACCCTGCTCGAAGGTCCGGGCCCGGAAGAATGGGTCTCATACCATGTCAGTCGAGTAGTGCGAGAGATCGGTAAATCTCGTCGAGTACTGAGCGACCGTCATGCTGCCCTGCCGCAGCTGGAGAAGCTCCTGGATACGCACCGCATTAAGGGTGGCTGGGACGAACTCCGAGCAGAAGAGGCTCTCAAAGTCCGTCCAGAGTAAAGATGCCTCATCGTGCACCTGGAGCATCAAGCTCCACCATCGTCCTGCTACTGCGTGTAGTAGGCTCGCAGCGAGAATCACCATGAGGTCTGATGGTGTCCTCACAAGCCTAAACACACGTACCACTGCCTCCAGCCAGTCCTCGGCTGCCTGGGGATCCGTCTCCCCGCGAAACCTGGGTGGTCGCTAGCGCTGAAACTCATGCAGTGCGCTGAGGCGACGTGCATCGTCAGCGGCTGGTGCTGGAAGTATTGGTGGCTCGACGGGTAGAGCTACCGTCGGTGCCACTACTGACAAAGGGACCTGCACCGAGGCCTTGTCGCTCGGTGGGCTGTCGTCACACTCGACTCTCGGAACCCTAGCTGGCTGCCATCGTGGGGCCATCCTGAAAAGGAAACAGGTGCGCCACGGTCAGAACAGTATACCTGGTGAGCTGATATAACTAATCACAAAGAAAACATTGAAACACACACGCAATGAATGTTTTCGTGCATTAAGTCGGAAATCAGAAGTCAGGGTCCTGGTGTACGGATACGTCGGCCGCCGCACCAACACAGGACTCCCTGGACTGATAACCACACTCAATACGCTAAACATTATTGCTTCACTTAGAAAAGTTTAGAGTTCGCGGTAGAACTGAACTCCTCTGATACCAATTTGTCACGACCCGCCCTCGGGGTCCGTGCCGTGACTACCCCAAGCACGCCTTCAATAGGCCAGGGGCTGGCGACTAGCACCAAGGCGTAAATCCCGGTAAATAGGGAAGGCATTGCCTTTGAAAAGTAAACAAACACCATAGAGTAAGCAAGCGGAAAGTAAACACTAAGTAAAAACAGAGTACAACTGAAAGTGCGGAAAAGTAAATGGGCCAGTATGCAAACCCAAACTAAAAGTAAAGTACAACTCGAAAGGGAAAACAGCAACTGTAAGTAAAGCCACTACACAGAGCGGTCCACTGGAGATCCCACCTGAAGGGTGGGTACAGATAGCTCCACTGCTCCACGGGTCCCACCGTCCGCTCCGAGTACATCCCTTCCAGTGGTCCACCTCCAGGTACTGTCCTACTCTACAAGCCTCAGCCAAGATCAACGATGTCCGTCGTCTGCAACCAACACAACGTAGTGCGGGCATAGCTCGTGCAGGGGTGAGTATAAACTACTCAGTAGGGACCCCGAGACCCCCGATGGTCTCTAAAAATCCACAAAGGATAAACCACAAAGGAAGATACAATTACGAAGTAACAACCGACATTGCTTAGGTATATGCCCATACATATACCTAAGTCATCAATTCCAATACACTCCAACCTCCGAGCCCGAGTACAACTCAGTCCACACAGGAAAGTATACATATTCCACACAGGAAAGCAAAACGAAATCCACACAGGATAGCACAACACAATCCACACAGGAAAGTAACAGGATTCAGCTCACACAGGAATACTTCTTCGAAAGACGATAAAGATGATCTCTGATCCATCTAAGTCATCGGACCCACGAAGGATCGATAGGTAACTAACCCCCGCAAAGACCCACACAGGATCGGGCCCACACAGGACCTGTAGGCGCTGGTTCACACAGGACCGCTGAGCGCAAGGACCCACACAGGATCAGGCCCACACAGGACCTGTAGCACTGGTCCATGTAGGATCGCTGAGTGTTGTAGTCGTCGTCGAATCCACACAGGATCTCTGTACTGTCGTCGTCACAGTCACAGTAGCAGTAGCAGTAGTAGTAGCAGTCACAGTAACAGTCGCAGCCAGCACTAGAGTTCCCGCACACAGCAAGCTCGTTCAGGAGGGTCCGCTCCACGAGCCGAGAGGCTGATACATCAACTGTCACAAAGTCCAAAGTTAACGTATCCAAAAGTTCTGTATCGTCAACAGGAACTCAATGCAATAGACGGCGCGTCGATCGGACCCCCGGTCTGAGAGTTATTGGCTTTTTCGTCCCAGGGGCCCGGTTGGTTTTTAAGGAAAAACCAACCCGACCGTACTCCACCTGCATCCAAACCTCGGGCGGAGTATGCCAAAAGATCTGTCTCACTAAGAGGAACACAACAAAGCTGACGGCACGTCAATCAGAAGTCCGTAGCTCAAGATATGAGCGTTTCCGCTCCGAAGGCCCGGTTGGTTTCATGAACGAACAAACCTGGACGAACTCAAAGTATTCCGAAACCTTGAGTGCGATATACTGAATCGACCGTCTCGATCCAAGGATCGCATTGCCGTTGACGGTTCATCAATCGGAGGTCCGTGGCTCAAGTTAGGGCCAAAAGACCGAAGTTGTTTCGAAAACGGGGGGTCCGGGTCCGGGCCGACCCGGCCCGACCCCCCTGGGTCGGCCCGAACTGGGTCGACCCGAACCGGGTCCGACCCGGCCCGGCCGGCGGCGGTCCGGCGCTGCGGTGCGGCCCGGCACGACGGCGCGGTCCGGCGCGGCGGCGCGGCCCTACCGGCGGCGGTGCGGCCTAGCGCCGCACGGGTGCAGCGCGCGGGGGGCATGGCCCCCGCTTCCCAGGTGTCGGGGCAGCTAAAAGCCGCGCCTTTTCGAGAAACCGGCCCCCCATGTGGGGGCCTGCTTTTGAGAAAACGGGGGGACGCTGCCCCCCCTTTGTGTAACCGGTACCCCCCCCTCACGTGGGGGGGCCTTCTTGTGGCCAGCCGAGGGAATTAATTCCCCCTGCACCTCACTTCCGGACGGCCCGACATGGCCGGCCGGTCCTTCCTCAATGGGACCGGCAAGGCCGGTCCCCTTCCAGCTTCCGACACCGGTGGCCCGGCGAGCCGCCGGTCTTCTCGTCCCGCCGCGGCCCGGAACCGGCCACGGTGTTCGTCGTCCGGCGCGGTGCGACGGCACCACACCCCTCCGCCGCGGCCCCGCTCCGGCCGTGGCACCTTCGGTTTTCTTCGACGCGGTGTGACGGCGTCGCGTTCATGATGATCCTTCCACGGCGCAGCGCGACGGCGCCGCGTAATACAACCGTGCGATTTCCCGCATGGTGCGACGGCACCACGCCATCTCGTCATCCACAAGAAAATAAAAATCATCACGAACAAAGGAGGAGGATTCGGCCGTGTTTGCGCGGTCTGACCCCCCTCTCGTTAGATGATAACTCTTAAATAATCATCCACAAGACTATCATCATGGAACCAAGAACGAGATTAAATAAATAATCAACAACAACCCATACCTTGGTTTCAAGATCGATGATCGTCAACGACCCGCGGAAGACAACGTCACGGAGGTCAGGCGTCGCGGTAATCGTTCGTCAAACCGTTGACGAAGAGGTACGTCCGAAGAGGTACGTCATTGGCGAATCTTCGTAAGCTGACGAAGGAAGTGCGAGGAGGAAGCGGCGTTCCCTTTCGTTGACACGGAAGACGTCGTTGATCTTCAGAGACAACCGGCTACGAAGAAGAGAGGAGCGGCGTTCTTCGTCGGAGCTCTAAGATTCTTCGCGTTCTTCGTCAAGGATGAAGAAGAAGAAGGAGAACCCAAAATCCTCTCAAGAAGGCTAGAGAAATCTAACCAAATAAAATAAGTTAGAGTCTTATTTTATTCACACACTTAATCAAATTGAATTTCAAAGGTTTGAAATTCAAACAATTCAACTCCATTAATTAACAAAGTTGTCATGTCATTAAAAGTGGAGTTTAAGGGAGTTTAAAAGGAGAAGAAGAAGAGTCATGCTTCGGGTGGGCCCCACCACACATAATCCTCCAAAGGTAGGTTAAGTGGTTGTGGGTTCCACCACTAACTCCCTTTGGGAGAAGTTAACCAATAAGTTAAAATAAAAATTTGTAATCCACAATTTTTATTTAACTTATTCTAAACTCCCAAAAACTAACTCTCAACCCGAAATAAACGCAACCTCGGAAAAGGTCTCCTTAAGCGAATATTGGCGTTGCGAGTTCATCAGTGCCCTCGGATTTCAATTCCGAGCACCGGATCAAAAGTTAGAAATTCCCGCTCGTTCGTTCACTGAACGTACCCGAGCCAAACTTCGGAAATTAATTCCGGGCACTCCAGGCCTCGGAATCAGGTGCCGTCAGAAACCGCGCTCTTGTAAAATTCCAAAGAAAATTAAGAAAAAATTTCCCTTTAATTTTACGGGTCTTTACATTACTCCCACCTCAGGGCTTTACGTCCCCGTAAAGATACATCAAAAACTAGGGAAACAAATGAGGGTACTGAGCACGCATCTGAGCCTCCCACTCCCATGTGCTCTCCTGGAGGTTCCCGTACTGCCATCTGATGCGCACAAGAGGAATCGATCGCCCATGTAGGACCCGCTTCTGTCGATCCTCTATCTCCACCGGGACCTCCGTAAAAGTCTCCCCATCGTCAACGTCAAGCTCCCCATGGTCAATGATGTGCGTCGGGTCATTCACGTATCTCCTCAGCTGAGATACGTGGAAGACGTCGTGCACCCGTTGCAACTGAGGTGGTAGAGCCAGGAGATAAGCCACCTCACCAATCTTGCTGAGGACCTAGAAGGGTCTGATGAAGCGCGAAGATAACTTGTCGCCACGGCCAAATCTCTGTATACCACGTCGAGGTGAAACCCGCAAGAAGACGTGGTCACCATCCTCGAACTCTAGTGGCCTCAACCTCCTGTTAGCGTATGACTTCTGCCGGTTCTGAGCTGTCCTCATCCACTCCTGGATGACCTGGACCTTCTCTGTCGTGGCCTGGACCATCTCTGGTCCCACAAGTGCTGACTCCCCAGGGTCTGTCCAGCACAAAGGAGATCTACAAGGTCGGCCGTACAACGCCTCGTACGGTGCCATCCCGATGGTGGAGTGGTAGCTGTTGTTGTACGCAAACTCCACCAAGGGTAGGTGGTCCTCCCAGCTACGACCAAAGTCGAGGACACATGTACGGAGCATGTCCTCGAGAGTCTGGATGGTCCTCTCCGTCTGACCATCCGTCTGACTGTGAAAAGCTGTGCTCAGACGTAACTGTGTCCCGAACGCCTCCTATAACCCCTTCCAAAGCCGGGAAGTAAAGCGAGCATCTCGATCGGAGTCGATAGATGATGGCACACTCTGGAGCCGCACAATCTCCTGAATGTAAAGACGTCCCAAGCCCTCCACTTAGTCCTGCTCTCTGATGGGTAAGAAGTGTGCCGACTTGGTGATTCGGTCAACAATCACCCAGATGGAGTCGTGACCTCTGGAAGTGCGTGGAAGTCCAGTCACGAAGTCCATAGATATGCCGTCCCACTTCCACTCTGGAACCTCCAAGGGCTGCACCAAGCCTGCTGGTACCTGATGCTCTGCCTTCACTTGCTGGCAGGTGAGGCATCGAGAAACGAACTCTGCCACAGCCTTCTTCATGCCCGGCCACCAGTGCTGTCGTTTGAGATCCTGGTACATCTTTTCCACTCCTGGATGTACCGCCAAAGGAGAAGTGTGAAACTCTCTTAGCACTTCCTCTCGCAAGGCAACTGGTACCATGGTACGTCCTCTGAAAAGGATGTCGTGCTCTGCTCCTAGGGAGAAACCATCAGGTAATGTCGCCATGTCTTCAGAGCGAAGACCACTGCTGCTAACTCCAGGTCATGGGTAGCGTAGTTCTGCTTATGTGGACTCAACTGATGTGATCCATAGGCGATCACTGCCCAATCCTGCATCAGAACACATCCGAGCCCGGTCCCTGATGCATCGCAGTAGACTACGTACCCTACTCCCTCCTCAGTCAACCCCAAGATAGGTGCGCTAGTCAACCTCTGTCTCAGCTCCTGGAAGCTCTGCTGACATCTGTCTGACCACACGAAGGGTTTCCCCTTCCTCCTTAACGTACGACAAAGCTGCAAATATTTCTCCTTTGCCGAAAAGAGAAATCCGGTCTCATCCCCTGGATGAACCACGTTCCTTGCCTAATACAGTCAATCCCATCATGATTAGTTAATTCATGGCATGGATGACATTGTAAGGCCTCGACGCTGCTACCAAGAGATCCAACCGTTACTCTCACCTCCAAGGGTTGAGTCACACTGTCGGCATCAATGTGTGGTCACTGGGTTTCCTCCAGTAAGAATCTCGCAAGTTAGGGTCAAGTCAACAGTTTTTAACCGGCACCTCTTAGATAAAAACAAACAAAAGACAAGAAAACAAAAGTCACCAAGGCAAGTGTCTTTTATTACTTCAACTTAAAGTACAAGGACACAAAGAAACAAAAACTACGAAGCTAGAGGCATTATGGGAAAAGGCCTCTGTGCCTGGAGCTAGTCCCGCACTAGTCCACCCGCTTCCGGAGCTCCATGATCGTAAGCTTCAGATGCCTGAAGTTGTGCTCTCCCCTGAGGTCGGGGTGGACCTCCTGGTGGTGGTGGTGGTAGAGTCTCAAAGCGTCGCCCACCACCTGCTGCTCGGCCAGCTCCTCTGCCTCTGCCTAGGTGGTTCCTCAATCGTCTGCTGCTCCTCTGCATGGCGGGTCGGGCAGTCACGAGCCATGTGGCCCTGCCCGCCGCATGAGTAGCACTGCCTGCCTCTCGAAAGACTAGCTCCGCGCTGTGTGCCCCGCACTGCTGAGCCAGTGTCCTGAGGTCGTCTGCCTGAAGGTCTGGTCTGCCTGGACCCCTGAGTCATCCGTCGACTTCCTGCTACAGATGACTCTGCCACGTGCCGCCCTGCGGTGGGTCTCAGCGCTGGTGTAGACTCAGCAAGGAAACTCTTGATCAAAAGAGCCCGCTCCAGTACTCCTGTCTGAGTCGGTATGCTGAGGGAGATCAGTGATGCCCTGATCTCGTGTCTCAAACCCTTCTCGAAGGTCCGGGCCCGGAAGAATGGGTCTCGTACCATGTCAGTCGAGTAGCGCGAGAGATCGGTAAATCTCACCGAGTACTGAGCGACCGTCATGCTGCCCTGCTGCTGCTGGAGAAGCTCCTGGATACGCACCGCATGAAGAGTGGCTGGGACGAACTCCGAGCGGAAGAGGCTCTCAAAGTCCGTCCAAAGTAGAGATGCCTCATCGTGCACCTGGAGCATCAAGCTCCACCATCGTCCTGCTGCTGCGTGTAGTAGGCTCGCAGCAAGAATCACCATGATGTCTGCTGGTGTCCTCACTAGCCTAAACACACGTACCACTACCTCCAGCCAGTCCTCGGATGCCTGGGGATCCATCTCCCCGCGAAACCTGGGTGGTCGCTGGTGCTGAAACTCATGCAGTGCGCTGAGGTGACGTGCATCGTCAGCGGCTGGTGCTGGAAGTATCGGTGTCTCGATGGGTAGAGCTGCCGCCAGTGCCACTGCTGACAAAGGGTCATGCACCGAGGCCTCGTCGCTTGGTGGGCTGTCGTCACACTCGACTCTCGGAACCCTAGCTGGCTGCCGTCGTAGGGCCATCCTGAAAAGGAAACAGTTGTGCCACAGTCAGAACAGTATACCTGGTGAGCTGATATAAGTAATCACAAAGAAAACTTTGAAACACACACGCAATCAATGTTTTCGTGCATTAAGTCGGCAATCAGAAGTCAGGGTCCTGGTGTACGGATACGTCGGCCGCCGCACCAACACTGGACTCCTTGGACTGATAACCACACTCAATACGCTAAACATTATTGCTTCACATAGAAAAGATCAGAGTTCGTGGTAGAACCGAACTCCTCTGATACCAATTTGTCACGACCCGCCCTCGGGGTCCGTGCCGTGACTACCCCAAGCCCGCCTTCCATAGGCTAGGGGCTGGCGACTAGCACCAAGGCGTAAATCCCGGTAAATAGGGAAGGAATTTCCTTTGAAAAGTAAACAAACATCACAGAGTAAGCAAGCGGAAAGTAAACACTAAGTAAAAACAGAGTACAACTGAAAGTGCGAAAAGTAAATGGGCCAGTATGCAAACTCAAACTGAAAGTAAAGTACAACTCGAAAGGGAAAACAACAACTGTAGGTAAAGCCACTACACCGAGCGGTCCACTGGAGATCCCACCTGAACGGTGGGTACAGATAGCTCCACTGCTCCACGGGTCCCACCGTCCGCTCCGAGTACATCCCGCCCAGTGGTCCACCTCCAGGTACTGTCCTACTCTGCATGCCTCAGCGAAGATCAACGTTGTACGTCTTCTGCAATCAACACAACGTAGTGCGGGCATAGCCCGTGCAGGGGTGAGTATAAACTACTCAGTAGGGACCCCGAGACCCCCGATGGTCTCTAAAAATCCACAAAGGATAAACCACAAAGGAAGATACAATTACGAAGTAACAACCGACACTGCTTAGGTATATGCCCATACATATACCTAAGTCATCAATTAAAATACGCTCCAACCTCCGAGCCCGAGTACAACTCAGTCCACACAGGAAAGTATACGTATTCCACACAGGAAAGAAAAACGAAATCCACACAGGATAGCAGAACAAAATCCACACAGGAAAGTAACAGGATTCAGCTCACACAGGAATACTTCTTCGAAAGACGATAAAGATGATCTCTGATCCATCTAAGTCGTCGGACCCATGAAGGATCGATAGGTAACTAACCCCCGCAAAGACCCACACAGGATCGGGCCCACACGGGACCTGTAGGCGCTGGTTCACACCGGACCGCTGAGCGCAAGGACCCACACAGGATCGGGCCCACACAGGACCTGTAGCCCTGATCCACGTAGGATCGCTGAGTGCTGTAGTCGTCATCGAATCCACACAGGATCTCTGTACTGTCGTCGTCACAGTCACAGTAGCAGTAGCAGTAGTAGTAGCAGTCACAGTAACAGTCGTAGCCAGCACTAGGGTTCCCGCACACAGCAAGCTCGTTCAGGAGGGTCCGCTCCACGATCCGAGAGGCTGATACATCAACTGTCACAAAGTCCAGAGTTGATGTATCCAAAAGTTCTGTATCGTCAACAGGAACTCAACGCAACAGACGGCGCGTTGATCGGACGCCCGGTCTGAGAGTTATTGGTCTTTTCGTCCTAGGGGCCCTGTTGGTTTTTAAGGCAAAACCAACCCGACCGTACTCCACCTGAGTCCAAACCTCGGGCGGAGTATTCCAAAAGATCCGTCTCACTAAGAGGAACACAAAAAAGCTGACGGCACGTCAATCGGACGTCCGTAGCTCAAGATATGAGTGTTTCCGTTCCGAAGCCCCGGTTGGTTTCGTGAACGAACCAATCCGGCCGAACTCAAAGTATTCCTAAACCTTGAGTGCGATATACCGAATCGACCATCTCGATCCAAGGATCGCATTGCCGCTGACGGTTCGTCAATCGTAGGTCTGTGGATCAAGTTATGGCCAAAAGACCGAAGTTGTTTCGAAAACGGGGGGTCCGGGTCCGGGCCGACCCGGCCCGCCCCCCCCCCCCCCTGGGCCGGCCCGAACCGGGTCGACCCGACCCGGGTCCAACCCAGCCCGGCCGGCGGCGGTCCGGTGCGGCGGCGCGGCAGCGCGGCGTGGCCGGCGGCGGTGCGGCCTGGCGCCGCACGGGTGCAGCGCGCGGGGGGCAGGGCCCCCGCTTCCCAGCTGGCGGCGCGGCTAAAAGTCGCGCCTTTTGGAGAAACTGTCCCCCCATGTGGGGGCCTGCTTTTGAGAAAACGGGGGGGTGCTGCCCCCCCCTTTGTGTAACCGGTCCTCCCCTCACGTGGGGGGGGGGGGCTTCTTGTGGCCAGCCGGGGGAATTAATTCCCCCGACACCTCACTTCCGGCTGGCCCGACATGGCCGCCCGGTCCTTCCTCAACGGGACCGGCAAGGCCGGTCCCCTTCCGGCTTCCGACACTGGCGGCCCGGCGAGCCGCCGGTCTTCTCGTCCCGCCGCGGCCCGGAACCGGCCGCGGTTTTCATCGTCCGGCGCGGTGCGACGGCACCGCACCCCTCCGCCGTAGCCCCGCTCCGTCCGCGGCGCCTTCGGTTTTCTTCGATGCGGCGCGACGGCGTCGCGTTCATGATGATACTTCCATGGCGCGGTGCGACGGCGCCGCGTAATACAACCGTGTGAATTCCCGCGTGGTGCGACGACACCACGCCATCTCATCATCCACAAGAAAATAATAATCATCACGAACAAAGGAGGGGGATTCGTCCGTGTTTGCGCGGTCCGACCCCCCTCTCGTTAGATGATAACTCTTAAATAATCATCCACAAGACTATCATGATGGAACCAAGAACGAGAGTAAATAAATAATCAACCACAACCCCTACCTTGGTTTCAAGATCGATGATCGTCAACGACCCACGGAAGACAACGTCGCGGAGGTCGGGCGTCGCGGTAATCATTCGTCAAACCGTTGACAAAGAGGTACGTCCGAAGAGGTACGTCGTTGGAAAATCTTCGTAAGCTGGTGAAGGAAGTCCGAGGAGGAAGAGGCGTTCCCTTTCGTTGACACGGAAGACGTCGTTGATCTTCGGAGACAACCAGCTACGAAGAAGAGAGGAGCGGCGTTCTTCATCGGAGCTCGAAGATTCTTCGCGTTCTTCGTCAAGGTTGAAGAAGAAGAAGGAGAACCCAAAATCCTCTCAAGAAGGCTATAGAAATCTAACCAAATAAAATAAGTTAGAGTCTTATTTTATTCACACACTTAATCAAATTGAATTTCAAAGGTTTGAAATTCAAACAATTCAACTCCATTAATTAACAAAGCTGTCATGTCATTAAAAGAGGAGTTTAAGGGAGTTTAAAAGGATAAGAAGAAGAGTCATGCTTCGGGTGGGCCCCACCACACTTAATCCTCCCAAGGGAGGTTAAGTGGTTGTGGTTTCCACCACTAACTCCCTTTGGGAGAAGTTAACCAATAAGTTAAAATAAAAATTTGTAATCCACAATTTTTATTTAACTTATTCTAAACTCCCAAAAACAAACTCTCAACCCGAAATAAACGCAACCTCAGAAAAGGTCTCTTAAGAGAATATCGGCGCTGCGAGTTCATCGGTGGCCTCGGATTTCAATTCCGAGCACCAGATCAAAAGATAGAAATTCTCGCTCGTTTGTTCACTGAACGTACCCGAGCCAAACTTCGGAAATTAATTCCGGGCACTCCGGGCCTCGGAATCAGGTGCCTTCAGAAACCGCGCTCTTGTAAAATTCCAAAGAAAATTAAGAAAAAATTTCCCATGAATTTGACGGGTCTTTACAACCTGCGCAGCCTCTTGAGGTGGCGGAGTCGGCGAGGAGCCGATGGAGTCGGGTGTCGGAGCCACCTGCGCGGCCTCTTGAGCCGGTGTAGTCGGTGAGGAGCTGATGGAGTTGGGTGGCAGAGCCACCTGTGTGGCCTCTTGAGGTTGCACAGTCGGCGAGGAGCCGATGGAGTCTGGTGGCGGAGCCACCTGCGCGGCCTCTTGAGCCGGCGGAGTCGGCGAGGAGCCGATGGAGTCGGGTGGCGGAGCCACCTGCGCGACCTCTTGAGCTGGCGGAGTCGGCGAGGAGCCGATGGAGTCGGGTGGCGGAGCCACCTGCGCGGCCTCTTGAGGCGGCGGAGTCGGCGAGGAGCCGATGAAATCGAGTGGCGGAGCCACCTGCGCGGCCTCTTGAGGCGGCAGAGTCGGCGAGGAGCCGATGGAGTCGGGTGGCGGAGCCACCTGCGCGGCCTCTTGAGGCGGCGGAGTCGGCGAGGAGCCGATGGAGTCGGGTGGCGGAGCCACCTGCACGGCCTCTTGAGGCGGAAGATTTGGCGAGGAGCCGATGAAGTCGGGTGGCGGAGCCACCTCCGCGACCTCTTGAGCCGGCGGAGCCGGCAAGGAGCCGATGGAGTTGGGTGGCGGAGCCACCTGCGGGGCCTCCTGAGCCGGCGGAGTCGGTGAGGATCTGATGGAGTCGGGTGGCGGAGCCACCTGCGTGGCCTCTTGAGCCGACGGATTCGGTGAGGAGCCGATGGAGTCGGGTGGCGGAGCCACCTGCGCGGCCTCTTGAGGCGGCGTAGTTGGCGAGGAGCCGATGGAGTCGGGTGGCGGAGCCACTTGCGCGACCTCTTGAGCCGGCGGAGTCGGCGAGGAGCTGATAGAGTTGGGTGGCGGAGCCACCTGCGCGTCCTCTTGAGGCGGCGAAGTCTACGAGGAGCTGATGGAGTCGGGTGGAGGAGCCACCTGCGCGGCCTCTTGAGCCGGCGGAGTCGGCGAGGAGCCAATGGAGTCGGGTGGCGGAGCCACCTGTGCAGCCTCTTGAGCCGGCGGAGTCGGCGAGGAGCCGATGGAGTCGGGTGGCGGAGCCACCTGTGGGGCCTCTTGAGCCGGCGGAGTCGGAGAGGAGCCGATGGAGTTGGGTGGCAGAGCCACCTGCGCGGCCTCTGGAGCTGGCGGAGTCGGCGAGGAGCTGATGGAGTCGGGTGTCGGTGCCACCTGCACGGCCTCTTGAGGTGGCGGAGTCGGCAATGAGCCGATGGAGTCGGGTGGTGGAGCCACCTGCGCGGCCTCTTGAGCCGGCGAAGTCGGTGAGGAGCCGATGGAGTCGGGTGACAGAGCCACCTTCGCAGCCTCTTGAGGCGGCGGAGTCGGTGAGGAGCTGATGGAGTCGGGTGGCGGAGCCACCTGCACGGCCACTTGAGGCGGCGGAGTCGGCGAGGAGCCGATGGAGTCAGGTGGCGGAGCCACCGGTGCGGCCTCTTGAGCCAGCGGAGTCGGTGAGGAGTCGATGGAGTCGAGTGGCGGAGCCACCTGTGCGGCCCCTTGAGCCGGCGGAGTCGGAGAGGAGCCGACAGACCGTAGTCTTCAAACACCGAATGTTACTCATCCTCTCACATATAATGGAGAGGGAATTCACATGGATGATGCCTCAATCTTCCCGACAAATTTGGTCTGCTCGCTATTGAAGGAGAAGAGATTCACGTCGGGTTCACCATTTCTGTTTCCGACGCTTTCGTCGGGGCGCACACATCCATCTGTGTGGACGTGCAGCTGTTGCCCCAAATTCCCGCTTTGCAAAGGCGGGCGGAATTCGCTCCTTATTTAGGGACGTCTGCTCCTTGATCGAAATGGGATTATGGGATATCAGTTCTTCCTTCTGTGGATTCCTCCTCAGAACTCATCACCTAGTCCGGGTCTCCCTCATAGATTTAATACGTTGTTCGTGAATCTCATTCCCGGTGACATATCTTCATGGACGCTGGTTAATTACACTACTTCATTCAAGACTTTCCATGGGGTCTTGACATGGTAGCGACCTTCGGTCGGAGTAGGTGGCAACATTAGGCATATCAGGGCATCTCTGGGTGCGTGGACATTGGGGAACCTGTATTCTTCCTCATGAGAGGGCATCTCAAGGGTGCATAACCCGAGGAATCCCGCGTCAAGTGCAGGTAATCATATTCCATAGGCATGTACCTGAGGTTTTCCTCAGCTTCCCATGTTTAACACAGGGTATATAGCATGTTTAACGTCTTGCGAAGACTGTTACGCCAAAGGAGTGTCATCCAAGGTTTTCCTCAGGAATCTCATATTTATCACGAGGTAGGCCATGAGTTTAACATCTTACGGAGATGGTTACGCCAAAGGCGTGTCATCCAAGGTTTTCCTCAGGCATCTCATGTTTATCCCGAGGTAGGTCGTGAGTTTAACGTCTTACGGAGATGGAACGAGGGTGATCAGAAAGTCCCATAGAGACGGATCAGATTGGTACATCCCTAGGAGGGAACACCTGGAAGGTTTACCAAGGGGATGGATCAGAATGCCCAATGAAGATGGATCTGAGTTGGTGTGCCCCATGGAGGGGAGATGTCACACCGTAATGGCTGATCTGAACACCATTGAGGGAGGATCAGGGGAAGTGCACCCCAGGATGGGGTACACCACGGATTACCATTGGTTGGGATTGAACCTCTTGGAGGTTTCCTACGTACCCTGTGTAGAGGACAGGGATCAAAACCCATGTAGTTCCAAAAGGTGTTGAATCAGGGTGTAAAAAGAGGACAACGACCCGGATATATGATGGGGCTAACACGTGGAGAGCGGCCCATGCGCCGCTAGGAGCAGCGAGGAGGTGGATGTCATGATCCCACCGGGATGTGGTGCCCCGGGTGAGAATCAGGATGGGTGATGGATGGATGAATGAAGTAGAGAGGGAATGAAATGGGACCATCGCAGGGGAAACAGTGAAGTTGGGCTTGAGCCTTGAAGAGGCTTCCTATGTATCCCCATGGAAGGGAATCAAAGTCCGCGTAGTTCGAGATGGTGCTGGTGAACCGACGTGAAGGTGGACCTTGGCCCGATGGATGTCGTCAGTGAACCAATGTAAATGTGGACCTTGGCCCAATGCGTCAGCGAACTGACGTGAAGGTGGACCTTGGTCCGAGGGACATCATCAGCGAACCAACGTGAAGGTGGACCTTGGTCCGATGGGAGATGGGCTTGAACCTCGGGGAGGCTTCCTACGTACCCTGCCTTGACATGGATCAAAGACCTCTTAGTTTAAAGGGTTTCATCAGTGAACCGATGTGAAATTAGACCTAGGGGTAAACTAGTGGTGGGCTTGAACCTTGGGAAGGTTTCCTACGTACCATGCCTTGGCATGGATCAAAGTCCTCATAGTTCAAAGGATTGATGGAATACAGTTTAACATCATGTGGGACGTTAGTGAACCCTGACGTGAATGAACGACGGGCGGTGGGATTGAACCTCATGGAGGATTCCTATGTACCATGCCTTGACATGGATCAAAGTCCCCGTAGTTCGTAATGGCAGTGGGTGTCGGCGAACTGACTTAAATGAGGGACCTTGGTCCGATGGGAGATGGGCTTGAACCTCTAGGAGGCTTCCTACATACCATGCCTTGACATGGATCAAAGTCCTCGTAATTCGGATTGAAAATGGGGGCTTGGCACACTGACAAGGAGACGGTTTGGGCCAATGATTGTTGGGCTTGAACCTCAGGGAGGCTTCCTACGTACCATTCCTTGACACAGATCAAAGTCCTTGTAGTTCAGGTTGTGACAACGGCTTTCCGTCGGGTTGGAATTCAGTTTAATGTCATGCTGGACGAAGGTATAACTTGACGTGAATTAGATGACGGGTAGGCTTGAACCTCGTGGAGGCTTCCTACGTACCATGCCTTGACATGGATCAAATAACTCGTAGTTCAAATGGGTGTGCAGTTTAAGGTCATGCTGGATGGGGAAATACAGTTTAACGTCATGCTGGATGAGGGCATGCAGTTTAACGTCATGCTGGATGAAGGAATACAGTTTAACGTCATGCTGGACGAGGGCATATAGTTTAACATCATGCTGGACGGGGAAATACAGTTTAACGTCATGCTGGACGAGGGCATGCAGTTTAACGTCATGTCGGACGAAGGCATACAGTTTAACGTCATGCTGGACGAGGGCATGCCATGGCCGATTCTTACTCTAAGCCCACGTGAGTCATGCTCGGTGTGAGAAACAAGAGGTAGCAAGGACCTGACGATCACGTCATGAAGGGTGCGTCCGTGAGAAGTGAAGAGGGGCTTACGCGTTAGGCGGCCCATTAGTGATGGGACTTACTCCAGGATGGAGGCCCGAAGAAAATTATGACGATAGTTTCAGGCTTGATCCTTGAAGAGGCTTCTTACGTACCATGCCTTGACATGGATCAAAGACCACATAGTTCTTCTGATGACGGCTTACCGCCGATTTTGGGTTTCAATGGCTTACCGCTAGAATGGTTCATAACGGCTTACCGCTGGATGGGGTCGCAACGGCTTACCGCTGGATGAGGATGTCAACGGCTTACCGCTGAATGGGATCACAACGGCTTACTACAGGATGAGGATGTCAACAGCTTACCGCTGAATAGGATCACAACGTCTTACCGCTAGATAGGGTGTTAATGGCTTACCGCTGCATAGGGATGTCAACGACTTACCGCTTAAAAGAAGTGACAATAGTGGATGGGGCTTACGCAAGGAAGCTGCCCTGGTGCCGCTATAGAGCGGCAATGGTGAATGGGGCTTATGCAATGAAGCTGCACGGGTGATGCTAAGGAGTGGCACTCGTGGATGGGGTTTATGCAAGGAGCTGCCCGGATGCCGCTATGGGGCGGCAATGGTGGATGGGGCTTATGAAAGGATCTGCTAAGGAGCGGAAACGGTGAATGGGGCTTATGCAAGGAGCTGTCCGTGTGCTGCTAAGGAGCGGCACTCGTGGATGAGGCTTACGCAATGAAGCTGTCCGGGTGCCGCTAAGGAGCGGCACTGGTGAATGGGGCTTACGCACGGAAGCTTCCCTGGTGCCACTATGGAGTGGCAATGGTGAATGGGTCTTATGTAAGGAGCTGCCCGGGTGCCGCTAAGGAGTGGCACTAGTGAAAGGGGCTTACGCAATGAAGCTACCCGGGTGCCGCTAAGGAGCGGCATTGGTGAATGGGGATTATGCAAGGAGCTGCCCAGATGCCGCTATGGAGCGGTAATGGTGAATGGGGATTACGCTAGGAGATGCCCAGATGCTGCTATGGAGCGGCCCTGGTGAATGGGTCTTATTCTAGGAGCTACCCGGATGCCGCTATGGAGCGGCCCTGGTGAATGGGGCTTATGCAAGGAGCTGCCTGGATGCCGCTATGGAGCGGAAATGGTGAATGGGGCTTACGCAAGGAGCTTCCCGTAATGTCTTCCTCATGTCAGGCCATGAGGGCATCCCAACTCACAGGTGGGTTGAGGTTTATGATTCTACACCTATGCGCTAGTGCACAAGTGGGATAACACCAAGAGGTGTTGGAATTGTGCCACTATAATCGTGGTATTATGCGTCTTATGCTTGGATCATAAGGCATCTCTTGTTTAGTGCAAGAGGCATCCTATGATTGGAACATAGGGTGATCACTACAGTTTAGAGTCTTGTAGGTAGGAGTGTTGGTTTCTTATACTAGGAGCATAATGCATCTCTTGATTGGATCAAGAGGCATCCTATGTTTGGGACATAGGGAGAATACTACAGTTTATAGTCTTGTAGGTAGGACTGTTGGCATCTCATGCTAGGAGCATAAGGCATCTCTTGTATAGGGAAAGGGGCATCCTATCATTTGTTAGATAGGGTGTACTACAGTTTATAGTCATGTAGATAGGACTATCAGGCATCTCATTCTTGGATCATAAGGCATCTCTCGTATAGGGCAAGAGGCATCCTATGTGTGGAACATAAGGATTACTACAGTTTAGAGTCATGTAGGTAGGACTATTGGCATCTCATGCTCGGAGCATAAGGCATCTCTCGTATAGGGCAAGAGGCATCCTATGTTTGGAAGATAGGGATTACTATAGTTTAGAGTCATGTAGGTAGGACTATTGGCATCTCATGCTCGGAGCATAAGGCATCTCTCGTATAGGGAAAGAGGCATCCTATGTTTGGAAGATAGGGATTAATACAGTTTAAAGTCATGTAGATAAGACTGTTAGGCAGAAGGTGACTAGAAATGGTTGGTGTCGGGACTTATGCAAGGGCGGCCCTTTCTGGTTCAACCTGTCATAGGAGCCAAGTGATAGGGTTTGGAGGAGTTTTCTGAGGAATGGTTCGACTCAAGGTACTCGGGGAATTGATGATGAGAATCTCAACTCACGACATGGAATGAAACCCAGAGGAATATGTCAACTCAAGGTGTTTCATGGTGTGTGGAGGAGTATATCTGATCATGGTAATCCATAGGTGGAAGGTGGGAGCGCATAAGTGCGCAATGGAAAATCTCGACATCTCGGCCCGAAAAGGTCGCGGTGCGACTCTCCATTTTTTAGGGGGGTCTGTGACAGTAGCGAAGGGACCAGCCTGGGGGGCCGGGACCGCAGGCCGGCACTGACCTGAAGCGGGGGCGCGGGGGCGCAGCCCCCGCGGTATGGACCAGTGGGCGCGAAGGTAGGATCCTCGCAAAGGATAGGTCTTCGCGAAGTAGCTTCACGGAGCATGGCCTCGCGGAGCAATGGTCTCTCACGGAGCAATGGGATCTCGCGGAGCTTGGTCTCGCGGAGCAGAATCGCGGAGCATTGGCTCGCGGAGCATGGACTCGCGAAGAATGGTCTTGCAAAGCAGCATCGCGGAGCATTGTCTTGCAGAGCATGGACTCGCGGATCCTCTGCTCGCGAAGCAGCAACGCGAAGGAAGCTGCTCACCGAGCATGGCCTCGCGGAGCCGCAATGCGGAGCTCCGCTCGGCCGCCCAAGGGGTGAAGTGGTTGTGTCCGTCTCCCTTGAGAAGGGTGGTGAGCTGGGTATTTATAGGCAAGGGGTGCCACGAAGTAGAACTCCCACACCGCCTAAGGTGCTTCGCGGCACGATCGCGAATGCCAAATTCGTTCACAGAGAGGAACTGCCTCCGGAGCTTCACAGCGGGCTCGTGAACGTCAAATTCGTTCGCGGAGAGTTACTACCTCCGGAGCTTCGCGGGACCACGATGCTCGGGTGCTTCGCATCGGTTCTTTGCATAGGTGCTTCGCTAGGGGCCTTCGCGGCACATCGAGAACGTCAAACGGGTTCGCGGAGCCTCTCGCCTCATTACATCGCGGCAGCGCTCCGCGATCACGGAGGGGGCTTCGTGAATGGGCTTCACGATCCAGATTTCCAGCCCAACTTCAAATGTCCATAACTCCTATTCCGTAGCTCCGTTCGGGCCCTGCGACCTACCAAATCGAAGCTGAAGAAAAGTTCTACGATATTGGATCATGTATGGAAGCATTTGAAAAATTTCAGGAATGCGTTTTCTGGGGTCTACAACTACTACTACAATACCCTGGCTCATACAGTACCGCCGCAGTTATAGTTCCTACTACAGTGCATTCGCCGCTACAATGTCATCATTGCTTAAGTTCTGTCGTCGCTACAGTACTACAACAGTGCCCCAAAAAATTTTCCCTTCTCGGATTTGATCCTGAGTCTTCTGGATTCCAAGTAGGAGCTTGTACCCCTTGGGTATAGGCACATTGGCATACTTAAATTAATTATATTAATAATTGTTAATATAATTAATATGTAATTGTAAATATATAAATATTTATTTGATATTTATCATATATTTGTTATATTTATATTTATATATTTATTATATTTATAATTATACCTTTATTATATTTTATATTGATAATTTATTTATTATATTCGTAATAAATATATATATTATATAATTATTAAAATATATTTATATATACATTTTAAATATATATTAAATTATATAAAAATATATATTTTCAATTATAAATGAATATAATTATATTTATATACATATTTTTAAATATATATATTTACCATTAATATATAAAATTATATATTTATTTATTTATAATTATAATTTTCTGTTCTTCGTGATTATAAATTTATTATAATCATATATTTATTATAATAATATTTTTCTAAATATATTTAAAACTAATTATGTATTTATGAAAATAGTAAATATAATTACTAAAATAAATATAATAAATATAATTATAATAAATAAAATTATATATTTATTGTATTCATTTTAGAAATTATATTTTTTATAATAAATATATTTATTATAAATATATTTATTGTATTTATAATTATACATATATGGGGGTTGGGGTGGCATGGGGCCGAAGAGGTCAAAGCGCCACTTCAAGTGGCCCTTTTCCACCAATTTCTCCAACACCACTTGATGTGGCACCGGACCAACCCATATCCTCAATTAAAAATGACCCTACCCCCATAAACTAAAAAAAGACCCTTGACACCAAATTTTCCACATTATGACATTGAATATTTATAATATCATCAAATTTATGTACCAATGATTATATTATTACTGCTATAATGATTATATTTTATGTGTGTAACTCCACTCTAATATTGGAATAAGGGAATGTGTTTCTTTCAAATCTTATTATTCTCCCTTTAGTGAAATTTTATGTTATTTTGGGCAAAAATTGGATTTTTTTACATATATCACATATTAATTATGGGATATGGATGTTAAATAATATCTCCCACATCAAACAAAAATTTTCTATCAATGAAAAGTTGACTATGAAATCCCTATAGATATTAATTCCATTAAATGGGTCTCAATACCCTATATTATGGATTATTTAGCTTAAATTGTTGGGGGGACTCAATATTATATGATTTCTTATTATTATGGTAAAAGATGATTTTCATAGTATATAAGATAATGATTTTGATATCTTGGTATAAATAAAAACTTGATGCATGTGTTTATTATGAATACCCTTAGATATTTCTATTAGTGAGTGATAATCAAAATTTTGTGGATGAAATTTATTTAATGGGGAAGAAATGTAACATCCTGAGATGTAATTTCCTTCAAATAAATACTACATTGAATAAATTGTATCACACATAACAATAAACTAAAATGAAATATGATATATATTTTTTTATACATCATGAGGATACAATGTGAAACATCATTACGAAAATTACAATAAGATTAAAACCTCAAGTAAATAAAAGGATAATAAAATGATTTATTATAAAAACAGATATTCCTTACATGTTATGATTTGATCTAAATACTCGTGAATGAATTACGATTTAATAGTTAGAAGATAAATAATTAATGGAATATGATTAAAAAATAAGATTAAAGTGATATTTTTTATTGATTTTTTTCAAAAATATTTTTTTAATTGATCAAATTTATAAGATTGTTATAATAATTTTTTTAATTTTCTTAACAAATAACTATTATTTAATAGGAAACTAATATGAAATATGATTAAGAACTCTTTCAATTTAAAATGTAGTTTTTCTATAAAAACAGGTTTTATTATATTTTGGATAGTCATTTAAAAGTTAAATTTCCAAATTTTATAATTTTAATTTTAAAAAATAAGATTATTTTTGAGTTAATCATATAAAATTTTGATTAGGGATAATTTTTTTGTATTTTTGGAAATTGTTTATTTATAATTAAATAGTGAAAATATAGTTTCTATAAATATGATTACATTTATAAAAACATTATGATATAAGCATCACTTAGAAACATATATACTGAACCTTTTGACTAAAAAATATGCATTTAAATATTATTATAATGTTTTTAAAATTAATTTGTTGAATTTATTAATTTTTGATTTACTTATTGGAACCTAAGTAATATTTAAATCTAGTTAAAAAAAAATTGGGTTTTTCTTATTTTAATTAAGTACTCATAGTGAAGGATTTGTTTTTTGGTCATATTAAAATTCAAAAAACTTTTATTTTTTAATCATAAACTAATAAATTTCTTGAGAATAAATACTATAATTAATTTTTGTATAAATATATTTTTACGCTTAAAATGGAATTTTTCTATAAAAAAAATTGTGTTAATAGAACCTTAATTAAAATTAATATTTACTAAGTCTAGAAATTGAATCCTATATATTGGTTTTGAAATTTTATTTCATCAGGTAAAAATTAGTTAATAAGGAAAATTTCATTTTTATTCCTAAAAAAATAAGTTACCATAGTGAAATTTAGTCACCACAATAAATGTTTAAATGTTGACAAGGGGTTAAATTTATAAATTATGCAACAAATTTCTCATAATCATATCTATAAGGAAATATAAAATTTGTATTTCACTTTAATGTGGTGATTGGTTTAACGGATGTGGTGTTTTGGTGTAATGGGTACCGGAAACCCCTTAAACCGACTTTAGAAAATGGAAAAAAAATGATTGCTGGCTGGCTGGACTTCCCTTTTATGTTAGGAAATAAATATTACAAAAATTCAACTCCTATTTATTATAAAAATGATCCCCCCAAACCCCTTCAAATACATACTAAAAATAAACCCACTCTCAATAATCTTTCATATTTCCATATCTAATAATAATCTCTCATGTTCTTTAGTATATGGTTTAATGAATAAGTATTAAACATTTCATTTTTAGGGGATCCTTTAAGGGAAGATTAAGGCTCTTGATGAAAAATATTTTTCCCAGTGATTATTCTTCTATGTATTATTCATCTACCTATTCTTTAATATGATGTATAACTTAAAAAATAAACTATTAATTGTTTATAAAATTTACATTATCCCAAAATAGAATAATTTTCTTACTCATCTAATAGTTATAAGGTGTTATTATATCACCTACAAGATCATAGATATAATGTTTATCTCATGAATGAATAATAAAAATTAAATTTTGTTAATAAAATTGTAATTCTGTTTAACTTAACATTTTTTCATATTCATTGAGTTATAATATTTTTAAATTATATTTACAAATAAATTCAATTATTTTTTTAATTTAATAATCACAAAATATTAAAAAATTTAATAATTCCATAGGAACCATAAAAATGAGTTCCAAGAAATAGATATTGGTCTCTAAAACTATATCAACCACTTTTTTTAATTTAAATTGAAAACTAAATGTGATTATCCCATGAACAAGACTCAATTACCAGAACTATATAATATGAGCATGTAAGGAAAATGAAACAATTAACATATGAAGATTTATTTTAACTAAAAACAATGTGTATATGGGTAATGATGAATTATAAAGAGATGTTACATATTGAAAACAATAATAATAATTTTATTACATATATGAATAATAAACCTACATTTTTATACATTCAATTTAAAACATGTTCAACAAAGAGGAAGTCTGACATAAGGGTTTCTTGGTCTCAATTTCAATTCCTTATGACATATTTCATTTTTTATCCATGTATGATTTTATATGGTGTAAATGTAATTAATTTAATATGATTATATTAAAATATATTTTTCATTTTTTTTCATTTTATTTAAAATTCTAAATCAATTTCTATTTTTAGATGGGTTTTGATTCATGTTTTTTAAATGGTGTAAGGGTTTTTCATCTCAATTTCACTTCATTGGTACATGTTTCATTTTATGCATATATTTTTATTTATATGGTGTATATACTGAATTTTTCACATATTATATCATGAATATAATTATACACATGTTATTATAAATTCCTTATCATTTTATTTCTTTCAAGGTATTTTTTATTTTAATAGTCGTAGAGCGTTTTACTTTTTATCCATTTCTTTAAAAGTTTTGAAGCCATTTACCTAACTATTTTTCATCCAAATCCATATTATTTAAATTATTTTAAGAATTTTCTTATATATAATTTAATGATTTAATAAGGCCATTTTAAATTATTTTTATAAAATTTTAAAAATTTGTCCTTTTAACATTTTCCATACGGGCTATTTTTTACGTTCATTATAAATGTGTAAAAAATGTTTTTTAATGTTTACTACATTGTTTTTTTCACTATTTTCTATGTTCTTAATAATTAATATTCTTTTCAATGTTTTTATGTATTTTCAATTAAAAACTAAAAAAAATTATTTTATTTTTCTTTTTTTAATTTTTATAAAAAATTAAAGGATATTTCTTATTATTTTTCAAATCATATTTCTGATAATTCTATAGAATTATTTTTCATCTATGTAATCATGTTTTAATGATTCATATACTTCACTGGGGATATTTTTTAATGTTGAAATCCATGTTATTTCTGTGGATGAATTATAATCATCTAATAAGTAAGTTTTGATGAAACCCTTTTATTTCCTAGTGGTCAGTTGAGATATGAAGGAATAATGCATATCCTCATATTCTGGTGGGAAATATAAGAATTATTTGTTTTTATGTGATGGATGGGTCCATTATGTCCCTTTAATTCCTTGATTAAATCATTTAATCCCATGATATTATGTGCGGACATGATTTTGATTATTTATGTTTGTATGATAATGTATGGAAATGATTTTGATTAGCTATATTAACAATATAGTGTAGGTATATGATTTTAATTAAATATTCTCACAATATAATATGTGGATATAATTTTGATTGGATGTGTTTATAAGAATATGGGTGGACATGATTGTGATTAGCTATGTTCAAAAAATAATGCATGAATGTGATTGTGAGTTATTATTTATATAATGTTATGATTTCTAATTTTATTTTTATACCACACCTTTTTTCAATTTATTATATAGAGTTTTCATGTCTCATTATTATTATCTTATGATTCTACACCCCCTATGACTCGTAACATAAGTTAAATTACTTAATCCATGACTCATACTTTATGATCTATGTATTATTTTGAATGATTATCTTATGTTATATACATGTACAATAACTATGTTAAAAATATCTCATGTTCATATTGTGCTTACTTATGATACTTGATTGTTATTTTTTTTGTTTTCCCTTACCATGCATTTGATATCACCCTTTCATATGTTTTTACTCCCCAAATAATGAATAAATTTATTACATTGGATTTTTATATGGTTATAATGTGAGCCAGTTATTTGTGGGACATCTTAAAGAGATAATGTGGAATATTTTATTTATGAAAAAAAATACCCCAAACATTAATCCTTTGGATTCTAAGTTTGTTTAAATTAATGAGATGAAATTTTTAAATTATGGAAATTATGTAAAATATTTGTTTTTTAGGCAGGGTTTTTCTAACATGGAATCAAAAATAGTATGTAAATAATATGTTTTAGGCACCGTACCCACGAGTCTGGGTCAGGGGTGTTTCCTTAGTAATGGATAAAAAATAATAATATAATTATTTAATGTTTAGAAATATGTATGTCTAAAAAACTGTGTTTTATGTGTTTTTATTTTAAAAAAAATTCTATAACTTTTAAATATTGATTTTAATAAAAAAAATTCATAATTTTAATTGTAATATCGATATTTTTTAGTAAAGTAAATTTCAATCTTTGAGAAAAAAATAATGTATCCTTGTAAAAAGTGAATTACAACGATAAAATGTAAAGTGAAGTAAATGTTTAAAATATTGAATAAAGTAAAAAAAAATCTAAATTCTTTACCTAAATATGTTTAAAAGGGATCTCAAGACCTATCATCTACCCTTGTCTATTTTTTTGATTCACTTTCCTTGTAAAATTATTTTTATTATTCATCAAGTAATAGATATTTTTCAAAATACTACTCAATCATATCTATAAAAAGGGCCCATGCCATATAATTTCCAAACAATAACTATTATTCTATTTTATCTCTATAAAATTTCTAGATTCATTCCCCTTAATCCTTTCCCATCTTCTCTATTATTTTTTCTTGTAATGATATCCAAAATCCATCATTTCAAAGTATGTCTTTAAGGTTTGATTATGTAATTCAACATAAGTATCATATTCTTCTTAATCTAATCCTTTTATCTTACCCTTAAATATTATTTATCACTTTAAAAAATGTAATTAAAATTAATATAATTTTTTAATAAGTTAACAATAATAAAATATTTATGGGTTAATAATCATTATTTATATATATCATGTTCAATTTTCGGTAAGTTAAACAACCAATATAAATAATGACTCTCTATTTTCTCAATAACAGTTATATAGGGGTAAAAAAGATAAATATTTAGTATTTATGGTATTTAATATGAATTTAAATTATTTTTTATGGTTATGAAATCAAAAAATTAAAATAAATATTTGTTATATTGTATCTTTTTATGACTGGTAATGTTACCCAAAAAACGTTTATTATGGGTTACATTCTTATAAACTATACCTCTAACTTCCATGGAATGAATATGGAATTTTTTGAATAATTATTAAATTATTATTATAGTACCTTTACTATTTTATAGATGATGATGTTATGAATATGTAATAATTACCATGACCATCACTCCAAAACAAATAGGGAACAATCGAAACAACTAACACCCATTGTCCTTTACAAGATATAAAAATTTAATAAATAAGTAATAAATGGATAAGTGATTAATATAAAATTAAATAAAATTAAATAAGTTTCTTAAACTAATAATAAAAGTTAAATTTTGTTTTATAAGGAGAAATATTTTTTTCGATCATCTTTTAGGTTATGGTAAGGGGTCCTCTCTTTCAATATTTTCAACT
Organism: Viscum album; assembly: GCA_963277665.1. Taxonomy (NCBI): domain Eukaryota; kingdom Viridiplantae; phylum Streptophyta; class Magnoliopsida; order Santalales; family Viscaceae; genus Viscum; species Viscum album. Next base: position 2,010,917,543 of record OY728135.1, read on the forward strand.
GTGATTGAGATTTATTCTTCGTTATCAATATTATTTTATATATTATAAATTTTTTAAAAAGGATTTATATTATTCTATCTTACTATTATTATATTGGATTTATTTTAATTTTACTATCCCATTATAGTGAATCTAAATTTAATGTTTGACAGTTTAGAAAATGTTGAATAATATCTTTACTGTAAAGCGTAGAGTCAACATGAACTTTTGGGCTCTGTAGAGGCTTAGTATTAATATATTAAAAATATTTAATATAATATTTCAAGTATAAAAAAATAATTTTAAAAAATAATGTAATATCTCCAGAAAAATGTTTCATGGATGGAAAAACTGATAAGTCCATTAAATCTAAAAAATGGTTAATACCATGTGTGTAACATAACGTTTTTTATGTTAGACATTTTGTTTAAGTAAAAACTAGGATAAGTTCTCAAAAAATAAACAATTTATATAATTTATTTTTAATTTATTTCTCAAAACTTAATCCTCCTTTATTTATTCCATTTTATTACCACGTCCTAGGGTAAGATTCACAAACCTATAAATTTTGTAGAGGAGACCATTGGCAGATGACTAGAGGAGTGTTTATCGATGACAATCGAAGGGGGGAATTCTGGGAGCCAATGATGAATGCAGATAATTATTCAAACTCAATTATTGTGAATATATTATCCTTCAATGATTGATCTAGAACAATTTAGAGTTTTTTTTGTTTTATCCTCCATTATTTATGTTGGTTATGACCACAAAATCATTTTATTAGAAATTAATTTGTATAACGTTCTTTGTTTATTAGCCTATTGTTTATTTAATTTTCCTATAATTAATAATATGATAGTATTTTTATTTCAATAATTATATTTTATTATATGTTATTCAGACTATGTAAATAATTTAAAATAGATCATGATACTCTTATGATACTCACTTTTGGGTTTCATTCCTTTCTCCCTCTGTTCTTCAACATTTGTTATTGGTATTTTAATTGATTGATGATTCGACGTTATCTAGGAACATATCCATTACTTGATATCATTCTCACATTCTGTAGATAATTTTTTTGCTATAAATACCATGGATTATGACCCAAAATAATATTTAAAATTATTATTTAATTCTAATTATGGATTAAGGTATTTTGGTTTCATGGGATTTAGTGCATGGGAAATGCACGGTGTGATGGGGAATAAACCAATGAGAAAGGGGTGGATGGAATTTGACCATTGATGATAAAAAGGGTTCATTAAAATTATATCTAATAATTACAAATAAAATTACTAGAATAATTTGAGGTGATAGTGGTGTGCTTGAATATGTGTGAGGATCTATAATTTCTAGAAAATTATTATGTATGCGGAACTTTATTTAAAAGAACACATGTTGGGAATATGTTTTTATGTGGCTGTTCGGGTTTAAATAGAAAATAAAATTTCACATGCTATGTGGGGGACCCATATTCCATGTGATCTTTAGCCATCCATATCAACATTTATAGGGATTACACACCAAGTAAGTCATGTGACCCCATGTGTTTTGTGTGTTAGGGAACACCCTATGTGCTTCGAATGGTACATAAGCATGGGAAAATGATACATATATGAGTGTAAAGCCTGGCCTCAACACACCATGAGTTATAATAACATTCTATGTATTAAGGGAACAACATTTATTGTGATTTGGAGGGTAATTAGTATAACTGAACCTAGAGATACACACCATTTAACCCCTTAAATAAACTATGTACTTCTTCCCTGGTAGGTTAGAGCCCTTATTGTCCCCATTCCAATATCATTATTAATATGGGTGTATTACCTTGATCCAATTTATTATGGGTACATTCCAATGATCCATCACTAGTAGGGTAAATTATTGCATCATGTATTGAGCATCAGATGAGTGATCCCCTGTGAGTTAGTCTCAAATAGAGTCAGGTATCTCCCCTGAGGCTTGGTGAGTGATCCTTTACCTCATCCCTCCTCAAGTAGGGTAAGGTATCCCCTATTTGTCATTTAAGGAATTTTACCACATACCTAGTGGGTTTTTTAGATTGGTTCGAGTTTACCCTATAGGCCTTGGGTGTGATCCCCAACTTAGGTATAAAAAACTTATGAGTTTTTATTCATACATAAATATGGAAAGGCCTGATGAGTATAACCTCTCAGAAGAGTCAAATTAGTGTTAGTGAGATCCAAGGAGTGATTTCTCTTGGATGAGTGTTTCCATGTATCCCTAAGAAGAATCCCTATTGTAGAAGTGAATTTTTTAACTTATTTTAAGACTTCGATTATATATTTGAGAATATTCAATATATATTGTTTATTATCTATTCTTTTATTATTTTGAGCTCACTCTCTCTTTTATTCTTTATGTTTGGTGATTTTGTGGTTTCCTACTAGGTATGGTTAATCTCACCCATTCATGGGATCTTCCAAAACATGTCATTTTTATATAGAAGATAGGAATTTTGATGTAGTCCTAGTTGAACCAGTATCAGGTGGATCATAGTGGTTCTATATAGACTATGGATAGATCCAATAGTTTATTTTTAGTATCAATACCTTTTTCTTAATAGGTTGGGATATTTTACAGTTTTTGTGGGATTTTATTTTGCCATTTTTTTTACATTATCTTTATTCATATTCCTATGTTGGGTTTCATGTTATTCATGAATTTATAGTATCATTTTTTTACCTTTCTTCATTATAATAGTATATAAAGAAGTGTGTGTGCCTGTGTGTACATGTCCTTTAGGATTAGGCCTCCCATGTGTGTGATATGCCTTCTCAATGCTAGTCTATTACCCCTAAACTATTGGATATAGGCTTGGGTTATTACTCTAAACTTACTGTCATCCATGCAGGACCTAGTGGTTCACGTCATCACACCCATATCTTATTGTCTACCATGTTTAAAATAATCCTCTCTCTCTCTTGTAATCAAAAGTTATCCTCTAATATCTATTCTTATTTTATATTACCTGTGTTAAAAATATATTTGAATAATATACAATAATTTTTCCAATTAAATTCAAATTTTCATTTCTTTCTATATATTTTTTGTTCTTTTACTATTTTTTGTTGATTAAATAAAAATTCTCCCATTTTCGCATTTTTAAATGGAAATTTTCTTGATCTCTCTGTTGAATTGATCTTTCTCTTATATATTTATCTTATCTCACTTCTCAATTGTATTTTTTTATAATGGTCTATGTCAATTACTTATATTTAATTATATACCCTATTCTATTTTATTTACATTTCTTATCATCTATTTAAATGATATATATACTATAAAAATGTTATAAAAATGGAAAATATTTATAATCATGATTCCATTTCAAATATATTATTTCTATTATATATTTGAATCATTATTCATTTTAAAATATCATCTTCTGATAAAATACTCTTATTTTTATGCCTTCTCATAAAAATTATATCTTACTTATTTATAATAATATCAACATTAAATTACAAATAAATAATTGTTGTCGTAAAGTTTCTACAATTTATTATCATCCTCAAGATTATTTTTCGAATACATTAATATGATTGTATATTTCACTATTTAAATATTCCTTATTTTATATTCCCTATAATTATAAATTTTTTAAAAATGTTTTATTATGAAAAAAAAATAATTGGTTTATTATTTAAATTCCTCTATATTTATCATGATATGGAAATGAAATGTATATGAAAGGATTGGTTCGTCATTTCTTTTTCCATGCCCTATCATCAAATATCCATAATGATAATTTAATCAAATACCTTTCATTATGAACACCTTATAAATCGTTATCTAAATTCAAGTGTATTCACCTTGATATTGTAAAATTCAGTTTATTGGACAAAACTGATAATATTCATATGTATCCTTTTATTATATATTAGAAATCTTGTGATAACATTCCTAGAAATAATCAACCAAATTGTGACCAATCCACGTTACTAAATAACCTCAATAATTCATCCCAATAAAATATAGGATTCCAAATAATGGTTGGGGACTTGTGATATCACATCGTAAGGATACACCCATGGTATCATAGTATATAATAATAGATAGATAACTAAAACATCAATAAAGTAGATAACAATCAAAGAAATATAGAATTAAAATAGAAGGTGTGCCATAATTAATAAAAACACCATTATATAAGATATGTAATCATTTAGATCATACATTCATATATCCCAAAAAGGATCAATTATTGTGTTTGTTATATAAAAAATTTCACAAAAAATAAAATGATAAATAAATCCACAACTTGATTCTCACCCTCAATTTAGACTCATCTCTATTATCCAACCGAGATCCTCCATCGGCTAACCTAATTAAGGGATAATTCCTTAGATTACATATAAATATGTGATCTCTATTACCACTAAGGATAATTTGTATAGTGTGAGTATAAAATAGAGTAGATTGTACCATAGGGTTCTTAATAATCCATTCGGTTAGTTGAATAATATATGATTTAACCAATGTCGGTGTTAAGAATGTACCTATAAAACATTACCTAGTGGGATAAAAAAATTCCCACAAACATTCACATGGTCTTGTAACCCAATGGAATGATGAAATAATCAATAATACCTTATGTCATTCAACTCATAATTATTTCATATAGGGCAATGTTATGTATGAACCTATCACAAAAAACCCAACAGAAAAACAAAATTATTATCCACAAGAACATGATCTATTATACCAATGGTCATGGTTTTTTCAACACCCAACCAACCAAAAATTTCAATACACTAGGTCTGTATTCTACATAGTCACATTACCAAATAAGATTCATGGTTATAATCATTACCTTCCCAAATATCAATATGAAACATTTTTTGTATCACACTTATATTAAATTCCACAAAAATCATGGATGGAATGACACCCAACCCAATACCATCAACATCATAATTTATTATTTTATATCTCATCAAAGGAATAAAATTAATAAGGGAAATAGAAAATAAATGGGGTATAAAGTAAGGCATCCTGAAGGGAATTCCCTCAAATTAATTCCTCGCCTTTGGGGGAAAGGGAGCCTAAGCTAGACAAGAAGGTAAGCGTCATGTCATTTATGGATTTATAGGCAAGGAAGTACGCAAATTTTGTACCCTAGTTGTATGTATAAATAATATCCATTTAATTATTGATGAGGACGTATAACTCATTAATGATATAGGAGAGAGAGCATGGGATTGGATTGAGTCTTTAAATTGATTTGTGAAAGACTTTGGAGTTAGTTTCTACTATATCAAGATCAATGTAGTTCTATATACAGAGGACAAGACTTAGTAAAATTACCCCTGATTTATCCTAAAGATATTTTCCACCTCCAATGAAAAAAGTAACACCTATAATAACATAACCCCTAATATCATGATCAATGAAACCTCCATACATGTTACTTGTGATATAAGATCCATCTATATTAGTATTGGGAACAAAACTTTGATAAGTCTAATGGATCCACTAACCTTGATGGTCTCTAATAGATGTGTGGATAAGAGATCCAATATTCATTAAGAACCTAAATGATAGTTCATAATCCCAATCCTTAGTTATATTAGAGATATATATCAATAATATTTTTTTAGGATAATATCCAACTTCAAAAAATCGATTCCCTCATGTCAGGCTTTGTTCCTGGCCTGCCAAACTCACCAACATCCTACCATTAGAATGGTGATTCTCAGTTTACATTCAAGGTTGTTTTTCTCCACACCATGAAACCAGATATCAATGAATGATCCTCCTATAGTCACCTGTGTATGTATACTAATTAAATTACAGATGGTGTGCCACATAGCATATGCCCATTCCCCTTCAAAACACAGGTGGACAGAGGATTATCCCTGGGATTTTCCAAAACAACTACATATATATACAAGGATGATATTTATACATTTTACTTGTTCGTCAGTTGAAATGGTGTTGTTATGTATGAACTATATGAGGAAGTTATGTTTTAGTCTAATAAAATTTCACTAGAGAAAATCCACCAATTATTTTTGTTGGTAGGGGTGAACACCTAATGACGAAAATCCTTACCAGAGTAGACTCCTAATGAGGAACGTATAAGATAATATTTATGAGGATTAGAAGTAATCTTGATGGGATCCAAGAGAGTGTGTTGGTTCTCTTCCAAGATCATTTTTTTGTTCTTACCCTTACAAAAGAAGGCACATTATGGAACATGATTCATCCACATATTCTAGTTCTCCATTGGCACAACCATTGGATTGTGGGTAGAGGTGATATTAATTTTTGGCATGAGAACTAGGCTGAAACTACCAAATCCAATACCAATATGAAATATTATTACCATTATATTCACAAAATGATAATAATAAATTTGGTTGGCATTACACCTAAGTCAATACATATAAGAAACAAGGTTGGAATTACACCCACCCTAAATAAAAAATGAAAATATGGCCATAATTACTCTTAACCAAAATAACAATATGCAATATAGTTGGTATTACACCCAAACCATACCAATAAGAAACATGTGTTACATTACACATAACCCAATAATTGTAAGAAACATATTTGGTATTGCACCCATAGTAAATTTTATGTAATACATGGTTGATATCACACCCAACAAAAATACCAAATAACATGGTTGGTATTACACTCATCCTGATACCATTATGAATCATTGTTGGTATTAAACAAAACCCAAATGAAACCATATATAAAAATACTAGCCAGAATTGTACCCAGTCTATGGAAACCATAATTTTCTATCTTTATCTCACTATTAAATCCTGAAATTATAGATCCATAATTCATTCTCATCACCCAAATTAGTCTTTCAACACATATAAACAAAATATTAGGAATAAGAATCATTTTGCAATAATTTAATAACAATATACAAGACTTATCCTTATAAAACCATAATGCACCATGTTTTTACCACATCTTGATATACCCCTAATATTGACCATTAGGTTGTATGTAATAATTAAAATGTCTAGGGTCACTAGTTGATCAATCATTTACAACCACTCGGAAGACTACTTGTTTATCACCCAACACTCATAAATCGAAAAAGATAATCTGTAGTCTAAAACTCTATCCCATTACAGTCTCAAAATCACTTATAACATGGATATTATACCATTTGTCTCACCATCTATCTTCCCACGCACTAACCAATGTCAAAACTATCCCTAGAAGTCAACTTACCAACCCACCCTTGGTATAACTCACATACCACCCAAATGAAACACACATAATCACTCAAAATATTTCACCACTCATCCAATTGTATATCCACATTTTTATATCTCAAATCATATAAGGATTCTCGATAAACCTATTACATGACTTCCCTTAGTTCATCCTATATAATGGTGTATTACATCACCTAATGTGATACCACAATATACCACTAGATTCCCTTCCCCAAATCAATCACCCCACAATGTTACCTCACCATATAACAAATATTCATCCCCCAATAAGGTCCTAAATCCAATGGAGTCCAAGAGAACTCATGTGGGAGCACATTCATGGACCTACTAAGTCTATCTTAGTCTCTCATAACCATAATAACCCCACCTCACCCCCCCCCCCCTCCTAGGGGGGATTTTACATTGGTTCAACACATCCACTGAACAAACAAATTCATTTCACACAACCAATTTATTTATATACTATAGTGGTAACATTATGCACTTTAGTCCTTGTGTTGAATTTATCCCCTCTTTATCATTTAATGGTCACCACTTTATCTATGCTTAGACACCTATTAAATCTTATACCAATTATTATGCATGCCTTAAATTCTCTAATTCAATAAATGTTCTATATGAACTAATTATGACACTTCTACAATCAATTAACATAATTAATCCAAGAATATACCATATAGATATAAAATTAAAAACACTCAATAGGAATCCTCTCATGGATTAAACCTTATAAAATAGAGTGTGAACCACCTTCTTCATGCTTACTAAGATACAACAAGAAGAATCCCCATTTTATCATCACAACATTCTAGTCAATTTCATCAAAATTTAATAAAAAAAGTATAATGGATTACCAATATCACAAATATGTGTAACATAGGTTACACCATTCCCATCATCCTATATTTATCCCATATAATATCCTTTCATTAAAATTTTATTCCACCATTCTCTAGTGGAAACATATTCTATGATCCCATATTAAAGACATTAGGATTATAGGGATGGATATGAATAGGGGAAATGGATAAGGAACTTTCCAATCAAGGAACCAACACTATACAAACTAAAAAACATCAACCATGTACAAGGGAGGAAGAAGGATAGTCCATGTATAGTAAGTGTCTCTTTTCTAATCTAGCTTGATATGGAGGGGACCTAAGTGATTTATAAAATTACCGCACCCCACCCTACCCCCCAACTTACTAAAATTCCACCAAAAGTGGGTGTTGGGAAACCCATTGAAAGTATAGTGTAAATAATTGAAATTAAATATTATATAATATATAGACTTTACACTATAATTGTATTTATTATGTTCCTAGTGATCTCTTAGGTTTATATTTTTATAAAATTAGGTCATCACTCTTACATTAATAACCATATATGACATGGTGGTCACTTTTAATTTGGATACATTTTTCTCAAATTATAAATATTTTAAAATATAAAATGTCTTATTTTCAAGACACATCTTCACAATTTTTATCTTCACATCATCCTTACCCCTACTCATCCTTAAACACTATGAAAAAAACATTTTCAAATGTGAGATATCAAAAAAAAATCTCTATAAGTAATGTAAAATAAATAAATCCATCATTCTAGTTAAAAACATAAAAAATTTAATATACTTACCTTAATCAGATTATTCCTTGAGATGTTGGAATAAATAATTTCCATATGAAAAACACATACTTTTTTCTCAAAGAAAACTTTTAAAACCCATAGAAAACATAGATAAAACATATTAGAATCTTGGGGAATCATTGGAGTAAACATCACTATTACACATATAATAATTTTGATCACTATAAATGGAATAACTACTATAGTATATTCCCCTAATCTATTTATAGAAACCTAAATTTTTAACCCCATCCCTTATATAGAATAACCATCTTAGTATACTCTATTATATCATTGGAGAAACCTTAACAGGTAGATCTTCCCCTTTACCAAATGCATTAGAGATGTATAATGGGATCACCTAACTTCTTTTTATCATGTAACCACCCATAATAATAAACAATTTACAATAACCATAATACATTAAATCTTGTATCATAAAAACATTCTTTGAAAAATATAAACATTACAGTTTTAAATCACTTCTTAAAATCACAAAAGTGCACACATATTAAATAAAAAATTTTCTTTAAATGGAACTACAAAAAATTATAAAGTAAAATTAAAATACTTAATGTTTCATGATTATGGGAAAATCCACCAATCCTGTATAATTTAAAAAACAATCCTTATATATTTTTATCAGAAACAAATCATAATGTAGCTTATTTTAAAAATGGAAAAACATTCTTTTCAAACCATTTTGTAAAAAGTCAAACATGGGAAAAATGAATTTAAAAAATGTAACGAAATAGCGAGAAAAATTTTCTAAATATTTTTTAGAAAATATTGATATGTAATAAAAGAAAAATTCCCAAGAAAAATTTAAAAAGTGATTTTTTAAAAGAAATTACCTTACCTCGAGTGTGATACGCCACATACATTATTTATCTTCATGAATAATATAATTATGTTAATTATTTACTTTATTGATAAAAGTTTTCAATCTTATTATTCCTTTTATTTAGATTATTACCATGTTATAAAAATTACTTAATTATTTACATCCACAACATATTTTTTGATGATATTGTGTAAAACCCATAAATTTCAAGGAAAATATTTTCTTAAATTCTCTGGGATTTTACGAGTACACAGTTTCTGACGACACTTGATTATGAGGCCCGGTGTTCCTAGAATCAATTTCTGAAATTTAGCTCGGGAACGTTTAGTGAACGAACGAGTGGGTTTTTATAACTTTTGAACCGGTGCTCAGAATTGAAATCTGAGGGCACCGATGAAACTGCAACACCAGTATTTTCTTAAGAAGACCTTTTCTAGAGTTGCATATGCTTGGGAAGAGTTTTTTAAAAATATGGTTTAAGTGTTAAGTGAATAAAGTTGTGTCACAACTTTACTTTTCTATGTGGTTTAACTTCTATGTGATGGAATATCCTAACTCCTCTTATTAGGATATTAGTGAGGTGGGGGCCACACGAGCCCCACCCCCTTCAAATTCCCTAAGTCCCATTTAAACCCCCTCTTGCATTTAATTTGTAACTCTACTCTCTCCCCTCATTATTATGCCAATACACTTAATCAATTAAGTGAGATAAGAGTTTGAATTTTTCAAATCATGGCATGAGTTAATAAAATAAGGATGAACCTTTTTTTATTTTGGTTAGTTGTTGTGTGAGGATAATTGAGGAGAGAGCACTTGTGTGTTTTCCTGAAGAACTTCATCTTCTTCGCGAAGAACGCCAAGAATTCGACGAAGAACATCGTCACCACAAGGAGAGATCGACGTGTCATCTATTCTCCTCTCCGCAGCCGGTGTGTGACGTCTTTCCCGAAGAACGATGACGCGCCCTCTTTCAATCTTCTCCCTGCGTCAAAGGAAGGGAGACGTCGCTTCCTCCTCAGACGTTCTCCATCAACATATACGGATCATCACCTCGTGACGCTGTTTCCCGTGACGATCATCGTTCAACAACTTCTTCGAGGTAGGGGTTAAGTTCAAATTTAATCAACTAAATTTGAGCATTAATTTTCATTGTGATTACTCATTCTTGGATGCTTGCTATCGGTATAAAGGGAGGAGGTCGGACCGCACAAACACAGTCGACCCTCCTCCCCATTGTTGTTGTACTTCATTGTGGATTGGAACGGAGGTGACGCGGTGTCGTCGCACTGCACTGGAATGAGGGAACCATGGCCGGTGTGGGCCACGGTGACGGAGCGCGGCACCGTTGCACCGTGCGGTTGAGGTCGAAAGAGGCCGCGGTACCAACGCGCCGCGCCAGAGCACCATGGAGGGCCGCGGTGGAGGGGCGCGGCACTATCGCGCCCCACCGGTCGGACAAGGGCCGCGGCTTAAGGCTGCGGCGGTGCTGAGGAGGGCGACCAGATCTGCCGGCCGCCAGCGCTCTAGGAGCCGGGACCAGCTGGTCCTGTAGCAGCACACCGGTCGGCCTTTACGGCCGGCCGAATTTCGCGAAGTCCAGGGGTTATAACCCCCGGCGGCTGGGAAAGGACAGGACCCACCACGTGGGGACCGCCGTTTCGAAACAAGGGTGGAAGCACCCCCCCCCCTTCCATGTCCGTTCAGCGCGCGGGCGCCCGCACTGGGCCGGCTGGACTGCCCGCACTAGGCCAAGCCACCGGTATGGGGCCGGACCCCCGCATCGGGCCGCGCCACGCCAGCCGGGCCACACCAGTCGAGCCAAGCCGCACCCTAATGGGCTGGACCTGGACATGGGTCGGGTCTACCCGGTTTGGGCCGACCCAGGGTTATCGGGCCGGGTCGGACCGGGCCCGAACCCCTGTTTTCCAGTCAAATCCGCTTAAAAGTCCATAACATGGGATATAGACCACCAAACGACGCACCGTCAGTTGCATAGAAATACTTGGATCAATACGGTCATTTCGTTATATTACACTCAAGGTTTAGGAGAACATTGGGTATGTCCGGGTTGGTTCAAACAGGAAACCAACCGGGCCCTCAGAGCGGAAACACTTATAACTTGAGCTCTGGACGTCCTATTGACATGTCGTCAACTTTGTTGGATTCCTATTAGTGAGACTGTTCTTTTGACTTACTCCGCTCAAGGTTTAGATGCAAGTGGAGTATGGTCGGGTTGGTTTTATCTTTAAAACCAACCGGGCCCCTGGGACGAATAAGCCAATAACTCTCAGACCAGTCGCCCGAGTGATGCGCCGTCTGTCGCGTAGAGTTCCTATTGATGAGACGTAACTTTTGGATACATCAACTCCAGACTTCATGTCAGTTTATGTATCTACCCCCCTTGGCTCGTGGAGCGGACCCTCCCAGAATATAGAATGTTGTGTGTGGGAAGCCTAGAGCTGGCTGCGACTGCGACGACGATGACGACTGTACTGGGATCATCCGTGGGTTTGGCAGCGACGAAGACCATACTGAAATCCTTTGTGGGTTTCACGGTGATGAATACTATTCTTGTTTCCTATGTGGTCCTGGTAGTACTTGACTATTGTTCTTGTATCCTATGTGGCCCGGCAGTATTTGACTCTGTACTTGTATCCTATGTGGGTCCGGCAGAGTAGCTGGTCTTGTTTCCTTTGTGGGTCCGACAGCTTAGCTGGTCTTGTATCCTACGTGGGTCTGACAGCATAGATGAATCAATGGCTATATCTGATCATCTCTATCATCTTACAAAATGTGTACATGTGTGAGCTGAGCTTCAACTTACAATTAATATCATCGATATAATTGTTGTGCTTTCCTGTGTGTATTGGGTTGTTCTTTCCTGTGTGGATTGGGTTGTGACTTCCTCTGTGGAATGGGTTTTGTTTTTCTATGTGGACTGGGTTGTATATGGGATCGTGAGATGGAGCCAAGCTGGAATTGATGACTTAGGTATATGTATGGGCATATACCTAAGTAGAGTTGGTGGTTACATTGTGATTGTATCTTTCCTTTGTGGTATATCCTTCGTGGATTCTGTGAGACCTTCGCGGGTCTTGGGGTCCCTATTGAGTAGTGTATACTCACCCCTGCACAACCTATGCCCACACTACGTTGTGTTGGATGCAGACGACGGATAGCGCTGACTGAGGTGGGAGCTCATGGAGATGGATGGTACCAGGAGGTGGATCATTGGACGGACGATCTCGGAGCGGATGGCTGGAGCCGAGGAGCAGAGGAGACTATCTGTACCCACCCTTCAGGTGGGATTTTTAGAGGATGGATCAGACTTTCTGATTTACTTTCCAGTTGATGTACTTTCATTTTAGTTGTACTTTACTTTCACTTGGGTTTGTATTCTGGCCCATTTACTTTCCAGCACTTACTTTTGTACTCAGTTTACTTAGTGTTTACTCAGCATGCATACTCTGTGGTGTTTGTTTACTTTATAAAGGCAATGCCTTCCCTTTTATCGGGATTTATGCCTTTGGTTCTAGTCTCCAGCCCCTGGCCTATGAAAGGCGGGCTTGGGGTAGTCACAGCACGGGCCCCGAGGACGGGTCGTGACAAATTGGTATCAGAGGGAGCTTCGGTTCTATCACAGAACTCAGGACTCTGATATTCTTCTATGTGAAGTAATAATGTTAAGGGTATTGATTGTGGTTATCAGTCCAGTGAGTCCAGTGTTGGTGTGGCGGCCGACGTATCCACACACCAGGACTCTGAATTCGGATTTCCGACTCAATTCACGAAAACATTTATTGTGTGTGTGTTTTAATGTTTTCTAAGTGATTACTTGTGTCAGCTCACCAGGTATACTGTTTTGACCATGGAGCACCTGTCTCTTTTCAAGATGGACCCACGATGGTAGCCAACTAGGGTTCCTAGATTTGTGTGAGACGACAACCCCCCGAGCGATGAGGCCTCAGTACGGGGCCCTATTATAGCGGAGGCACCGGTGGTACCTCTACCCGTCGAGCCACCAATGCCACTAGCCCCAGCAGCTGAGAGTGCACGTCGCCTTAGTGCACTGCACGAGTTTTAGCGTCAAAGATCGCCTAGGTTCTGTGGGGAGACGGACCCTCAGGCAGCTAAGGATTGGCTGGAGGTTGTTTTACGAGTTTTCATGTTAGTGGGGACACCAGCTAACCTCATGGTGATCCTTGCAGCGAGTCTCCGGCACGCGACAATAGGTATATGGTGGATCCTGATGCTCCAGGTACACGATGAGGCATCTCTTCTTTGGATGGACTTTGAGAGCCTCTTCTGCTCAGAGTTCGTTTCAGCCACCCTCTGTGCAATGTGCATTCAGAAGTTACTACAGCTGCAATAGGGAATCATGACAGTAGCCCAGTACTCGATGAGATTTACCGATCTCTCGCGTTATTCTAAAGACATGGTACGGGGCCCATTCTTCTGGGCCTAGACCTTTGGGTAGGGACTGATGCATGAGATCAGTGCATTGATGATCTCCCTCAGCATTCTGACACAGGAAGGATTACTAGAGAGAGCCCTTCTTGTGGAGAGATTTCTTGTTGAGCCTACACCAGTAGCGAGACCTACCACAGGGCGGCACGTAGCAGAGTCTTCTGTAGCTGGTAGTTGACGGATGTCACAGGGGTCCAAGCGGACCAGATCATTAGGCGGACGACCCCAGGACACTGGCTCAGACGTGCGGGGCACATGGCATAGATCCAGTCTTACAAGGAGCAGACAGTGTTATGCATGCAGCGGGCAGGGACACATGGCTCGTGACTGCATGACCCTCCATGCAGAGGAGCAGCAGATGGTTGAGGGACCACCCAGGTAGAGGCATAGGTTCAACTGTCACGGTCCGTAGGGAGCAGGAGGACGAGGCAGAGGAGTTGGCCGAGCAAAAGGTGGTGGGCGATGCTTTGAGGCTCTACCACCACCACCACCAAGAGCTCCACCCCGACCACAGGGAGCTGGCGGATAGAGGCAGCCTCAGCTTCAGGTAGCAGAGTCCTATAACCACGGTGCACCTGAGGCGATTCGAGGTACTATTTGTGTCTACTCAACTCTTTCTACAGTTCTTATAGACATAGGAGCGAGTCATTATTTCATTATTGCTGCCCTTGTTCGGAGCTCAGAGATTCTGACTGAGCCGTTGGCTCGGTCTTTACGGCTAGAGACTCCTACGGGAGCAGACTTGACGATTACGCATTGGTGCCGGCAGCGTGAGCTTACTCTAGGAGGTGAGAGCTTCGGCTAAGATCTTCTTGTAGTGGTGTCGAGGCCTTATGATGTCATCTTGGGCATGGATTGTTTATCTACGGTTCATGCTCAGATAGAATGTATTAGGGGCAAGGTGCGGTGTGTCCACACTGATGGGTTCAGGTTCACCTTCACTGGCGAGAAGGGAGCCTTTGCAGCGCAGGATAGACTCATGAAAAGGAGAGGATATCCGATCACTCATCAGTTGGCTAGCCTCATCCTAGGAGAAGTCGACTTGCAGAGTCCCAGTTTCCCTGTTGTGGTGGATCAGTATGTGGATGTTTTTTCAGACGACATTCTAGGACCACCTCCTCACAGATAGATAGACTTCTATATTGACCTGTACCCCAGGACAGCCCCGATATCTACTCCATAAAATTGGATGGCTCGTACTGAGCTTCAAGAGATTCAGGTACAGCTAGAGGACTTGCAAGGCAAGGGATTCATTCAACCCAGTGTTTCACCCTGGGCTTCCCCGATTTTGTTCGCCAAGAAGGCGGATGGGAGCTTGCGACTATGTGTCGATTACTGTCACCTGAACCAGGTGACTGTGAAGAACAAGTATCCACTTCCAAGTATTGATGACCTATTTGATCAACTCAAGATAGCACGTTGGTTCTTGAAGATAGATCTCAAGTCAGGCTATCATCAGCTTAGAGTTCGAGATGAGGATGTGCAGAAGACGGCCTTTAGATGTCGGTATGGCCACTATGAGTTCTTGGTTATGCCTTTCGGCATAACCAATGCTCCAGTAGTGTTCATGAGTCTCATGAATAGGACCTTTCAGCCTTACCTCGATCGATTTGTCATAGTATTCATCGACGACATATTGATATACTCGACCACTGAGGAGGAGCACGCCTACAACTTGCAGGTTGTACAAGACACACTTCGAGAGCACCAGCTTTATAGTAAGCTCTCAAAGTGTCAGTTCTGGATACTTGAAGTCCACTTCTTGGTACACATCATCTCTGAGGCGGGAGTTGCGGTGGATCCTATGAAGATCGAGGCAGTGCTAGCTTGGGAGCCACCCAAGAGCGTGACGGAGGTGTGGAGTTTCTTAGGTCTTGTTGAGTACTATCAGAGATTTGTGCCAGACTTCTCCAGAGTTACAGCACCACTTTCATCTTTGATAAAGAAGGGGAAACCCTTCGTATGGTCAGATAGATGTCAGCAGAGCTTCTAGGAGCTGAGACAGAGATTGACCAGCGCACCTAGTAGTTAGCAACAGTGGTCTTCTCTCTAAAGATGTGGCGGCACTATCTGATGGGTGAGTGCTTTACAGTCTACTCTGACCATCAGAGTCTTAGGTACATATTCTCGCAGAAGGACCTGACCCTGAGACAATGGCGATGGATCGAGTTCCTCCAGGACTATGACTTTGAGATAGTTAATACTCCTAGAAAGGGGAACGTAGTAGTCGGTGCTCTCAGCAAGAGGACAGGCATTCAACTACTTGGAGAGACGATAGAGCAGTTAGCCACTTTGCAAATATCCTTCATGGATAGAGACAGAGTAGCATTTCTTCAATCACTCACAGTCACTCCTCCACTTCTTCAGCGGGTTAGAGAGGCACAGCGTGTGGATGTTGACTTTGAGATGCGACATGCATAGATATCCTCGGGACAGGCACCTGATGGATTCTCTATTGGAGGAGAGCACGTCGTCCTTTTCAGAGGACGTACCATGGTACCAGCTGCTTTGTAGGAGGAGGTTCTAAGAGAGTTTCACACTTCCTCATTAGCGGTACATCCAGGAGTGGCGAAGATGTACTAGGATCTCAGATGACAGCATTGGTGGTCGGGTATGAAGAAGGCTATAACAGTTTTTATTTCACGATGACTCACCTGCTAGCAGGTGAAGGTGAAGCACCAGGTACCAGTAGGCTTGGTATAGCCTTGGAGGTCCCGGAGTGGAAGTGGGATGGGATATCTATGGATTTTGTGACTGGACTTCCACATACTTCTAGAGTACATGACTCTATTTGGGTGATTGTCGAACAACTCACCAAGTTGGACCACTTCTTACCCATCAGAGAGAAGGGCTCAGTGGAGAGCTTGGGGAATCTCTACATTCATGAGATCGTACGAATTCATGGTGTTCCATCATCTATCATCTCAGATCGAGATGCACGTTTTACTTCCTTGCTTTGGAAGGGGTTGTAGGAGGCTTTCGGGACGCAGCTACATCTGAGCACTGCCTTTCACCTTCAGAAGGATAGTCAGATGGAGAGGACCATTCAGACTCTCGAGGACATGCTCTGTGCATGTGTCCTCGACTTTGGTCACAACTGGGAGGATCACCTACCCTTGGTGGCGGTTGCATACAACAATTGCTACCACTCCACCATCGGGATGGCACCATACGAGGCATTGTACGGCCAACCTTGCAGATCACCTTTGTGCTGGACAGACCCTGGGGAGTCAGCACTTGTGGGACCAGAGATGGTCCAGGCCACAACCGAGAAGGTTCAGGTCATCCAGGAGCGGATGAGGATAGCTCAGATCTGACAGAAGTCTTATGTTGATAGGAGGCAGAGACCACTAGAGTTCGAGGATGGTGACCACGTTTTCTTAAAGGTCTCACCTCAATGTCGATTATGGAGATTTGGCCTAGGCGGCAAGTTATCTCCACGCTTCATTAGACCATTCCAGGTTCTCAAACGGATAGGCGAGGTGGCTTATCGCCTTGCTCTACCACCTCATTTGCACCGGGTTCACGACGTTTTCCACGTATCTCAGCTGAGGAGATACGTGCACGACCCAACGCATATCATCGACCATGGGGAGTTGGACATTGATGATGGGGTGACTTTTATGGAGGTCCCAGTGGAGATCAAGAATCGAAAGGAGCAGGTCCTACATGGGCGGTCAATTCCTCTAGTGTGCATCAGGTGGATGCATGGGAACCTCCAAGAGAGCATTTGGGAGCGGGAGGCACAGATGCGTTCTCAGTACTCTCATTTGTTTCTCTAGTTTGTGATGTATCTTAACATGGCCATAAATCCCTGAGTTGGGAGTAATGTAAAGACATGTAAATTTCAAGGAAATTTTTTTCTTAAATTCTTTAGGATTTTACGAGTATGCAGTTTCTGACGGCACCTGATTCCGAGGCCCGGTGTGCCCGGAATCAATTTATGAAGTTTAGCTTGGGTAATTTTAGTGAACGAACGAGCGGGTTTTTCTAACTTTTGAACCAGTGCTTGGAATCTAAATCTGGGGGCACCGATGAAACCACAACACCAGTATTTTCATAAGAAGACCTTTTCTAGAGTTGTGTTTGCTCGAGAAGAGTTGTTTAAAAATGTTGTTCAAGTGTTAAGTGAATAAAGTTGTGTCGCAACTTTTCTTTTCTATGTGGTTTAACCTCCATGTGAGGGAATATCCTAACTCCTCTTGTTAGGATATTAGTGAGGTGGAGCCCACATGAGCCCCACCCCCTTCAAATTACCTAACTCCCATTTAAACCCCATCTTGCATTTAATTTCTAACTCTCCCCTCTCCCCTCTTTAATTATGCCAGTACACTTAATCAATTAAGTGAGATAAGAGTTTGAATTTTTGAATTCATGGCATGAGTTAATAAAATAAGGATGACCCTTATTTTATTTTGGTTGGTTGTTATGTGAGGATAATTGAGGAGAGATATCTTGTGTTTTTTCCGGAAGAACTTCATATTCTTCATGAAGAACGCCAAGACTTCGACGAAGAACGCCGTCACCGCAATAAGAGATCGACATGTCGTTTATTCTCCTCTCCGCAGCCAGTGTGTGACGCCTTTCCCGAAGACTGACGACGCGCCCAGTTTCGATCTTCTCCCCGCGTCAAAGGAAGGGAGACACTGCTTCCTCCTCCGACGTTCTCCGTCAACATATACGGAGCTTCACCTCGGGACGCTGTTTCCCAAGACGATCATCATTCGACAACTTCTTCGAGGTAGGGGTTAAGTTCAAATTTAATCAATTAAATTTTCACTTTAATTTTCGTTGTGACTACTCTTTCTTGGCCGCTTGCTATTGGTTTAACGGGAGGAGGTCGGACCGCACAAACATGGCCAACCCTCCTCCCCATTGTTGTTGTACTTCGTTGTGGATTAGAACGGAGGTGATGCGGGGCCATCACACCGCACAGGAACGAGGGAACCACGGACGGTGTGGGCTGCGACGAAGGAGCGTGGTGCCATCTCGCTGTGCCATTGAGGCCGAAAGAGGCCGCGGCCAGAGCCGGGCTACAGCGGAGGGGCGCGGCGCCGTTGCGCCGCGCCGGTCAGACAAGGGCCGCAGCTTAAGGACACAGCGGTGCAGAGGAGGGCGGCTGGATCCACCGGTCACCGGCGCTCCAGGTGGTGGGACCATATGGTCCCGAAGCGGCACACCGTCCGTCCATTATGGCCGGTTGGATTTCAGGAAGTCTGGGGGTTGTAACCCCCAGCGGCTGGAAAAGGGCGGGCCCCTCTACGTGGCGGCCTCCGTTTCAAAACAAGGGGGCAGTGCCCCCCCCCCTTTCCAGGTCCGCTCAGCGCGCGGGCACCTGCACCGGGCTGAACCAGCCACACCGGGCCGAACCAGCCACGCCGGGCCAGACTGGCCATGTAGGGTCGGACCGCCCGTGCTGGGTCAGGCCACCCGTGTCGAGCCGGACCCCCACGCTGGGTCGAGCTGCGCCAGCTGGGCCGAGTCGCGCCAGCTGGGCCCGGTCGCGCCAGCCGGGCCGAGCCGCGCCCTAACGGGCTAGACCCGGACCCAGGTCTGGTTGACCCGGTTTGGGCCGACCCAGGGGTATCAGGCCGGGTCGGACCGGGCCCGAACCCCTGTTTTCCAGTCAAATCCTCTTAAACATCCATAACTTGGGCTACGTACCTCCGAACGACGCACCATCAATTGTGTAGCGATACATGGATCGAGAAGGTCATTCTGGTATATTACACTCAAGGTTTCGGAGAACTTTGTGTATGGCCGGGTTGGTTCGAACACAAAACCAACCGGTCCCTTGGAGCGGAAACACTTATAACTTGAGCTCCGGATGTCCGATTGACGTGTCGTCAACTTTTTTGGATTCCTCTTAGTGAGATGGTTATTTTGTCTTAGTCTACTCAAGGTTTGGATGCAGATAGAGTATGGTCGGGTTGGGTCTAGCTTTAAAATCAACCGGGCCCCTGGGACGAATAAGCCAATAACTCTCAGACCGGGCGTCCGATTAACGTGCCGTCTATCGCTTTGAATTCCTATTGACGAGACTGAACTTTGAGATACATCAACTCTGGACTCTGTGTCAGTTGATGTATCGACCCCCCATGGATCGTGGAGAGGACCCTCCCAGAATCGAGCATGTTGTGTGCGGGAACCCTAGAGCTGGATGCGACTGTGACGACGATGACGACTGTACTGGGATCCTCCATGGGTTCAACACTGACGAAGACCGTACTGAAATCCTCCGTGGGTTCGACGACGATGACTACTATTCTTGTATCCTATGTGGGTCTGGAAGTACTTGACTACTGTTCTTGTATCCTATGTGGGTTCGGCAGTATTTGACTCTATACTTGTATCCTATGTGGGTCCAGCAGAGTAGCTGGTCTTGTATACTTTGTGGGTCCGACAGTATAGATGTTCATGTATCCTACGTGGGTCCGATAACTTAGATGAATCAGTGGATACATCTGATCATCTCTATCATCTTACAAAATGTGTACTTGTGTGAGCTGAGCTTTAACTTACAATCAATATCATCAATATGATTTTTGTGCTTTCCTATGTGGATTGGATTGTGATTTCCTGTGTGGATTGGGTTATGAATTCCTATGTGGAATGGGTTATGTTTTCCTTTTTGGACTGGGTTGTACTTGGGCTCGTGTGCTGGAGCCAATCTGGAATTGATGAATTAGATATATGTATGGGCATATACCTAAGTAGAGTTGGTTGTTACTTCGTGATTGTATCTTTCCTTTGTGGTATATCCTTCATGGATTCTGTGAGACCTTTGGGGGTCTCAGTGTCCCTACTGAGTAGCGTATACTCACCCCTGCATGGGCTATACTCGCATTACGTTGTGTTGGATGCAGACGATGGACAATACTGACTAAGGTGGGAGCTCGTCGAGATGGACGGTGCCTGGAGGTGGATCACTGGACAGACGAGCTCAGAGCGGACGGTTGGAGCCAAGGAGCAGAGGAGACTATCTATACCCACCCTTCAGGTGGGATTTCCAGAGGATGGCTCAGACTCACTGCTTTACTTTCCAGTTGTTGTACTTTCATTTCAGTTGTACTTTACATTCAGTGGGGTTTGTATTCTGGCCCATTTACTTTCCAGCACTTACTTTTGTACTCAGTTTACTTAGTGTTTACTCATCTTGCGTACTCTGTGGTGTTTGTTTACTTTATAAAGGCAATTCCTTCCCTTTTATCGGTATTTACTCCTTTGGTTCTAGTTGCCAGCCCCTGGCCTATGGAAGGTGGGCTTGGGGTAGTCACGGCACGGGCCCCAAGGATGGGTCGTGACAATTTGGTTCATAAGTCCAAAATGACTTAGGTAGGTTAAGTATGGTAAAATTGGTTATTAATCCAATATATGTAGAATAATAATAAAGAAATAATTATAATTTTTATTAATAAATTATTATTTTATTTTCAACCATTAAATCTGGTTATGAAAAAATACTACATTACAAAGATGGAGACGGTTGGTCGTACGCACGCATGGGTAATGTTTTTATTTTCCAACGATAAATATAGAAATAAGGTGATCATTATTTTATCTTGACAAAATTATCATAATATCATAAATATAATATTATTTCATCATATAAAAATATATATATCTTACATGTGATGTGGTGATGAAAAATGAATCACATTGCTCTCTAGGAGTGGCTTTCCACATCTACGCATGAAAGACGTTATCATTTATCAGTGCATGGAAATATTAGAAGATAAATGATATATTATATTTTAAAAATGAAAAATATTTGAACAATATCATATATAAATATTAATTACATCATAATAATCCATCCATGATATACAGTGATGAAAAATGAATCACATTGGTTCGTGAGGCGGTAGTCCGCCATACACAAGAATGACACTTTAATTTCCAATTTTATGAAATAAGATATGGAAATAGGCCATGAACGTAAAATAATGACATATGAATTTTTTTATACTAAATTAGTTTTTATTTTATCTTGGTTTAAGAATGTTTTATGGATGTTCAAGAAGAAAAAATACCAAAACTTATAGATAAAAATTATGCATCTTCTTTAGAAAATATCCTTTTCTAAACACATTAAGATATCTAATATTGGTATTATTCCTAAAATAAGGTATATATATTGTGATGACAGATTATAGTATGGTATTTTTAAGGTCATGGATGAACCAAATGGGCTTTTATGTATGAATAAATGATAAGAATAGGTTCCCTTTTATAAGATAGGGGAGGGGCACTCTTAGCATAACCCAAAATATTAAATTAATAATAATTTAATTACTAATTAAAAATAGCTCCAATGTGTGGTATTTTTAATATAATATTATTTTAGGTTAAAATATCCTCATAAAATAAAAAATATACATGTTTTTTCTATATTTATACCCTTATCTTTTTGTTTTAACCTCTATAAAACCCCTTTAAATCTTGTTCTGACATCATGGGTTTTTACTCTTTGAGGGTCAATATCATTACTATAAAATTAAAAAGACACATACATGATCCATGGATGATATTTAATACCTTATCATAATAATTTTTTTGAAATTAATATTTTTAGTATATTTATATTATTTAATTAAGTATTATTTATTATAAAATATCCACAATGTCAATTTTTATAACTAATCATTACTTTGGCTTTAATAACATAAATAAAACATATAAAATTATAGAAATAATATTTTTTTAATATCCCTAACATTTCATGATATTCTTAAAAAAAATTCACAGTATTTATTAAAAATTATATTACTATTAATATTTTTAATATCATTTATTTTATTTTTCTATTAAGTAAATAATTATTTCATTAAAATTGTGGAAGAATTTATGGTAATTATTTGTTCACAAAAAATTAAAAAAATTACCATGATGAATATAAATATATTATATTTAAAAATAATATTTATAGTCAAAAAATTTCTCTGTGTAGCCTCATTTTAAAAATATTATAGTTATTAAAAATAAGATTGTGACATGTTTGACTTTTCATGAAATAAAATATTGTCAATGTTATAATCTAATAAAAATGGACATAAAATTCTAAATAACCAAATATTGGATGGGTTTGAATGAAATTATCTCATATAATAAAATTTAGGTAGGTTTTTTTATCATTTTGTAGAGATTATCATTCTATTTTTAACCCTTAATCACTTGATTTGCCATTTATCATGGTAATAAAAATTAGAAAATTTACTATTTATACTAACCAAAAATACAAGGGTCCTATTTAATAAATTCATAACCACTAATTAAAATTTTGAAATCCATTTTTCAAAATCCAAAACTCAAAATTTTCAGGATTTAATTTAAAATTAAACAGGTAAACGTTATGAAAAACATTTTTTCAATTAAATTCCCTTTTAAAATATAAAATTTAATTATACTAAATTAAAGTATAAAATACAATTTTAAATCCATATTTTAAGTCAAAATTAACTAATTAAATTTTATAACTAATACAAAACATAAATTTACTTTGTAAATAATTTAAAATACAATACATTTTTCAAAAAATCAGTATTTTTCACTATTCATTGAAAAAAATTGATCTTTTAAGAACATTACAAAACATTGAACCTAAGATAATTTTGAAATACTGATTTAAAAAATTGAAATTAATTTTTTCAAATATATTTTCTAAAAGTTAAATAAATTATTTATATTATTTTATCACAAATATATTTTTTAAAGAATATGTATTTTTAATGAATAAAATGACTTTACTAAAAAAGTTGTTTATTTATAAAGAATTAAATAATAAATTATAAATGAGGATAAAAATTATATAATTTATAATTTATTTCTTCTTATTAATAAATGCATGTTTAATGGGTATGATATAACGGTCAAATTTAAATAATAATATTTCTGTTGTTCATTTCAAATTAGTGTTGCGTATATTGTATGTTATAGAATTTCATTTTAAAATATCAAAATATTACATTATTCCCCCATTTAATAAATTTCATCCTCATAATTTGAAATTGTTCTCAAAAATAAAATGTTTGGTATTTAAAAATTTCTTTTTGAAAACCCATATGGTGAAAAGGGTTAACAAAACTTCCTCTAAAAAATAGGGGAATGGAAGTATGAAGGTCATCTGGAATATAACATATCATGTTTCAAAATAGGGGAAAATTAGTAGGGAGTGAAGATATGGGCATGAAATAAATTTAATTTCTAGATATAATTTATCATGAGAAAGTGTATTATATTTATAAAGTTAACAATAAAAAACTGCAAACCACATATATGAAAAAGACCATCAATTCAACATAATTTAAGGTAATAAGATAACAGTTTTTTTCATAAGATCCTTTTCCAAGAGTTGAGAAATTAATTTAACATATAGAATAGGAAAATAAAGAAATATAATTTGTTAAAAAGTATAATTTCATACATTAATAAATTTCCACCACAATCTCTCCTTTCTCTCCAAATGGTGAGTATTCAAGAATAATTTTTCATGCCCAAAGAAGTAGAAGAAACTTCTAATGGATCACAGATTCCATCAATAGACTACTAGATATTCCTCTTATATATAAACATTAACCACAAAAAAATTATTAATTATATTATAAGATGAATCCCAAAATTATTAAACCCATAATCAAATAAAAACTACCTTAATCTTTAATAATCAATAGTAATACCCAACGTTCAACTTAGATTATTCAATAAATAGCTACATGTAAAATTCCTCAAAATATTATAGACTAAGATTGAAACCCAAAAATATGAAATATTGGATCCCACAGTATTCCAAGATAAATTTAATATATATATATATATATCCAAATAACATCAATCACTCTTAATGTCTCATAAGAAAAATATAATTTTTAATACGAAAAAATCTCCAAGATATGTTAATTACTTCAAAAAATAACATGCATCACCATAAAGAAACAATATAACCATATATTCTTCCAAAAGATAATTCAACCTTTATTTGTAAAATAAAATCCAATAATATTCTATTTACCTTAATCATTTAATGTTACCCAAAATTATTGTGATCTTCTTCCAAAATAAAATTAGCCACCAAATCAATTCTTGATAAAACATATGTTCCCAAATTGTAACAACCCATCATTAACTCAAAATAATATATCATATAAACCATAAATTTAACTAATAATTTTACACATATGGCCACTATAAGTAAATACATTCTTCCTCAAATAAATTTTTTACATAATAAACTTTTGGGTTACATATAACTCAAAACATCTATAAAAACTCAATAAATTTATCCCAAACAATTTCACCTTTTAACTATGATTTTTTTAACGGTATCAACTCTATCTAAAATATGTCTCCAAATCATGAAAAATACAAGTATAAAATAATAATTTATTGTTTCATCATGATATTGAAAATGTACCACTATATCATAATTCTAAAAACAATATACATCAACACATCCTTAGACCATTAATCATGATTCATTTCATTATTCATAAATAAATAATTCTCTTAATCAGATATATGAAATATATCCTTATTATTCATCAATATCAACCCAAAAAAAATATTTCATACTTAGAAAATAAGTAAATAATTTATACCTTAAATCTAGAAATAATGATTTCATTGATATCCACTTTATCTTCTAACATTATCTCCAACTTCCATAAATTAAATGGACATGTAATTTATATAATTTCCATTTTGTGAAAGGTGCGAGAGTTGATATTTTGAAATAAAATGAAAAATATGATATGAACCCAAAAAAATGGGAATTTTAAGGTTGTTAGATAAGTCAAATTGTTTCTTTTAAGTGATTCAAATACTAAGAAAGATAAACAAATCATTTTATCAATATATTTTAATAATAGTGATAATAAAATCATATGAAATGGATAAGATGGTTTTAAAAGACATATTTCCTTAAATATTGATAAATTAACCTTTATATTTAGAAAATGATATCATTAAAATAGGAAATTAATTATTGTATGTTAAAATAAAAATGGGAATTGCAAAGACAGTACCCTTAGTAATTCCATATTAGGTTAACCTTTAAATCCTTTATACAAAATTTTATTACCCTTGTAAATTAATTCTCCAAAAATATAATAAACACTTAAAAATTCATCACTTAAAACATCAAAATGTGTGTCTAAGACATTGAACTTATAATCAAACAGAAACTTGTAAACCCATAATGTTATCCATAACTAAAAAGAAAACCTCACATGAAAACATCCAAATCTATAAAGTTTTCTATCCATAAAATGATACCAAATATAAGGTCCCAAACTTGAATATTAAATATTTTAGATACTTTACACTAGAATTATATTTTTTCATTCCCAAATAACTTTTAGGTTTAAAGTTTTATAGAATTAGGTCATAACTCTTACATAAAATTCCTAAATTTCATAGTGGACACTTCTACTCAGTATCCATTTTTTCCAAAATCTAAAACTTTTAAAATATAAAAAAATTTATTTTCATGAAACATATTAACAATTTTGATATTGACCTCATCCTTATCCCTACTCATCCTTAATCCCTATAAAAACATTTTAAAGCATTTGTGGAACATAAAAAGTTCAGTAAGAGACATAAAAAATAAAAAAATTAGCCCATTGAAAATATTAATAAAATATAATATATTTACCTTTATCACATTATTCCTTAATATCATGAAATAAATATTTTTTTTATGAAAAATATACGCTATTTGTCAAATAAAACTTTTAAAACACATAACAAACATATACAAAACATTTTGGAAACTTGGAGAATGATTTCACTAACCCTCATGGTTAAACATAGAATAACCATCACGACTATAATTTTAATAACCATCACATTATATTGTAATAATATCTCGGTAGAAACATAAATTTTTAACTGTGTCCCATATTTATAATAACCATCATAGTATATTCCAAAATCTATTAGGAGAAATATAAATGTTTAGCTCTGTCCCATTACCCAATGCTTTTTTGATATATAACAGACTCACCCACCTTCATTTTATTATGAAACCACCAATTCTAATTATAAATTACCAAGAACCATAATATATAAAATATTATAACATAAAATCATTATTTTAAGAAAATAAACTTTCTATTTTGAAATCACTTATTAAAATCTAAAAACTAAACACATATTAAAGATACCATTTCATTAAAAATAACTTTGAAAACATAAAAAAGTAAACTTTAATGAATTAGGGCACCATTATAGAGGGAAAAATCATTCTATTTAAGTTAAAAAAAATAATTTTGTATTTTTGTCTAAAAAATCCCAAAGTTACTCATTCGGAAAATGACAAAATTATTCCTTTTAAACTATTTTGTAAGAAGTAAAACATGGGTAAAATGAATTTAAATAATCATAGAGGAATATTAAAAAACATTTTATAAAATATTTTTATAAAATATAGATATGGAATAAAAATGTATTTTAAAGGGAAACTTTAAAAGATTGTTTTTTAAAATAAACTCTCTTAACTTATGTTTGACATGTCATGTTTGTTCTTTGTCTTCCGAGATAATAAAATTATATTAGATATTTAATTTAATGAGAACATTTTTTAAGTTTATTATTCATTTTATTTCAATTATTACTATAACATCCCAACCCTAATTCATTTTCTTGGGAAGATGTGGTGGGTGTTACTGGCCTTAGGTAACATCCACAAGACACCAATAACTGGAAATAAATGCCATGGCCCACAAGGAAATTTCAATGATGATTTTCCCTATGAAATATGAACATCCAAACCATTAGAATTAAATAAATAAACCCATATATGGTGCATGAGTACAAAAGTAAAACATAAAATGTAACAAGACAATGAGAATATTAGAGTACAAGCGAAAAAAAACTAACGTAACTAAGTGAATCAAAATACAACAAAACCCAAATAATATAAATATATCCAACCAGAAACTCCCAACCTAATCCAATCTCTAATTCAATAATCCCCACCAACTATATTAAGAAAAATCACTAAAGAACTTAGATACCTTACCTTTACTAGTGTCTCGATAGATGACATCTTCGAATGTACAATAGTGCCCAAGAAGGGGGTGAGTCTAAACTCCGTAAAATTTCCCCAAATAATTCCCTAATTGCGAAAATAGGTCAAGAAAAAGTGAACACATTTTTATACAAGAAAATTAAAAATAGTTTTAAAAATTTATAAAATCATAAAAAAATCATGGAATGTAATAAAACTATCCTTTAAAACGTTTCTCATCTCATTTGGCAAAACCATTCCATGTTTCCACATAACTACACATCCACACATGAATTCCCATGTGATATTTCTTTATTCATGAGTTTTCTCTCATAGATCAACCAAGTTATCACGAGGTAACCAATACTAGGTTCCCAATAGAACACACCCCATCCATAGAGTCACATCTAATGGAAAAGAACTCATAACAACCATGTATGCCAAAATCCATTCTAATAAACTTATCATAATAGATTTATTTATTTAAAATTTTAAAAAATATTCTTCCATATATAAAATCAAAACCATAATTTTAAATCAACATTTTAAAAGTATCATCAATGACGATTTTCCAAAAAACCATCCAATTTTCATAATTTATCAAAATTTGTTACTAAAGAATTTTCCATAAATAATCACATTAGGATTTCAAAATCATATCAAGAAAAAAATTAATTTAAAACTAAAACATCAATTTCTTATCATTTTGAGTCAATAGATAATCTACCTACCTCACAACAGTTGATTAAAATGAACAAGGATGTTACAATCCTCAAGATCTAGGCACATATCTCCTTTCTTTCAATTGATCTTACCATAAACATTACAATTAAAATCATGGAACATGGTTAAATACACTAATAGTTATATATAAGGTTTCGAGGGAGTATTAGAAAATATATATAAGAATAATGGGAAATAACATAGGATTAATAGTGAATCAAGATCCCCATCAAGATTTGAATCAACTAAAATTTTCTCTTGGGTCAAATGGAATCATCTATCAAGACATGCGAGGAAAATAAGTTTATTATTATGAAACATTATGAAATAAAAAGTGTTATTGGGACTTAATATGAGTAAAATACATATATTTTGGATCTACAACTTTATGTCGCATTTTTAGGCTATATGGTTTGGAAAACCGTGTAACAACTGTGTGGCACTACTGCCTTAATCCAACCCCTCACATAGTTGGTGCACACGATTAGACAAACTATATGTCAAAAGTACTTCTCCCATAGGTATATATGTAAAAAGTTTCCCATGTAAATTCAAATGGTTTGTAAAAATAATGTGCCAAATATTTTTAGATACTATCCCTCCTGCCACAACCCACAAAGGTCTATGGACATGGTGCATGGTTTATACTAATCGTGTTCAATCTATTCACCTCAAGAAGAGCTCCAAATATTTTAAATATTCCTCCAAACCTCTATATAATTAACTTGGGAATTATATAAACTTAAAATAAATAAATAAAAGTTCTTTTACATAAAATGGGGGTTATATAATTACCTTTTTGTTATAATTATGTAATTATTTAAGTTCACATCGGATATTTTGATGATATTCAGTTCATAAGTCCAAAATGACTTTGGTAGGTTGATTGTGGTCAAAGAGGTTATTTCTGAACTATATTTGGAATAATAATCATGAAATTATTATAATTTTTATAATGAAATTATAATTTTAAATTAAACAACTAAATAAGGTTATAAAAAATGAACTATATTGCAATCATGGTGATGGTAGGTCATACGTACGCATGAGTAACGTCTTGATTTTTCAGAGATCGTTATAGAAATAACTTAAGTATTATATTATCTTTATATAATTATTATAATATCATATATATAATTTTATTTAAATTTATACATATATATATCATTTATTTAATGCTGTGATAAAAAATGAATCACATCATTTTGTGGAGGTGGTAGTCCAAACGTATGCATAAACGACATTATCATTTTTTAGTGCATGGAAATGTAACAGGGTAAATGATATATTATATATTAATAATGATAAATATTAAATTAATATCTTCCATAAACATTAATTTCATCATTATAATCTATCAATGAGATAAATTGAGGGAAAATGAATTACATTGGTTCGCGAGGTGGCAGTATGTTGTATACTTGAATAACAATTTTTTTCCCATTTAAATGGAATAGGAGGGGGATATAGGTCATGAAACTAACATAATAAAATATAAGTTTATTTATGATACTATAGTTATATTTTATTTATGTTTGAAGAAGTTTTGAGGGATTTTGAAGAAGAAACAAAACTAAAATATGCAGATAAAAACAATATCTATTATTTGGAAAACCAACTTTTCTTAATAACATAAGGCCTCTAAGATTAGTATTCTTCACAAAAAATACCTATAAAATGAGAGGTGGGGTTATATTAAAATATTTGGGAAATTATTAACTTAAAAATGAGTTTTTAGGTGTTAATAAATGTTAATATTAGGTTCCCTTTTATAAAAGAGGGGAGGGGCACTCTTGGCATTTATTAAAATATTTAATTAATATTAGTTAATTTTTAAATAAAAATTATTTCAAAGTAATTTAATTTAAATATAAAATGATTATGGTTCAAAATTAACACATAAAATAAAAATTATACAAGTTTTTACTATATTTATACACTTAACTTTTTGTTTTAACCCCAATTTATCCCCTCAACTCTTACCGTGAGAAGATGAATTTTTACTATTTGATGGTCAAAATAATTACTATAAAATAAAAAATGACCCATAAATGGACTATAGATTTGTTTTCAACATTATAATAATCATTTTTATGAATTTAATATCTTTATGAATTTTATATCATTTAATAATATATCATTTATAATTAAATATCCATAATATCAATTTTTGAAACTATTTAATACTTTCACATTGAAAATATCAAGAAAAAATCTAAAATATGAACCATTTGTTTTATTATATAATTAAAATTTTATTTTCATATATTAAATAATTTTAGAACATTTTTTTCTCAAATTACATTACATTTAATATTTTTATTATCATTTATTGATTTTTATGCTAATTAAATAATTACTACATCATTCATGTGAAAACATTTAAGGTAATTATTTATGAACTATAAATTAAAAAAAATTAACATGATGAAGATAAATATATTATCTTTAAAAATAATACTTATAGTTCAACATTTCCTCTAGATAACCTCATATTAAAAAAATTATAATCATAAAAACGATTTTGACATGCTTGACTTTTCTTGAAATAAAATACTATCAATATCCTCACCTAATACAAATGGAAAAAAAATGAAAAATAACATAATATTATATGGGTATGGATAAAATTAAATTATCCACTAAAATTTAGGTTTGTTTTGGAGTCATTTTATAGTGCTTATCATTTTATTTTTTATCCTAAATTACCAGATTTACCATTCATCATGGTAACAAAGATTACTAATGTTACCATAAATATTTGGAAAAAATAAAAGGGAAATATTTTGTAAATTTATACCTAGTGATTCCAAATATGTATTCCATTTTTTCAAAAATCAAAAACATAAAAGGTTTATGATTTAATTTAAAATTAAACCAGTAAAAAAATAAAAAATAGTTTTTCAAAAAAAACCATTTTAAATTGAAAATGAATTTATGATAAATTCAAGTATAAGGTCTTTAAAACCATATTTAAAATAAAAATTAAATAATTAGGTTTAAAAAAAATAAAAATTTTCTTAAATTTTTAAATACTTCAAAAATGAAAAACATTTTTCAATAAAAATATGTATATTTCATTATTCATTGAAAAATATATCATTTAGAAAAATTATCAAAAATCCATCCTACTATAATTTTGATGTGAAAATGTAAAAAATAAAATTAATTTTTTAAAATATATTTTAAAAAAATTACATAATCTAAAAGTACATTTTTTCACAAAAAAATGTTTTTAAAAAAAATACAATTTCGATGAATAAAATGACATTAATAAAACTAGAATTATTTTGTATAAATAATTAATTAAAATATTATAAATTAGTATAACCATTAAATATTTTATAATTAAATTATTATTATTCATACCCACCATTTCAATGACTATGATATAACGGTCAAATTTAAATAATAATATTTTGTTGTTTTTTTATGTTTGGTGTTGTTTATCTTGTACGTTATAGACATTATTTTTAAAATCATTTAGTATTACATAAGGTGAAATAAAACCATACTTATGGTGGAATGGACAGTGGGGAAACACAAACATTCAATCTATCAAAACTCTTGTGTACAAGCTTCATATTGATATCCGTTAACACTGCTCATTTAATTGATGCTTTAATTTTAAATTTGGGCCTTTTCTACCCAATATGACACCCTAAAAACAACCCTTTAATCATTTAAAACATATACATGCACTCCAAATCCAAATCCATTTTAAAATTTTAAAAAATAACCTAATCAAATTCCATTAGAACTTGAATTTTTTCTCAGTACACCTAAAAGATAAAGGTAAATGTCATTATAAAATCCATAAAAACCACTTTTTATCTTAAAAAATTATTCCATTGCATCTATCATTATCCTAAAAGGTGATAGAGATCCATTACATGCACCTAGAAATAGAAATACTATTGGTTATGGCATACATCTTGACCCAAGCTTGTGAAACTTCCCATTCTCTAGAAACCACTTCATTCAATTGATCATATCTTATAGTTATCCCTTTAAAGATGTGATATAGTAAAATTATACCTCATCATCATTAATCATGTAAAAACACACTACATAGTGCCCAAATACTCCATTTTTATCTAAAACCATAATGAGAAGTATACCATGAGTAATTTTTTTTAACTCCATGATGATGTCCCAATCCCAAAGAAATTTACCAACTCTAACTTTGTCAATGTCACACTCCCACGGTTAATATCAATATTCAATGTTCCACTATTTCATACTCATAACTATAATCGATCACTCTTATGATTTTAATCATTATATTCCAACCATATTCTTAGGTTTGCGAATCAAACTATATCATAAAGCCTCTTTTAATTGTATTTATCATTTTACTTTTCTAGAAGTATCAACTTTTCCAAAACCCAATCACTTTTCTAATTTCTTTCTTGAACTCCCACATTTTCATCCCACTAGACCATTATTTTATAACTCGCATCCATCAATTACTACTGCAACCATTTCATCAAAAACACACACTAATAAGAGGGTAAACTGTGGTTTGAATTATTTTTCTTAAAATATTAATGGATATTTTCTGATTTTTTCAATAGAAATTTGAACCTATAAATAAATAATTACAAGATAAAGAAAATAAAAAATGTTGACATATTACTTTTTACATGGTTCACTATTAAGGGATACTCTAAGGAGTATACACTAATGATTTTCTTGTGTACCAAGGATATCACTATAAATTTTATATGGTTACAAGGTTTAGAAACGAATCACTTCAAGTCCTAGGGTAACTCCCTTTAGTTATATCTCCATCAAATTATTTATATAAATAATACAAAAAATAATGAGACAAATGTCACTTAGGATGAATATACTTATAAATAAAAATCAAAAAATCAGTGAGGGTGCTTTTCTTGGGCTTAAATATCCTATTTAAAATATGGATCCTTGGTATCATTCCTAAAACAAATAGGTGTATGAAAGCTATATGATATGGTTTATACTTATTCCTTATAATTTATTACCTTTTCAAAGAAAACTTAAAAGTCATTCACATGAAATTCAACACAAGTTATCTATTTATTGGACCTTAAAACTACTTATTATAGTCATATTAAAACTACCAAGAAAAAATCTGATCCCAAAACTTTATAAAAAAATAAAATCTTAAAAATTAGTTATAAATCACAAAACCTTGGAATGATACCCTTGATTGTGACCTGGTTATCTTCTAGTTTTATTATTTTATAGTGTGAACTCTAACATTATGGATTTATTTGAAGTTAATTTCACAAACACAAAAAAAAATTAATATAATTTAAAACTCCTTTGAAACATCTATATAATCCTCCAAAATTTTAAAAATATAAAATGTATTATGCCAGACATATAGAATTATGGAGTGATAAGTTTCGCTAGAGTTAATTAGAGTTGACCATTTCTCTATAGGTTCAAAAATTATAGTGTAGAACTATTTTTTTACATAGAAATATATTGGATTGTGGCATGAAATATGATTTCATATATATACGATGAACCAAATATTTCATGGGGTATTTCTTATGGTTTGAATAGTACCTATACGATGTTCCCTAGTCCATTAAGTCATGGACAACTGACTGTGACATGATTCTTATCACTATCACTTCTATTTAATCATACACATCACCCTTTATATTGTGATAATGTAAATTACACCATGATTTTTTATTCCTTCCTGGAATAACCTTGTAGATTCGTCAAATCTATTTTTATATTCTCTAATTATTTCTACAAAAAAGTTATAATCTTTTCATGTGAAATTATGTCTTGGATTGACAAAAAACAAAACATTTCCCAAACCATTATATCTAGATTCAAAAATACCCCTAAAAAATTCAACAATTTATACCATAAACAACACTGGTTCGAACATTCTCCCCCTTTTGGTTTAGTTAAAATCCAAATTTTCTTCTATTACGAAAGTGAAATTTATGACCTCTAAATTCAAAAAAAGACCAAATAGAAGTAAAAAAACTATTTTTGTCACATTAAGTCTCATTGATAAATTCTCAGTGTTTAAATCATGATATCAAGAGATAATTCTGTCCTTTCCACACATATAGCATAAATTTAACTCAAATAAATACTTTTAATTAAACTCTAAAACCCTACCAAACACCCCCTACATTAATCCATTTTGGTCTCATTAAGGCACATCCCCATGTATTTTATCTCCCCTTATACTATATTCTATAATACCATATAAAGTTAGAATCCCCTTAATTTAAAGTAGCATCCCGGTCCCAGATGCCAGTTAACAGTACCACGATCCTAGTTGGCCACATGGCCTCAAGAACATCTCCCCTAATTATAGAGGCTACCGACTAGAAACGAGTCCCTAGGTGTGTCTGTGGGGAGAATATTACCTTATCATCATAGTGTAGAAAAATAAAAATACAATTAAATACAATAGAGGAATCCAAAATAACATTTGGACAATATTTCAACAGTAGTAATAGATAACAATGTAAAAAAGGAATCTCATATATAGATTATTATGATATATTTCATGTTTCCAGTAAAGCATCCAAAACATGTATACAAGGTAGGTGTATAATGTATTTTCCCAGAAATTCCATGTATTTTTTTTAATTATATGAGATTATTTCGAGACCAAACACTCAGATAAAACCTGGTTCTGAGGCTCAGTGAGCCGAGAATATAATTTTTAACATTTTTTAGTTTATTTAAATAATTGTGAAAGTAGATTTTTTGAATTTTTAAACTGGTGCTCAGATCAAAATTTATATGGCATTTTTGAACTCAGAACGTCAAGAATCACCTATAAAGGACCTTACTTTGACCGGTGAGGGTTGACCAGAAAATATAATTTTCAGACCTTTCAGAAGAGAAATAAAATAAATTAAAAAGTTATTTTATTTGTTTTCCCTCACTGTTGAGTAGTGGCATGTCAGTACTGTGGTGCGGATATGAGGTGATAATGAAACTCAATAAATTAATCTCATTAATTAGGCTATTCAACTAAATCATAAAAGATACATTATTTCATAAATTAATTAGCTTAAAGACTTGATGAACTAGCGTAACAGAAACACTGCAACGTGTTTCTCTTATAATGAGTTAACAGGTTAGAGAAACAGTTGAAGATCTAGGAATTTATCTGACAAATATATATCAAGGAATCCTCTCCAATGATTAATGAAAAACTCATTATCCTTCCACCCTTCAAAGGATTTCTAGAAACGTTGGCGGAGGATCAAGAACAGATAGCAAAGGTGTGTGACCCCGCTCTTCCCCGACCAACGTCTATCCCAGGTAGGTGTTGCTTTTTGATGTTTGAACTCCACATTACTCATTCTTAAAAAAAAACACGGATCAACCCACAAATAGGTTGATCCATGGATCACTTTTTCTTTCGAGAGGGTGCTTATTCTCAAGGTTTTTCAATGCGATAAATTTTGATAGAATCCTAATCATGTCCCCCCATGTTTTAATGAAACTATAATGCGCAGGGTGTGGGCCAAAACGAACAGGTCCCAAGCCCCTCTGCCTTTGTGCATTCATGTGTTTTCTTCATGGCCGAAACATAGGATTGAAAGAATGGAATTTTTGAGGTCGTAGCAGGGAATATGGAACCCCATAGAGGCTGGAGAACCCAATGGTCTGAAGAAAGGACCATGGGAGAGGACACAGTGGTTCGCGTAACATCTCACTAGCGTGCCAGCATCGACGGTGGCAGTGGGCAGGTGTTGGCATGCCACCAGGGAACACCGAGGAGGGCCCCAGTGGTGTTGAAGGATCCATTGTTCATGGGTTGGTGACTGAAAGATAGGGAAGAGGCTTCCTGGCTGTGTTGGTGGAGCGAGTTGCGGTTGATGGTTCATCGATGGAGCGGGCCGCAACCACCCCACCATGCCTGTGGAGTGGGCTGTGGCTGGGGTCACTTCAGTTGAGCAGGTTGAGGATGGGGTTCTGTTAGTGGAGAGGGCCACGACTGGGGCCGAGTCAGTGGAGCGGTCGTGGATGGGGCCACATCGGTGGAGCGGGTCGCGCCTAGGTCCACGTCGGTGGAGCGGGCCACGGCTAGGGCAGTGTCGGTGGAGCGGACCACGGATGGGGCCATGGCATGGTACACTGGCATGAAGTATAGGAGGGACCTCTTATGGGACAAAGGGGCATCTATAATAGCTGGTTGTGGTGCACTTGAACCAGATTCCACCAGGTTTCTGGGCTAGAGGAGATCGGCCCACAAAGTGGGCCAGGTCGGGGGTATTGAACTGGGCTATTGAGAAGCCCAAGCTAGAATTAAGCTGACCCAATTTTGTGGGTGGTCCAGTGGAATAAAACCAGGCCGTTGGGTGTCCCATGATGGAAACAAACCATTCAACCTATTGCGGGCTTGGCTGGATGGAACCAGGTCGCTGGGTGACCCAGCGGGCAGGACACCCAGTCAAACCGGGTTGGGTCCAGTAAGGACCAATGGGCCTGGCCTAGTGGTCAGGCTCGACTGGGCTGGCCCAGACTCAAACTGGTTTGGTGTTGGTTGGTCGAACTAGGGCAGGGCATGCGGAGCCCTTAGGCCGAGTTAGTCAGGTTAGACCGGGCCTGGACATAACCGGCCCCTGTTCACTAAAATGTCAACATCTTTCAGACCGAGCATCCATTTGACGAGTTATTTTTGGAGTTGGAACCTGCACGATGAGATATATATTTTCAAATTATATATGGAGAATTTCATATAAGTTGAAATGTAGTGGATAGATTGAGGATTGGATTCTCCTAGAATCAAGTGTGCTACGTGCAGGAATCTTATGGCTAGATGAGACTCAAAGACTACAGAAGAGAATACACAAGTGACCCTGTAAGCCTAGAAGACAAGACACCCTTTGTGGATCATCTCCAAGTGACCCCGTGTGGATTAGATCCAAGTGACCCTGTGTGGATCAGTTATAAGTGACACTATGTGAATCAGCTACAAGTGGCCCTGTGTGGATCAGCTTTGATAGCCTAAGTGGGGAGTGGCTCGGTGTGACCCAAAAGACCCATGGTACTAATCAGGGATGAGTACCTCATCAGTCCAAGATATTCATTGTTACAACTAATAGTATTTCTTTTGTACATTAGATTATAACTATGTGAGTTATCTTGCTTCATGATCATGCTTCATGGTTTCCCTTGTGGATTGCCGTGTGGTCTTTCCTTTGTTGCTTAGGGTCCCTACTGAGTATCTTTTACTCACACTATCATGGTATTTTCCTATACGTGTTATGTCTGGTGCAGAGAACTGCCACCTTGACGAGGGAATTGGTGTCCCTTGACCCAGTTGTGCCCAGTGAGATCGGGCAGGTGGGGCATACTTCTACGGCTTCTGGTAGCTACTCTACACTTACCCATTATATGGGGTTTTTGACATATGACTCTTTCAAATATCTTTTTTACTTTTCTATTTTTAGTTTCTTCTTTGTTGGGTATTGTTTGGGCCTATTTGACATACTGCTTGTGTAACACCCCAGGTAAATAAAGAATATGACATTTTCACATTTATCCATATTTGTGAATAAAATATTAATATTACTTTAAAGTGGACTCTATGCTCGATGGCGTACCCAATACGCAACAACGAGTTTCTTGG
Source organism: Viscum album (assembly GCA_963277665.1). Classification (NCBI taxonomy): domain Eukaryota; kingdom Viridiplantae; phylum Streptophyta; class Magnoliopsida; order Santalales; family Viscaceae; genus Viscum; species Viscum album. The sequence continues at coordinate 2,010,956,050 of OY728135.1, forward strand.
GAATCTTACGTTGCACTCTAATAATAAAATAATATTATTTTAAATGGTAGTTAACGCCTAGCCGTTGTAATGGGGGGAATGAACAGAACTAACTAAAAAATTATTATATATGTTTTTCAAATATTTTTACTCTTTACAATAAATGTTAAAGGATTAAAAATGTGAATGAATCCAATTTTAAGCGTAAACATTCTAATATTCTATAAAAGGTCTATTAACCTCCTTTTGATGGAGAACCTCTTTTAAATCCACTTTTTGATGATTTTATGTGTTATATTTGAAAAAAAAAAATTCTTCTTTAGAATCAGGACATCAAAATTTACTTTGTGTAAATTTTTGGTATTTTTCCGATAAAGTTCATTTTTTTAATGAATAGTGAAAAATGTTGTATTTTAATTCAAAACCTCTTTTTAATATAATTTATTTATATGATTAGATTATCTTTTGAATTGGTTTTAAAGTGAAATTAGAATATATTTTTACCATTTAATCTAATAGTTGTTGTTGGAATTAATTTCACTTTCAAAATGGACTTAAACTAGTGTCAATCTTTTGATATATATTGTTTCATGAAAACACGCTATTTATCATGACAACAGGAATTAATTAATAAATTAATTAATGTAACTTATATGATTTTAATTTTTTAAAATAGAAATAATTTTTGAATTCGGATTATCAAATATAGCTTTGGGTGAAGTTTTGGTATTTTTCTGAAAAACTTTAATTTTTGATGAATAGTGAAACCACTAAGTGGTACTTAAAAAACTGATTTTTCGTTTAAATGAAACATTACCACTTCTGTGTTTTGAATTTCAAAAATCCGACATACATGGTTGTCATTAGAAAGTAAAATTTGGTTCAATGGGATTAAAATAATTTTTTTTGAATAGTAACTTTTAGGTTTTTAATCGCGATTAGAGGTAATTAGTGTAATTTAAGGTAAAAATAATGTTTTAATAATATGAAATGAACTTGACACATGTCCTACCCTTATTGGATGTGTCATGGACGACCAAGACAATCCATGGGTCAACTTGGGGACCCCATGGATCCACTTTGGTTGGAAAATGACATTAATACCTTTTTAATTAAAGTTAAAATTATAATGTCCCAGACATGTGTTGTTTTACTAAAACAGTTTTTACATGGGGTTATATAAGTCATATTTTTGTCTATAAATATTAATTAGAAAGATAAAAATATTTCCTAAATCATGATATTTTTTTTATAATTTTATACATTAAATAAATTAATTTATTTATGACACCGTGATGATGCAGTGATTACCTCATAAATGAACGATTTAAATAAAATGAAAAGATAATGTAAAATCTAAGACCTAAACTTGTAAAAAACATATTGGATGTGTTTATTTAGAACTATTATCACCTTCTCCTAGAAATATATAATTTTGGGACCTTTAAAATCCGAAAATCATTTTATAATAAAGTAATATTTTATAACTTTCCAAAAGTTCCCCTCTTCTCCTCTTATAAAAGGCCCCCAACTCTAATAACTTACACACACCACTAAAGCCTTTGGCTCAGCCAACCCCTGACCATTTCATATCTCCACATACCTCTATTTATCATTAAAGCCTCACTTTGTGCAGAATCCTTTCCAAGGAATCCTTTGAGCTTAAATCAAAGAGAGTTAGCTGTTTTAAAGGTAGTGTTTTCTCTTGTGTTCTTATGTTTTATTTTGCTTCTCCAACCCCCTAAAATATTTTTATTATTTTCTTTTGTAACAACATCAGTATCATAAATATACTAGTATTTTGTTATGTGAATTATTCGAGATACACTTACACACACCTTTGTCTAATGGTTAAATAACATATTGTTTCTGTGGTTGGCGATTTTCTGCCTCACGAAACGATGATTGTTCAATATTCTTTTAACACCTTTAAAGGTGGACATTATGATGTCACTGTAATTTATATATGATATATATGGTATTTATTTTTACTATATTCTTATTTATTTTATATTTAAAACATACCTTTATTTTTTTCATGTTGTACAAATGTGATAATTTCATATGAGGAAGTGTGGACTACCGCCCCCTCAAGTGATGTGACTCGTTAATGCAATACATGGAATGTATAAAGAATGAAATTAATGAACATATGTGACCTATATAAAATATATATTATAATTTAATTATAATATATATATATATCTCATTTATTTTTAATTCCATTAATATGACAAAAAAATGAAAGTAGTGTTCATGTGTACGTACGGCCTACCGTCTCCATGAACGGTGCTTTTCATTTTATATCACCAAATGTTATGGAATAGTATAAAATGAATATGTACTGGATATATATAATATTTTAATCATTAATACTATTCTGTAAATGATTTACTTATAACTACATGGGCAATCATTTTCAAACAAGTTCATTTTTTTTCTCATGTACCAAACATCGACAAAAAACATCTGATATGAACTAACATTATTAAAAAATTATTATAACATTATAATATGTGATATGAACTGAATAATAATATTTAAAGGAGGTCCTTAAGAAATTATAAATTGACCAATGTTTATTATTCAGGAATAAAAAGAAACGAACAAGACAAGTCAGACTTGAGGTAAGGGATCTCACCTCTCGCTTTCATTTCAAGTACCCTCTTTTATGTCATTTAATTTATGCTCCATGTTCTTATGACGGAGGATGTTATTTTATATTAACCATACTGTAATTTTTATTTTTATATGATGATGTACCCCCTCTTAATCTCATCAATTCTTTTCATTATAATTTTTAAGTGGCACCATTTCGCTGCCGAGTTTTCGTAAGGGACTTTTCATCTCACTTTTATTCCCGTGAGATTTATGCTACATTTGCCACCATTTCCTTTGAGTGGTATATTTACTGCCCATTATTCTACTCTTTGTGTAATATACTTTATTTTATGTGTATTTGAATCAATGTTGTATTGTCCTTCTTTCATGGGGTGTATGTTTTGAAAGATACCCAAGTCGGTAAGGGAACCTTTCACCCTCCTCTTTTTAAAAGACTTCTTTTGTTATGTCTTTTAATTCACATAATATTAAGTTGGGATATGTTCTTATATATCCTTATTAATGTAAATTTTATGTCCAAGTGATGAGATACCCTTTTAATCTCCCATCAACACTTTTTCTGAATTTTGAAGTGACGTCGTTTGGCTGTCGAATTTTTGCAAAGGAACTTCTTAACCCAATTTTGATTCTTTGGGATAAACTTGTACTCCTTGAATATTTCGTTCTATGAATATGTGTGAATATACTATGACTTTTTTACACTTAATATCCGCTTCTATTTGGTGTATTCGTTTGACAAACATAATTATGTAATTGATTTGTCCTTAATCCAAGGATATCGTCTTTGTAAGGGACTTCGTCTCAATCTCCATTCATTGAGGCATATTTTGTTTTATACACAAATTTCTTTTATACGGTGTATAAACCCCTTTGACTTTTACACTTATTCAAAAGGAATATTTTTTTTATAAGAAGCATTTTACTAAATGACAAAAGGAATGTTTCTTTGTCGTACGTATGCGGCAACAACGACTTCTCCGCCGCCGTGACCATTATTTGAGTTTCGAATTCCTCTACAAGCCATTAATTTTTTTTAAAATGAAAAATAAATACCATGTTTTAATTTTCTTTTATTTTGGTATTAAAAATGGTTTTCATAATGTTTTTATATAAATGGGTTGTATTGATATCTTGTGATTGAAAAGTGGAAATGTTATGTTTCCTTTATGCATGTTTTATGCGATATGATTATGTTATGGTTCTTGGGAATTATTATCAAGACGGGTGGTTCCGTGATAAACTAAGGGTAGGTGAGCCCAATATAACTCTCCAATGCATTGGGTAACACGAATGAGTTAAAAATTAAGGTTTCTCCGAAGAGATTTAGGGAATATACTGTGATGCGTATTCCAAACATAACCAAGAGGGTTACTCCCTACGTAAAAATGTTATGAATGCCTCAATTTACATTTATGCCTTATGATTTCTATGATTTATTCGTGATTTGATGAGGTATGTTAAAATTCTTATGTTTTATGAGTAAAGTATGATTTCATACATGGACTAATGTTTTCTTTTCATACTATTATATCCCTTACTGAGCTTTTTATGCTCATCCCATGTTTTTGAAATGTTTTTCACAGGTGAAGGGAAAGGTGCATGATATGATGATAGTGTCAAGGATGTGTCAAGAAAGAAACCATGTTTTATTTTAAATATGTTTCCGTTGATGGAGAAAAACCAATACTATCTTTTATGTAACCACTTTGTTTAAATGTGGAATGTAATTCATGATTTATGATCTTATTCTCTAAAACTCTAAACCTGAAAAGATCCTCATTGTGAATTATTCATTTAATTCAACATTAAGTAAGGTTTCAGGTCGGGGCCTTATAGTTGGTATTAGAGGTTGGTTTAGACAACTTTAGGGATTAGGAGTTTTTTTAGACACATGATTAGTCCCTATATCTATTATTTCAGTTACATCCTTGTTTTATAACTTTTTTTAGTTCAAGTAAAGTCGGTTACGAATGGAAGGAGAAGGATCTCAACGACATTCCTATCTCTTCCTGATGACATGCTTGCAATAATTATTGCAAATTCATGTTCGGATGATTGTAAAACATTTTTTAGCATACAACTCACTTGCAAGCAATTTTTTGAGATATCAAACACCTCCACTATACCTCGTTATCATCATGGATCATGGGTTGTAATTAGACAAATACTATTTTCACCATATTCTCATATTTTCAAGAAAGGTAAATATTATCAAGGTATTTTCAAATATTTTACCTTATCACAAGAATTTGAAACATATTATGATTTTAAAAATGGTGCTGACGAAGGAGACCCTTGCGCAACCTATTTATATTTGATTTTAAAATATATTCTCTCAGCACATACTTATGGTATTTTAAAAGGACCAATAATATAAAGTTTCATCTAAAATTCTGTCCGACTATTTTATAAAAATCATGTTTTATCAGATGTTTTGGAATTATATGTCATACATGATTATTTTCCAAAACTGTTTTTCTGTTAACACCCATATGACCCATGTTGTACAAGGTGTATTTGGATGGAGGAAGAAAATTATTTTCAAGGATCTCTAAATCATTGTTGTAATGCATGGGGCTTCTACCTACGTGAGCAAGATGACGATGAAACCGAGTGGACGCCATGATCAAGGTATGATGTTATTAATTTTGGGAATCGTTTTACTTTATCTTATGGTGTTGAAATAAGACTTCAAAAATTAAGATGTTGAGATTATAACAAATTTGGATGAAAATGAGAGGTATAAGAAAACTATTGAGGTTCAAACATGTTAGGGTTATTTTTGGAGTTTTATAAAAAGGACAACAGACAGACCGTGTGACAACTCGTCGCATCAGACAAAGCTGTGGGAATCGAACCCACAACCAATGTGCGACTGTTATTTATCACCTACCACTGGACTACGTGAAGTACACGGTTAGTATGACTTATTCATTTTAGTTAGATGATTTTATGAATTAAGATTAAGTTGATTTTGGGTTATCTATGGAAATTATTAACCTATCATAGAGGATATGTGATTAGGTTAATTACTTTTCAATATGAGACTTTAAGAGCAACTGAGGTTATTTGGAGACAAGTGTTAATTTGTACCTTGGAAGAAGATGTGATTAAATCCTTCAAATATTTGGGTTTCAATCTTATTTTGGTTTACTTTGAATAATTTTATGGAAAAATTGTTTATTGAATGGTATTTGTTGAACTTTGGGTATTGTTTGACAAATTTTGGAGATTAAGAATAGATTTTTTATCCTTTCTGGGTATTATCTGATCTCATACTAACCTTTTAGGTTTCAGTTTTGGTTAAGGTCTAAATACATGGGAATTATATAGTTCTCTTTTGTGGATTAGGTGATTCTCTAGTAGTTGATTATAGCTCTCTTAATGTAAACAAGTCTTCCTAAATACTCATAATTTGGTGAAAGTATGAGGTTGTGTAAGAAATCTAGTAAAATTTGAAAGTCAAAATGACAAGTAAGTATGTTTCCTTAAGATCAAAAATAAATTCCTCAATGAAAAGTAACTTAAAACAAAAATGTTGTCTATTAACTTTTCCTACGGGGGAATCGAATACCGTTTAACCCACCACAAGTATGTGATTTTCTTGTGCTTAACTTTCTCCTAAACATGTTTTCTATCACTATCCCTCAGAACATGACCCTTTTTTTCCTCCATATCCATGTTTTCCTATATGGAATCCTAGTATGGGTTTACTCGGGTTACCTTTGTACTTCTCTTTCCTTATTTTAAAGTGATTGTTTTACTAACTCTTGTTCTGATGTGGGATTTTCAATGAAGTTTCCAAGCCCAATTTTAAAATTGCGAGGACAAAATTCCCAAAAGGGGGGAAGGATGTAACACCCCAGGTAAATAAAGAATATGACATTTTCACATTTATCCATATTTGTGAATAAAATATTAATATTACTTTAAAGGGGACGCTATGCTCGATGGCGTACCCAATACGCAACAATGAGTTTCTTGGACATCTTACGTTGCACTCTAATAATAAAATAATATTATTTTAAATGGTAGTTAACGCCTAGCTGTTGTAATAGAGGGAATGAACAGAACTAACTAAAAAATTATTATATATGTTTGTCAAATATTTTAACTCTTTACAATAAATGTTAGAGGATTAAAAATGCAAATGAATCCAATTTTAAGCGTAAACATTCTAATATTCTTTAAAAGGTCCATTAATCGCCTTTTGATGGAGAACCTCTTTTGAATCCACTTTTTGAAAATTTTATGTGTTATATTTGACAAAATAAAACTCTTCTTTAGAATCGGGACATCAAAATTTACTTTGTGTAAATTTATTGTATTTTTCTGATAAAGTTCATTTTTAATGAATAGTAAAAAATGTTGTATTTTAATTCAAAACCTCTTTTTAATATAATTTATTTATATGATTATATTATCTTTTTAATTTGTTTTAAAGTTAAATAAGAATATATTTTTACCATTTAATCCAATAGTGGTCTTTGGAATTAATTTCACTTTGAAATTGGACTTAAACTAGTGTCAATCTTTTGATATATATTGTTTCATAAAAACACGCTATTTGTCATGACAGCAGGAATTAATTATTAAATTAATTAATGTAACTTATATGATTTTAATTTTGTAAAATAGACATCATTTTTTAATTCGGAATTTCAAATATTGCTTAGGGTGAAGTTTTTGTATTTTTCTGAAAAACTTCAATTTTTGATGAATAATGAAACCACTAAGTAGTACTTAAAAAACTGATTTTTCCTTTAAATAAAACATTACCACTTCTGTGTTTTGAATTTCAAAAATCCGACATACATTGTTGTCATTAGGAAGTAAAATTTGGTTCAATGGGATTAAAATAATTTTTTTGGAATAGTAACTTTTATGTTTTTAATCGCGATAAGAGGTAACTAGTGTAATTTAAGGTAAAAAAAATGTTTTAATAATATGAAATGAACTTGAAACATGTCCTACCCTTTTTGGATGTGTCATGTCCGACCACGACAATCCATGGGTCAACTTCGGGACCCCATGGAGCCTCTTTGGTTGGAAAATGTCATTAATACCTTTTTATTTAAAGTTAAAATTATAATGTCGCACACATGTGTTGTTTTACTAAAACAGTTTTTACATGGGGTTATATAAGTCATATTTTTGACTATAAATATTCTTTAGAAATATAAAAATATTTACTACATCATGTTATTTTTTTTATAATTTTTATACATTAAATAAATTAATTTATTTATGACACCGTGATGATGCAGTGATTACCTAAAAAATGAACGATTTAAATAAAATGAAAAGATAATGTAAAATCTAAGACCTAAACTTGTCAAAAACCTATTGGATGTGTGGATTTCGAACTATTATCACTTTATCCTAGAAATATATACTTTTTGGACCTTTAAAATCCGAAAATCATTTTATAATAAAGTAATATTTTATAACTTTCCAAAAGTGCCCCTCTTCTCCTCTTATAAAAGGCCCCCACCTCTACCACCTTACACACACCTCTAAAGCCTTTGGCTCGGCCAAGACCTGACCATTGCATCTCTTCACATCCCTCACTTAATAATTGAAGCCTCACTTTGGGCATAATCCTTTCCAAGGAAGCCTTTGAGCTTAAATCAAAGAGAGTTACCCATTTTAAAGGTAGTGTTTTCTCTTGTGTTGTTATGTTTTATTTTGCTTCTCCAACCCCCTAAACACTTTTTATTATTTATTTTGTAACAAAACCAGTATATTAAATATACTAGGATGTTTTTATATGAAGTATTAGAGGTACAATTACACACACCTTCATCTAATGGTTAAAGAACATACTATTTCTGTGGTTGGCGATTTTTTGCCTCACGAAACGATGATTGTTCAATATTCTTCTAACACCATTAAAGGTGGCCATTATGATGTCACTGTATTTTATATATGATATATATTTTATTTATTTTTACTATATTCTTATGTATTTTATATTTAATACATACGTTTATACTTTTCAAGTTGTGAAAATGCGATAATTTCATATGAGGAAGTGGGGACTACCGCCCCCTCAAGTGATGTGACTCGTTAATGCAATACATGGAATGTATAAAGAATGACATTAATGAACATATGTTACCTATATAACATATATATTATAATTGAATTATAATATATATATATATATATCCCATTTATTTTTAATTCCATTAATATGACAAAAAAATGAAATTAGCATTCATGCGTACGTACGGTCTACCGTCTCCATGAACGGTGCTTTTCATTTTTTATCTCCAAATGTTATGGAATTGTATAAAATGAATATGTAATGGATATATATAATATTTTAATCATTAATACTATTCTGTAAATGATTTACTTATAACTACATGGGCAATTATTTTCAAACAAGTTCATTTTTTTTACTCATGTACCAAACATTGGAAAAAACATCTAATATGAAATAACATTATTAAACAATTATTATAACATTATAATATGTGATATTAACTGAATAATAATATTTAAATGAGTTAATTAATCAATTATAAATTTAACAAATTTTATTATTCAATAATATAAAGAAACGAACAAGACAAGTCGGACTTGAGGTAAGGGATCTGACCTCTCGCTTTCTTTTCAAGTACCCTCTTTTATGTGATTTCATTTATTCTTCATTTTCTTATCTTGTAGGATGTTATTTTATATTAACCATACTGTAATTTGTATTTTTATATGATGAGATACCCCCTCTTACTCTCATCAATTCTTTTTTTTAGGATTTTTAAGTGGCGCTGTTAGGCTGTTGAGTTTTCGTAAGGGATTTTTCATCTCACTTTTATTCCCGTGAGATTTATGCTACATTTTACACCATTTCCTTTGAGTGGTATATTTACTGCTCATTATTCTACTCTTTTTGTAATATACTTTCGTTTCTGAGTATTTACATAAATGTTGTGTTGTCCTTCTTTCATGGGGTGTATGTTTTGAAAGATACCCAAGTCGGTAAGGGAACCTTTCACCCTCCTCTTTTTAAAAGACATCTTTTGTTATGTCTTTTAATTCACATACTATTAAGTTGGGATATGTTCTTCTATATACTTATTAATGTAAATTTTATGTCCAAGTGATGAGATACCCTTTTTATCTCTCATCAACTCCTTTTCTGAATTTTGAAGTGATGTCGTTAGTCTGTCGAATTTTTGCAAGGGAACTTCTTAACCCAATTTTGATTCTTTGGGATAAACTTGTACTCCTTGAATATGTCATTCTATGAATATGTTTGAATAACCTGTGATTATTTTATACTTAATATCCACTTATATTTGGTGTATTCGTTTGTCACACATAATTATATAACTGATTTATCCTTAATCCAAGGATACCGTCTTTGTAAGGGACTTCGTCTCAATCTCCATTCATTGAGGCATATTTTGTTTTATAGACAACTTTCTTTTATACGGTGCATAAATCCCTTTGACTTTTACGCTTATACAAAAGGAATCTTTTTTTATACGAAGCGTTTTACTAAATGAAAAAAGGAATATTTCTTTGTCATACGTATGCGGCGACAATGACTTCTCCGCCGTTGTGACCATTATTTGAGTTTTGGCTTCCTCTATAAGCCATACCTTTTTTTAAAATGAAAAATAAATACCATGTTATAATTTTCTTTTATTTTGGAATTGAAAATAGTTTTCAAAATGCTTTTATATCAACGGGTTGTATTGATATCTTGTGATTGAAAATTGGAAATGTTATGTTTCCTTTATGCATGTTTTATGTTATACGATTATGTTATGGTTCTTGGGCATTATTATGAAGACGGGTGGTTCTGTGATAAACTATGGGCGGGTGATCCAGATATAGCTCTCCAATGCATTGGGTTACGTGAAGGAGTTAAACGTTAAGGTTTCTCCGAAGAGATTTAGGGAATATACTGTGATGGGTATTCCAAATATAACCAAGAGGGTTACCCCCTTCGTAAGAATGTTATGAATGCCTGAAATTACCTTTATGACTTATTATTTCTATGATTTATTCGTGATTTTATTTGGTATGTTAAAATGCTTATGTTTTATGAGTAATGTATGATTTCATACATAAACTAATGTTTTCTTTTCGTACTTTTATATCCCTTACTGAACTTTTTATGCTCATCCCATGTTTTTGAAATGTTTTTCACAGGTCAAGGGAAAGGTGAATGATATGATGATAGTGTCAAGGATGTGTCAAGAAAGAAACCATGTTTTATTTTAAATATGTTTCCGTTTATGGGGAAAAACCAATACTATCTTTTATGTAACCACTTTGTTTAAATGTGGAAAGTAATTCATGATTTATGATCTAATTCTCAAAAACTCTAAACCTGAAAAGATCCTCAATGTGAATTATTCATTTAATTCAACATTATGTAAGGGTTAAGGCCGGGGCCTTGTAGCTTGTACATTTACATAGTGTTTTTTAGTGGCATGCATATTTACCTTTCCAGTTTTTGGGACATGGTTGTGTGTGTGTTCATACAGGTACTCAGGAAAATGCCTCTCGTTTGTTGGTTTATTCCTTAGATGCTATTATCCAACACATGGACTTTGGGAGGAGGGCTTGGGGGAGTCATGACACAGGCTCTAAGGGATGGGTTGTGACAAAGTGGTATCAAAGGTGGGTTGTTCTACCTCAAAGACCAGGAGTCTGTTGTTTTGGTTTTTGGGAAACAGTGTTAAATGATTTTAGTTCAACTTTCAGATTTGGGGAGTCCAGGTTTGGTGAAGTTTCCTATGTATCCACACACCAATACCTTGTATTCTACCTTTCAGCTCTATACAAAAAAATGTTGGTTACATGCATCATATAGGAATTGACTGTTTCCTTGTGTTATTCTTTAATTAAATTCAACTCACTATGTATAATCTATTGACATTGGTACATCATTATCTATTTCAGGATGACTTCACATAGACATCCATCTAGGATTCTAATGTGTGATTGTGAGGATTACCTACCTAGAAATAAGGAATCTATCCCGGGATCCTCCCTAGAGATGGCCCCACCAGGTGGTGTACCATTATTACCAACACCCATTGATTAGTAGTTACTGTTGGTGTTACCAGTAGAGGACACACACCAGATCAGTTCCTAACACGATTTCCATAGACAAATAACTCCCAATTTCATGAGATAGATAGATCCTCAGGTTGTTGAGGACTAGATGGAGGTGGTGAAGTGGGTATTCCTCTTAGTGAGGACACCACTTGACCAGATGGAAACTTTATCTATGAGCCTTATGTAAGGCTCAGTAGGGATATGGTGGAGTTTGACCATTCAGAATCACAATGATTTGACCCTCTCCTAGGCTAACTTCAAGCTGATTTTTCAAGAGGAGTTCTTCCTCGTGACCTTGTGCTCAGTTCACATACAGGAGTTGTTTCACCGACAACAAGGCATAATGTTAGTGGATGATTACTCTGTGAGGTTTACCAACCTCTCCTACTACACTACAAATATTGTACGAGACCCTTTCTTCAGGGCCCAGACATATGAGTAGGGACTCCTACAGGATATCAGGGGGTCGATGATTTCCCTCAGCATCACCACGCAGGCTAGAGTGATGGAGAGAGCTCTACTAGTAGAGAGCTTCCTCACATAGAAGGTACCGACACTGGGAGCTACCACCGGGTGACTTGTGGCTGATTCATACGTGGAGGGTAGGCAACAGTTGAAGCAAAGGTCCAAGCGGGGCAGACCATCCATAGGAAAACCCTAGGACTCTGGATCGATGGTGGGATGCTATCAGGGTAGCAGGAGTCAGCAGAGTATCATGATGTACTACTCGTGCGGCGGGTAGGGAAACATGGCTCGTGACTACCTGAAATGCCGCACAGATGATCAGCAGATGATCAAGGGACCGCCAGGGCATAAGAAGAGGTTCGAGCAAGGAGGTCCACAGGGAAGAGGATGTGGTAGAGGAGTAGGCTGAGAACTAGGTGGTTGGAGACAGTTTAAGGTACAACCAACACCACCCCCAGGTGGCCCACCACATCCTTAGGGAGCAGGTGTACTAGGTTAGACATAGATTCGGGGAGTGGAGGCCTATAACCATAGTGCTCTAGAGATTATTAGAGTTATGATCTGCATCTTCTACACCACATCTATAGTTCTTATAGACACAGGTATCAATCACTCTTTCTTTTCCATGGGCCTTATTTGAGGCTCAAAGAATTTGGTGGAGCTGTTGGCTTGATCCTTATGATTAAAGACTCTTAGAGGAGGGGATTCTACAATTACACACTAGTGAGAGAAGTGTGAGATTACTCTTGGAGGCAAGATATTTGGCTGATATCTCTTAGTAGCGGTGTCGAGGCCTTATGATATCATCTTGGGTATGGAATGGTTATCCAAAATTCATTCTCAAATCGACTGTATTAGGTGTAGAGTGCGTTTTTTTCATGATTATGGGACCATGTTTTCCTTCGCTGTTGAGAAGGGAAATCTTATAGCATAGGACAGACGTTCTCAAGGAGGGTGTAGCCGATAACTCACCAGTTGGCTAGCCTCAACCTTGTGCGGTGGACGAGAGTAGTCCAAGCTTTTTATAGTGGTGTAATAGTATTAATACGTCCTTCTAGATGCTTTTTCAGGACTACCTTCTCATAGGTAGGTAGACTTATGAATTGATATATACCCTAGGACAACACTGATATCCATAGCGGCATATTGGATGGCTCCCACTGAGCTTCATGAGTTGAGGGTACATCTAAATTACTTGTATGATAAGGGCTTCTTGAGGCCTAGTGTTTCACCATGGGCAACCCAGTGTTGTTTTCCAAGAAGGAAAATGGATGCTTGAGGCTATTCATGGACTTCCAATTCCTAAACCAGGTGACCGTGAAGAAAAATTATCTACTGTCGAGGATTGAAGACATATTTTTGTACTTAGTATCATAAGAGGAGCATGATACACACCTTTGGATAGTCCTAGATAGGCTCCAAGAGCACCATATTTATGGGAAGCTCTCAAAGTTCCAGTTCTGGATTCGGGAGGTCCACTTTCTAGGACATTTTATCTCGGAGGCTTGAGTTGCAGTTGATCTGGTGAGGATAGAGGAAGTGCTGGCTTGGGATCCATCCATGAGTGTGACTGAGGGGCGTAGTTTTTTGGGATTGCCTACATACTACTGGAGGTTTGTGCCTTACTTTTCGAGAGTATAAACACCCATATCGGATTTTAAATGGGAGGAAAAACCCTTAATGTGGATGGAGATGTGCTAGAAGAGTTTACAGGAGTGGAGGTGGAGATTGAAGAGTGCCCCCATCTTGAGACTACTAGGGATGGGAATTAGTTATGTAGTTTTTTATGATGCATCGGCGACTATACTTGGTTGTGTTCTGATGCAGGAGTGAGTAGTAATCACCTACAGTTTACAATAGTCAAGGTAAAATGATCAGAACTATGCGACCCATGAATTGGAGTTAGCAACAGTGGTCTTTTCTCTGAATATTTGGAAATATTACTTGATGGGTGAATGGTTTACTGTCTACTATAACCAAAAAACTCACAAGAATATATTCTCCCAAAAGGACCTGAACTTGAGGCAGTGGCGATGGCTTGAGTTCCTATAGGACTATGAATTTGAGATAGTCTATACTCTTGGAAAGGAGAATGAAGTTGAAGATGCACTCAGTAGGAGGTCTGGTTTGCAGTTTATGAGTGAGGCGATGGAGCAACTATCCAAGATTTAGATATTCTTTATGGATGGTTTTGGAGCATCTTATCTTCAGTCGATGGCTATCACTCCCCCTCTCTTACAACAAGTTTGGGAGGTACAGCTGTTGGATGTTGACTACGAGGCCTGATGTGCTCAGTTTTCCTCAATATAGGTTCATGATATATTTTTGATAGGTGGGGAGCATGTAATCCTTTTCAAAGGATGCACAGTAGTACCAGTGGCATTGTGAGAGAATATTATTTAGGGATTCCCTTACCTACCCTTTGGTGGTACATCCTGTAGTGGCGAATATGTACTAGGATCTCTGAAGTCAGTAATGGTGGCTAGGAATAAAGAAAGTTATGGCTGAGTTCGTTTCACAATTCCTCACTTGTCATCACGTTAAGGCTGAGTATCATGTTATAGTAGGCTTTGCACAGCCACTTAAGGTACTAGAGTGTAATTGGGATGGTATCTCAATGGACTTCATGATAGGATTACCACGCATGTCCAAGGGGCAAGATTCTTTCTGTATGATGGATGATCGACTCAACAAGTTGAATCACTTCCTACCCATCCAGAAGCAAGGATCGAGAGATAGAATGGGATGCCTCTATGTTTAAGAGATAGTGCAGCTTCATGGAGTACCGTTGACGATCATCTCAGACCAATATGCTCGCTTCACATCCTGTATATGGAAGGGATTATAGGAGTCATTCGGGACTCATATTCTCTAGAGCCCAGCCTTTCACCTACCGAAGGATGGTAGATGGAGTAGACCATATAGAACTTGGGGGACATGATTTGTTCTTATGTCCTTGATTTTGGTTGTAGTTAAGAGGACCACCTTCCACTAGTGGAGTTTTCATACAACAATAGCTATCACTCCACTATTGGCATGGAACCATTTGAGGATTCATATGGGTAGCCTTGCAGATTACATATATATTGGATAGAACCATGGGAGTCAGCACTCATGGGTCCCGAGTTGGTACAAGCTACCACTAAGAATGTACAGATCAACTAGGACCAGATGAGTACTGCACAGATATGGATGAAATCTTATGTTGATAGGAGACGGAGGCCTTTGGAGTTCGAGTAGGGAGACAATGTGTTCCATTGGGTCTCATCCCAATGGGGATTGTGAAGATTTGGTTGGGGCATCAAGTTATCTCTGAGAATTATAAACCCTTTCCAGATTATGATTAGAGTTGGAGAGGTGGCGTGATGCTTAGATCTTCACCCATATATGCACTGGGTGCATGATGTTTTTCATGTTTTTCAACTAAGGAAGTACGTGCATGATCCATAAAATGTCATCGACTGGGGTGAGCTAGACATTGATGATGGAGTGATGTTTGTGGAGTTCCCAGTGGAGATAGAGTATCTTTAGGAGTAGGTCCTTAGTGAGTAGTCTATTCCTCTAGTTCACATTTGGTGGTAGCATGGGAAACTCCAGGAGAGAATAAGGGAGCGGAAGGCTTAGATTCATTCCCAGCACCCCCATTTGTTTGTTTATCGTTATTTTGTCTTATAGGGATATGAATCCCTAAAATTGTGGGTAATGTAATGTCCCATAAATTCCATGTAATTTTTTTTCAAAATTATATGGGATTATTTTGAGACCAGACGCTCAGATGGCACCAGATTCCAAGGGTCAGTGATCCTAGAATATAATTTAAAAAAAAATAGCTCATTTAAATAAACGTGCAAGAGGGTTTTTCTAACATTTAAACCAGATATCGAATAAAAAATCTCAGGGCACTGTTGAACTAAAAATGGAAAGATTAACCTAGAAAGGACCTAACTTTGACTGCATGGGTCAACTAGAAAAGATAATTTTCAGACCTTTTAGAAGAAAAATAAATTAAATTAAAAAGTTATTTTATTTTTGTTTCCTCACCGTTGAGCGGTGGAATGCCAGCACTGTGGTGCAGCGATGAGGCGACGATGAAACTCATTAAATGAATCCCATTAATGAGGCTATTTAACTAAATCGTAACAGAGAGGCTATTTCAGAAATGAAACAACATAATAGAAACATTGCGACACATTTCTCTTTTAATGAGATAACGGGTTAGAGAAACAGTTTGAGATCTGGGAATTTCTCTGATGAATATACGGTGAGGAATCCTCTCCAATGATGAATGATGAACACATTATCCTTCCACCCTTCGAAGGATCACTAGCAATGTGGTTGAAGGATCAATAATGGAGAAAAAAATGTGTGAAACCCTGATCTTCCCCAACCAATATCTATCCGAGTTAGGGGTTACTTTTTAAAGTTTTAATTCCCTATTCCTTATTCTGAAACAATGAACATGGATCAACTCATGAATAGGTTGATTCATAGATCTATTATTCTTGTGGGAGGGATCTTATTCTCAAGGTTTTGTATCGGTATAAATTTTTATAGAATCATAATATTATCACCCCATTTTTTAAATAAACTCTAACATTTAGGGTCCATGCCGACAAGAAAAAAGCCTGAGCCCCTATGAATTTATGTGTTTTTGTGTGTTATTAATTTTCACAACTTCGGATTGACATTAAGGATTTTTCAAGGCCATTGTATGAGATATGGCACGTCATGGAGGTCGGAGGCACAAATGGTCTAAAGAACGGACCACCGGAGTGGACCCAGTGGTCCGTGGAACATCCTGCCAATGGAGGCGATGGCCACTGTGGGTGGGTGGTAGCACACCATGACAGTGCACCAAGGCAGGCTTTGGCTGGCTTGGGTCGTAGCAGGGAGGTAGGAGCCGATAGCAATGGGCTAGCGGCTGGCGGCCAGGGATGTGGCCACCCAGCCACATTAGTGAAGTGGGTTGTGGTGTGGAACGCGGTATAGCGGGGACCATGTGCAGGAAAAGGGGGAAGCTAGCATAGCCAGCCACAACGTACACAAACTGGAAGCCACCTAGAGTTATTTCTAGATGAGATCATCTCACACAGTGGGCCAGTCTAGGGGCTCGAACTGGGATGCTGAACAGCCCGGGCTGGAATTAATTCAGCTAGATTTTTCGGGTCGGGTCGGTGGAATAAAGCGGGGCCACTAGGTGGCCCGGACTGGAAATAGACAGGCCCGCTGGTTGCAGATCGGGCCAAACAGAACTGGGTCGTTGGGCGACCCAACAGGCAAGACCCCCAGGCGAACCGGGCCGTTTCTAGCTTGGCCCAATGGGCGTGGTCCAATGGCTAGGTCGGACCAAGATAGCCTAGACCCGAACTGGTTCAGGGTGGGTCAGTCGAACCGTGCCGGGGCATGCGGGGCCCCTAGGCTAGATTAGTTCGACTGGGTTAGACCAGGCCCAGACACAACCATCCCCCATTCACTAAAATGTCAATATCTTTTAGATTGAGTGTCTATTTAATTAGTCGTTTGGGAATTTGGAACCCTCGCGAAGAGGTGGTTCTTTTTGCATGATCTAAGTCATATTTGATGGAATTTTAAATGAGATGAATGGATTGAGTATTGGATTCTATCGGAATCAAGCATGCTACGTGTGTAAATACGACCGCGGGATGAGACCCAAAGACTGCGGAAGAGCAGGCCCAAGTGACCATATAGGCCTAGAAGACAAGATACCTTGTGTGGATTAGCTCCAAGAGGCCCTTTGTGTATCAGATCTAAGAAACCCTATGTGGATCAGCTACAGGAGACCCTATATGAATCAGCTACAAGAAACCCTGTGTGGATCAGATCCAAGCAACCCTATGTGGATCTACAACAATTAGAACTGTGTGGACCATCTTTGATGTCCTAAGTGGGAAGGGTCCCCGTGTAACCCAAAAGACCCACAGTACTCATCAGGGATGAGTACCTCAGTAGTCCAAGGTGTAGTCTTGCTTCTGTACTTTAGATTATACCTATGTGAGATGTCTTTCTTCAGGATCATGCTTCGTGGTTTGCCTTGTGGATTACTTTATGGTCATTCCTTTTTGGTTTGGGGTTCCTACTGAGTATTTTGTTACCTACCCCTACACAGGATTCGCTCGTACATGTTTTGTCTGGTCTAGATGATTTCCACCTTGATAGAGGACTTGGTGGGGAGGGCCCTGTGGTACCCAGTGAGATCAGTAAAGTGGGGAATACTTCTAATGATTTCATCAGCTACTCTACACTTACCCATCATGTGTGGTTTTCATCAGATTACTTTCTTATATATCTTTTTTACTTTCCAATTTTCAATGTTTCCTTTTTGGGGTTTGTATTCTGGCCCATTTGAACTATAGCTTGTACCTATACTCAGTGGTTTTTTAGTCGAATGCATGTTTAGCTTTCCATTTTTTGGGACAGGGTTTTATGTGAGTGCGTATAGTTACTCAGAAAAATGTCACCTGTTTATTGGTTGATGCCTTCGGTGCTAGTCTCCAACCCCTAGCCTTTGGGAGGCAGGCTTGGGGGATTCATGGCATGAGCCTCAGGGGATGGGTCGTGACATACAATAAATGGAACAAAATTTAAGAAGGCCAAAAAAAATATCCCAACTAGCATCGCAAGCCTCAACACAGTCTCTTTCGCCCCTTCTCCTAATCAGAAATCAAGAACTTGTGTCAGTGTGCTTTACCTTTTCCACTAATGCAATTATATAGTCTATTTGGGTCCTTAGAGGTGGAATGAATAGGGTGTGAGATATAATCCATGTAGGAAACCACCAAATTTTAAGTTCCAACAATTTGGTGAATATATATAATAAAAATGTTTTGTTTATAATGTAATGAGAAATGAATTATTGAATATGGCATCCTACCTTTTTATTACATAACTTCTCATTACATTTTACATATAGAGGATCTTTAAAGTCTAGTGTCTTGGAAATCAGGGACATAAAACATGATAACAACATAAAACATTATTTTAATCCTCTTATAAGGATTTATGACAAGTTCATCCTATGTAAAATTACTTCATATCATATCATGTAGGCATTCATCAAGGATAATGGTGAGCAGAAGGCCCAATAAGGGTAAACAAGGGAATCAGTTTACTTGTGTAAACAATGAGTACTTAAATAAAAACATAAAGACATGAGCAATGAAAGTATAGGAATATCATAATGCAAATAACTTGGAACATAACTTGAATATATGGCTACAAAATTTTATTTATAAATTCATTAACATATCACCAAGGTCCATCTCCATGGTGTCATAAAAATTACCAAGGTTATTCACCAAGGTATCGTGAAACTTGTCATCTCTAGAGATTAATTATTTACCCAATGCATTAGAGAAATATCAGGACGAACCATTAATATGTATTTAAATTCATTTGATCCACATAGATCATAATCAAACATTTCATAAATAACCCATAGAGAATAAAAGAAATGGGTTTCATTTCAAAATCATGAAATTTTAAAAAGTACTTAAAAACTTGATTGTTATGTCATTTATAACCCATGGAAATGGAGTGAGGGTTGATGCGGTTGTAGGTCGTCACAGCCCTCAAAATTACATTTATTAACCTACACTAGTACAGTGGTGCAGGGTCGAACCACAGAGAAGGCAGACGAAAATTCTAAGGTTTTTAAACTAAAAACCTCACTATTGTCAGCAGTGAGGTAGGCATTTTTTTCTACTTTTCATTTTTTTAATGTTTTTTTTATTTATTTTTTATTACGTAGTATGAAACATGTTTTGTAATTTCACTATTACCTATACTGGAAACAATACACAAAAAACAAAACAGTTAAAACTAAAAATAACTAATGAAGGGAACAGGAGTGCTGAGGGTAGATCAAAAGTTTCTCGAGAGATTAGAACACCACTGGATTAAAATGAATGGTCCTCATTTGATTAAAATCACACCTTAAAAATTAGTTGTTAACTCTTCCTCCCCAGAATAAATAAAACTCTGTAATATAGTTTTCAAAGTTCACCACTTCAACAACCACATACAGCAAATTGCTTAAAAGATGTCAACAGAAAAGTACCTCACCGATAGTTTCTGTTGTTTCAGAATTGAATGTTTTATGGACTGTCTCAATGATCGATCATGACAAAAGATCACTGATTTAGAATTAAGTTATTGAAGGTGTTAATTCAATTTTTATGCTAAAGAACCTGATTCAATCTCACCGAAAGAATCAGATTCTCATTTAAGAGATTAATTGAAGATAAAAGTTTCAGCTGATAAGTCTCCAAACTCTCAAGCAAAAGAAATTAAGATAAGATAATTGGAAACATATTGGTAGCAAGTACAATTTAAAACATATAAAAATAGAGGAAGACAGATCCTCCCTCTGAGAATGAAGATCGTGTACTACTGCTTAGCTCCTGCTACTCCAAGTCTCCAGTATCGCACTTGGTGTCTCCCGGGAGTTCTGCTCTCGTATTGTCTGGAGTGGAATGTCGAATGAGTGTCCCCCAATTTTTCTGCTTGCTCTGATTAAAATACCATCTGTCATCTGCTACCTGTCACTTCATGTCTTCCACAGACTTCATGTTTTCCGCACGAGCACACCGCACAGGTGCTTTTTTTCCACGACAGGCACGTCGCGTGAGTTTTTCCTTCGTAAATAACTCCGGATGAGTTAGTTTCACTTACCTGGACGTAAAATTGACTCCTGAATGAACCTACAAAATAAAATAAAATAGAAAAATACATAAAAGAGTTGCAAAGAGAAATAATTAATTTTTAAGTAAATTGTCATATTACTCGTTACAAATTATCTTTAGTTAATTAATAATTACTTACTTAACAAAACTAAGGTAAAACACAAGTTATTAAAAAGCTATTAATTTAACTATGTTTATAAATAATATTACTAAGTTATTAATTTTATTATGTTTAAACTAAGTTATTAAAAGTAAATAAATCATTAAGAATATATTTTAGATTATGTTGATAATTTAGTTATTACTATTAAAAAGATTAAATTGTTGGATTAATAAATTAATTAGTTAATTTTAAATTGGTAATTAAATTTACTACTTAAGTTTTAAGTATTTAAATTAATAAGTATATTTTATAGTTTATTAATTATATAAATCGTACTATAATAAATTAATTTATTATTATCATTTATTATTAAGTTAGTTTTATATTTTAATTTATAAATAATCTATGTATTAATATAATTATAACTTTTATAAATTCTAATTAATTCATTTGACTAAATAAGTTAGAAAAATTCACTTTACTTTAATTTCATTCTTTTTTTTCTTTTGCTTTTGCTTTTTTAATTTACTTTATTTATACTTTACTTTTCTCCTTTTTGTTTTACTTTTATTTTATTATTCTTTATTATCTATTTTTGTTATCTTTCACTTCAATCCCCTCCCCCAACATTCGGCGCACAGGGGAGGGTTCCTTCCTCCAAGTGGGGCCGGCTCTTCTCCCTCGCGGCGGCACAAGAAGGTGCAGCATGATCTCCTTGCAACGGCGGACCACCTTCACTCTAGCGATTCCGGCGGTTCCTCGCTCCAGCACTACTTTCGGCCTCCACCAGCCCAGGCGGCGGACTATAGTGGTGCAGAAAAATTGGATCTCCTTGGCTTCAAGCAGGGTAGCGGCGGCGAACTTCCTTCAGCGGTGGACAGCGGTCTTCAGACAGTGCGGCGAGCCTGGATTTAGAGTTCTAAGATTTAGGGTTTGTTAAGGATTGAAAATTGATGAAATGTGGTTTGGTTGGTGTGAGGAGAAATCGGATAACGGTGAAGAAGTAAA
The DNA here is from genome assembly GCA_963277665.1 of Viscum album. NCBI lineage: Eukaryota > Viridiplantae > Streptophyta > Magnoliopsida > Santalales > Viscaceae > Viscum > Viscum album. Next base: position 2,010,978,013 of record OY728135.1, read on the forward strand.
AGATGGGTAACAGTGAGGTTTAGAAATGGGGCGATAATGATGAGGAAAAATTATAAAATTTTCTAACGATGAGGAATGAAGAGGGGTAACAGTGAGGTAATGAAAACAGGGTAACGGTGAGGTAATGCGGCGCAGGGTCACCGATAGAATAGAATAGATAGTCACCGGTATATTAAAATCATAAGGTCACCATTACAAATAAATAGAAGCCTACCGTTACGTGATAAAAATAAAATCTCACCGGTACTGCAAAGAGTCACCGTTACAAATAAAAGAAAAGGTTACCGCTATGGTGAAATAAAGAGAGCAGGCACGCAGGTCACCGATAGAATAAAATAGATAGTCACCGGTATATTAAAATGAGGGTTACCGGTATGAATGAGATTAAAGAACTCACGGTGACCTTGGAAAATTTAAAACGCATGAATTAAACTTAAAATTAAAACTCAAAATAAACTAAATAAAAGATTGAAAATAATTAATTAAAGAGAAAAATAAACACCATTAATTTAAAACAGGATTTTTATTAAACTTAAAAACGTTGGAATTATAATAAAAAGTATTAGTTGATAACAATTAAATTAATAAACTTGATAATTGATAAGCTAAAATAATAAAAGAGTTTAATAACTATATAAATTAATTAATTTCAAGGTAGTGGCGAATGATAATGTTAGCATCAGTGACCGAAATAAGTCACCGCAAACAATAGTCTACCTCACCGGTAGACTTAAATCAGAATTTGGTAACTTAATAAATAATCTGCATACATAAAATAATATAATTAATTCTCAATAACTCTTAATTAATTAATTGATTTACTAATTGAACACATATATTTAAGAAGCGAACTATTAAATTTAATTAAAAACACAAATTATTTACATAAATGACTATAACGTGATTAAACACATAAAATAATAAAATTAACCTATTCTAATGTAACTTAATTGAAAGATTAATTAATAAAATAAAGTATAAGTTAATTAAATATGATTATGTAGATTAAATAATTGTTTAAATAGATATTAACTATTATAAAGTTAAGAATATTTATAATAAACCACACTAAAAACTCACCGCTAAAAGGCTCACTGGTAGAATTTAAAGGCTACCGTTAGGACAAAAAGGGTAACTGTGACAAAGGTCACTGTTAAGGTAATTGGGTAATGGTGACGAAGGTCACCGTTAAGGTAAAATTGGAGCGGTAACCTGACTAACGTTAATCTGGTTACCGATAGTGAACAATTTTAAATTAAAAAGTAAATTATTTAACAAATTAATTAATTAATAAAAATGAAAATTTTATATTAAATGAATAGATTAAAATTAATTATAATAATTGATACTTAGTTATATTAAAAATAAATAAAGAATAAATTTATTATTTTAAAGACTAAAATTACAAAAAAAAATGTATAATTAAAAAATTTAATTATAAAAATAAAAAAGTGCATTTATTTATTAAAAACAGTTAAAATAATTAAATAAATTTTATAAAAATTAATAAAAAATGTGGCAAACTGAGTAAAAATAATGCCACATCAAGGGTTATATGTATGTCGATTACAAAATCAAATAGATAAATTATATGAATTGATTAATACACCTGGAAATGAAAATAGATTTGGGTATTCTCATAAATAATACAATATAATTTCTTGATAAAAAGAGAGATTTTGAGACGAAACTTCTGCAGCATAACGGCTATATAACATGGTTTTTGAAAATAATAAAAAGAGAGGGTACAAGGGTGACCCACTCTTAAATAACTCATATTACAATATAAATACTGAATAAAATGGATATAATAACATGTTATGTATATTTGAATGACATACCACATGAAAAGGAAACTTGAAATGAAAGAGAAAATGCAATTTCTTTTACGAAAAATTTGTCAACCTAACGGCGTCACTTAAAAATTAAGAAAACAAATTGATGAGAGTAGAAAGGGTCTCTCAAAAATTATACATGAAATAGACAGTAATGAGAACATATGATAACATACCCTCAACATAAAGAGATGTAAACTAGAAGACACAACATAAAGGAAGTCACGACTTTAAAAGAAGAGGGTGAAAGGATCCCTTACCTTGAAGAGTAACTTCGAAAGCATGAAGTTCGGGACCTTGGTAGGCTTGAGAGAACATTGAGAGGACTCCTTGGGAGGTAAAAAGACCATAACTTCGTTGGGGAGGATTTGGGAGTGAAATGAAATAGGGAAAGGCTTGGTATTTATAGGATAAGTGAGGGAACAAATCATTAATTGCCAAGGGACACCTCATCGGTGGTATTGGAAAAACCATGGTCTTGCCCATGGTATTTTACCATGTTATTGGCCACTTGGGACACCTCATACCTTGTATTACTATTCATAAGTTGACCATAATTATTGCATATTTATTATATCCTTAATGATGTCATTAAACACACGAAACTAGAAACTGTATTTTCACTATTCACTGAAAATTCAACTTTTTCAGAAAAATCCACAAAAATCCACAAAAATAACCTTAACTTAATATTGATGTCGTGAATTCAAAAATGAAATCAATTTTATAAAAATATTTTTATAAATATTTTGAATTTAATTTTTAAATAAAAAACACTATTCTCCCAAAAAAACAAATACATAACCAATAATTTCTGAAACAGTTATTTAATTATTTTATTGAATCACATTACTTAATCAAGGGACTAAATCATATTAATACTTTCTTAAGTGAGGTTACTTAATCCATTTGGTCACATTACTAATCATAAGAGTAAAATAATTATTCATAATTTATTATTCAACAAAAATTAAGTTGATCTTATTATACCCTAAATTTCTTACTGAACACAACTATAGAAGACCATTTTTTGAAAATCATTACACATTATTAATTATTTAAGGTTTACATAAATATTTTAAAATATCCTTTTTAAAATAATTCATCAATAATATACATCCTATATTTATCCGTACATTTGAAAATTCACAAACTTCACAATAAGAAGAAATAAAAAATTTATTTATATCAATGGATTACATAAAGCATCTAAGGTCTCATTACATAGCCCCTTATAACATCAGCATAGGACCTAAGTGTAAGGTGTGCTAAGGTGATAGAATCTTGGGGTGGCTTGGCCAACATTTCCCAGGTGGTGATTTCTATCAGCTTGAACTTCTCCCAAAGGAGATTTTGTTCCAACTTCACACGAAGAATTTCGGATTGGGTTTGGTCCATAGAAAAGCCTAGTGGTGCTACCTCCTTCCCAAGTTCCATCAGAAGGGATTTTATCGGCCCGAGACTACTGAATGAGGCCATCGAATCTTCTTTATGTATTAATTAACCAAGATCACTTGTATTTATAGACAACAATGGCAACATTTAGTTTCCAACGATCATATAACAGTCAAACCCAACGGTCTCATTTTAATTAAACTCATTTTATTAAATGAAATAGTTTTTTTGAGTATAAAATAAAATAACACACAGAAATAGGAATCTGAAATTATTAAAAAGTTTAGGTTGTTACATTCTTCCCCCCTTAATAAATTTCAACCCCGAAATTTTTAACACATACCCTCAGAAGAGAAAAGGTTTTGGTAATTCTGCCTCATAGAATCCTCTGGTTCCCACATGTATTCTTCATATTTGTGGTTCCTCTACAACACCTTAACAAAGTGGGTAGTCTTTTTACGTAGAAACTTGTCTCTACGATCCAAGATCTCCACCGACTGCTCCTCATAAGAGAGGTCGTGTTCCAGTTGTACCACCTATGGGTTTAGTACATGTGAAGGGTCAAGTATATACTTCCTCAAGATGGATATATGGAAGACATCATGAACTTGTGCTAGATTTGGAGGAAGTGCAAGCCGATAGGCCACTACTCCCACGTGATTAGGATTTCATAGGGGCCAATGTACCTAGGGATAAGCTTCCCTTTCTTCCCAAACCTCAGGACTCTCTTCCAAGTTGATATTCAAATAAAAGACCTTGTCACCGACATCAAACTCCAAGTCCCTTCTACAGTTGTCGGCATAACTATTTTTCTGACTCTAAGCAGCCTTAATGTGTTGTTGTATGGCATGGACTTTTTTTGTCATCTCTTGCACAATATCATCCCAAGAAGCTTTCTTTCACCAAATTCATCCCAACAAGAAGGAGTTCTACAATGCTTCCCATATAGAGCTTCATAGGGTACCATTCGAATGATCGAGTGGAAGCTGTTGTTGTAAGAGAACTCAACTAAAAGGATGTGTTGATCCCATCCACCATTAAATTCCATTGAGCATGTTCTCAACATGTCCTCGAGTGTTTGAGTAGTCCTTTCGGATTTTCCATCAATTTGGGGGTGATAGGCCGTACTGAAATTCAATTTAGTGCTCAGAGCATGTTGAAGAATTCCCCAGAATTTTGATGTGAACCTTGGATCATGATCAGATATGATAGAAAGTGGAACTCCATGTAGCCTTACCACTTTCTTCATGTAAATCCTGGCAAGTTGATCAAGAGATAAATCTTCCCTGATAGAGATAAAATGGGCAGTCTTGGTGAGATGATCCACAATAACCCATATTGCATTGTTTCCTTTGGAAGTTCTCGGGAGACCAGTGACAAATTCCATAGTGATATTGTCCCACTTCCATGCTAGTATGGGTAGTGGATACAACACCCCTTTAGGAAGTTGTCATTATTCCTTCACTTCCTGACATACCAGGCACCTTTAAGTGTAGTCAGCAATCTCCCTTTTCAAATTATCCCACCAATTATGATCACGAAGGTCCCTATACATTTTTGTGCTTCCAGGATGTATAGAGAAAGTAGAGCTATGAGCTCCATCAATCATATCCTTCTTTTTTTCCAGAATATATGGAACACATAGTCTTGTATGAAATTTCAGTACACCTTCTTGATCAAAATTGAACTCAGGAGACTTCCCATCCTTTTTAACCTCAAACTTCTTCTGTAATAAAGGATCTTCTTTCCGAGCTATCTTGATTTTCTCTAGTAATGATGGTTGAGAAATAATTTGGGTTAGGGTTGATGATTTCCCTTCCCTTATAATTCCCATGTCCAGCTTTACTAGGTCATTAATCAAAGGATCTATTTGAATCCACATCATGGAAAGAAAAACTGGGTCTTTCTTACTTAATGCATTAGCGACTTTGTTTGCTCTTCCGGGATGATAATAAATTGAACAATCATAGTCTTTAAGAAGCTCTAACCATCTCCTTTATCTCATGGTCAATTCCTTTTGTATGAAAATATACTTCAAACTTTGATGGTCTATGTATATATCACATTTCTCCCCATAAAGATAATTCCTCCATATCTTCAGAGAGAAAATGGCTGCAGCCAACTCCATATCATGTGTAGGATAATTCTGCTCATGAGTCTTCAACTTTCAAGATGCATAAGTAATGAACTTGTCATTTTTCATGAGGACACACCCAAGACCTTTCAAAGATGCATCGCTAAAAATAATGAATCCTTCTCCACTTAAGGGAAGAGTTAACACAGGTGCAGTAACCAATATCTTCTTCAGCTCTTGGAAACATTCCTCACACTCCTTTGTCTAGATGAAATTGACCCCTTTTGGAGTTAACTTGGTTAATGGATTAGAAATTTGTGAAAAGTTTTTCACAAACCTCCTATAATACTCTGATAATCCAAGAAAACTAAAAATATCAGTTATTGTTGTAGGTTGAGGCCACTCCTCTACAACTTTTGTCTTCGTATGATCAACTGTGATTTCTTCATTGGTTAAAATGTGCCCCAAGAAAGCAACTGGTTGTAACCAAAATTCACATTTTCTGAACTTCCCAAAAATCCTAACCTTCCGTAGAGTTTTCAAAATAACCCTTAGATTATTTTCATGCTCCTCGCAACTTTTGGAATATATCAAAATATCATCAATAAAAACTACCACAAAGTTATCAAGGTAGTCCTTAAAGAATCTATTCATCAAATCCATAAAAATAGAAGGTGCATTAGTTAGTCTGAAGGGAATAACAACGAACTAAAAATTCCCATATCTTTATTGGAAGGTAGTTTTTAGAATATCTTCTTTCTTCACCCTCAATTGATGATAAACAGAACGAAGATCAATATTAGAGAAGAATTGAGCTCCACGAAGGTGGTAAAATAAGTCATCAATTCTTGTAAGAGGGTATTTGTTCTTTACTGTGATCCCATTCAGTTCTATATAATCAATGCATATCTGCATTGATCCATCCTTCTTCTTCACAAATAGAACTGGTTCTCCCCATTGAGACACACTCGGTCAGATAAACCATTTCTCCAAAAGATATTGGAGTTTTTTATTTAATTATTCCAGTTCCACATTTTCTATCCTATATGGGGTCTTTGATATCGGATGAGATCCATGTTAGAGTTCAATGGAAAACTCTACCTCTCTTTCTAGGGGAGGTCCGGGTAACTCCTCAAGAAATACATCGATGTATTCCTGGATGATGGGGACATTTTCTATCCTTAAACTCTCATATCCTTCTTCTTCTTCACTGATCAACTCCATAAAGAAGGATATAGGGGGTTCTTTTAGAAAAATATCAGGTTGAGATATCCCTCCTTGGAGGATAATAGTAGGTTTTCCATTCAATAATACTGATATTTCCTTACTTCTACAATTGAACTTAGCATTATACTTTGAGATCCAGTCCATCCCTAGTATAATTTTGAATTCCAACATGGGAATGACTACTAGATTTGCAATAAGATTGTGCTCACTAAAGAAAATACTAGAGTTTCTAAACATTGATGATTCTTGGATAGTCCCACCTGGAGTCTTGACTGATAACTCAACTTTTATAAACTTGGGGGTGGAATCTAAATTCTTCGCAAACTTGGAGGAAGTAAAAAAATGCGTAGAACTAGAATCAAACAAATTATTTTCTATATTTTAAAGGAAAAAATAGTATCTACTACCACATCATTTGGAGCTTCAAATTCAGTAGTCGTGATAGCAAAAGAACGGCCTTGATCCCTTGGCCTTTACTGAGGCTGATGGTGGTTTCCCTCCACTGCCCTCATGTTTGGACAGTGGTTAGAAAAGTGTCCATGTTGTCCACACTTGAAGCACTGGACATCAGGTAGGGACTGCATCATCTTCCCTTTTTTGTTAGTGTTTGGAAGTTAATTTTCCACCTCAGTATGATAATTTCTCACAATGTGTCCATCTCTACCACACTTTTAGCACTTCCCACTCCTGAGCAGGTAGTTCCCCAAATGCTTCTTCTCACATTTATTACACATGGGACGTTGTACTTTCTTAACTTCTCTTCCTTGATCAAAGTTCCTCCCTAAGCTTGGATCCAATGATCTCTTCTTGTTGTTTGATTTATGAGACCACTGCATCTCACCAAACTCTAGCTTGACTTTCATCGCACTCCACACAATCTCCTTGTAGCTATCATAGTCTTGGTTAGCTATATTCTTCAGAAGATGTGGTCTCATTCCACCAAATAATCGATCAACCTTACTATTTGGATAGATGACAAAGCTATAGGTATATCGTGAAAGTCTGGTGAAGTTCATCTCATATCTTCTGACAGATTTTTTCTCCTTATGCTTCAGCTCGGGAAACTCCTTCTCCATTATTGTTCTCATGGAATGAGGGAAATAATTACTAAAAAAGATCCCTTTAAACTCTTCCCATTCCATAGATTCATCCTCCAATCTTGTCATCATGTTTTTAATCAGTTCCCACCACTAATCAGCATCTCCTTCTAAGCGATAGATAGCCAGGGTGACCTTCTCTTGCTCTGAAGAGTGGAGCACTGAAAAGATCTTCTCAATAGAGCTAATCCACTGCTCAGCAATTAATGGGTCAGTCGATCCACTAAATATTGGTGGTCATTGACGCATAAATGACTTAACATAATGTTGTTCCCATCACGGTGAGATCGGTCTCTCAGCTTGATTCAAGTTATTTCCCATAACTTCAGTCATTTGGTTAATCATTCGCATGAATGTTTCCATTCCGGCTTCCATCGAAGGGCCATCAGCGCATGGTCCATTGCCGTCACCATTTGAAAGGTTCCTCCTATTGTCCGTCATTTTCTAAAAGAATAAATCCTTCGGGAGAAACTTATTTCATTTATTATTCTTTTAACTATAAAGTATTTAATGACTTAATACTTCTTTCTTAGACAATTACATTTCTCTATAATTCCTTCATAATGATTCATAAAAAGCTTAAGATTAACCAAACATATCCCCCATAAGTGTCGTAACCAAGAGTGCAGCAAGTCCTATTGTCGTGCACCAGTTCTCGCTCGATTCTAGCTCAAAGTAGTGTTTTCAGGTTTTACCCATATGTACATCTGTGCTAGAGCCTCTTCTACCAGCTCATATCCAGACAGGGATGTATTTGTTTGATAAACCACTTACTCAATACTCACCAAAATACAAGGAAGTTTTTCTATATTTAAACTTTCATATAGGGTTATTATAAAAAATTTCATACCTTAATTTCCATAAATAACTAAACCTCCCTTTGATACCAACTATTCCATCCCTCCTTTCTATTACATAACTTTTCATTACATTTTACATACAAAGGATCTTTAAAGTCTAGTGTCTTGGAAATCAGGGACATAAAACATGAAAACAACATAAAACATTATTCTAGTCATCTTGTAATGCTTAATCAAAATTTTATCATATGTACAATTACTGCAACTCATATCCTGGAGACATACATCATGGTAAAGGGTGAGCATAAGGCCAGTAAGGGTAAACAAGGGAAACACTTTACTTGTGTTAACAATAAGAATATGAATAAAAACATAAAGACATGAGAAATGGAAGTATAAGAATATCATAATGAAAATAACTTGGAACTTAAATTGAATATGTGGATACAAAATTTCATTTATACATTCATGAACATATCACCAAGGTCCATCCCCAAGGTGTCATAAAAATTACCAAAGTTATTCCCCAAGGTATTGTGAAACTTGTCATCTCTAGAGATTAATTCTTTGACCAATGCATTGGAGCGCTATCGGGGTGCACACTTAATATATATTTATATTATTATTATCCACATTTATGATAATAAAATATTCCATAAATAAACCATAGGGAATAAAAGAAATGGGTTTCATTGCAAAATCATGATGTTTTAAAAAGTACTTAAAAACTTGATCGTTATGTCATTTATAACCCATGGAAAGGGAGTGAGGGTTATATGTATGTAAATTATAGAATAAAATAGATAAATTATATTAATTGATGAATACCCCTGGAAATAAAAATAGATTTGGGTATTCTCAAAAATAATACAAGAGAATTTCTTGAGAAAAAGAGATAGATTTTGAGAAGAAGTTTCTGCAGCATAACGGCTATATAACATGGTTTTAGAAAATAATAAAAAGAGTGGGCACAAGGGTAACCCACTCATAAATAACTAATATTACCATATAAATATAGAATAACATGGAAATAAAAACAAGGTATCGATATTTTAATGACATACCACATGAAAATGAAACTTTAAAGGAAAGAGAAGATGTGATTTCTTTTACAAAAAATTCATCAGCCTAACGGCATCACATAAAAATTCAGAAAAAAAAATTGATGTTATCGGAAAGGATCTCTCAAAAATTAGACAAGATATTTACAACAATTAGAACATATGAGAACATACGCTCAACATAAATAGATGGAAACGAGAAGACACAACATAAATGAAGTCGCGACTTTAAGAGAGGAGGGTGAAAGGATCCATTACTTTGAAGAGTAACTTCGAAAGCCTAAAGGTCAGGAACTAGGGAGGCTTCAGGGCACATTGGGAGGACTCCTTGGGAGATAAAGTTACCAGAACTTCTTTGGGGAGGATTTGGGAGTTAAATGAATGAGCGAATGTCTTGGTATTTATAGGAGAAGTGAGGGAACAAATCATTAATTGCCAAGGGACACCTCATCGGTGGTATTGGAAAAACCATGGGCTTTCCCATGGTATTGGACACTTGGGACACCTCATACCTTTTCTTACTATTAATAAGTCAACCATAATTATTACATAATTATTAAATCCTTAATGATGTCATTAAACACCCGAAATTTAAAACAGTATTTTCACTATTCCCTGAAAATTCAACTTTTTTGGAAAAAATCCCCAAAAATCACCTTAACCTAATATCGGTGCTCTGAATTCAAAAATGAACTCAATTTTATAAAAAAAAAATTCTAAATATTTTCAATTTATTTTTTAAATAAAAAACACTATTCACACTAAAAAATAATACTTAACCAATAATTTATGAAACAGTTATTTACCTATTTTATTGAATCACATAACTTAATAAAGGTGCCTAAATTATATTAATACTTTATTAATTGAGGTTACTTAATCCATTTGGTCACATTACTAATCATAAGGGTAAAATCACTATTCATAATTTACTATTCACCAAAAAATTAGTTGATCTTATTAGACTCTAAAATGCTTACTGAACACAATGGTAGAGGACAACTTTTTGAAAATCATTACACATTATTAATTATTTAAGGTTTACATAAATATTTTAAAATATAATTTTTTTCAAAATTCATCAATAATATACATCCTATAATTATCCGGGCATTTGAAAATTCCCAAAAATCACCATAAGAAGAAATCACAATTTTATTTATCTCAAAGGATTATATAAAGTAGCTAAGGTCTTGTTACATATCCCCTTATAACACCAGCATATGAACCTAAGTGTAAGGTGTGCTAAGGTTATAAAATCGTGGGGCGGCTCAGCCAACATTGCTCGAGTGGTGATTTCTATCAGCTTGAACTTTTCTTGAAGGCGATTCTGTTCCAGCTTCACACGATGAAGTTCAGCTTGGGTTTGGTCCAGAGCAGATCCCAGTGGTTCTACCACTTTCCCAAGTTCCTTCATATGGGCTTCGATCGGCCTGAGACTATTAGATGAGGTCATCAAATCTTCTTTCTGTATTAATTAACCAAGATCACTTGTATTTATATACAACAGTCGCAAAATTTAGTTTCCAACGGTCATATTGACCTACGGTCGTATAATAGTCAAAACCCAATGGTGTCATTTTAATTATACTCAATTTAAATAGTTTTGTTGAGTATAAAATAAAATAACACTCAAAAATAGGAACCAACAAATATTAAAAATTTTGGGTCGTTACATTGAAAGTAAACATCCTATAAATCATAGGTTATCATTCATAATGAGTTCATTTAAGAAATAAATTCATTTAATTATTATATCTCGATACCTAGAATAATTCCCAACATCCCACATGATAACATGATAAAAGGATACCTAAATATTCCATCCATAAATTATAAACAAATATTTAATCCAATATTATCCTTTAGCCTGGAAGACGCATCACATAACTCATTTCATTCATTTTTCATTTATGAACCTAATACCATCCCTAAAATTCCTAATTTGGAATCTAGGTATCACTCTAGGTATGATATAAACCGATACCATACAATCCCATCTATAGAGATACTCAAAAGAACCGTTGTATCGTTCTAAGTGTGGTATAACATACCTTCCACTCATTTTTATCCTTGGCGGTCCACTATGGGTTCCCTAGTGACACCCTTGGAATTCATGGTCAAAATCCTTTTGATTTCATCCTTGTGAATCCATATTGGTCCCAAGTATCTCTCAGCATAAAAAATTCAATCCTCTAAGTCAATCCTTGGCAATACACTTGGGGGGTCCAACTATCCCTCGGGCATAAGAAAGGTAAAATCAAAATGAGTCCATCCATGGAATTCTCAATAAACCCTTGTGTTACCCAAGGAATATAAGAATTTAATCAGTTCAAAACATTTAATCAATTTCATTTAACATGACAAGGTCAAAACCAAGAATAATAAATTTACACCTCACCTCAAAAGGTGGATAATGGCATGGGATAAGAATATAATGCTTTCCCTTTAGTTCTCCTCACGTGGGAATTTTATTATAACAAGCATTTCATGATTAAATAAGATATTACATAGCCAAGGCCAAGGGCATGGTCATTCATCACTTCCTATTAAACAATTAAATTCAAAATTCATATCAATAACTCCAATTATAACAAATTTCAATTTACAAATCATTATTAAACAACCGTTAACAAGGGAAAAAATGGAACACCAAAACGTTATCCAACTCATATTCCATAAAAATAACCATTTAATTATACAACACACCTAAAAGGGTGGTTCCAATTTCATTGTATTAAACTAATAAACATCCATTGATGGGCCCCTATAATTTAATAGTCCAGGCCTATCAATTTAATTTAAGGATCTAAATTCATTAAAAGGAACCACTTGATAATTTTTCATGCGACACAATGACATATATATAAACACCTCAAATTTAAAAAAAATCACAAGTGCACCTATCGAAGGTCCGTAATGGAGAGCTCATCCAGTATCATCTCCCTATTCAACTCAAATCGGGAGAAAATCAAAGAATGGATGAAGAACCTAATAACAGGAAAACTTTTCCTGTACATGAATAGTTAATTCAATACTAAGATGAATTAATAATGACTAAAAATAAATATATAACTCACCAATACAGATCCAAGGAGACCAACAGTGCTCAGTTCTGGTACTAGATTAAGAAAATCTCTTGATCCCAATAATAGTCATTAAAGATGGATTCAAAGGTGTTGAGTTGTTTTTTTAAGAAATGGGATAATAGGTTTTGAAATAGATTTTATTAAGTCTAAAATGGTAATTCCACACAAAAAATTGGGTTTCACGGTTTGGTTTTACGATTGCCCAAACTGTGTTCCAACAGTGCATGCACAGCTACAGGGGAGGGGTACTTTGCATGGTTTATCCACATGGTTTGACTAACCATGCACAAAATGTAAAAACATCACTATAATAATTGAATACACAACTGCATGATCGTTTACCCCATTTCACATGTTTTTTTCAACTGTGTTTGCTCCTATTACTCTCTACTTATACCTCGTTCAGTTTATCTTACCATACAGACTTCCCCACACGGTTTCAAATAAAAGTGTGCCAAGATTATTTCACCCAAAAATTGGGTTCTAGGATCTAAACCAACCCTGAAAAACCATTTTACCCTTATGACCTCTAAGGTAATTTACAACATTCCATAATTTAACATTTAAATTGATAATTGATAGAATGTAAATGATATGTTCCTCAATGAATAACCGAGTTCTTATAGACTTTTCACCTTAAGTAAATTCATCCCTGAATTTCCATCCTAGGGTGGTGAAGCATGATCTATGAATAACTCAAGACACAATGATCATAAATCATCCTCTCTCTCATAGTTTTGTTCAAGTACATATTTTTTCTGCTGTAGAACTCATTATAAAGGAACTGACTATCCTCAAAGAACCTTCATGCTAAGATCCAAAATACGTATAGGATGCTCCACAAATGGTGCATATACTTATAACTCAACCCCCTCTAGATGAAATGCATAATATGGGTTTGGATAATAGCGGAATAACTAATATACATGGAAGACACCATGCATGGATCAGTATCTCTAAGGTAACTTCAACTGATAGGCTACCTGCCTAACTCTCCCCAAAATCTCAAACAGCATGACATAATGTGGTGAAATATTACCATGTATCCTGATTCTCTTATCTTCCAACCTCAGTGAAACATGTAAGAAAACTCAATCCTCTCCCTTGAACTACAGATTTTATTTGTGTCGATCGGTTTATGATTTCTGATGAGATTGTTCAATATCCATCTACTTCTAAAGAAACTAAATCAATATTGTGGTCTCCTGAACAAGATGAAGTGTAGGTATAGGTTCCAATCCTACCTCTAACAAACACAGGGGTGATCATAATAGCCTTACATATAAATCCGCATAAGGTGACATCTAAATAATATCCTAAATGCTATTTTTTAGGGTAATTCAACCATGGGTATATACCTCTCCTAATATCCATTGAAATCTTAGACACATGCTCATAGAATTTTCTCAAGCACTTGAATCATGTGCTTTAACTGGAAATCTATCTCGGGGTGGTATGTTATACTTAAAATCACATGTGTACCCAACACTCTCTCTAGAACTTTCTAGAAATGTGAAGTAAATTGGGTATCCCTATATAAAATGATAATATGAGGGACCCCATTAATTCGTACTATCTCACAGATTTACCTTCCAAGATAATCAAAAGTAAAGGTCTCCTTGATTGGCATGAAATGTAAAACCTTCCTGAGACTTTCAAAAAAACCCATAAAAATCATTACCTCGAGAATACCTTTGTAAACCTATCATGAAATTCATCATGTTTCCAACCCACTTCCTCTTAGGGATTTTTAACATCAATAAAATTCTAGTTGTTCACTGGTGTTCCACCATCACCTGCTGATAGGTGGAACCCCTCATGAATAAACCAGCTAAATAACTTTTTATACCTAACCATCAGTATTAGAGATATAAATCCAAATACATTTTAGAGATACTAGGATTCAATTACCAAGATAAATCATGAAAGACTCGCATCATCTCCTTGTGCATGTCAGAAGAAACCCATATACGCCAATGAACATGCATAATCTCATCCTCACCAATTATCCAATGATGAGGAGGGTCCTCACCTGCCATACTCTCTCGTAAAACTAAGATCTTGGAATATGATAGCTTCCCCATCCTAACTCTATCCATAAGGGTATATGTAATAGCTAGGGATGATAGAAATGTCTCTACTTGACTATCATGCACCTCCAAATGCATCTCATATAACAAAGACATGAGTTTTAACTTTCTATTGGCCTACTAAAATAAATGTATTTGAGTCTTCTTGATTAGTTCATCGACCACTTTCTTTCCTTTTCTAGGCATGTAAAAAAGATCGAAATCAAAATATTGTTTATATTCAACCCACATTCACTGCCTAAGATTTAGTTGACACTATGTAAATATGTACATGAATATTTTTTGGTCCGTGTGCACCAAAAAATTCTCTCTAAGTAAGTAATGCCTCCAACAGTGCAATACATGAAAAAACATAGCTATCTTTAGATCATTTTTCAGGTAGTTCCTCTCATGTGGCCACAACTATTGTGACCTATATGTCACAACTCTATCTCCATGTATAAGAACTACTCTTATCCCGATACCTAATGCATCAAAGTACATAGTGTAACTCCTACCTAGATTTGGAAAAATTAGTATCGGTGATGAAGTCAATCCCCCTTTCATCTCCCGAAAGGCCATCTCATGGGAATCTAACCATAAAAACATCACACCATTCTTAGTCAATCCCTTCAATGACACATCTAAGTATGAGAAGTTCTATATGAAATTCCTTTAGTAACCACTTATCCCAATGAAAGTCCATACCTCAAATATGTTCTTCGTATTCTCCTAGGAAACCACAGCTCCCACATTCCATAGGTTAACTAAAAATCATGTCCTTGAGATAATATGACCAAGAAGTGAATCTGATCCATCCAGAAGTGGAACTTTGTGAGCGTAGCAAATAATTGATGCTCTCTCAATGTATCCAATATGATATCAATATATTTGACATGTTCAGGTTGATTGTGAGAATACACCAATATATAAACCATGAATACCATGACAAATGAATCAATATATGGATGGAATGCTAAGTTCATTAGTTCCATGAATACCATTGGTGTGTTCATGAGACCGAATGACATAAAAAACTCATATAGACCCTATCTGCTATGAAAACTTTTGTGAGGTATGTTTAATGTTATAACATGCACCTAATGATAACCGAATCTCAAATAAATCTTTGAGAAAACATGATATCCTCATATCTCATCCAAGATATCATCTATCCATGGAATCAGATACTGGTTCAAAACCATCAATTGGTTAAACTTCTAGTAATCCACACATAGACTAAGGGTTTCTTCTATATTATTTATTAAAAAGGTCTAGAAACCCCAATAGAGAATTACCGGGTTGGATGAAACCTGTTTCCTATAAATCTTTTTGTTTCCTCTTAAGCTCTTGCATCTCAATACTATCAATCCTATAAGGACGAATGGATACTAGGGATCGTTCTAGAAAAAGCTCGATAGAGAACTCAACCTCTTTCACCAGAAGGTAATCATGAAAAAATTATTTAGGAAAATGTCCTTGAGATGATAAATACTAGATGGAAATATTCCTAAAAATTTCTCGGACCATCTAGATACAAACTCGTAATATAGTTTTTCATCCCGGCCATCCCATGATTCTCAGGTCTAGTTCAACATGCCTAGACATCCCATTAACCCATATGAATAAAATTATCACACTCTGGTGATGTAAAGGTCACACTATGGTGATAATATTCAATGAAATAATGAAAGTATACCAACCATTACAACTTAAGGATGATGTAAAAACATGCCATCTCATGGAAAAATAGGTCTTATATGAAGTGACACCCAAAAATCTCAATGGGGAACTCCCTTAACTAATGTATATCCTCCGTTATAATCCCTAATATACCTGAAATCATCATAAAACCACCTAAGGTTTAAACATCGGTACCAAGGCTCTCCACAATGGGTATAGGTATAAAGCTGTGAGAATCCCCTATGTCAAAAAGTGCATAAACTGAAGTTGAGGCTACCAGAATAGTACCTCTAACAGTAGAGGATCCAGGATCCTTCTTCTAAAGGGTCTATTATACTATGTATGTCTAGCCTAATCCACATCCTTACAATATTACATATCTACCCTGAACATATCTTCTCTATTTCTGCTGTAAAATTGTGTTCTAATAACCACCACCACGACCACCGCTTCGACCTGACCAACTGAATGTACTCTAGTTCCCTGTCTGAGGAGAATCTATTGATAGCGCTCATGAACGTGGAGTCAGTGTAGACCCTCTCTTACTAGATTCAATATGTAAGAACCTGGTTCTTATTTTTGAGGTACAGGCTTCTTATTTTTCCTTTTCCTTAAGTGTTTTTGAGAAAATATGGAAAATGGGGAAAATCATAAATTTTGGAACGACACGCTGTGTATTTTTCCACATGTCGTGTACTTCTGGCCATGTGGAATGGGTACACGGTGCATGTAGCCTTTTCAGTGATGAAGGGTGTAGAAACTGACTACACGCTGTGTAGTGGTACCTTACACGCCATGTAGTCAGTCGACAAGCCTAAACAGTAAGGCGGTGGAGCAGCCGATAGCTGGGCGACAGTACACGCCGTGTACTAGGGAGTACATGTCGTGTACTCATGTCGATGGATGAACAGTGTGGCGATGCCGCTAGGGGAACAGTTAAATGAATGAATTACATGCCATGTACTCAGAAGTACATTCCTTGTACTTTGTTTTTTTCGGCTTAAAACAGGCAGTAGCCTCCTCATTTGGCAGAGGAGGCATTTGAGCCATTTTGGAGCCAAGGAGGACGACCGAACCTTTGAAGATCCACCGAGTGTTTGTCTGGAATCCGATTCAGCTTCGGACAATCTCGTTGGAACCGCACGGGTAAGACCTCTCCTCTCCTAGTATGGTTCTTACCAATTCTTCCCCTAATAGAAGTTATTTAAGTTTGAATGAGTTTTGTTCTTCGTCATATCTACGTCGCTCATGGGCGTTTCTGGAGTCGGCGTTCGGGTATAACGTTCATTGGAATATAAGGTAGGTGGCTTGGTGTAAACTTCCAACTGTCATGCGTTTCTGTGTGTTTTCATTCCACGAACCCATGTTGGGGTGTCGTGTGGCTAAGGTCGTTGCTATATTTAATGCCTAGAATTGCGTAGGTGATTAAATTATAATAATAAAATGATGTTTGGGATTGTTGCTTGGATCTAGGACCATCCCGAGGGGTGCGTTCCTCTGTTTAGCTGTTTGGCCAGGATACCAGAGGGTACGCCATTTTTAAATTATGAATTACTTTTTCCTTGAGAAGAATTGTATTTAAATTGCATGTTTATATGTTGGGCACGACCCGATTACTTATTCCTTAGGGCGGTGTTTACTATAGCCTGAAGGTGTGACTGTATTTGCCTGAGGGAAACATCCTATTTCACCTTAGGGAAACCTTTCATGCCTAAGGGCTTGACTTCTGTGCCTGAGGGTGACACTTCCATGCCTGAGGGTGAGATTCTGTTACACCTGAGGGAAAAGCCTCAGGGTGAGATTCTGTATAGCATGAGGGCGTGGTTTTACTATATTATCCTGACGGAAAGATTTTGGTTGGTCTGAGGGCTTGGTTTTGTTGAGTACAAAAATTTTACTAAATTAAATGAATTAAATGAATAATAAAATGGAAATTTAATTGTTAAGTTAGTTACTTTTGAGTACTGCTTACTGTATTGCATTTTACTACTTCACACTTTTGTTGCATGCTTACACACAGTTGCGCATGGGCCTTTAGTGGGTGCCTACTAAGATATATTTCTCACACCCTGTTTGGGTCACACTTTTCGGCCCAAACATATTATGTTGTTGTTTGTTGTATGTTTTATTTAAATTACGCTGCACTACACTTTGACAAATAAGGGTATAGTTTCCCCACTATCAGACCTGGGCCCTCGCTACTAGTCGGCAGCCTCTGACGTTTGGGGAAATGCGCTTGAGGTCACGTGGCGAACCGGGTTCGGGGAACCCGTTGAGTGGCACCCGGGTCCAGGACGTTACAAAGTGGTATCAGAGGGGTTTCTTTTCTTTGACATACTATTTGGAGCCGTAGTCAGGGATAGGACGAACAGTAGTAGGTAATAAGCTGTGCCCGGGCATAGCTAAACCGTGTACAGGGAAAAGCCAATCTACCTTGTATTTTGCAATTCTTTTGATTTTTCAATTTTACGGTTGATATGATTTCACCGTTGGGTGACACACTTGAATTATACAGTTTATATTTTATCTTGGGGTTCTATTTAGTTGCAACCCGATGAGATGAGGGTTTGTTGTCTCATGCATCATATAGTCACATGATAGATATCACATGCCATGCATAGTTTCCATGTCATGTAGGTGCATTAGAAATTCGCATGTTGTTGTGATAGTTGTTGTGCTAGAAAATCATGCTATTGTGATAGATTCTTGATAAATACCTGCTCTATGATAGGGTATTCTTTGTGTGATCTTGTTTATAGAATGGATTCCAAACATTGGTTTTTGGAGAGTATGGGCCCCCATTGACCGGAATTTGGTTTATCATTGACTATTTATAGGTTATAACACATATGAGATGTCAAACTTTGATTCGTGGGGAGTATGGTCCCTCATGGGTCGGAATTTGACACTTCGGTGTTGTTTTTCGGTATTTTCTGGTTTCCGGGGAAGTTTTTGAGGCATACTTTTTGGAAAACCAGTATACACGCTGTGTAGTATTTTTATACACGTTGTGTATGGCCTTCTGTTTGGGAAGGAAAATGAACTTTTTTTGAGTACACGCTGTGTACCCTAAGTGCACGCCATGTAGTCTCTTCATGTGACACAAACCGTGTGGGCGGCGACACGGGGTACGGAAAGGCTTGAGTAAAACACGTCGTGTAGCTTGAGTACATGCCATTTAGTGTGACCTGGGGACTCAGCCGTGTAACTAACAACACGGGCTGGTGTCACCTCTCCCCGAACACGCCATATACCTTTGGGACACGTCGTGTAGTCTTGTCTGAGGACAGACCATGTTGTGTTAGCCGGGTGGCTGGGAAACGGGGTGTTGTACATGCCGTGTGTGGGTGTAACACGCCGTGTAGTTGTAAGCCGAGTAGTCTGCTGTGTCACAAATGACACGGTCAGTTGGAAAATAACATCATACACGCCGTGTAGATATTATACACGTCGTGTAGTTTTTTTTTCCAATGGAAGTCGTGTGGCTTATCCATGTAGAAGGACCCTAAAAGGGGTAGGGAAGTCAAGTACACGCTGTGTAGTGATTGTACACGTCGTGTAGTCTTGTTTTCTGAATTTTGAAATGCCTTCTTCCTCTTGTTCCATTTTTGGTTCCTTCGTTTCCATCTTAATAATATTGAATCTGAGGTGTGCTTTTGACATTGTAGTGTCATGCCACCTAGACGACCGCGAGTTGTTCGCCAGGAGAGTAGTGACGATTATACTTTAGTGATGGTGGGCCATGGGCTACCAGTTAATCCTCCAGCAGAGCCAAATGCGGTGCCAGATGCTATACCGGACACAGGCGCGGAGGCGCAGTTCCGTGAAGGCTGTATGCGGTTCATACAGAATTTTCAGGGAGCACCGCAGGCTGTCACATTTATGGCCAAGCTGACACGTATCTTTCAGCAGCAGCATCCGCCTACGTTTTCAGGGGATGGTGGACCACAGGCTATGGAGTCTTAGTTGGGGTCGATGCAGACTATTTTCGAGCATCTTGAGAAGACTCCAGAGTGGAGGGTCAAGCTCGCAACTTACATGATGCGTGATTCCGCCAAGAGGTGGTGGGATGTTACCACCCAGTCAGAGCATCATTGAGACATGGTGTGGGATGATTTTCAGGTAGTCTTCTTTGACTTCTTCTTTCTCAAGAGGCTGAGGGCAGATAGAGCTTGAGAGTTCATGAATCTGAAGTAGGGCGCTATGTCGTTGATGGACTATTCTGCTCGCTTCACTGATCTTCAGCGTTTTGCACTCGTGCTGGTGGTTGATGAGATGCTGAGAGCTAGATGCTTTGAGGATGGTCTTCGTTATGAAATCCGAGCACTGGTGAATGCTTTTAGGTTGCCTACTGTACACGCTATTGTGAACCAGGCGCTGATTACTGAGAGGAACCTATGAGAAGCTAGTGGTGTGGGCCAGGGCAGTCCAGCACTAGTTACTGGTACTATTTCTGCGGGCAAGAGGAAGAGACAGATTGACTTCTCTCAGGGCGGCAGTACCAGCCAGGCAGCTTCTTCAGGTGGACCGGTCAGGTGCTACCAGTGTGGTAGAGAGGGGCACAAGATGCCGCGGTGTCCATGAGACCCAGTGGAGTGCCGAGATTGCGGCAAGATGGGTCATCTGCAGCGCTTTAGCAGGGTGGTTCCACCAGTGGCTAGTGAGAGGGGTTCTGTGCAGACTCTGCATACGGGAGTTGGACAAATGGCATCTTACCAGTCAGGGAACTGGAATACATTAGGGTGTGTAGGCGGAGATGGTGGTCATGGCCGTGGTAGCCAGACTCAAGGATCTCAGAGGCAGTAAGGCGGGATATCTCAGGGTAGTCAGGCTGTGTCACAGGTCTACGGCACTGGGCAGGCAAATGCAGTGCAACAGACCCAGCAGGAGCAGGATCCCGGACCTTCTACAGTCAGAGGTACTATTCTAGTATCTTCTGTCTTATCTTTAATGCTTTTTGATACGGGTTCTACACATAGATTCATATCTGTACCCATTGTGGAGAGCCTTGGGCTCAGTGTTTCTTCTTCTTCTGATATCATGACGCTAGACACTCCATTGGGGACAAGAACGGCTAGTGTCATCATTGTAAGGGGTCCCCCCTTGATGTTGGAGGGTGCCACTTCTTTTGGGACCTCTATGTCTTAGAGATGATGAGCTATGAAGTCATTCTCGAGATAGACTGGTTGGTTCCCTTTCGAGCCTTTGAAGACTGCTATCGTCACAGGGTGAGTTTTACGTCACCAGAGGGCGAAGAGTTTCTATACAAGGGAGAGTGGGATGTTCAGGCGAGTCGAGCTGGACCAGACCATCATGGGCGAGGTGGAGTCACGTCCCAGATTGCGAGCTTGTATCTAGATGACCAGGGGACTTGTCATACAGATTTCCCTCCAGTTGTTGATCATTTCAGGGATTTCTTCCCTGACGACTTTTCAGGTCTACCTCTGGTGCGTGAGGTGGATTTCTCTATCGAGCTTGTGCCAGGAGCGACACCGGTGTCCATTCCTCCTTATAGGATGGCTACACCTGAGCTACAGAAGCTCAATAGGTAGTTAGAGGAGTTGCAGGAAAAGGGATTTATCTGACCCAATACTTCTCCTTGGGGTTCTCCATTCCTTGTTGCGAAGAAGGTGGATGGTACCCTTAGACTTTGTGTAGATTATTGGAAGCTAAACCAGTTGACAGTTGAGAATGGATATCCTTGGTTGAGGATTGATGATCTGTTTGATCATATTTGTGGAGCAGGAGTGTTCTCTAAGATTTACTTGAGATCCTGATATCATCAGCTACACATGAGACCATCGAATATACCTCTTACATCTTTTCATAGTAGATATGGTTTGTACGAGTACTTGGTTATGCCGTTCGGACTCACGAACGCACCCGCAGTTTTCATGGCTCTGATGAATCATGTGTTCCATATGTATCTTGATTATTTTGTGGTAGTATTTGTAGACTACATCTTGGTGTACTCTCACACTCGACATGACCATGCCACCCATCTTAAGATCGTATTGAGTACACTGAGAGATCATCAGCTATATGCTAAGCTCTCAAAGTGCCACTTTCGGATGGACCAGATTCACTTCCTGGGTCATATTATCTCAGAGGAAGGAGTTTCAGCAAACCCAGTGAAGGTGAGAGCAGTAGTTTCCTAGGAGCAGTCTAAGAACGTGTTTGAGATACGGAGTTTATTAGGGATGGCTGGTTACTACAGACGCTTCATATAGGACTTCTCCTTCTTAGCAGCACTGTTGATGGGACTGACTAATAAGGGTGTGAAGTTCGTTTGGTCGGAAGATTGCGAGACATCTTTTCTGGACCTGAAGGGAAGGTTAACATCAGCACCGATCCTAATACTCCCAAATCAGGGGAAGAGTTATACATTTTACTGTGATGCATCAGGGATTGGGTTGGGAGCAGTGTTGATGCAGGACGATCGAGTCATTGCGTACGGGTCTTGGCAATTGAGGCCACATGAGAGGAATTACCCGACGCATGATCTCGAGTTGGCTGCATTTGTTTATGTGTTGCGCTGTTGGAGAAATTATTTGTTGGGAGAGCATTTTGTGGTTTTCACCGACCACAAAAGCCTCAAGTATATCTTTATTTAACATGACCAGAATCTGAGGCAAAGAAGGTGGGTTGAGTACCTACAGTCCTTTTATTTTGAGCTTGCCTACACACCTGGTAAAGGTAATACAGTAGCTGATGCACTGAGCAGGAAGACTCAGATACAGGCAGTGCAGGAGTCCATTGGTGAGTGGGATCTCATGTATTTGTTCTCTGAGATGCATCTGAAGGTTCATCATAGTTAGGGGCAGACGTATCTTTCATCTTTATCTGCGACATCTACCCTCCTGGACAGAGTGAGGATGAGGCAGCTATCTGAATCAGAAGGCCTAGTTCTATTGGAGTCAGTGAAAAGTGAGGACCCTCCTCCTAGTTGGAAGATAGGCGATGATGAGGTTTTGTATTTCCATGGATGAGTATGGGTTCCAAGGGAAATACGTGAGGAGCTGATGTGGGAGTTTCATGCTTCATCTTGGGCAGTTCATCCCAGGGTTACCTAGATGTACTGAGAATTGAAACGTCAATACTGGTGGCCGGGTATGAAGAGAGAGATAGCTGGTTTTGTCACAGGGTGTTCCACCTTTCAGCAAGTGAAGGAAGATCACCAGAGACCAGCTGGGCTGTTACAGCAGTTACCCATTCCAGAGTGGAAATGGGATGATGTCGCGATGGATTTCGTGACGGGGTTGCCGAGGTCACCTCGAGGAAATGACGTTGTGTGGGTTGTTGTGGATAGACTCATGAAGTTAGCTCATTTCTTGCCGATCAAGGAGACCTTCGGTGTGGACGATCTTGAAATGTTGTATATCTGAGAGATCATACGACTTCATGGGGTCTCTCATTCTATCATTTTAGATAGGGACGCCCTCTTTACGTCTTGTTTCTGGCAGAGTTTTTAGAGGGAACTGGGTACACAGGTGCTTCTGAGCACAGCATACCACCCTCAGACAGATGGCCAGTCAGAGCGGATGATACAGGTGCTTGAGGACATGCTGCGTGCATGCGTCCTAGACTTTGGGGGCTCTTGGGAGAGGAATATACCCTTATTCGAGTTTGCCTATAACAATAGTTTTCATGCAACTATTGAGATGGCACCTTACGAGGCCTTATATGGTAGGTCATTCCGTTCACCTTTTTGATGGTTAGAGGCAGGTGAGGCAGCTTAACTAGGACCACAGCTCGTGCAGGAGACATCTGAGCAGGTCCAGTTGATTCAGAAGCGGATGGCTACTCCGTATTCTAATCAGAAATCTTATGTTGATCGCCATAGACGACCCTTGGAGTTCGTGGTCGGGGATCAGGTTTTCTTGCATGTTTTTCCGAGGCTAGGACACAAGAATATTAGGAGACATGGTAAGCTTTTACTGAGGTATGTGGGGCCATTCGAGATTCTGGAGAGAGTCGGGCTGGTTGCCTATCGGTTGTAGTTACCGCAGCGATACTGAGACATGCACGACGTCTTCCACGTGTCTCAGTTGTGCCACTATCATTCAAACCCATCTCACGTTTTTTAGCTTGAGGAGTTTGATCTGGAGGCAGATGTGTCCTTTGAGTATCATCTGATTCGTATCGTTGAAAGGAGCACAAAGGTTCTTCGAGGCCGGTCAGTTCCTCTCGTACGGGTGCTATGGCAGAATGGGAGAGTGCGGGACGAGACCTGGGAGTGGGAGGCCGACATACGTGCTCAGTGGCCAGAGCTGTAATGAGCTTTATCTTCGCCACCCTAGGATGGGAAATTCGAGGATGAATTGCTATAAGGGGGGATTTTTGTAAGAACTCGGTTCTTATTTTTGAGGTACATGATTCTTCTTTTTTTCCTTTTCCTTTAGTGTTTTTGAGAAAATATGGAAAATGGGGAAAAATCCTAAATTTTGGAAATACATGCAGTGTACTTTTCCACACGCCATGTACTTTTGGCTGTGTGGAATGGGTACACGGGGTGTGTAGCCTTGTCGGCAACGAAGGGTGTAGGAACCGACTACACGCTGTGTAGTGGTACCTTACATGCTGTGTAGTCAGTCGGTAGGCCTAAACAGTAAGGCGTTGGAGCAGCCGACAGCTGGGTGACAGTACATGCCGTATACTAGGGAGTACATGTCGTGTACTCATGTCGATGGATGAACAATGTGGCGGTCCCGCCTAGGGAACAGTTAAATGAAGGAAGTACACGTTGTGTACTCAGAAGTACACACCTTGTACTTTGTTTTTTTTTTGCTTAAAATAGGCAGTAGCCTCCTCATTTGGAAGAGGTGGCATTTGAGCCGTTTTGGAGCCAAGGAGGATAGCCGAACCTTTGAAGATCCACCGGGTGTTCATCTGGAATCCGATTCGGCTGCAGAAGATCTCGTTGGAACTGCACGGGTAAGCCCTCTCCTCTCCTGGTATGGTTCTTAACAATTCTTCCCCTAACGGATGTTATTTAGGTTTGAATCGGTTTTGTTCTTTGTCATATCTAAGTCACTCATGGGCGTTTCTGGAGTCGGCGTTCGGGTATAACGTTCATTGGAATATAAGGTAGGTGGCTTGGTGTAAATTTCCAACTGTCGTGCATTTTTGTGCGTTTTCGTTCCACGAACCCATGTTGGGGTGTCGTGTGGCTGAGGTAGTTGCTATATTTAATGCCTATAATTGCGTAGGTGATTAAATTGTAATAATAAAATGCTGTTTGGGATCGTTTCTTAGATCCAGGACCATCCCGAGGGGTGCGTTCCTCTGTTTATCCATTTGGCCAGGATACCCAAGGGTATGCCATGTTTAAATTATGCATTAATTTTTCTTTGAGAGGAATTGTATTCAAAGTGAATTTTTATATGTTGGGCACGACCCAGTTACTTATGCCTGAGGACAGTGTTTACTATAGCCTGAGGGCGTGACTGTATTATCCTAATGGAAACATCCTATTTCGCCTGATGGAAACCTTTCGTGCTTGACGGCTTGACTTATGTGCCTAAGGGAAACACTTCCATACTGAGGGAGAGATTATGTTACGCCTGAGGGCAGATCTTGAGGGCGAGATTCTGTAGAGCCTGAGGGCGTGGTTTTACAATATTAGCCTGAGGTAAAGATTCTGGTTGGCCTGAGGGCGTGGTGCTATTGAGCACAAAAATGTTACTAAATTAAATGAATTAAATGAATAATAAAATGGAAATTTAATTGTTAAGTTATTTACTTTTGAGTACTACTTAATGTATTGCATTTTACTGCTACACACTGTTTTTGCATGCTTACACGCAGTTGGGCATGGGCCTTTGGTGCGTGCCTTCTGAGATATATTTCTCACACCCTGTTTGGGTCATGCTTTTCGGCCCAAATAGATTACGTTTCTGCATGTGTAGATAGGGGCAAGAGTCACTATACATGTACTTGACTGTTGCTGAGGAGTAAGAGGGCATGGGACCGAGGCTAGGCTCGCGATGCCGCTGCCAGCTATTTTGGTTGTTTTGCTGTACTCTGTATTTTGTTGTACTGTATTGATGTGTAACATGTTTTGGTTGTTTTCTTAGTATTTGAAACCTGTAGCATCATCATTTATCTACTGTTGGTTATGTCCACTACTATATTTTATTTCAGTTGTGTATAGTTTACTACTTCCGCTATTTGTTGTATGTTTTATATAAATTCCGTTGCGCTACACTTTGACAAATGAGGGAATAGTTTCCCCACTATCAGACCTGGGCCCTCACTGCTAGTCGGCAGCCTCTGGCATTTTGGGAAATGCTCTTGAAGTCACGTGGAGAACCGGGTTCGGGGCACCCGTTTAGTGGCACCCGGGTCTAGGCGTTACACAATAGGACATTTTCTTCAGATTTTCTATAGATGGCCCATTTTCTACATGATCAGCACTCAACTAGGTCCCTTGTACATCGTGGCATCATATATCTCAGCCTACTGCATTGGTCTCATGTCACCTAGCTACCAGAATATGTAGTATGGCTGCTAATATCACCACATGGATACTCTAGTCAATGATTCCTACTACTGGTTGAGGTAGTATCGTATCTATATGTTGTACCACCTTGGATCACACCTTCATCCTCTCTCAGGTTATACTCTGTGATAAGTGTCTGATTCTCAATTCCAAAAATAGTAGTTAATAGAAAGTCATTCACCTATGATCAAATGTCATACCTGAGACCATACTTGAATAATCTAGATTTAAATAACTAATATCTCATCATAATATTCATGAAACTTTGGAGCTCAATAAAACGGTCCAAATAATCCATCACTAAAAACACACCCAACTCTAGGTACCAAAACTCACAGGCACTATCATCCCTCAATGTCTCAGGAAATAAGTAGTCATTGAATGCTATATGAAAATACCTCCAAGACATATCCCGATGAATTTCTATCTGAGTAATGTCATCCCTCCACCTCTTGGAAGAACCACATAGTATATATATAGTGATATTTACCCTCCTTTTAGAAGGTGACTCTAGATTTTTGAAGATATATTTCAAGGCCTCTAGCCATGACTCTTCACCTTGTGGTCTTCCATCCCCTAAGAATGTGGTTGGATGTTACTGCTAGAACACATACATCAAATCTTACTTATTCATGGTAGGTCACAGTGCTCCCTGAATAGTTTGTATAAAGTGAAATAATCCCTCATGTAACTGTGCCTCAACACCTATGTCTAGTAAAACTATTGGTTTCTCAGCTAGCACTACTGAAGCATCCACTAGTATCCCATGGCCCACCATCTTCGGGGTATGTTCATCACCTCCCTCCTGGCATAAAATTCAAGGAATTCGTAGTGGAAGAGATCTATAAATGCTAAGTGAACTTTTCATAAAGGAACATTATCAAAGTTCACAGCTCAAAATCACTAATACTGACATAGGATACATGCAAGCCTTGCTATAAAAGAACACACCACTATTATTACACTTAGAATCAAGTCTACATGACTTACAACTCATATATAAGCCACAAATACAACCTACTTTCCACTACTAATATTGGAACTGTTTCAAGTTCTCTTCCACAAACAATTTCAGTTTCCAATTCATTTTCACTTGAATTTACATATTCATTTTCACATTTATATCATAGTTCATTAAAAAGGTTTAATCAATGGTTTTCCAAATTCCTATTTTTTAGGACCCAAATTCCTCAGAAACCATAGTATAGAGTCCACCTATTTCACACTATAACCCTCTATAGAAATTTGATCACAATAGCAGGTATAACTATGAAAAAACCTACCACAACATCAAACAACAAGTATTGAATCCTAAATGGAATGTCATAATACATGTCATGTGATCCCTGTTAAGTGAAACATGTGAAGAATAAGATGGAATAACCTCATATCATCAAGTTGAAACACAATAGAACCCATTATAAGATGAATAATAACATCACAAATCAAGTGTATCACCCAACGGTGGAAACAAATCTACTTTAATAGTCAAAATATAGAAAATAGCAATTTCATTCGAGGTAATTTATCATTTTCATGTACACAGGTTAGCTACTCTTTGGATAGCTCATTACCAAATTATATTTCCTTAATATCCCTTTATATTATCTCAAAATAATAAAGAAAATCAGAAAATAATTTCTCCAGTAAAAATTTGTAACGTATCGGGCTTGGATTCTACTTAATAGTGCCCCTATCCTAGATAGCCATATTGCCTCAAGTCAATCTTCCCAAACTATAGAGGTTTCTGACTAGTAGTGAGGGCCTAGGTGTTTCCATGAGGATACAATGCCATTTCACTTGAGTGTATCACAATAAAAATAAAAAGCCATATAATATAGAAATTAATAATAATAATTAGACAATAGATCAATAGTAATAATAGATAACAATGCCAAAAGGATGCTCATATGCAGATGATAATGATACATTTCATGTGTCTATTAAAGAAACCAAAACTTATATACAATTTAGTTGTGGAATACATGGAACAAAAGTAAAAAGGGGAAAAATTATACCATCTTGCATCATGAGCCTCAGATCAATCCCTTGCTCCCCTGATCCTAAGTAGCAATCAAGAACCTGGGTTAGGGCACTTTCCATTGTCCATAACTATAATCATATTGTCTTTCCGGGTCCCCAAAGGTGTCCTAAATAGTGTTTCAGACTTAATACTAGTAGGAAACCATCCAAGGTCATGTGTTTTCTAGTCATTAAATATATATAACAATAATGTGTAGGTAATCATGCAATAATCAAGGAAGTACTGAAAGTAAACATCCTATAAATTCTATGTTCTCATTCAAAATAGGTTCATTTTAGTAATAAATTTATTTAATTATTAATTCTTGAAACCTTTAATAATTCCTAGAATCCCCTATGGTAACATGATGAAAGGATTCCTAAACAGTATATCCATAAAGTATAAACAAATATTGAATCCAAGCTTGTGCTTTGTCTTTGCAGCGACGTTACAAAAATCATTTCATTCATTATTAATTTATGAACCTGGGCCAGTCCACAGAATTTCTAATTTGGAACTAGGAATTGATCCAGGAATAATATTAACCAACAATAAATAATCCTAGTCATGGATATCCTCACAAGAACCCATGTATCACTCTAGGTGTGGTATAACATCCTTTCCACTCGAGTCCCTCCTTAGCAGTCCACTAAGGGAGCCCAAGTATCACCCATGGAATACATGATCAAATTCCCTTTCCTTATATCCTTGTAAATCTATATGGGTTCCGTGAATCACATGGAATATAAAAGTAATGCCTTTGATTCCATCCATGGCATTCATTTATGGAGTCCAAGTATCACTTGGGCATACGCAAGGTAAAGGTAAAATGTGTTTGTCTATGGCGTTATCAATGAATCCATGTGTCACCCAATACATGCGATCATTTAATCATTTTAAAACATTAAATCAATTTATTTTAACATATCAAGGTAAAAACCAAGAAAAATAAATTTACACATCACCTCAAAAGGTGGCTAGAGTCATGGGTTAGCTTAGAAGGATTCCCCTATATTTTTTCTCGCATGGACATTTTATCATAAGTATCTCAAACTTCAACAAAACATTACATAGCCAATCCCAAGGTCATGGTCATCCATCCCTTTCTATTAATCAATTAAATTCAAAATTCATATCAACAACTCCAATTATAGCCGATTTAAATTAAAATTTAAAAATCTTTATGAAACAACCCATGAAAAGGGGGAAAAGGGTGCACCACAAAGGTATCCAAATCATATTCCATAAGAATATCCATTTAATTAAACAACCCTACCAAAGGGGTGGTTCTTATCTCAAGGTATTCAACCTATAAACATCCATTTATGGTCCTCTTTAATTAATATTCCAGGAATAAAAATTTAATTTAAGCACTAAAATTCATTTCAAGGTCCTTCCTGAGAATTGGGAATGCGGCACAAATATATATATATATATATATATATATATAAACACTTCTACTTTAAACATAAGTCACATTACCACCTAACATAGGTCCTTGGTGGATATTTTGTCTAATATCAGCTATTAATTCCACTTGGATCAAGAGAAAATTAAATAACAGATGAAGAACCTAATAATAGGGAAAATTATCTTACACCCAAATAGCATATATGATACTAAGAATAATGAATAATCTATAACTCACCGATGCAGATCCAATGAGTTTGAAAACACTCGATTACAATACCATACAGAGATGATTTCATGATTTTAAGAATAGTCACCAAAGAGGGATTCAAAGGGGTAGAGTTTTTGTGCATTAAAGAAATGGTAGAATAGGTTTAAAATAGAATTAATTAAGAGAAAAAGTTAATTTCACCCAAAACATTGGGTCACATATTTTGGTTGCATGGTTAGCCAAAATGTGTTCCAATTTCGCGTGCTTAAATGTAGGGAGGGGAACTTCACACGATTTGTCTACACAGTTTGAATAACCATGTGCAAATGATGGAGAAACTCAATTTAAAAATTGAAGACATGTTTGCATGGTCATGTGCCCTATTTCACACAATTTTTTCTAACCATGACAGATCCTCCTACTTTATGCCCATTCCTCTCATGGTTTATCTAACATTTTGGACTTCCCACATAGTTTGAACTAATAGTGTGTCAGGCTTATTTCACCCCCAAAGTTGGGTTCCAGGCTCTGAACCATCCTTAGACACCCTATATTACCTATATGAAATCCAAGGGAATTCACAACAGGCCATAATTTAACATTGAAACTAAGAATTTATGGAATTTAAAGGATACGTACCTCAAAGAAGAATTGATTTCTTATATTTGACAATTCTTCCCTTACACCACTTATGTTGATATACTTGATCTCCCAATATAAAAAATGCAATTTTCTTAAGATGCTGCTATCTTTAATTAATCAAATACTAATTTATCCAATTTACTAATACCTATTTCTTTAATTTCCTTCCCTTTGATGATAAACCCAAAGGGAAAAATCATCCTCATTCCCAGGGAAGTGGTTAAATGTCTAGGTTCAATAGATTATTCTCAAATACCTATGTGTCTTGTGGTTTTTTGAGAATTTATTCCAATTTTTAATTTTTTATAGTATACTCCTTCTTGATAATTCCTTACTCTTCCTTTTCTTCTGTGAAATGGTATTTAATTTTAATATTATTTATACAAGAGTGTGTTATCATATTATTATTCAACTCAATGGATCTCTTGTTATAAAAATCAATCACCATTAGAACTTACACATCTTAAAAAAGATCCTATATTTATTGCTTCAAATATAGAAACTGATTACTATCCATTAAATATGAAATGTATTAAACATCAATCATACTAAAAGATTTTTTATTTTTATTCTTAATTATCCTTCTAATGAAAAATCTTCCTGAAACGAAAAAACCTTCCCTTGTGGATTTTATTTCCACAATATATTTATCCTAGTATGGATTAATATATATAATCTATTGACATTATTTCTCTACATTAAGTTCCAAACCATAATCAATAGTGAGATGAATATACCTCATGATTATTTTCATCACTGTGAGTTGTTTATATTTTGAACTACTTTGAAACTGAGCCACCAAGCTTTTTTTAAAGATAATATTCGACCATGTTGTTATCAGTATAGTAAGATCCCAATTATTTTTATATATAATATAGAATCAATAGATCATTCATATTTATGTTTTCTAAGTTTGGATCCAATCCCAATTGTTTTAGAAAGTATTTTTCAATCATGTATCTCAATCTTCTTCAGTAACTCCCATGAATACCTTTTTTAAGAAATAAAATTATAGTCCTTCTTTTGATTTACATTCATATTGGTAAAATAATGGATCTCTATAGAAAAAGACATAATGAAATATAATATCATCAATTAAAAAGGTTTACCTTTTATTTCTACATAATTTTACCAAAAATGATATTTTCATTACAGAAAAGCACCATGAATTTCTCCTCCATGGATAATTTTATATAATGGTTATGACCAACATCAACTCACCTAAATTTAAACTTCCTTATGTAAGTTTCTAGAAAATAATTACAGGTCTAAAGTTATTATTTTAATCCAAAAAATATTTATTCAATATTTACGCACTTTCCTCATCATCACATATTTTAAAACCCATGAATTGTTTAATATAAACATCCTAC
Organism: Viscum album; assembly: GCA_963277665.1. NCBI lineage: Eukaryota > Viridiplantae > Streptophyta > Magnoliopsida > Santalales > Viscaceae > Viscum > Viscum album. The sequence continues at coordinate 2,011,010,503 of OY728135.1, forward strand.
TTGAGCACTCTATTCAAAAATATTGTCTTTGCATCCATTTGATACACCTTAAATACTCTTTGAATTGAAATTTTCAAGAAGAGTCTTATAGACTCGTGTCTCTACACCAATACAAAAGTCCCTTCTATTTCCAAACCTTCAATTTGAGAATAACCCTTTCATGATAATCTTTTCTTATTCTGGATTACTCTTCCCTGATCATCATACTTAGTTTTGAAAACTCATTCCATTTCAATGATATTGTGATCATATCAATCTTTCATGAGCTTTTGTATCTTATTTTTCTTAATTTGATCTAACAATAATTACATTTCCTTGATCCATGATTCATAATTTTCCACTTCTTCAAATAATAATGGTTACACTTGTGATAATATATTTGTGTGTTCTACACTCTGCTTTTTATGGGATTGTGTTTGTAGAATTTTATCTCCAATAATATTTGAATCATAAATTTTATCGTTTTTTACCATCCTTTGAGTCAATGGTTAACTCTATTTACCACTACCTTCTTCCACTAATTCAACCTTGAAATCCTTATCATGTATTAGATTTTTAATATCTCTATGATTTGTGTTGACGTCTTCAGAATCATAAAAAATTTCTTCTGAATAAGATTTTCTAGATTGTCCACCATCCTTCTATTCAATCAATTTTATATCATTTATCTCAATAATTTTAATAAATCTCTTTTTAAGTATTTATTGTATTTACTCTAAGTTTATTATACTAATGATACTCCTTCATCATCTCTATATCCATTTTTTCATTGATTTCTTTCTTCATTATGTATATAACACTTATTTCCAAACACTATAAAGTGATTAAGTGGGGACTTCCATCCATAACACATATTATATGGTGTTATATACTCTTAAGAAATAATAAAGAATTATTTCTGTATATGCAAGAAGATTCACTGATTCCTTTCAATAAATCCTTAAGATTTAACTTTTGATAACTAGTGCCTTTTCCAGTTTATTCATTGTCCAATTATTTCTATCTATAATGTTATTTTTCTATTATGTTATCAAAAATGAAAATTCGTCACTAAGTCCATTATTATCTATATAATTATAAATATCAATGAAATTTATTTTTTACAATTATTCAATAAGAATATTTTAATCAATCTTATGGTTTATTTTTCAGATCACCTCCTAAACCTCTTGATTCACTCTATGGATTTCTTTTTGGTTTCCATAATCATATTACAACCTATATTATTGTAATTATCAATTAAAAAATTAAATATCCTTAATTGTGTGTTTTGGGATGTTTCATCAAACCACACATATTGGTGTAATCCAATTCAAGCAAGACTAATGCATGTTTCTCATATTTAAGTAAGGATTTATCAAAATTTTACTTCACATAGAATCTTCAAAATTTATCTCTGTGTATTTATTAAAATTAGGAATGTCAAACACATACTTTAACTTGGATAAGTTCTTCGGAATTTGTTGATGTATATGTTTGAACTATTGGAGTGGCCTATTGAACCACTTTATTTATTATTTGGATAATTACAAATATTAATGTTTTTTATAATAATAATAATAATATTGAATTTGATTAATCTTAAATTTTTTATCATTTATTATTATTTTTAGATATTCCTTATTTCAATGATCATAGATTATGTTAATTATTTTTCTAATTAATATACTCTTTTATGATAACATTTTATACTATAAGGCAATCTGATGAAACAAATTATAAGCTTTGAAAAGAGTCAATGCTAGACCTTACATACTACTGGGAATGATTCATGATCAGAGTTAACAAATTACCATAGTTGTTTCACTATGATAAAAGAGTCATCGCCTGTAATGACTCGCCACCAGAGTTGATTCCCCATCAAAAAAGACTCCCCATTAAGAATGAATCATAGCCAGAGTTGATATTGCACTAAATATGAGTCATCATTAGATGACCTACCTTCAGATGAATCCTCAATGAGTATGATTCACCGCTAGATAACATGTAGATGAACATGACCTACCCCTAGATGACTTCTTTACAGCATGAATCACTACCAAGAATGAGTCACCATTAGTAGAACCTACCATCTCTGTTCTAAGATATTTTAATTAAATGATTCCAATAACTATATTATTAAAATTATTGATAAGGATAATTTTAATGATTATTATTAACTATTGTAGGGAGAAATTAAATTCTCTGTCATATCTATGTATTAGGATGCAGATGCTCATCATGATTTTTCTTCAAACAGACAATTCATTATGTAGTAAATTATATTAAAATAAGTCTCCTTCTTTGTATTAGATGGATGAGAGAAAATATATGATCAAATGTTCTACCTTTTGAGTACTCCCATGAGCTCTTATATGAATAATACATACCTACAATTTGAATATGGAAGAGTGGATACAAAGAACCTACAAATCCTTTCCTACAGTCATAAAAAAGAGGGATTTATGATGCTCTATTTTACTACTACTTTCAGAGAAATCATTTGAGCTCCTCTTTAAGACACATTTGAGTAGACTCAAGTATCTGAGTACTTTAAACAAAAAAAAATATATTTTTTCAATATCTACTACTTTATCTTTCTATTTTTTTATTTTAATAATGTGTAATGTGTCATTTTTCTTGTTTATAAATTCCCATTATCTCTTATGTTATAACTAGATAACACAATATATTCATGTAACTCTCTTTTCATCTGTATACCCATAATGTTTGTGGAAGAATCCCATGTGAGTCCTAAGTTTTTTCCTTCCCATGGTTATTGTGGAAGAGGTCATTGAGTAGCCTGGATAGCTAGTATGTTATTGTTTGTATACCCAATCCAGGTTGTGGATCATATTATATTTATATAATCTTCTTAGTAGGGGTTTATTTCCAAGTGTAGGTGAGGAGGTTGTATCTTGAAACAGAACCCCTTGTATTATTCTATTGTGTGATTTTATTTTGTTTCATTATTTACAAATATTTAAACTATTTTTTTACCTATAGATAGAACCTACTTTGATAGTTAATTTTAACCAGTGTTTATATAATTATTTAAATGATTAAATTTATTTACAAAGTTAAAATAATTTTCATATTGTTTTATCTTAGAACTAATTAAGATTTTATGAATTTTTTAAAAGATAAAAATTATATTAAAATACTATTTTTATTGACTGGGCCTATTTATTTTAATTACGTGACATTAATTAAACATGTTTTAATAATAAAATTATTATTAAATCAATTTACCCCCTCTTTATTTACTCACTATGACCAATATTTGGTATCCAAGGTTTTTCAAAATATTTTCAACTATGATTTAATTGTGTTTTAGATATCCTAAATTTTTTTAGTTATAAATTTATTAATTTAAATGGATAATAGACAAGAAGGTTATACTACCAATATACCTCCTTTAATTACAATTACAGCTATGATCAATGGAAAATAAAGCTAAAAATACACATTGAAAGCATGGGTTTTGAAATTTGGTATCCTAATGAAGATTAATATGAATTACCTTAGAATAAAATAAATACATGGGATGATGAAACTAAAATTTCTTATAATAATAGTTCTAAATCCATTAATTTCCTTTATTTTTTATTAGGTGATAATAAATTCAAAATAATATATTATTTTAAACTACATATGAAATTTGGGACACTTTATATGTTTCTTATAAAGGAAGAACTAATTTTAAATAAATGAGTTTAAATACATACACAACTAAAAAAGATAAATTTAATAAGAAAGTGGTGAGATTATTTATAACATGTTACTTATGATAAATGATATTGTAAATAAAATTCATTCCTTGGGGAATATAATTTTTTACAAGGATCAAGTCATGCGACTGTTGAGGTGCCAACCAGAAAGATAGAGTGGAACCTCAATCCCAATTATAGAATCATGTGATATTATAAAACCACATGTCAAGGAATTTATTATAAATTTAATTATTTATGGGGAATAATTTAAATTGAACCAATAATATTATGATGATTCTAAAAGAAAATCTATAGTAATCAAGTCTACTAATTTAAAATAGAAGGAGAAAGTTCAAGATATAAGTTCAAGTGGTGAGGAATCACTAGCTGATGGTGATAAAGATATGGTCCATCTTTCAAGAAGGTCTAAAAAATTTTAAAATAATAATAAATTATTTATAAAACAAATCTATAAAAGAAAATTTGAAAATAGGGAAAACATGAAGAAATATTTGAAGAAATATTTGAATAAAGATGATAGTTAAAAAGAGATCATCATCTATGAATGTAAGAGGAAAGGGCTTGTCAAAGCTGATTGTCCAAAGATGAAATATAAAATAAAATAATATGGAAATGATATTAAATACCTTAAATCAATGAAATAAACCTAAAGTTATTCTAAAGACATCTCCAGTGACTTAGACTCTACTCATGATGAAAAACATGAAAAATAAAACACATGTTTCATGGAAAAAACATATGAGGTATCCCATGCACTTATTGCTTCACCTACAAATATTTCTCATCATTATAGAAAAGAAAATAGTGATGAAAATGTGTCAAATGAGGATATTTTTGAATATTATAATAGTATAGAGGATAATTTCAATGATATTAATGATAACTATAAAATTCTAAACATACATCATGATTTAACTATTAATATTAAATATTCTCTATCTGTAGAAAATAAGAAAAATTATCAATAGTTAAAGGAAAACATTAAATTGAAATTTTCAAATGAGAAACTGAAAAATGACTTAGATAGATTTATTAATGTGATAAATACTATTACTAAAATATTAGGAAAATAGGTAGTACCTAAGTATATCACCATATTAGGTTATCAACCTAGACAGTGAATAATTTTCTATAATAGTTGTGTTCCTAAATCCAATTTTAGAAAATTTTCTACTAGTTTTTATTCAACTAAACCTAAAAATGATTTTATTTTCAAATTATTAAAACATTATTATAGTAAACCCATTAATAAAACATGGATTACTAAAGTCTCAATTTTTTACATATCTAGACACAAGAAGATTTGGGTACCCAAATCATTTTTTGTGTAAAACTCTTTTTGTAGGGAACCTACATAAAGATCTCTAGTAAAAGTATATAGTACCTAGAAAATGGATATTATTGACACATGACTATATATTACTCAAGATTCATGAATTTAATAATTCATGTTTGTGGTTATGTCACCTTTGGTGAAAATTATAAAGGGAAAGTCATTGGCCTTTGCCAAATTGGTAACTCTAACTCACATTTAATTTCTTAAGTATTTTTTTGTGGTTTTAAATATAATCGTCTTAGAAACTAACAGCTATGTGGTGATGTTTTTTATCTAAAATTTGAAAACAATTCTTGTAATATTTTTTATTACAAAAAATATTTAGTTTTTTACTTATTTGATAAATGAAAATGTTTATGATTTTAATTTAGACTATTTATTTTCTCAAAATACTTCTTCCTAAGATCCCTTCATAATAAATCTTATATTTAACATATTAGTCTAGTCCACTACAACATTTACTTGCGTATAAATAAAACTAAGAAAGGGTTAGACAAAGATATACCTAAACTTGAATAACCAAATTATAATGTCTATAAATCATTTCAAAAAGGGAAATAGCACAAAATATCTTCCAAACCAAATAAATATGTTTCAACTTCTCAACACATACAATTGGTTCACATTGAATTTTTTGAACAGTCTTCAATATCTAGTATAAATGGGGGGAACTATGTTTGTGCCATTGTAGAAGACTTTTCTAGGTATACTTCGGTATTCTGTTTATCTCACAAAAGTAAAGGCTATTATTACTTTACCAAGAATTATAGATCTGTAGAATATAATAGTGTAATTAAGATTAAAACCTTACAAAGTTGTCACGACTTTCCCTCGGGGTCCGTGCCGTGACTACCCCAAGCCCGCCTTCCATAGGCCAGGGGCTGGCGACTAGCACCAAGGCGTAAATCCCAGTAAAAAGGGAAGGCATTGCCTTTGAAAAGTAACCAACACCACAGAGTAAGCAAGCGGAAAGTAAACACTAAACAAGCAGAGTACAACTGAAAGTGCGGAAAAGTAAATGGGCCAGAATACAAACCCAAACTGAAAGTAAAGTACAACTCGAAAAGGGAAAAACAGCAACTGTAAAGTAAAAGCCGCTACTCCGAGCTGTCCACCGGAAATCCCACCTGAAGGGTGGGTACAGATAGCTCCTCTGCTCCACGGGTCCCGCCGTCCGCTCCGTGCACGTCCCGCCCAGTGGTCCACCTCCGGGTACCGTCCCGCTCTACAAGCCTCAGCTAAGTCAACGCTGTCCGTCATCTGCAACCAACACAACGTGGTGCGGGCGAAGCCCGTGCAGGGGTGAGTATAAGCTACTCAGTAGGGACCCCGAGACCCCTGAAGGTCTCTCAAATCCACAAAGGATAAACCACGAAGAAAAGTACAAACACGAAGTAACAACCGACACTGCTTAGGTATATGCCCATACATATACCTAAGTAATCAATTAAAATACGCTCCAACCTCCGAGCCCAAGTACAACTCAGTCCACGCAGGAAAGTATACGTATTCCACATAGGAAAGCAAAACATAATCCACGCAGGATTGCACAACACAATCCTCACAGGAAAGCAATAGGATTCAGCTCACACAGGTATACTTCTTCAAGGACGATAAAGATGATCACTGATCCATCTAAGTCGTCGGACCCACGAAGGATCGATAGGTAACTAACCCCCGCAGAAGACCCACACAGGATCGGGCTCACACAGAACCTGTAGGCGCTGGCTCACACAGAACCGCTGAGCGTAAGGACCCACACAGGATCGGGCCCACACAGGACCTGTAGCACTGATCCACGTAGGATCGCTGAGTGCTGTAGTCATCATCGTCGAATCCACACAGGATCTCTGTACTGTCGTCGTCGAATCCACACAGGATCTCTGTACTGTCGTCGTCGCAGTCACAGTAGCAGTCGTAGCAGTAGAATAGTCGCAGCCAGCACTAGGGTTCCCGCACACAGCAAGCTCGTTCGGAGGGTCCGCTCCACGAGCCGAGAGGCTGATACATCAACTGTCACGAAGACCGAAGTTGATGTATCCAAAAGTTCTGTATCGTCAACAGGAACTCAACACAATAGACGGCGCGTCGATCGGACGCCCGGTCTGAGAGTTATTGGCATTTTCGTCTCCGGGGCCCGGTTGGTTTTTAAGGCAAAACCAACCCGACCGTACTCCACCTACGTCCAAACCTCGGGCGGAGTATGCCAAAAGATCCGTCTCACTAAGAGGAACACAACGCGACTGACGGTGCGTCAATCGGACGTTCGTAGCTCAAGATATGAGCGTTTCCGCTCCGAAGGCCCGGTTGGTTTCGTGAACGAACCAACCCGGCCGAACTCAAAGTAAACCGAAACCTTGAGTGCGATATACCGAAACGACCGTCTCGATCCAAGGATCGCGTTGCCGCAGACGGTTCGTCATTCGGAGGTCCGAGGCTCAAGTTATGGGCCAGAAACCAATTCTGGTTCGAAACGGGGGGGTCCGGGTCCGGGCCGACCCGGCCCGACCCCCCCCCTGGGGCGGCGCGGGCGGCGGCGGCGGGCGGCGGCGCGGCGGCGCGGGGAGCCGCGGCGGCCTGGCGCCGCGAGGAGGCTGCGCACGCGGGGGGCTAAGCCCCCGCTTTTCATGGATGGCGGCGCGGCTTTGCCGCGCCGTTTTTGTAAAACAACGGCCCCCCTCCTGGGGGCCCGCTTTGAATAGGATCCGGGGGAGCCGCCTGCCCCCCCCCCCCCCCCCCCCCCCCCGTGGAAACCGCTCCCCCCCCCCCTCATAAAGAGGGGGTTTTAAGTGAAGGTCGGGGGATTAATTCCCCCGGTTTTTAAGACATCCGGCCGGCCCGCTGGCCGGCCGGTTTTTCTCAAACGGGACCGGAATTTCCGGTCCCCTCCTTCGGCTTCTGACGCCGGCGGCCCGGCCGCTGGTCTTCTCTTCCGCCGCGGCCCGGAACCGGCCGCGATCTCCTCGTCCCGCCGCGGCCCGGAACCGGCCGCGGCGTTCGTCATCCGGCGCGGTGCGACGGCACCGCGCCCCTTTGCCGTGCTTTGATATTCATTCAACGCGGCGCGACGGCGTCGCGTTCTTGTTGTTTCTCCCATGGTGCGCACGACGGCATCGCGTGAGATATTTGCACGTTCATCCGCGTGGTGCGACGGCACCACGCCACTTGCTTTCCTCCGCAAAATAATTAAACAAGAACGATGGAGGGGGGGTTCGGCCGTGTTCGTGCGGTCCGGCCCCCCTCGCGTTAACTATAACACTTAAATAAATTATTTCAAAGCCTCACGTAGACATGCGATCCACGAGCAAGAAATGGAATAATTAAAGAATTAAACAACAACCCCTACCTCGGGTTTAAGATTCGAAGATTCGTCTACGTTCCGCGGAAGACGGCGTCGCGGAGATCGGGCGTCGCGGTCGTTGTTCGTCAAATCCGTTGACGAAGAGTTATGCCCGAAGAGATACGTCGTTGGCGAATCTTCGTATGCCGACGAAGAAGGTCCGAGGAGGGTGCGGCGTTCCCTCTTGTTGACACCGAGGACGAAGAAGAGAGGCGTCGTTCTTCGTCGGAGTTTGGGCGTTCTTCGTTCTTCGTCAGAGCTTGAAGATGAAGAAGAAAAGCTTCCAAAGCTCTCAAGAAATCCTCCCAAGGTGGTAAAAGAATCCCTTAGAATAATATAAGCTTTAACTTATATTATTACATAACATAACCACAAGAATTTCAAAGGTTTGAAATTCAAAAAGGGGTTTAACTCCCTTAATTAATTAAGTAACCCAAGTTGTCAACATTAAATGAATTGAGTTAAAGGGGAGGTTTTGAGAGAATTTGAGGAGTTGGGGTTCGTGTGGACCCCACCTCACTTAATCCTCCCATGGGAGGTTAAGTGGATGTGGGTCCCACTCCCAACTCCCTTTGGTAGGTTTTAAGAAGTTAAAATAAAATTTGTTCTATACAAATTTTATTTAACTCAAACTAAAAACCCCTAAAATTAACTTTCAACCCGCAACAAACGCAACTCCCGAAAAGGTCTCTTTAAGCGAATATCGGCGCTGCGAGTTCATCGGTGCCCTCGGATTTAAATTCCGAGCACCGGATCAAAAGTTAGGAATTCCCGCTCGTTTGTTCACTGAACGTACCCGAGCCAAACTTCGGAAATTAATTCCGGGCACTCCGGGCCTCGGAATCAGGTGCCGTCTGAAACCACGCTCTTGTAAAATTCTAAAGAAAATTAAGAAAAAATTTCCCTTGAATTTTACGAGTCTTTACATTACTCCCACCTCATGACTTTACGTCCCCGTAAAGATACATCAAAACTAGGGAAACAAATGAGGGTACTGCGCACGCATTTGAGCCTCCCGCTCCCATGTGCTCTCCTGGAGATTCCCGTGTTGCCATCTGATGCGCACAAGAGGAATCGATCGCCCATGCAGGACCCGCTCCTGTCGATCCTCTATCTCCACCGGGACCTCCGTAAAAGTCGCCCCATCGTCAACGTCAAGTTCCCCATGATCAATGATGTGTGTCGGGTCGTGCACGTATCTCCTCAGCTGAGATACATGGAAGACGTCGTGCACCCGGTGCAACTGAGGTGGTAGAGCCAGGCGATAAGCCACCTCACCAATCCTGCTGAGAATCTGGAAAGGTCCGATGAAGCGCGGAGATAACTTGCCGCCTCGGCCAAATCTCCGAATACCACGTCGAGGTGAGACCCGCAAGAAGACGTGGTCGCCATCCTCGAACTCCAGTGGCCTCTGCCTCCTGTCAGCGTATGACTTCTGCCGGCTCTGAGCTGTCCTCATCCGCTCCTGGATGACCTGGACCTTCTCTGTCGTGGCCTGGACCATCTCCGGTCCCACCAGTGCTGACTCCCCAGGGTCTGTCCAGCACAAAGGAGATCTACATGGTCGGCCGTACAACGCCTCGTACGGTGCCATCCCGATGGTGGAGTGGTAGCTATTGTTGTACGCGAACTCCACCAAGGGTAGGTGGTCCTCCCAGCTACGACCAAAGTCGAGGACACATGCGCGGAGCATGTCCTCAAGAGTCTGAATGGTCCTCTCCATCTGACCATCCGTCTGAGGGTGAAAAGCTTTGCTAAGACGTAGCTGTGTACCGAACGCCTCCTGTAACCCCTTCCAAAGCCGGGAAGTAAAGCGGGCATCTCGATCGGAAACGATAGATGATGGCACGCCGTGGAGCCGCACAATATCCTGAACGTAGAGACGTCCCAAGCTCTCCACTGAGCCCTGCTCTCTGATGGGTAAGAAGTGTGCCGACTTGGTGAGTCGGTCAACAATCACCCAGATGGAGTCATGACCTCTGGAAGTGCGTGGAAGTCCAGTCACGAAGTCCATAGATATTCCGTCCCACTTCCACTCCGGAACCTCCAAGGGTTGTACCAAGCCTGCTGGTACCTGATGCTCTGCCTTCACCTGCTGACAGGTGAGGCATCGAGAAACGAACTCTGCTACAGCCTTCTTCATGCCCGGCCACCAGTGCTGTCGTCTGAGGTCCTGGTACATCTTCGCCACTCCAGGATGTACCGCCAGAGGAGAAGTGTGAAACTCTCTCAGCACTTCCTCTCGCAAAGCTACTGGTACCATGGTACGTCCTCTGAAAAGGATGTCGTGCTCTACTCCAAGGGAGAAACCATCAGGTGCCTGTCCCGAGGATATCTGTGCACGCCGTGTCTCACAGTCAGCGTCCCCATGCTGTGCCTCCCTGACTCGCTGCAGTAGTGGAGGAGTGACTGTGAGAGCCTGAAGAAAGGCTGCTCCATCTCTATCCACGAAGGATATCTGCAAAGAGGCTAGCTGCTCTGTTTCCTCCTCAAGTAGCTGAATGCCCGTCCTCCTGCTGAGGGAATCGGCTACTACGTTCCCCTTCCCAGGAGTATAGACTATCTCAAAGTCATAGTCCTGGAGGAACTCGAGCCATCGTCGCTGTCTCAGGTTCAGGTCCTTCTGTGAGAAGATATACCTGAGACTCTGATGATCGGAAAAGACTGTAAAGCGCTCGCCCATCAGATAGTGTCGCCATGTCTTCAGAGCGAAGACCACTGCTGCTAACTCCAGGTCATGGGTAGCGTAGTTCTGCTCATGCGGCCTCAACTGTCGTGATCCATAGGCGATCACTGCCCGCTCCTGCATCAGAACACATCCGAGTCCGGTCCCTGATGCATCGCAGTAGACTACGTACCCTACTCCCTCCTCAGGCAACCTCAAGATAGGTGCGCTAGTCAATCTCTGTCTCAGCTCCTGGAAGCTCTGCTGACATCTGTCTGACCACACGAAGGGTTTCCCCTTCTTCGTCAAAGCTGTGAGTGATGCCGCAACTCTGGAGAAGTTCGGCACAAATCTCCGATAGTATCCAGCTAGTCCCAAGAAACTCCGAACCTCAGTCACGCTCCTGGGTGGCTCCCAAGCTAACACAGCCTCAATCTTCGCGGGATCCACTGCAACTCCCGCCTCAGAGATAACGTGTCCCAAAAAGTGGACCTCACGTATCCAGAACTGGAACTTCAAGAGCTTACCATAAAGCTGGTGCTCTCGGAGTGTGTCAAGAACAACTCGCAAGTGATAGGCGTGCTCCTCCTCTGTCGTAGAGTAAATCAGAATGTCGCCGATGAAGACCACGACAAACCGATCGAGGTATGGCTGAATGATCCTGTTCATGAGAGCCATGAACACTGCTGGAGCATTTGTTACACCGAAAGTCATAACCAAGAACTCATAGTGACCATACCGACATCTGAAGGCCGTCTTCTGCACATCCTCGTCTCTGACTCTGAGCTGATGATAGCCTGACCTGAGGTCTATCTTCGAGAACCACCGTGCTCCCTTGAGCTGATCAAAGAGGTCATCAATCCTCGGTAGCGGATACTTGTTCCTCACTGTCACCTGGTTCAGGCGACGATAGTCAACACAAAGTCGCAAGCTCCCGTCCGCCTTCTTGGCGAACAATATCGGGGAAGCCCAGGGTGAAACACTGGGTCGGATGAACCCCTTGCCCTGCAAGTCCTCCAACTGTACCCGTAGCTCTCGATGCTCGGCGGGGGCCATCCGATATGCTGGAGTGGATATCGGGGCTGTCCCGGGGTACAAGTCAATATAAAAGTCTACCTCTCTGCGAGGAGGTAGCCCTGGAACGTCATCGGGAAAAACGTCCGCAAACTGATCCACCACTGCAGGAAAACCAGGACTCCGCACGTCAACTGCTCCAAGGATAAGGCTAGCCAACTGATGAGTGATAGGCTGTCCTCTCCTCCGCGGAAGTCCATCCTGTGCTGCTAAGGCTCCCTTCTCGCCAGTGAAGGTGAACCTGCTCCCGTCGGTACGTACACAACGCACCTTGCGCCTAAAACAGTCAATCTGTGCATGGACCGTAGACAGCCAATCCATGCCCAAGATGACGTCGTAAGGCCTCGACGCTGCTACAAGAAGATCCCAGCCGAAGCTCTCGCCTCCTAGAGTAAGCTCACACTGCCGGCACCAGTGCGTAATCGTCGAGTCTGCTCCCGTAGGAGTCTCTAGCCGTAAGGATCGAGCCAACGGCTCTGTCGGAATCTCCGAGCTCCGAACAAGGGCAGCGGCTATGAAAGAGTGACTCGCTCCTGTGTCTATAAGAACTGCAGCAAGGGTGGAATAGACACAGATAGTACCTCGAATCATCTCGGGTGCGCCGTGGTCGTAGGCCTCTGCTGCCTGGAGCTGTGTTTGTCGCTGCCCGCCAGCTCCCTGTGGTCGGGGTGGACCTCCTGGTGGTGGTGGTGGTAGAGCCTCAAAGCGTCGGCCACCACCAGCTGCTCATCCAGCTCCTCTGCCTCGTCCGCCTCCTCCCTGCGGACCGCCACGGTCGACCCTCTGCCTCTGCCTCGGTGGTCCATCAACTGTCTGCTGCTCCTCGGCACGACGGGTCGGGCAGTCACGAGCCATGTGGCCCTGCCCACCGCACGAGTAGCACTGTCTGCCTCTCGGAAGACTGGCTCCGCGCTGTGTGCCCCGCACTGCTGAGCCAGTGCCCTGAGGTCGTCGGCCCGAAGGTCTGGTCTGTCTGGACCCCTGAGTCATCCGTCGACGGCCTGCTGCAGATGACTCTGCCACGTGCCGCCCTGCGGTGGGTCTCTGTGCTGGTGTAGACTCAGCAAGGAAGCTCTCGATCAGAAGGGCCCGCTCCAGTACTCCTGTCTGAGTCGGTATGCTGAGGGAGATCAGCGATGCCCTGATCTCGTGTCTCAAACCCTGCTCGAAGGTCCGGGCCCGGAAGAATGGGTCTCGTACCATGTCGGTCGAGTAGCGCGAGAGATCGGTAAATCTCGCCGAGTACTGAGCGACCGTCATGCTGCCCTGCCGCAGCTGTAGAAGCTCCTGGATACGCACCGCACGAAGGGTGGCTGGGACGAACTCCGAGCGGAAGAGGCTCTCAAAGTCCGTCCAAAGTAGAGATTCCTCATCGTGCACCTGGAGCATCAAGCTCCACCATCGTCCTGCTGCTGCGTGTAGTAGGCTCGCAGCGAGGATCACCATGAGGTCTGCTGGTGTCCTCACTAGCCTAAACACTCGAACCACTGCCTCCAGCCAGTCCTCTGATGCCTGGGGATCCGTCTCCCCGCGAAACCTGGGCGGTCGCTGGCGCTGAAACTCATGCAGTGCGCTGAGGCGACGTGCATCGTCAGCGGCTGCTGCTGGAAGCATCGGGGAATCGGCGGGTAAAGCTACCGCCGGTGCCACTACAGGAAAAGGGCCCTGCACCGAGGCCTCGTCGCTCGGTGGGCTGTCGTCTCGCTCGACTCTCGGAACCCTAGCTGGCTGCCGTCGTGGGGCCATCCTGAAAAGGAAACAGGTGCGCCACGGTCAGAACAGTATACCTGGTGAGCTGATATAAGTAATCACAAAGAAAACTTTGAAACACACACGCAATCAATGTTTTCGTGCATTAAGTCGGAAATCAGAAGTCAGGGTCCTGGTGTACGGATACGTCGGCCGCCGCACCAACACTGGACTCCCTGGACTGATATCCACACTCAATACGCTAAACATTATTGCTTCACATAGAAATGATCAGAGTTCGCGGTAGAACCGAACTGCTCTGATACCAATTTGTCACGACCCGCCCTCGGGGTCCGTGCCGTGACTACCCCAAGCCCGCCTTCCATAGGCCAGGGGCTGGCGACTAGCACCAAGGCGTAAATCCCAGTAAAAAGGAAAGGCATTGCTTTTGAAAAGTAACCAACACCACAGAGTAAGCAAGCAGAAAGTAAACACTAAACAAGCAGAGTACAACTGAAAGTGCGGAAAAGTAAATGGGCCAGAATACAAACCCAAACTGAAAGTAAAGTACAACTCGAAAAGGGAAAAACAGCAACTGTAAAGTAAAAGCCGCTACTCCGAGCTGTCCACCGGAAATCCCACCTGAAGGGTGGGTACAGATAGCTCCTCTGCTCCACGGGTCCCGCCGTCCGCTCCGTGCACGTCCCGCCCAGTGGTCCACCTCCGGGTACCGTCCCGCTCTACAAGCCTCAACTAAGTCAACGCTGTCCGTCGTCTGCAACCAACACAACGTGGTGCGGGCGAAGCCCGTGCAGGGGTGAGTATAAGCTACTCAGTAGGGACCCCGAGACCCCTGAAGGTCTCTCAAATCCACAAAGGATAAACCACGAAGAAAAGTACAAACACGAAGTAACAACCGACACTGCTTAGGTATATGCCCATACATATACCTAAGTCCTCAATTAAAATACGCTCCAACCTCCGAGCCCAAGTACAACTCAGTCCACGCAGGAAAGTATACGTATTCCACATAGGAAAGCAAAACATAATCCACGCAGGATTGCACAACACAATCCTCACAGGAAAGCAATAGGATTCAGCTCACACAGGTATACTTCTTCAAGGACGATAAAGATGATCACTGATCCATCTAAGTCGTCGGACCCACGAAGGATCGATAGGTAACTAACCCCCGCAGAAGACCCACACAGGATCGGGCTCACACAGAACCTGTAGGCGCTGGCTCACACAGAACCGCTGAGCGCAAGGACCCACACAGGATCGGGCCCACACAGGACCTGTAGCACTGATCCACGTAGGATCGCTGAGTGCTGTAGTCGTCGTCGTCGAATCCACACAGGATCTCTGTACTGTCGTCGTCGAATCCACACAGGATCTCTGTACTGTCGTCGTCGCAGTCACAGTAGTAGTCGTAGCAGTAGAATAGTCGCAGCCAGCACTAGGGTTCCCGCACACAGCAAGCTCGTTCGTAGGGTCCGCTCCATGAGCCGAGAGGCTGATACATCAACTGTCACGAAGACCGAAGTTGATGTATCCAAAAGTTCCGTATCGTCAACAGGAACTCAACGCAACAGACGGCGCGTCGATCGGACGCCCGGTCTGAGAGTTATTGGCATTTTCGTCTCCGGGGCCCGGTTGGTTTTTAAGGAAAAACCAACCCGACCGTACTCCACCTGCGTCCAAACCTCGGGCGGAGTATGCCAAAAGATCTGTCTCACTAAGAGGAACACAACGCGACTAACGGTGCGTCAATCGGACGTTCGTAGCTCAAGATATGAGCGTTTCCGCTCCGAAGGCCCGGTTGGTTTCGTGAACGAACCAACCCGGCCGAACTCAAAGTAAACCGAAACCTTGAGTGCGATATACCGAAACGACCGTCTCGATCCAAGGATCGCGTTGCCGCAGACGGTTCGTCATTCGGAGGTCCGAGGCTCAAGTTATGGGCCAGAAACCAATTCTGGTTCGAAACGGGGGGGTCCGGGTCCGGGCCGACCCGGCCCGACCCCCCCTGGGGCGGCGCGGCGGCGGCGCGGCGGGCGGCGGCGGCGGGCGGCGGCGCAGCGGTGCGGGCGGCGGCGGCGGGCGGCGGCGCGGCGGCGCGGGGAGCCGCGGCGGCCTGGCGCCGCGAGGAGGCTGCGCACGCGGGGGGCTAAGCCCCCGCTTTTCATGGATGGCGGCGCGGCTTTGCCGTGCCGTTTTTGTAAAACAACGGCCCCCCTCCTGGGGGCCCGCTTTGAAGGGGATCCGGGGGAGCCGCCTGCCCCCCCCCCCCCCCCCCCCCCCCGTGGAAACCACTCCCCCCCTCATAAAGAGGGGGGTTTTAAGTGAAGGCCGGGGGATTAATTCCCCCGGTTTTTAAGACATCCGGTCGGCCAGCTGGCCGGCCGGTTTTTCTCAAACGGGACCGGAATTTCCGGTCCCCTCCTTCGGCTTCCGACGCCGGCGGCCCGACCGTCGGTCTTCTCTTCCGCCGCGGCCCGGAACCGGTCGCGATCTCCTCGTCTCGCCGCGGCCCGGAACCGGCCGCGGCGTTCGTCATCCGGCGCGGTGCGACGGCACCGCGCCCCTTTGCCGTGCTTTGATATTCATTCAACACGGCGCGACGGCATCGCGTTCTTGTTGTTTCTCCCATGGTGCGCACGACGGCATCGCGTGAGATATTTGCACGTTCATCCGCGTGGTGCGACGGCACCACGCCACTTGCTTTCCTCCGCAAAATAATTAAACAAGAACGATGGAGGGGGGGTTCGGCCGTGTTCGTGCGGTCCGGCCCCCCTCGCGTTAACTATAACACTTAAATAAATTATTTCAAAGCCTCACGTAGACATGCGATCCACGAGCAAGAAATGGAATAATTAAAGAATTAAACAACAACCCCTACCTCGGGTTTAAGATTCGAAGATTCGTCTACGTTCCGCGGAAGACGGCGTCGCGGAGATCGGGCGTCGCGGTCGTCGTTCGTCAAATCCGTTGACGAAGAGTTATGCCCGAAGAGATACGTCGTTGGCGAATCTTCGTATGCCGACGAAGAAGGTCCGAGGAGGGTGCGGCGTTCCCTCTTGTTGACACCGAGGACGAAGAAGAGAGGCGTCGTTCTTCGTCGGAGTTTGGGCGTTCTTCGTTCTTCGTCAGAGCTTGAAGATGAAGAAGAAAAGCTTCCAAAGCTCTCAAGAAATCCTCCCAAGGTGGTAAAAGAATCCCTTAGAATAATATAAGCTTTAACTTATATTATTACATAACTTAACCACAAGAATTTCAAAGGTTTGAAATTCAAAAAGGGGTTTAACTCCCTTAATTAATTAAGTAACCCAAGTTGTCAACATTAAATGAATTGAGTTAAAGGGGAGGTTTTGAGAGAATTTGAGGAGTTGGGGTTCGTGTGGACCCCACCTCACTTAATCCTCCCATGGGAGGTTAAGTGGATGTGGGTCCCACTCCCAACTCCCTTTGGTAGGTTTTAAGAAGTTAAAATAAAATTTGTTCTATACAAATTTTATTTAACTCAAACTAAAAACCCCTAAAATTAACTTTCAACCCGCAACAAACGCAACTCCCGAAAAGGTCTCTTTAAGCGAATATCGGCGCTGCGAGTTCATCGGTGCCCTTGGATTTCAATTTCGAGCACCGGATCAAAAGTTAGGAATTCCCGCTCGTTCGTTCACTGAACGTACCCGAGCCAAACTTCGGAAATTAATTCCGGGCACTCCGGGCCTCGGAATCAGGTGCCGTCTGAAACCGCGCTCTTGTAAAATTCTAAAGAAAATTAAGAAAAAATTTCCCTTGAATTTTACGGGTCTTTACAAAAGTGATCATGGTATGGAGTTTGAAAATAAATAATTTGAATCCTTTTATCAAAAAAAATGGTATTGTCACAACTTTTCAGCTCCTAGGATCCCCTATCAGAATGGTGTTGTAGAGAAAATAAATTTATCACTTTAAAAAATTTCTAGGAAAATGTGAAATTAATGTTTACTTTTTGGAATAAACTCTGAATATAACATATTATATATTTAATAGAGTTTTGATTAAACCTCTCTTCAAGAAAACCCCTTATGAATTATGGAATAATAGAAAGCCTAAGGTTAATTACTTTAGATTTTTTGAATTCAAAGTCTTTATTCATAACACTAAGGATAATCTTGTAAAAAATCTTCCAAGAGTGATACAGGAATATTCCATGGTTATTCAACATCAAGTAAACCTTATAGTTTGTTTAATTAATGAACCATTACTATTGAAGATACTTTTCATGTCATGTTTGATGAAATAAATCTAGATGATCCTACGAAACCTTTATAAAACCATGAGGGTGATTTATAAAATTTGGAAATAAATGACAAATCTTCTAACACTTCTATGAAACATGCATAAAAATCATCCAGTTCTGAGGAACCATTGCAAACCAAACTTGAAACTGTCTATTCCCATGAGAGGACCAACCCTTATTTTCAAATACCACTTAGTAATCATAGATACCATCATCAAGATGTTTCATTTGGATACCTAGATAGAGGTACACGTACTAGAGAATCTCTTAAAAATTATGTTAAATATAAAATATTCTTTCCATATATTGAACATAAGAAGATCAATGATTAAATTAATGATAAATTCTCGGTAATGGAAATTCAAGAAGAACTTAACCAATTTAAAAGAAATAATCTTTGGGAACTGTTTGATAGACCTAAATATTTCATGAATATTGGCACTAAATTGGTATTTAGAAACAAGGTTGATGAATTTGGCACTATAGTAAGAAATAAGGCTAAACTAATTGCACAAAGGTATAGTCAAGAAGAGGGTATTGATAATGAGGAAACCTTTACACCTATATCCAGACATGAAGCTATAATAATACTTCTTTCATATACAAGACATTTTTATTTCAAACTATATCAAATTTATGTCAAAAGTTCATTCTTAAATGGTTATATTGTTGAGGCTATTTTTTTGGAACAATCCCCCAAATTTTGGAAATCCTTATTTTCCAAATTATGTATTTAAATTAACAAAAACATTGTATGGTTTAAAATATTATCCTAGAGCTTAGTATGATAGTCTAAAATATTTTCAAATTTATAAAGGTTTTCCAAAATGTATATAAGATCTTACCCTTTTTATGAAATTAATTTCAAAAGATATTTTAGTTTCTTAAATATATATAGTTGATATTATTTTTGGATATTCTAAAAATTCATGGTGTACTGATTTTTAAAAAAATAATGCCCAATGAATTTCAAATGAGTTAATGGGTGAAATAAATTTTTTATTGGATTTAAAATTTTTCAAAATAAAGAAGGAATTGTCTTAATTCAAATTCAGTACACCAAAGATCTTCTAAAAGAATTTGTTTGGATAGAACTAACAGTAGTGAAACCCCAATGAGTATGGCCTATAAGTTGGATGTTTATGGATTTGGGAAGCTAGTGGATGTAACCAATTACAAAGGTATGTTTTTAATTATTCTTTTCATAACTATCAATCTACCTAATATTATGTTTAGTGTGTGTGTGTGTGTGAATTTTCAAGAAAACCCTAAAAATTCGCATTTAATTATTGTTAAAATTATTTTCAAATACCTCAAATATAAAACAAATTTAGGATTATTCTACCCTAGAGGACCAGTATTTGAATTAGTTATTCAAATTCTAATTTTGGTGGTTTCAAGTTAGACAGAAAACGTGCCTTTATGAAATTTAATATTTTGGGAAATTCTCTATTATCTTTGTGTAGAAAAAAAAAATATATTGTATTTTCTACTACTAAGGCTGAATACATAGCTGCATGTATTTTTGGGCTCAAACTTGGTGGATTAAATAGACACTACTAGAATATGGAAATAAATTCAGACTTGTACCTATAAATTATGAAAACACAAGTGCAATAAATATCTTAAATAATAACATTCTTGCTATAGAAAAAAATAACATTGATGTAAGACATCAATTTTTCAGAAATCCTTTTCAAAAGAGTGATATAAATATTGAATTCTTTGGAACTAAACATCACCTTACTTGTATTTTCACTAATCCATTTAATTTTGAGTTATTTAAATACATCAAACCTGAATTAAGAATGATGAATTTTGGTTTCCCTTAAAATTTTGGAAGCCTTTGATAGAAATTACCCATTGTTGAAAATTACCCACTATTGGAAATTACCCACCATTGGACAACCCACCATTAGAAATGACCTACCATTTTAATTAATCTTACATTTTTAATATTTATTTTTTGGTTAAATTATTTAATTTATTTTTAATTGAAAAATTATATTATGATTTCTATTTTTCAAATCCCAAAATGATAAGAATTGGTATTTTTGTCTAAATCCTAACTCACTCTCTCCCCCGACCCTGTTTCCCTTTGAACTTCTCTACAACCTTTTCTCTCCTAACCTTTCACCTTCTCTCATCACCGCATGATCCTTCACTCCATTTCAAAATTATAAGTAAGCTTCCTGATATTTTTTCTCATAAGGATTAACAACCTTTGAAAAATCCTAGATGATATTTGATCTATCTTATTATCGATCCATAGAACCATCAAATCATGAATTGTATAATAGTTACTAAGAATAAAGTAAATAATGAATGGTTTTTGTGTATAAAATCATTAGTTCTTAATTAGGTCCAAGACCAGGGATGGATATATTGTTTCTCATGTAATTAAAGACCATTATATCCTAGGTTATTACACCAGTTGTATCAAAATGTTGAGTTTAGTTTTGGGGAGAGAAAATATGGGTTAATAAGAATGATATATGGAATTGAGGTAGTCTTATCTTAAAAACAATGGGCTAAATTCTTTAAATTACCTCATGAAGTGGTTTCAAAATACTATCAATGGTTGATTCCTAGCGAAAATTATTCTTTTGTGTATGAGAATGTCTAGGATGAATTTATAGGAGATTGAACTTTATGGAGACCTATTGAATCCTAATTATATGGTGAGTGAAGATTTCTATTTAAGATTATATTTCACAACTTATTCCCTATATAATGTGACTTTATCATGATGAGATATTAATAAGTATATATTCTATAAATAATGAAAATTGGAGACATAATCAATTTTTGAATACATCTCATGGTGGATATTATGGAGATGTGAAAGAAATTATATAGGTCAAACTACTTTATTTATCCTATGTTTTTTTAATCCATGATTGAGGCCAAAGTAATAATTGCTAAGATGAAGAAGCCCAAGTAAAGTGTGGTGGGTTTTTCCTGACCCAAGTCATTTGTAAAATAATTAAGGTAAATTGGGACCCCTATTTAAAGAAGTGGGATATTAATGTTGATAATATCTAGGAGGATTTTAATCCTACGGATTACCCTACCATACCAAATGAAATTGTTGATCCTAGATTGGATCTAGATGTGGTGTTAGAGTACTCATATGAATATCAAGAAGAAACTAGTGAGTTTGTTTCAACTACTAATGAGGAGGAGTCATATTCTGAGGAGGTCAATGACCCTGACATACATAAGATCCCAGGGGTCTCTTTTGGTCTAACTAGTCCTCCTAGATCTCTACCTTCTAGAGTAAGTATAACGACCCTGCTTTTTATTACACACTTAAACATGACGTATTACATACAAACCTTCACTTGGTGCAACATAGTATATTGAGAGGTCTAGTGTATTTCGGGTTTAGTAACATTACATAAAAACTTATAACATAAAACACAACAAATTTACTAAAAACTTCCTTTACATGACCACTATATTCCTCCGTGTGTATCATTGCAAGGGATACCCTGACGACATGAATAAGAAAAGGGTGAGTTATGAAGACCAGTAAGGGAGTAAAAAAGGCATAACATGAAGAATACAATACATGTTAGGCAATAGTCATATCAATAGAGCATAAGAGAAACAAGAACATAAAGTCATGATATAACCTGATTATCATAACATTGAAATGTGGCAACAACACATAACATGGTATTAGAATGAGCCATAGATCATTTCACATGAGCATAATTAAACCATAATTTAACTTGAAATATCATGAGTAAACCATAATTTCACTTTATGTATCATTATACTAATATTTACCCAATGCATTGGAGCACTATCAGGGTTCACCCTTCTTAATCATTTCATTTCATGCATAAGTATGCCACATGGATCATACAACATGGAATCATTCAACATTGGCATTTATTCCATGATAAATGAATTTTAAAAACATACATGAAACTCTGTAATCAATAAGTAAATGTGCATAAAGGTGAATACCCTAGATAGAGAAATGGGCATGGTATTCATTACATAATGACTTTGTCTTGGAAAATCGTGGTGCAATTTTGAAAGCATAACAGCATGACATAAAAAATCATAAAAATGTTTGATGAAAGATAAAGGAGTGTCTCATAATATTTACATGAAATGTAAATTAATGGGGTAATATCGATATATGTCCCAAAAAATTAATTGAATTTAGATTCATAATACAAAATAACTGCTTGAATGTAAATGAGGAGAGAGAAATTCCATACAGAATTTCAGCATGGTAACGGGTGTACATGGGAGGAATTAATGAGAGTTAAAGGGGTATATAATCATTCAAAAATAAATAGGGAAGTATTGGGGAGTTTCTAAATCATACCCCAATATTTATAATTGAAAATAAAAGAATATAACAATATTAATAAACTTGGATAAAATGAGAAAGGAAGGAATCCCTTATTTGGAAGTGTGATCCCAAAGGCATGGGAGGGGCTTGAGAGAGGCTTATTTGGAGCTTGGGGAACCTTGGGATGATTCTAGATATATAGGGAAGAGTTTAGACTAACTAAAAATTCTTTGAGTTAAGATTAAGTGGGAGCTTGGGTGGGATTATATTGGAAAGGAGAGGGAATTCTTTATTATTTAGGTGTGGGACACCACACATTAGACTGATCAAAACCATAAACCAACCCATGGTTTTTTCGAAAGGGGAGAAAACAATATTTTATAATTCCAATGTCTAAAATTATTAAAATAATAGGGTTTCTTATGTGGAGGTGAGTCACACTCTCAAGGAAATCAATTTAGAAAGCTAAAATGTTTTATTAGTCTTGGAGGGTCCACTTAGGCTTCGTAAAATAAATAAAATAAACCAAAAATCACATTATTTTAATTTTAAAACATATATTGGCCTAAAATATCATTTATATTATTTTATTACATCACTATTGGGTCATTAGGATGTTATAAAACACATTATATATTTAAATGGTATTTAATTTTTACCCAAATATTTGACTATCTCAGAAAATTTTAAAAAAAATCACCGTTGGATAATTTTGACATCCTTATTCCAAGAATAATATTAATTTTATCCAAATAATTTTCTACATATGTGAATTTTCACTTTTAATATAAAAACTGATATCATGGAAAATTCAAGTGTTTTGATAAAAACCTCTTTCAAACCTTAATAAAAATTACAATTATATTCAAAAAGATTATACGATAATTTATATTTAATAAAAAGTAATTTAATAATAATAATATTTTAGTAAAATATTATTTAATTCAAAAATCCTTTAATTTTTCAAAATATATTTCTTAGTTGAATATTAACTAAAAATACTATTTGTTCTTTAAAAACTATTTACAATGTAACAATAATAAAAGGAATGTATATTATTTATTATATACAAAAAATAATGCACATAATCATAATTATAGGTTCTTGTTACATAAACCTTTAAAACACCCGCATAAGACCTTAGGGTTTGGTGCGTGATGGTGACAGACTCCTGGGGTGGCTCGGATAACATCGCTCGAGTGGTAATCTCTATCAACTTCCACTTCTCCTGTGAGTAGTTCCCCTCAAGCTTAACGTATTCAAGCTCAGATTTAGATTGGTCAAGAGAAACTCCCAATTGCTCCACCTCTTTTATGTGCTCTAACAAATGGTCTTCGTATGGATCAATTCTACTAGATGAGTCCATCACTTCCTTTGTCTGAGTAAATTGCATTTTTTAAAATCCCTATATTTAAACTAATCGTGTTATCACTGTTTAATGGGTATATTAGAAACTGTTATAATGATTAATGGTATTTTATAATCCAAAAACATAAAACCAAATAATTTCATATGTTATATAACTATTTCATATAATAATACATTTAATTAGATCAAGAGGAATTTCCATTAATAAAATTTTGGGTCGTTACAATCTTCCCGCATTAAAAAACATTTCCCTTGAAATTTCCTTTTCCCACACTAAAACAGATGTGAGAAATTTTGTTTCATCACTTCATTTTATTCCCATGTGGCTTCTTCAAACATTTGGTTTCTCCACAACACCTTGAGAAGGGGCATTGTCTTATTTCGTAGAACTTTTTCTCTACGATCTAAGATCTTCACTGGTTTCTCCTCGTAAGAAAGATCATTTGCTAACTGTACTACCTCAGAAGAGAGTACATGTGAATGGTCTGGTATGTACTTCCTTAAAAGGGATTCATGAAAGACATCATGTACTTTGGCCATGGTGGGTGGAATTTCTAGTCAATAAGCCACAACCCCGACGTGATCAAGAATCTATAAGGGGTCGATGTACCTAGTACATAAATTCCCTTTCCTTCCAAACCTCATGACCTTCTTCCATGAAGAAATGTGTAGAAATAACATGTATCCAACATTGAACTCAAGGTCTCGTCGACGGTTATCTGTATAACTCTTTCGTCGACTTTAGGCTGTTTTGATATATTGTTGAATGGTTTTCACATTCTCCACCATTTATTCAACCATTTCATATCCTAAAAGCTTAATCTCACTAACTTCATCCCAAAACGCTATTGTTCAGTACCTTTTCCTGTAAAGGTCTTTATATGGTGCCATTCGGATGCTCGAGTGGACACTGTTATTTTAGGAGAATTAAACTAGTGGAATATGTTTGTCCCATCCTCATTTGAAGTCCAAAGAACATGATCTCAATATATCTTTTAGTGTAAAAATAGTTTGTTCATATTGGCCATCAGTCTGAGGATAAAAAGATGTATTGAATTTCAGTTCAATGCTTAGAGCATGTTGGAGACTTTTTCAGAACTTCAAGGTGAATCTTAGATCATGATCAGATACAGTAGATAGTGGTACTCCATGAAACCTTACCACTTATATGATGTAAATCCGTGAAAGTTGATCCAATGATAAGTCCTCTCGAATCGTGTTAAAGTGAGTTGTCTTCATAAGATGATCCACAACGACCCATATAGCATTATTTCCTCTGGATATCCTTGGAAGTCCAGTGACAAATTCCATGGTAATGTTTTCCCAGTTGAATGTTGGTATGGGTAGTGGTTGCATCATCCCCTTAGAATTTTTCCTATTTTCCTTCACTTGCTAACATACCAGCCACTTTGATGTATATTCATAAATATTCCTTTTCATATTCTCCCACCAAAAGTTTTCTCATAGATCTTGAAACATCTTTATGCTCCCCGAGTGAATAGAGAATGTTGAGCTGTGTGCATCATTCAGAATCTCCTTATTTATCTCTGGATCGGATGGCACACATAATCATGACCCAAATCTCACAATTCCATCCTTTTAAACGGCAAACTATGAGGATTTACCATTTTTTATATCATCCACCCTTTTTATAATTTCCACATCCTTTCTTTGATAATCCTTTATTTTCTCCATGAGGGATGGTTGAGCAATAGTTTGAGAAAGGATTGATGATGTTACTCTATTAATTATTCCCATTTCCATCCTCTTCAAATCTAAGAAGATTGGATCCATTTCAATTATCATAATTGATAAAAATGCAGGATTCTTTCTACTTAGAGCATTTTCCAGCTTGTTTTCATTTACCAGGATTATAGTGGATTGACCAGTCATAATCATCCATATTCATTGGAAAATTTTAATCTCTTTTTGTGTGAATATATATTTGAGTTTCTTGTGATCAGTATATATCTCAAACTTCTCCCCATAGAGATAATGCCTCCATATTTTCAACACAAATATCACAGCCGCCAACTCCAGATCATGTGTGGGATAGTTTTCATCATTGATTATAATCTTCCTTGAGGAGTAGGCTATCACTTTATCATTTTTCATCAACACACAACCCATGCCCTACTTCGAATAATCACTAAATACCATAGAAAGTTCTCCACTTGTGGGTAGTGTGTCAAAGGTTGTAGTGACAAGCCTCCTTCAACTCCTTCAAGCTCTCTTCGCATTAATCACTCCAAGAAAACTTTACTCCATTCTAATTTATCTTGGTAATATGGTTGTAAAATCATGAGGAATTATCACAAATCAGAAATAATATCTAGCTAACCCCAAGAATCTATCGATATCTGTTATCGATGTTGGCCTTGGCCATCCATCAATTGTAGTTATCTTGGAGGGATCCACAGATATCCCATTACTTGTGATGATATGACCCAAGAATGATTCATCCTTCAACTATAACTCACACTTGATGTACATTACATAGATCTTCTCCTTATACAAGGTCTCTAGTATAGTTCTTAGAATCTCCTCGTGTTCCTCCTTGCTTTGGATTATATTATAATATCATTTATAAATACTACCACAAATTTTTCAAGGTAATATCTAAAGAATCTATTCATCAAGTCCATGAATATTGATGGAGCATTATTGAGTCCAAAAGGCATTACTATGAATTCTTAGTGCTTGTATCTTGTATGAAAAGTAGTCTTGGGGATATCCTTCTTCTTCACCCTTACTTGGTAATATCCTGACTGTAAATCCACCTTGGAAAATTATTGTCCTCCACATAGCTGATTGAACAAGTCATCAATCCGTGGCAGAGGATACTTGTTCTTTATCATTATTTTTTTGATCTCATGATAATCATTTCAAAGGCACATTGACTCATCCTTCTTCTTGATGAAGAGAACTGGTGCACCCCATGTTGAAGCACTTGGGCGTATAAACCCTTTATCCAGATTCTTATGTAGTTGTTTTTTCAGCTCCTCAATCCCCACAATAGCCATTATATATGGATTCTTGGATATTAGAAATTACCTAGGTATAAGGTCAATTGAGAATTAAACATCTATTCTAGGAGGAAGACCATGAAATTTCTTGGGAAAAACTTCAGTGAATTCCCTCACAATAGGCATGTCTTCAAGGATGTATTCCTCATTAGACTCAATCATCTGAGCTAGATACGCATACTCATATGGTATTAATATCCACACTTGACATGATGGTGCTAAATAATATTCATCTTCCTCCTTTATCTTGTATTGAATTGGGGGTCGATTTTCCATATGGAGGGTGATTTCCCTCTCATGACAGTTTATGTTGTCTCTATATTGGAAAAGCCAATCCATGCCAAGAATTGAATCATATTGCACTAGATGGAGTATGAAGAGGTTTTTTGGGATGTTTAGTCCATAAATTATGATAGGGGAGGAGTTATATTCATTGGATGAAATGATTTACCCATTTTCCATACTCACTGACATCTTTACTTTCATGATTTCTAGTGGTGTTGGGATTGTTCTAATAAACATTAGGGATACAAAAGAATGCCTAGAACCAGAATCAAAAAGTACATTTTCTTTTCTTGAATTAATAACTAGCATACCTATCACCACTTTTTGTTCAGGATTCAATTCAGTGGTAGTGATGGAAAAAACTCTCCCTTGCTTCCTTGGAGGTTTTTGGTTGCCTCTAAAAACCCTTGTCTTAGAGAACTGATTTTCAAGGTTCCATGGTTCTTTGTAGTTGAAGAAATGAACAATGAATCGAGGTTCGAATGAAGTATTCCTCTCCTATATAAGAGACACAGTATTTTATTGTCAGCAGCTAATGGCCAGGTTCCCTTCTCTTCCACACCTAATGCATTTCCTCGTCCCTTTCAGGCAATTTCTGAGGTACTTATTTCTGAACCATTGGAAAGTGGGGTGCTGGGTTTTCTTTTCACCATTGGATTTATCCATCAGACCACAATAATTGAAGTCCACCTTGTGATTATTATCCCCATGAAACCCATGAGATTATTTGTTCTCCATTTTGACCTTGAGGGCACATCAGACAATTTCTTCATAGCTATCGAAGTCACGGATCTCCAGGGATTTCTGTAGTCTAGGTTTCAGCTCACCAAAGAAGCAGTCAACCTTACATTCTGGGGTAACAACAAATCCAAAGATGTATCATGCAATCCTTTTGAAGTTTTATTCGTAAGAACTGATGTATTTTTCATCTTTTTTCTTGAGGGAAAGGAAGTCCCTTTCCGTCTTAAGTCGGAGGGTGCGAGGAAAATATTTACCAAAAAACATCTTCTAGAAATCCTTCCATTCCAATGCCTCGATCTCTTCCTCAGGAATCATATTTTTTTATCAATGTCCACCATTAATCAGCTTCACCCTCCATATGATAAGCATTTAGAAGAACCTTATCTTGTTTGGAACACTGAAGGTTGGAGAATCTTTTTTTAATGGAGTTGATCCATTGCTCTGAAATTGAGGGATCACATGATCCATTAAAAGTAGGAGGCCTTTGTCTCATGAAGCTCTCTATAGAAACTTTTTCTTTTTTTTGGGGGGGGGGGTTGAACATTTCTCTTGACCCATGTTTCTCTTCAAATCTTGAGTTAACTGAGAGATTATTGTGACAAAGTTCACGATTCCATCTCCCATCGGATTGGGCATCTCATTAGAATAGTCATCACATTGGTCTTCACATAGTTTGTTAGCCCGAGTCCTCCTATTACTGACCATTGGCTAGAATAAAAGGAAAGTTAGGGGTGACACATAGGGGTTAATCCAAGGACAAAATTAATGAATTATAAATAACTTTATTTCATTAACTTATGAATCTATTAGCTTCAATCTATTTTATCCATGATCTACTTCCCAACATATATTCTTTGGGGAATTTTCTTTCTTAAATTACCTTAATAATGGTTCATACTAATCTTGTCAATTTACCAAAGCATATCCCCTAGGAGTGTCATAACCAAGAGTGCAGCAAGGCTCGTTTTCGTGTACTAGGAAACCCTGGGTCAATCCTGAAACTCTTTGTCGGAGTTTTCACTCCTAGGTACATCTGTGCCAGAGCCGCCTCTACCTACTCATATCCAGACAGGGATGTATTTTCTTAATAAACCACTTACTCAATACTCACCAATATTTAGGGATGTTTGTATTATACTTAGTACTATCCCTAAGGCTTTCACTAGGGTTTTCTAATCCTAATACCAAAAATAACTAAATCTATCCTCTGATACCAACTATGACAACCCTATTTTTTATTACACACTTAAACATGATTTATTACATAAAAACCGTCACTTGGTACAACATAGAAGATAGATAGGTCTAGTTTATTTGGGTCTTATGAACATTTCATAACAACTTATAACATAAAACCCAACATCTTTATTAAAAACTTCCTTTGCATGACCACTACATTCCTCCGTACGTAGCATTTCATGGGATACCCTGAGGAAATTCATAAGAGAAGGGTGACATATAAAGCCCAGTAAGGGATTAAACAAAAAATAACATGAATAATATAATAAATTTTAGGAAATAGGCATATCAATAGATCATAAGAGAAACATGAACATAAAATCATGATATAACATGATTATCATAACATGGAAATGTGGAAACAACACTTAACATGGTATTAGCATGAGCCAAGGCTCATTGAACATAAATAATGAGTAAAAAATCATTTCAATTGAATTTTCATGATACTAAACATTACCCAATGCATTGGATTTCTATCAGGGTACACCCTTCTTAATCATTTCATTTCATGCATAAGTGTGCCACATGGATCATACAACATGGAATCATTCAACATCTTTATTTATTCCACGATAAGGGAATGTAGAATAAATAAATGAAACTATATAATCAATAATTTAATGTTCATAATGGTGAATACCCTTGATAGAGAAATTGTAATGGTATTCAATACACAATGACTTTGGCTTGGAAAATCGCGGTGCAATTTCAGCAGCATAATGGCGTGACATAAAAATTCATAAAAATGGTTTATGAGAGATAAATGGGTGTCTCATAATATATACATGAAATGGATAGTAAGGGGTTTATATAGATATATTTTCCAATAAATGTAATGGAATTTAGATTCATAATACAAAAGAATTGCTTGAATGTAAATGAGGAGAGAGAAATTCCTTACGGAATTTCGGCATGGTAACGAGTGTACATGGGATGAATTTATGAGAGAGAAAGTGGTCTCCCATAATTCAAACTTAAAATATGGAAGTATGGTGTAGGTTATAAATCATACCCCAACATTTATAACTGAAAATAAAATAACATAACAATACTAAGAAACTTGCATAAAATGAGAAAGGAAGGAATCCCTTACTTGTAAGTGTGATCCCAAAGGCTTGGGAGGGGCTTGAGTGTGTCTTAATGGGAGATTGGGGCACCTTGGGAGGATTATAGAGATATGTAGGCAGAGGTTTCGTGAAATAAAAAGATTTTTAGTGAAGATTAAGTGGGGGCTTAGGTGGGTTTATATGGGAAAGGAGATAGAATTATTTATTATTTAGGTTTTGGACACCTTACATTAAACTAATCAAAACCACAATCAAGCACATGGTTTCTGCCCATGGTTTTTTCCAAAGGGGAGTGGAAAATAATATTTTATAATTATAATGGAATAAATTATTAAAATAATAGGGTTGATTATGTGGAGGTGAGTCACACACACAAGGAAATCAATTTAAAAAGCTAAAATGTTTTATAAGACTTAGAGGGTCCACTAAGGCTTTGTAAAATAAATAAAATAAACCTAAAATAAAATTATTTTAATCGTAAAACATATATTGGCCAAACAACTCATTTATAGTATTTTATTACATCACTATTGGGTCATTATGATGTCATAAAACACATTATATATTTAAACGGTATTTAATTTTTACCCAAAAATTCGACTGTCTCAAAGAATTATGAAAAATTCACCATTGGATAATTTTGATGTCCTAATTCCAAAAAAAATATTAATTTTATTAAAATAATTTTCTAAATATTTGAATTTTTTTTAAATAAAAACCAGCATTTATCAAAAATTTATGGGTTTGGAAAAAACTGCTTTCAAACCTTAATAAAAATTAAAATTGTAATTATAAAAATTAAAAAATAATTTATATTTAATAAAAATTAATTTAATAATAATAATATTTTATTAAATTATTATTTAATTCAAAAATCCTTTAATTTATCAAAATAGATTTCTTAGTTGAATATTATCTAAAAATTATATTTTTGCTTTAAAAACTATTTACAAAGTAACAATAATAAATTGAATGTATATTCTTTATTCTATAAAAAAATGCACATAATCATAGTTATAGGGTCTTGTTACATAACCCCTTAAAACACCCACATAAGACCTTCGGGTAAGGTGTGCGATGGTGACAGACTCTTGGGGTGTCTCGAATAACATCGCTCGAGTGGTAATCTCTTTCAACTTCCACTTCTCTTGTAGGCGGTTCTTCTCAAGCTTAATGTATTCAAGCTCAGCTTGGGATTGGTCAAGCGTGAAGATCAATGATTCCACATCCTTTCTAAGCTTCGAAAAATGGGATTCTTAAAGAGGAATTATACTATTACTTCCTTTTTCTGAGTAAATTGGATTTGTTAAAGACCTATATTTATATTAATCATGTGATCACTGTTTAATGACTATATTAGAAATAGTCTCAATGATTAATGGTATTTTAAAGTACAAAAACATAAAACCAAATAATTTCATGTATTATATAACCATTTCACATAATAAGACATTTAATTACATCAAGATTAATTTCTATTAATAAAATTTTGGGTCATTACAGGAAGTATTCTAAGTGATGGTGATGAAGAAGAGGAAACAAAATCATCACTAGAAGAATAATTTAAGAGTTATTCATCTGAATCTTCTATGGAAGTTTTGGATATTTCTGATAATAAAATTAATGATGAAGATAATATAAATGATCAATATAATGGAGATGATAATGGTGATAATGTTAAATATGATGAAGATCGTAAAGATGAAGGAGATGATGATATAGATGGTAGGGATGATAGTTCTAGTCATGATGGTTTTGATGATCATGAGATCACTCTAACACATCCTTCTTCTCCAATGTTACCAGATTCTAATAGGTATGAGAAAAGACCATGTTTTCTTCATTATGTTGATGAATCCACTTCTGTTAGAGATGAGATGAGGGAATCTTTTAAGGGGAAGTAAACCCATAGTTTTTTATCCACCATGTATACCATTAGATATTGAGCCTATAGATATATCTTCTTCCTGGATGTATGTCTTAGTTATTGATGAATGGGAATGATTCCTAGGCTATGTGTAGTTGGGTTTGGACTATTCTGACTTAGATAATGAGAGACATGCTACCCAAGTCCATATTAAGAAAGATCCTAAGGGGTCATTGGTTGTGTAGAATGATATTTTAGTAGATCTTCAAAGATTTATTTAGACATTCCTTCCAGATCTATCCCATCATAGGCTATTGTTCCTCATGTTGAGAGAGTTATTGTGTCTATTCCTAGAGATATTGTTTCCAAGGATGATCTAGATTCTTTCAAAGATAGGATTATTTCGGATATTAGTGGTCTTTTTAATTCAAAACCACCTCCAGGAACTCAGTTAAGGGGGGATTATTCCATACACATTTTGGAGCTAGTGGTGTGACTTATTCTGCCAAAGATGATTCATTATATTTGAGAGGTTGATATAGAAAGTATGTGGTTATACGATGAGTTACGGACCATGAGGCCTATAGTGGAGGAGATGATGAATTATTTTTCTACCAGTTTGTCAAATTTTTTGTAGATATTGGATAATATATTTTCAGTATCTTATATTTACAATTATCTAACTCCCTCTACTTATATGAATATATAGTTTATTTGACCAGTTTTTAGGGAGGAACATCTTGCAGCTTTGGGATTTGTTTCTACAAACCCATAGAATGATCTGAGGCAGATCAAAAAGTATAGTGATCATGTTAATAAGATGGTAATGGAATTATTAAATGAGTCTAGAGGTTATTGGGAAATTATAACAAAGTCTATTATGTATTACCTTTACAGTATCTACACTGAGAATGAATTGAACACCCACTACATGTTTCTAGATGAGAAACATTTAATACCACCAATTAATAGTAATTTTAAGGAATAGGATAGTAATTTGAAGGAGATGGAACCTATGATTAGTTTGTTTATATAGGAAAAGAATTACATCTTCAATGACATGGAACATAAAGGCAATATTATTATGGATTTCATCAACCAGATGAATCCTTTCTTGCATGTGTCTGGTACTGCATTAGTAGCTCATGAGTCCATTCCAGCAACTTAACATCTATCTACTACATCCTCTACCCTAGATTATTTTAGAATATTTGTTGCTAAGTATCCAATTTCTCCTTTACCTACTCAGTTATGGCCTCTCATTTTGTCTCGAGTGGAAGTAGTATAGTATCTTCAGCTAGTGATTATCAATCACCCACTATTCCTAATATCCAAGCTGGGAAGTGATTAAGATTATGAATTTTCTTTATTAGGTAATTTATTATATCTTTCTTTTTGGATGTAATATAGTCACTTTTATCCTTAATGGAATCTCTTTTATTATTCAACTTTTTCTTCTTTTCCTTTACGGTTTCTTATTCTTCACTTTTTGATAATCCTAAAAGGGGCAGAATATTTATGTCATTTACTTTATGGGGATAATAGCTATTAGGACTTTTGATACCCTAATTATTTATATTATATTTTAACATTAATATTTATTTTTAAGCTCTCTCATTATCTTTTTAAGGTGGTATATAGATACCATGACTTTTTCAAATCCATATATTTTAGGTTAATCTCTATTCTATATATGGTTTCTAAAATTCCATGATTTTTTATCATCAAAAAGGTTGATATTTTTGGAACCTCATCTTTTAATGCTCAAAAATCATGTTAATTATGTTTCTAATGACTTTACTCTTTTATGATATCAATTAATACTATAATTTAATGTAATGAAGTATTGGATAAATGTGAAAAATAATCACCGCCAGTCTTTACCTACCACCAAGAATGAGCCACCATCAGAGTTGACGCACTTCCATAGTTGAGTAACCACCAGAAAAGAGTGAATACTTGGAATTACTCACTACCATAGTCTATTCACCACAAAAAAAGTGTCACTTATAGGAATGACTTGCCACCAGAATTGAGTCACTACTGAATTTGAATCATCATCAGATGACCTACCGTAAGATGACTGACAAACTGATGAGTCACTACTAAATATTATTCACATATAGATAACCTTACATTGAACTTGACCTACCACCAGATAACATGATTCCATCATGGCTCACTTTTGGAAATGATTCACCTTCAGCATGACCTACCATCACTATTTTGGGGAATCTGAATTAAATACTTACAAAGGCTATATTGTTGAAGTTAAAGATAGTGATTATTTTAATGATTATTCTTAACTATTATATGGAAACATTAAATTATATGTCATAGATCATTATGAGGATGTAGAATATCGTGATAACTATTATTCAAACAGACTCTCCATCATGTAGTAATTTATATTAAAAGAAGTCTCCTTCATGCATACAAGTTGGCTGAGAGAAAATATATGATCAAATATACTACATGGTGAATAATTCCAAGAGTGCTTACATGATGCGTACTTACCTACACATTAACTTTATAATATTGGAGTACATTGATCATGTAGATCCTTTCCTATAGTCAGAACAAAGAGGGATTTATAAAGCTATATTTTACTACTACTACCAGAAAAATATCATAATCTTCTCTCCAAGGAAAATATATTGAGACTCTAGCATTTGGATCACTTCATACTTAGTGATTATACCTTTTTCTATATATACTAATTTCTCTTTCTATTTCTTTATTTTAACTTTGAGTATTGTGTTGTTTTTCTTTTTTATTAACACACATAGTATCCTACACTATAACTGCAGAATACATGATTTTATCTTCACTATCTTTTTGTATGTATAAACATGATGTTTATCGAAAAAAAATTTGTGTTTCTTGAGTTTTTTTTCATCCCATAGTTATTGGAAAAGAGGTCCCTATTGACCTAGATAGATTTTATATTTTTTTCTATATACCTGATCCAGGTTGTGGATCAAATTATATTTATATAATATTATTAGAAGTGGGTGATTAGAAAGTTTATGGGATTAGGTCTCGGCTTGAGACTGAATCCCTTATATTAATCTGTTGTGTAATTTTGTTTTTCTCTATTCTTTGTAAAGCTTTAAACTGTATTTATTTTAAACTGTAAATAAAACCTACTTTGGTATTTAATTTTATCTAGTGTTTATATAAGTATTTGATTGAGTAAATTGACTTAAAAAGTTAAAATAATTTTCAAATTCTTTTAACTGAATGCTAATCAATATTTGAGGAATATTTTGAAAGATTAAAATTATATTAAACTACTCTTTTAATTAATTGAGCAAAATTATTTTAATTGGTGGATTTTAATTAAGATTGTTTAGCATAATTTTTTATTGGTAACTCTACTCACCCCCCATATTGGGTTTCTCACTCTGACCAAAACTTATTATACTTATTATTCATTATAATTATTTTTATTTAAATCTTTTGAAAAATTAATTTTCTGATTATTTTATTTATCCTTATGTATCATTTTTATCATGGTTTTTACCTTTCTGCATGTCTTCTTCTTACCCTTATGAAACATTTTTGTACCCTTACTTTTGTTTTGAAAATATATTTATACCCTTACATGAAAACCATTATACACTTACACATCCATTATAATTTTTTGTATACCATTCAGTAACATTTCTTTGACCATTAGGCATTTCATGTTTACCTTTATGCACCTGTCTTTTTCACATTTAATCATGCTGCTGAAATTTTATTCTACTCTTAAACATGCTATATCAATTTTAGGTTAACTTTATAAATCACATGAAATATATTTTTAACCTTTAAAAAACCTTTAAAAAATGATTTTCACCCTTAAACATTTTGGAAAATTTCATGTTTCCTTTATTCATGTATAAAGATGACATATACATAGATATGGTATTCCAATGTACTCTGTTTTCAGATTTATCTTAATATATTGATTTTTTTTTCATGTCTATTACAAGTGTTTTACTGGTTTTAATGATTCTATAATTTATTATAAATTATATAGAACCAATGAAAATTATTTTTATAGTTTTTTAATAACATTTACATGAATTTTAGAACTATTATTTTTTCATTCATATGTTTGCTTCATGAAACATAAAAAATATTAATTTTTGGTTTTTTAGTTGATTTATTTGTTCTTATTATTTGTAAATTAATGTTTAAGTATAACATTGTTATTAAAACATTTTTTAATGTTTTTAATGAAATATATTTTTATTTTTATATAAGCACATGATTAATTTGGAAGGAAAATTAAAATTAAAATTTTGGATATTTCATTATGAATATGTGTGAGGTTTTTCTGTTATCTTTAACAAATTATTTTGGACGTTTTTTTAACTCTTGTGTCAATTAATTTTAGAATATTTTGATTTTATTCAAATGGAATCGAATTAAAATGATAAAATGTTTCACTCTCTCTCACACTCCTCGGTAATTATAGAATATCATTATTATCTTGAATTTGAATTGCATAACAAATCACTTAGTCGTGTTGAGTTATTATTATTTAAAAGAGTTGAGGCATGCATAGAAAAGGAAATGGTTATGATAGTGTGAAGGTTACAATTGTGAATGTGATATTGTGCCAAACTATTTCATTTACAAACAATCTGGGTGGTACAAATCAACTTTGATATTAGTAACCTTAAATAAGTAAATTGTACCATTGTTCAAATCCAAAGAGTATATAATTGGGTCATTTCAAAGGGTCTGCAATAATTGTTTCATCAAAAACATTATTTTTTATTCTATCTATTGGTATCTTGTTTTTTTTATCTTTTAATTGTAGGTATATTTCTATACATACATATTTTGTACTCTGATTTATACAACCTTAAAAAGTATATCTTTTGTTCTACTACCTGACAAAAAATAATTGGTTCTACTACCTTATCAAAATTTAGTTTCCTAGTTATGTGTACCTGACCAAAAAATGGTACATATAGGTTTTCATAGATCCCGTATTAAATTCCTATGTTGGTATTTATCCCAATGTAAAAGTTCTATTTTATATTTCTTATGTCGTAAATGCATTTATATCCTTTATAGTGGATTACATAATCTATTGGTTGGTGTGTGAAGAGTTTAATAAATAAATTGTATTGAAGCCCTATAAAAATTCTTAGTACCCTTAACAATTTTTTCACCTCTTTATCACGTTATTTTAATAAAATTAATAATTTTAATTATAGTATATTCACCCCTATAGACCTTATATCATCACTTTATCTGAACTAACACTTTGTATCCCAGGGTTAAGATTTTAATACCTTTTAGTGTTACTCTATTTTCAATTTAGTAATACCGACAATTGGTATCTGAGGTGAACCTTATTAAGGGTAGTTTATCTCTGTTATTATTTTATTAATACCTAAAAATTTGTATCAAAGTGTTAATCATAAAAGAATGGATTTATGTTCAATTTTACTTATGTGGTTATTTTTTTATAAGATAACTTGTATCTTACTCATTGACAATTGTAAGGAATGATCTATTTCTGTGATGGTTAGATAGAAAAAGAAAAAATTCAGAAAGAATAAAATTCAATAGAGGGTGTGAACCAAAATAATTTGAAGAAAAGGTGTATTCTAAAAATATATGTAATATGGTATCATTAGTTTAGGTTAGTGATTCTAAATATTTTATTTTTAATAAATAAACATTAGATGATATGCATGAGAAGTACCAAGAACAACTTCATGAAATGGTGGATTTACATTTATCAATTTAGTTTGAATATAAGAAGCTTTTTGAAGAAAATAAATTATTATCTATTGAAGTTGAAAGTTTAATAAAATCAGATCATAAAATATTGAATCTTATATATGAGAATGATGGGTTTAAGTATTTAATTTTTAAAAATAATGAGGAGGAATAAAAAAAAATTAATTTATTGTTAGATGAATTGTCTCAAGTTGATGAAAAATACAGGAATCTTAAGAAATAAAATGAAAAGTTGAGAAATCATCCTTCTTGTAGTAATTATAAGTTTTTTAAATATATTAAATTAAAAAAAACTTGGATAATATTATAAAATTAGGAAATTATTTTAAAAACCCTAATTTTTTTTGAAATAAAACCTCAATCATCATATTCATTCTATGAAGTGTGGTATTAAAAGGAAGTTTGTTTTTGGATACGTTTTTTGTTAGAAATATGTTTTGTATGAACGTTATTATAATAATTATTGGACATGGTTTATGTTACCAATTTTTAACACAAATGTACCTTTTTCATCTCATATGAGTTCCAATGTTCTAATAATTCACAAAGTTTTAGTGCATAAAGGTACTTTTTAAAATCCTATTAGACACAAACTAGTTTGTATTCCAAAGTAAGTATTGTTATTATCTTATGGTCAGCATGCATATTCATATTGTTTTATTATATGGTATGTTGGATTGTTCTTTAAAAATTATATTATTTTATTCACTAAGTATTTATTCTATGTTTCTTATTTCAGTTTACTAACATGTGATAACTATTGTTTTTTTAATTCCTTTCATATATTTTACAATTCCTTTAATGTGATATTATTTGTTCTCATGTCTAATTTTAAAAAATATATATATGATAATAATTAATTTAAGGGGTTTAATATATTTTTGTTAATATTTATTTAATTTATTTGTAGTTTATTCATGTGATGAAAATTTATTTAGGGGGGAATATGTGTTTTAAATTTGATATTTTTTTATTTTTAATTCAAAAAATTGGAGAAAATTATGTTTTAAAATTTCTAATATTTTTTATCAATTCCAAAAATGGGAAAAAAATTTAAATTGATATTTTGTGTTGTAATTATCAAAAATGGGGTAATTTTTGGACTAGATCCTTGAACCAATTTATTTATTATCTTGATAATTTTGAAAATTATTGTTTTTATAATAATTTTTTTTAATTTTATTGTCCATTAATTTTTATCATTTATTTTTATTAATATTATTATTCATTGTATTTCTTTTACATCTTCTAGAAAATTAATTTTTTAATTATTTTATTTACCCATATATAACCTTTTTATATTGTTCTTTAACTTTATATATGGTTACTTACTACCTTTATGAAACCTTTTTTGTTCCCTTATACATGTTTTTAAAATCTCTTTCTACCCTTTCTTGAAATCCATTATACCCTTACACAACATTTTAAATTTTTTTCCATGCCTTTACTCATCATTGTTTTTACCTTTATGTGGCACATTTTTACCCTTACGCACTTATCTGTTTTACCTTTGTGCATGCTATTAAATTTAATTCTACCATTATTCATATTATATTAATTTTAGGTTACCTTTATGCATCACATAAAATCATGTGTTAACCTTTATTCAACCTTTAAAACATACTTGTTACCCTTACATTTTGTTTGAAAATTTTATGTTTCCTTTATGCAATCATGAAGTTGACCCTTCTATAAATCTAGTTTTCCAGATTACTTTATTTCTATATTTGTTTATATATTCATTTGTTAAATGTTTATTACCGGTGTGTAAATTTTTTTATGATTCTAAAAAATATTATAAATGTTATAAAACCTATAAAAATTATTTCTAGTATGTTTTAAACACATTTTAATACATTTTATTTCTTTTCATAATTAATTCATATATTTATATCATGAATTTCAAAAAAAACAAATTTTGTTATTTTGAGTTGATTTTTTTGTTCTTATTATTTATAAATAAATTTTTAATTATAATGAAGTTATTAAAAAATATATTTCTTAATGAAATATATTTATTTTTTAATATTATCACGTGATTTATGTGAAAAGAATTTTCAAATTCAAATTTTGAATATTTATGTTTGAATTTGTGTGAGATTTGTGTGTTACCTTTGACATATTATTTTGGAAGTGTTTTTATTTATTCAAACAAGTAATTTTAAAGAGTTGGAATTGTTTAAACGGTTTCAATTTCAAAAGTTAATATATTTTCCTCTTTTAATCACTCCACAATAATTCTAAAATATCAATATTATCTTGAATTTGTATTGGCTAACTTATCAATTGGTTTTCTTGAGTAATTTTTATTTCATGGGGTTGAGGAATTAGAATAAAAGGGGATGGTTGTGATAATGTGGAGGTTAAAATTGTTAAATTGATCTTTTTTTCCAATTGTTTCATCTTTTTACAATTCTC
The DNA here is from genome assembly GCA_963277665.1 of Viscum album. Classification (NCBI taxonomy): domain Eukaryota; kingdom Viridiplantae; phylum Streptophyta; class Magnoliopsida; order Santalales; family Viscaceae; genus Viscum; species Viscum album. The sequence goes on from OY728135.1 coordinate 2,011,050,688, forward strand.
ATGGTGGGATAAAATTTTATTGACTTTATTCTACTTGAATAGATTAATAGTAACTTTATTGGAATACCTATAATATACTAATGGATCATTATGAAGGGTCTGCAATAATTGTTTCATCAAAATTATTTTTTCTTATTTTATTCGTCTATATCTCATTATTTTTATCTCTTGAGTATGGATATAGTTATGCACATAAATCATCCACACACTGGTTTATAATACCTTAAAAAGTATATATTCAATTATAATACCTGACCAAAAAATTGTTGGCTCTACTACCTTTTTAAAAGGAATTTTCTTAGTTATTCTTACGTGACAAAAACTAATAACATATAGGTTTTGGGATCCTCCCAATTAAAATTATTACTTTGGGATTTATCCTGTAGTAAAATTTTGAGTTTATATTTATATTATTGTAAAAGTTTCTCTCTCTACCTCTCTCTATGCCTTTCTGAGTGGGTGTCATACTCCATTTCTTAGGGTCTGAAGATTATACTAATTCTATTAGATTGAACCACTATAAAAATTATTTTTACTCTTTGTAATTTTTGCACAACTTTTACACTTAATTTTAATAAAATTTATAATTTTAATTACAGCCCATTCACCCCCCCCCCCCCCATTTTACTTTTATCATTAACTTATTTTACCTAAAATAAACCTCTAATACCATAATTTGATATCATATTCCTATATAATGAGATAATTATTCTCCTTTATGTCTACTTCATACTTGAATTTATACATTATCCATCCATTAATGTATAAATTCCTAACATTACTTTTAATTTGGTATCCCTTCAAATTGAATGTGACTTCAAGTCCTGAATCACATAGTTGGATAATGATAAAAAAAATTTGTTTAATTTATTCCACATAAATACCTTTATTATTATTCAAATAACATTGAGAGGCATTATTTTTCACTTCCATTGATCTTTATACCCCATTATTACCAAAAAACTGATCTATCAATTATTTCCTCCAAATTCTTAAAAAGTTTTGTATTTGTAGTCATATATGATGAACAACCTCTATCAAGAAGCCATGTGTAATTATTCTTTGCTTCATTTAGAGAAATATTAGCTTAGATTTCATTTTTTTATTTCTATATTACTTCTAAAAAATACAAGTTAGAGTTGAAACATAAGATGATATCTCATTATTCTATTTAGAATAAGTATCATATTCAAACTCTTCATTTTTCTAATGGGAAAAAAATTATTTCCTAAAGGAATAAAGATTATAAGTATTGCATTTATCTTATTTATATCTCATAAAAATTATTTTTAATCCTTTATTTCCTAAAATTCACATATTTATGACTAATGTTAAAGAAATAAAAAAGCAATATCCATGAAAGGAGTTTTTTCTTTGAGGTGTAGGATATATTCTCATTCTCATTTATTGACATCCAAGTACTTATCCTTTGAAATAATTGTTCACCTTTTCAAAATATTTCATCATTTATCCTAGATAACCATATAATTGACACATCATCAATTTCAATATCTTTTCACCATTGTTATGTTTAATTACATCTACTGAATAGATCCTCGGTATTTGATACACTCACAATGGTTGAGAGATATATCCAACACTAATGTTCCCTTTATTATTAATTATTTTTATCAAATATTTTTATGTTTTTTCATCAACTTAAATTCCACTTTAATCCAAATAGTTCTGTATTTGATCATTTACCACTTTTTTAACACTCATCATGCCTCTTTCAACCCTTTACATTATTAATTTATCCATACACTTTCAAAAAATTATTATTATTTGAACTACCTATTTTGACATCAACTTATAGTTTATTTCTTCATGTTACCACTTATTCTTCATAAATTTTATCCCCTTTTTTAATCCATGATATAGTTTTTAAGGATACAAAGTACATTATATTGTTCTTTAATTATCAACTTAAAATAAATATCTTCTCATATATTTTTGTAAAAACCCCCTATCTTTCATATCCTTCTCTAATTGAATGATTTAATATGAGTTTTGTTCAACATATTATAAATATAATTTTAATTATCCACCAATATTCATATTCTTATTTCTTTTTAGGTCAATATCCTCAAAATAACCTTCCAGATACACCTTCACATAAATAATACCTTACAGTTGATTTTCTTCCCCAGTTTCATATTAATATTTTTCAAATATTTCTATTATATAATCCTTTAAATGTTGTTTGAATTCAATATAACCTTTTACAAAGAAAAATATTTCATCATCATCTTCTTTAATCATCCTGTTATTCCACTAAAACCTTTTTATAGATGTATTTCAAGAATTAAAGATTCATTTTGATAGACACTAGCCATGATATTTTTGTGAGTGATCAAACTCACTATATTCTATTTTATACCTATATAGACATCATACTACGATATATAAGACGTTTTCAAATTGAGAACATTATTGTGGTAACTTAAATTCAAATCTTATTTTCCCTTTCAGGAGTTTTATTTCCATATAGGATATGAATTCATCACTTACATCCTCTAGTTAATCTCTAATTTTATTTAAATACAGTTTCACCTTGAACTTAAATATCAATTCCTTTGATAAATATACCAATTAACTTTTTAGAATAACATAAATTCCATATCCCATAAATTTGATATGTACATCATTAAGTGGTCGCTCTATAATATTTGTTTCTTCAAGAACTAATAATTTTGTGAAATAAAATAGTGGAATTATTTATAAAAAAATTAATGATTTCAAAATCCTTCATATTATCATCGAGTCTGTGAATATATATAATAACCTCAATGAATTGTTTTAAGAAATTATTAATGTTTTCATTTCAACTAAACTTAAAATAATCAAAATTATTGTGAAGAACTTGTAGCTTTTCCTCCTTTAATTTTCTTTCACCATCATAGATAATACACAAATTATCTTATACTATTTAGAAAATATATACCTCATTTAATTCATATAGATTGATTTTTTAAATGATCTAGATAAGGAATTGTATTCCCTTTCAAAAACATTTGTAAATTTCTTATCTACTTCTTTTATAGAAAACTCCATAGAATCACTCATATGTATTCTGTAGATATAAGCAGAATCAACATCAAGTCTAAAAGTCCTTAAATACAAACCCATTTTTTTCTTCTATATCTAGTAATTTTATCCATAAAAAACAAATCTCCATTTTTGTTCACAATGTTTTCTATGACCAAAACATTACACTAATATATTCACCATGAATAACTACATGGCTCTAATACGACTTGTTACAACCACGAGATCAAAAATGCACCCTATGAGTGGTTGAATTCAGTTGTGAATTATTTTTCTCCACATTTTAATGGATCTTTTTATTTTATTTTTAAGAATACATGGAACCTATAAATATCAATCATGCATCCAAAATTTCAAGATAAATAAAATAAATGTTGTGAGATGGCTATTTTTACTTCGTTCAATGCTAAGGGTTGTTTCAATAATCATAAAACAATGATGTGTCTATGTAACAAGGATATTTTAATTCAAAATATATTATTTAAATTTTTATGTAAATCTCTCTATCAATCCTATGGTTACTCCATCTTCTTGTCTCTCTATAGACTTCTTTGAGATAAGGAATACAATAAATTATGACAAAAAGGTCACTAATAATGAATATCCATAGAATAAAGAAACACTAAATCAGTGTGGGTGTTGTGATTGTGATTCAATATACTCTATAAAAACTATATGTTCAATATAGTTCTTCATAGAAGTAGCTATTTTCTCAGAAATTCTATATGTATTAATTCTCTCTAATACATGTTTTTTTCATCACTACAATCTCTTACCTCTTAAGAGAAAAAATAAAATTAATTTCAGTAAAATCGTCTACACTTTATATATTGAGTACCCTTTAAAACAGTCCATTTTATTCATAATTAATCCACCAAGATCAATTCTAATCTCTCCCATTTGAAAAAATATATTCAAATATTTAAAATTATTTTTAAATCACTAAATCATTATGTAATTCCAATAATTTCGGTGTGATGATATTCTATGTCCTCTTTTTAATCATGTAATAGATTACATTATATTGTGATTATATTTCAATTTATGATACAAAAAATATAATAAAATTCAATTTGAAACTGATTCAAAACTACCACATGATCCTCTAAATATTTATATATCTTGAATGTATTACAGTGTAACATATAGAATTTTGATTTGATCATTCCAACTAGTCCTAACCATAGTTTCACCATTTTTCCGTGGGTTAAAAAATTAATGTGTGGAACCATTCATTATGGTAAAATATAATGGAAATAATCATGAAATAATATTTTTTTAAATATCCTGAAATAAATATTTCACTGGTTATTTCTTATGGTATGAAAAATACCTCTATGTTGTAACTTGATCCACTGTGTCCTGACTAATTGAACGTAACATAAATCTCCTCACAATCACTTTAGTTTACTCATATGAATAACCCTTCAAGTATTGATCATGTACATTTCATCATGATGTTTTATTCCTTAAAGGAATCACCTCTACACTACCATAGATCTCTTCCAAATTATCTAATGCTTCCTATAAAACAAAATAATATTCCTTTCACTTAACACCAAGTCTTTGATTAAAAATAAACACAATAATTCTATAACCTTTAGAAAGAAGTAAAAATATCCTATATGAAATTCAAAAATTTAAACCATTAACAACCGTGGTTCTAATAATTACCAAATGTATTAAATTTTCATGATTATTACTGACCAAAACATATATTTGGGTATCTTACACTCATAATAAATATCTAAACACCTACATTCAAGAGATGAAACCAAATGAAACCACCATAAAGTTTGGTTCACAGAACATTCCACTACTTATGATCATCATCATCCACTTATGATAATGGTAATAGTTGTAAGAAATAAATGGTGTTCTCCCCACCATAGGATTTTTCTTATTATTAGTCAACGAGAACCGACCTTCCTAATCACCATTATCAGCTAATTATAACACTCATGATCCCTAGTCAGTATATCCCAATATACCCATCCCATGAGCCTAGACCAAGGGTCTACGACATTAGGATTCTATTTTTCAACCTCATAATGTTTTTGATAATATTTCCACATGATACACGGTCTTGATGGGTATGCCTTAGGGATAGCGATCCCACTCACTTATATGAGACTCTCGCATGACCACACACTATAAAAACTACATCGTCTTTTAAAAAGGTTACCAATTTCATCAATTTTCAGCTCAATGTAGTTGAGTAATTCTCTATTTTTATGAACAATATCACCCATCCACTTATCTACTTAGTATTTAATAGATTGAAATGATCATTCTACCACATTTCCTTTTCATTAAAAGGTCAGAGCTCACTACTCACATAACCATTTTATTTTATTTATCTGTATAACCCTTTTCTATGATACAACAGTTCCATAGAGACCACATCTACCTTAATGGTATTACAATGATCAACCAACTCTCTCTAATTACTCCACATCAGAATACTCCCATACCATATACTAATCCCATTAACGTTCAACATAGATCTATAATTTCTAATTACCTTATACATTTATAAATAAAATTAATGTGTCTCATTGATAACCTACGGTCACCTCAAACCCAACCATGTAACATCCCGACCCGAATGACTATGAAACCAATATCCAGACCAGTCACCAAATCACCTCAAGCATGCCTCATCATATACCATAGGTTTATAAATAGCAGAGATGGTATTATAGTTGTATATTGGGGAGAATATACCATCATTATCATAAAATCACAATGGTATTTTAGATATAACTATTCACATAAAATGGTAAAATTAGTATAAGATAGAGACATAGAAAAAGAATATAAATATAATAATTGAATAAACATGCCCAATTCCAAATAAAACTATGCATCCATTTCCATGTGTTGATACTAAATAAAAAAGGAAACATACCTCAAGAAATATGGAACACTATAACAAAATCCCCAAAGAATAACTCCATGATCATCCTAAGCTCTAACTCATTCCTTTTCTCCTAACTCCCAGGTACATTCATGATAGAACAATCCAAGGATCATGAACCTGTAACCAATGAAGTCTTCTCGGGTAACCCAGTGCAATGGAGGCTAGATCAAGGTGTGAGATATACTCAGTAGGCCACTAGCAATGGTCTTTAAAGATAAATGCACTCCATGAGTATAAAAATATAGAAGTTTTATGGAATAATGAGTTAACTAAAGATAAATAGATAAATTAATGTAACAAGTTGAGCTCGGGTTCCTCGAGGACACCTAGCCGACCATACCTTCTTCATCCTAAGATGGAATAGTTTGGATTGTAACCAGATATATAATAATCATATAAATATATATATATGTATATATATATATAATACACTTATATCCACTATATATTTGAATACATTTATATACTATACATGGATACTAAATGGTAGCTAGACCTATGGCATAACTCAAGCATCCATGACATGTCTAAGGATTTAGTGGCTCTAGTAAGGGTACAATACCTGAATCTAATATGAATAAGATACATATTACCCATAACTCAAGATGGTGGGGTGAGTCTTCATGCCCAATTCCTAATTTAATGGAACACAAAATGTCATGCTCATCACCTGGATATAAGTATAATGGTGTGATACATCTTGTCCAGCACCCAATGTAAGAGAGAGTGAAACACCATACTCAACTAGTCCCTTGATAAATATTCAAAAACCAATGATCATAAAATACTAATAGTAATAGAAATGAGGTATTACCTATATTTAATTTATAATAATTTAACCCAAAATTACCTTCTGTGTCACCATACATATAATCCATATCATAATTATGAAACACGTAGTAAGACCTTGCCACCAAAATTTATTCAACTAAAATGAACCATTTAATTTACTAAGTAATGAAAATACATTTATAAATAATTAGATGGTCCATTTTTATATACATTCCAAAATATGGTTAATGTTCAAATAAATAGGTTTATGAACCCTTTGCATTTAAATATAGACCACTAGTTTCATTATTCAGATCATTCCATCATCAGAAATTAGAAGGCATGGGGAATTATCCATAAAAATTGACACCATACATGCAAGAGGTATAAAATAGGCTATCCTAACAACCATTTCATAAAATTTCATCAGCATAATTCCATAATAATTGGGCCATAACCACCTATAAGATTAGTTGGCTACCAAGGGATAACATAAGGTTATATTATATCCTTCTATATTTTAATTAACCCACTATTACATTTTATAGATAACGCATCATAATGAGGGGTTGTAGCATCCAGAAAAAAAATCCACAATGGAGAATGATGATCCCCTTTAACTCAAGGGAGATTCTGAAAAATTTTCCCTCAAAAGGATTAGGCAAATGTGGACAATACTCAAGGATGGCGAAGGAGGAACCGGTCCACGGACCGGTCTAATGTTAATGACGCAAGGCCGGTTCTGCGAAGCTTCCCTCCTCCGCGGACCGTCGCCGTTCGTGAGATGGAGGTGTAGATCCTCTGTGGTCATGAGGCGGGACAGGCGCTAACCCAGTTCGCCATTCTAGACTGCCCCAGCCGTGAGATGCGTCAGCCATCCCGAACCGGATCCACTTTTGTTCGCGAAATGGAGGCGGAACCCTCCGCGGCCGCGATGAACTCCCCGAGTTTGGTTTGAGGAGGAGTGTTTAATACCCCACGAATCACAGATTGACCAAGTCATCTGTGAACTGGGTTTTTGGTCATGGGCCTCCGCAAAAGGTGTCTCATGACCATAGATACATCATTTTCCCCACTCAATAAAAAGAGATTGAAGAAGTAAGAAAAAAGGAGAACGGAGAGGAGATAAGTCAGATTTGGGTGGAAGGATTTCGAAGGAAGTATTAGGATTTTGGAAGTTCCAGCTCGCGAACCAGAGTAGGTATGAACCTGGGAATGAACTAATAAGAAACCAAAGAAATGCATAATAACTTGGTGAGCCACGAACTTAAAATAACAAAGAAGAGAAAACTGTGAACCAGGGTCCCTCCGCGGATGTACTCCCCACGGACCAGGGAGTTTATGCCTCTTTTCCGATCCGCTGAACTGCATATCACCCTCCTAAGTTGGAAAATCCCCGACCGAAGAGCCTCCAGCCGCCGCCGCCCTTGGCCATCACTGCCGGCATGGAACCCTCCGCAGACCACCCTGGTTCGCGGATCGAACCCGGAGCTGTGAACCACCTTGGTTCGCGGGATGCCCCTCAGTCCGCAGACCACCCTAGTTCGCGGACAGCCTCTCTAGCCACATATCATTTCCCTACACGAAGGGAGCCACCACCCATACCCCTTTGTGGCCTGCCAAAACCTTCAGAGTTCCCATTCCCTGAGCTAGATAAAATCCTTCCAATTTCAATCAGGCCAGATCTTTCACAACCTCCACATTGGCCTACTCATCGGCCTCAAGTTGAGGCCTCCACCAGAGCCACTGGATCCTTGTGGTGTAACCATCAGGCACGTCAGCGTGATTTTTTGAGTTCACATACCCACGGTAAACAGGGGAAAAGGGTTTTCCCCATCCATTGGGTGGATTCCCGAAGCATGTCTAGGTTCAAATTCCCACGGTAATGCGGGGTCTAAGCCCGAGAGCCCCCTTTCGGCCTCTACTCGCCAAGATGGGGGGGCTGCATGCTTCAGTGGTCGGGAACTTCTCCCCTCCTCGGAGAGGGGGCATCATACGCATCCGAAGGCAGCCGTCCCCATGCACCTCGGTAATTCCCCGGGTAATTCCCCGGGGAACAAGAGAGGTGACAGGCATAGGAGAACCCATTTCCCTCTCCCATTGCACTTTTTCACCATGGGCATCCATCCCGAAGTAATCCCCAACTTTATGGTCCACCCTCATGCATAAGCCCCACTCCACTTCTCACGGATGCACCTTTCGTGATGTTATCCTCTGGTCCCTGGTGCCTCTTGTTTCTCACACCAAGCATGAATCATGTGGTCTTAGAGTAAGCATCGACCATGACATCCTCTTATGGGCCTCCTCAGAGTGTAAGCCCCAATCCATCAGTCAAGGCTGCCTCAGAGCGTGAGTCCCAAGCCAATACGAACTATGAGAACTTTGATTCCCTACCTCAGGGATACGTAGGAAGCCTCCATGAGGTTCAAGCCCGATCACCAACGGACCCTCGGGTCCACCTTCACATCGGTTCTCCAATGCTCCCCTTTCTAACTATGTGTACTTTGATCTGTGCCCCCTAGGAAGGGTACATAGAAAGCCTCCATGAGGTTCAAGCCCAACAACCGGTCGATCCGACTATCTTCACATCAGTTCACCGTGCCACTCCTAGTGCCACCTCAATGAGTCCGACTCCTCGGGCTCATTAATCCAATGAAGGATGGTAAAACTCAGGCATAAATGATTCTGAACCCCTGCGTTCAACTGACCATTGCCAACCAAGAGAAATCTGTGGATACTATGCTTGGGTATAAACCAAAGATTCGTGAACATATGAATACGTCTTAAATCTATAAGAGCGTCCTGGAATAGGCAATAATTCCCCCCCAAAAGGGTTTTATGAGCCCGAAATCCCATCCTCTTGACCAATGTGAGTTCTTAAGCGTCTCTGGTCAGACCATCCGGCGAACGCCTACCTTTGGAAATCAGGTCCACGCGTCATCGGATACGGAACCGTTGGGTGTTTCGAGACTGACCTGAAACAAAAATGGTGAGCCCGACATGAATCTTTGACCAAGCATGACGGATTTAACTTAATCCCACCATGTTCCCCATTTTACTCACAAGAGGTCCAAGCAAGGTCATTAATTACGCATGGGATCATGAGATGCTTCTTTGACGAGTTTCCTGCTTGTATTTGCTAAAAAAAATTTGCAGGTACTACCTTCAGAATTCACTTCAATCCAATGGCATCCCGAAGGATCTCACAATCACGTGCTTCCAACTACGCAATGACAGGACTTCCTCACCTACAGAGGACCCTATCACCCACCTAGTGTCATCAATGCTAGGTCTCAGACACGCTGATCCGAGAGTACCACGTGAATGGTACTCTCCCAATGGTGGAGGTGGCCATGCACGCCCTCTAATCCGCCAGAACTCGTCGGTCTCCTGCTCAGAAGCGGCCACAAATGCAGATCTAGACAGCCTGTGTTGCTTTCTCCAACCGTTTTGGGAGTCTATCCCTGGAACAGGACAATACGTACCTCCCTTATATTAGGGAGGTGGACGAGGTCGACATTGAGGACTTCATCCCCACCGAATGGGGGTTCCGCTCCAAGGTCCCCGCTGGCTGACGTCATTGTGGTCACACCATGATTCAACATCCTCGGGCCAAGGAGGATGTCACCTCGAGGATTCAAGCCCACGCTCCATGAGCTCTGGCCCCTCAGACCGCCCGATGAGGGTAGCAGACGTACAATCAGGGACCGTTCATCACCCTGGCCCCTGAGGAGGAGCTCCACTGCCCAGCCACGGAGACGTACCATGAATAGGCACCTACACCTTTTCGCTCTTCCCAAGCCTGCCATCCAGACATGGCGGCATCATACAAGCCAGTGTGCATCCCTGTCGAGCTCCATCAAGCTCGTCGCTCACACAGGACGACACTTACCAAGGAGGCACCTCTCCCTACCAAGGGTTGTGAATCCCACTAACCTAACGTGGTGACGACCCGGCGCGTGTAGGACTAGCTCCTAGCAGTTACTTCGGACGCCCGCCATCCTGATATGGTGGCGATCAACAAATCCTGCCACCCAGATGTGGCAGAAAATCATAGGTGGGAACATCTCCCCGCCAACAAATGCCACTGACTCGATATGGTGGGAAACCAATATATGCAGGGCCAGCTCCCTACTGATGCAAGTAAAGTCCTCCATCCCGATGTGGTGGAAAATGGAGATATAAACCGGCGTATTCCGGAACAGTGCCAGATTCATTCACCAGCACCGACACAAGAGAATTATCAGTACCCACTGACCACCGGAGGATCAGAGCAGGATATTCCTACTCCAATACCGGAATGGGACTTCGTACCCATTCCAGCCAAAGATGTCTCTCTGCATATCTGATCAATGATTGAGGAGCAGGTATCCATCCTAGATCATATCTTAAAGACTTCCTAGAATGTAATTGCATCAGTGGAAATAGTAAGGACTCAGGCTCATAAGCCCATCTCCCCAATTGAGGTGACTCATCTAAGAGACGAGATAGCCGCCTCGGAGTAGATCTGCATCCCTGCTTCTTCCCAGGGGGGTCGCTGGCCATATTCCACAACGCAAGGGAAACCAGATCGAGCAGCTTCACTCGTTCCAACTAGGGGACACCCGTCCATCACGGTGGATGCTCCAGAGCAGGCATATATCCCTGATAAAAGTCAATATGTTCGTCGGCGTATCCCAGATACATCGTGAGACCCAATTAGACAGGGACCCAAAGGTGAAGGCAGTTGTCAACAGCAGACGGTCCCCACTTCCCACAAAAGAGTGCCCCGAACGCGCCAAAGGAAGCCGGAAAATAAAGAGGGAGTTCATGACTATGCTCTACTTGAAGGTGGAGTTCCCAATGCCGCTAAGCATACATCAATGGCTCAGAACCCTGCCCATCCATTACCATATTATGGGAGTGGAAGTAGCAGTTGCGAAGGTCCTCCCCGCAATGTTGCTACCAGCAGCTCTGAAGGTCCTCCCTAGAGCACCCATGGGGGCCTCCCCCTGCGGGCATATAACGATCAATCATGAGAGCTCCTCTTTTTATACGAGTCATGTAAACCCTATACATGTCCAAAAGATCGAGAAGCAAGAAGGTCCTCCACTTGATGCGGTCCACCCTGAAGGTCCTCCATAGGGTATACGCTGCAAACACTCTCCATGCAGTGGGACCACTGATTATGATAGTAGTCCTCGTTATCATAGTCGCAACTACGGAGGCCCTCCCCGTAGTGACGTCTCATCATGACAAGAAGGTACTCCCCTTATTGTACCCTACCCTGAAGGTCCTCCCCTAGGGTTACGCTGCAATGGAGCTCCATGTAGCCAGGCATCAGATCATGGTGGTAGTCCTCTCCACCCTGATAACGGAGGTCCTCCCAGTAGAGACTTCATGCAATGAGAGGGTCCTCCCTTCATTTTGGTACATTCTGGAGGCCCTCCCCAAGATGTATCCCATAGATATTCTCCATGCAGCATCAATAATAGTAGTCCTCACCATTTCTATAATTGTGATGGTAGTCCTCGCCACCACGGCCGCAATTGTGAAGGTCCTCCCCTCATTGGACCCAAGAAACAAGAAGGTCTTGCCCTTGTCGCAGTGTGTCCTGAAGGTCCTCCCCAGGATGCACATCGAACATAAATCCATGATGGTCATCCTCACCATGATGGAAGTTGTTGTTAAGGCCCTCCCTGTAATGACGCTACGCAGCCAGAAGGTCCTCCCATTGCTGCGACAAGCCTTGGAGGTCCTCCCCAGGGTGTGCACTACAAAATTACTCTATGAAGTGAAGCCTCAAGCAGTAATGGTAGTCCTCGCCATTGTCGCAGCTGTGATGGTAGTCCTCGCCACCACGACCACCATTGTGAAGGTCCTCCTCGCATTGGCCCCAAGCAACAAGAAGGTCCTCACCTTGTCATAGTGTATCCTGAAGGTCCTCCCCAGGATGCACATTGAACGACAATCCATGATGTTCATCCACACCATGATGGCAGTTGTTGCGAAGGTCCTCCCTGTAATGACACTACGCAGCTAGAAGGTCCTCCCCTTTCTACGACACGCCTTGTAGGTCCTCCCCAAGGTGTGCACTGAAAAATTCCTTTATGCAGTGAAGCATCAATCAGTAATGGTAGTCCTCGCCATTATGACCACCATTGCGGAGGTCCTCCCCACAATGACATATCATATCTACAGGAAGGTCCTCCTCCTACCGAATCAAGCACAGAAAAGCCCTCGTATGCCGAGGCACTTAGAAGGATGGGATCAAACATGTCAGATTCCTAGTTAGTCGCTGACGACATCCTTCTGTAATCAGGAGACGGTCTAGGGCTGCGTTTATCCTCTGAACCACCTCGGAATAGCCCACATAATGATTCAGCACATACTGGTCCCACTACCTCCGACCACATTGGCAGCGAGCATCTCAGTTGGGCTGACCAGGTAGAGGAGTCACTAGCAGAAGAGTGTGCCAATATGCTGAAGCTGAGGGAACTACTGGTCAGTGATGATATACCAGTTATGTTTTGGCCTACGACCACCTCTCAGTTCGACATACCCAGAGAGTTGTCGGAAGAATGCATGCACGAAATCCACCATAATATATGGACAACCCTCTGCCGACTGAAATCAAGCTTCCTACCCTACGACTGGTATGTAGACCATGTCAAGATAATAGGGGACCTCTTGCGTCACATAGACTTGGAAGATCTTCCTTCAGCATGGCAACAATGACCCGAGAGGCGTAAAGGAAACATGGAGATAGCCTGTCTCCGTGCGATGCACCAGGTGCGCCGCCTCATCAGTGATGCTCCGATGGGAGTCCATATCAGGGGATGGGGAGAACATCGAGCTCTACATTTCACTCCACTTACCGCCTAGAATAACCCGTTCTGTGTGGTGTCTTGAAACGTCATCACGTCAAGATGGAAATTGAGTGGTCTCTCTATTCAGGAAGGGCAAAACACCCAGTAGAGTCAGGCCTTGAGTAAGACCCAGAAGCATCAGGCCCTACGGGAACAATCCATTCAAGAACTCCTGAATCAGGCCACCAAGAGCATACAACAGGCCTCTTGCCTAAGAGAGGCCAATCATCGATCTTTTCCTGCCTCCCCAGAAGGGATTGATTCACAAAAGAACTCGGCACCGAACCCATTTCACCCCCGAATGGGGGCACGCAAGATCAGGTAGGTACCGATAGTCGCAGCCACTGTCGTAATCCAGGGTCAACCCCAGACTATAGGGCTGGGGGAATTTTTAACAACAAATTCCCCCGTAAGACCAATAAAATCGGGAATAGACTCGATGTCCAAGGAACGGAGCCAACCCTAGCCCTCAGGGCTGGGGGCATTATTACCCCCTCAACAACAACCTCCCCCATAAGAGTCAGTATTCTCTCGTGTAGGGAGGAAAATCAGAAGAGGAGGTTCTCGTCCTATCTCGTCATTTTAATCATCATCCCCTCCAAGAGGAAGGCGCACCGTAAGGTCGCACCAAAGAACCCTCCATGTCACCCTTCTTCAAGAAGTCCGAAGGCAATCCCACTTCACGAAACGGAAGGATAGCAGAAGACGCGGGATATCCTCTTCCCATTTCGAAGATGACATCTTCTCCGCCCCACAATATGCATCTATCAACGTCATAGAGGTTAACCCCATGGGTGACACCAGAGATACTGCAAATTAGGAGGGATCGGGAGAAGATAGTTCCGGTCAAGCTGTGACTCACAATGAACAACCAGGTGTGCACACCCGAAACTAGAGGGTCGCCCTAAATATGGTCTTCCTTCCAGCCAACCCTCCTCCGCCTACCCTGCGAGCTTCCAAAAAGGATAAGAACAAAGGACTGGTTACCCTTAACACACCTTATTCTTTCAACAAAGATGATCCACTCACGCTCGAAGAGAGATTCGCTCGACAGGAAAAGGAGATGAAATAATTGAGGTGGCTTAACGCTGAGCTACTCCAGAGGAACCGCCTAATTGAAAGTGCATCCCAGGAAGAGCCACATCATGAACTCCCAAAAAGTGCACCTCAAAGACTAAGGTTTGCCCCGGAAAACGAAATACGGTTAGGGCTCCCATCCAATGAGGCTCTCGGCCCGTCCAACTACCTAAAGGTAGATTCAGATGAATACTAAGACTTTCCTCCACTAAGGAAGTAACCGGAGCGAGAACGCATGAACCCTCCAAAGGTGCCACAAACGGAACACGCACCCCTGGTGCCGGCCAATCCAGATCCTCAGGCAATGCCTCAGGCTACGCCTACCTAGGAACGGGCCCAACAGGATGTAAACCAGGGTCTCACCAACAACATCGAGGCACTAACAGCTTGATTGGTAGTGATGGAATGTCGATGAGATCTGATACAGCCAGAGTGGAAACCATACCTGGATTGGGTGAGCAACACACTACCTACACCCAATTTTGGGATCCCTTTATTCCCTATATTCAATGGATCAGGCGATCCGGAATAGCATATGATGCACTATGAATCTTATTGCGACCCTATGATGGGAACTCCGGAATAGAAAGAAGTAGTGAAAATTAGATGATTCGTACAGACCTTGAAAGGATCTGCCTTCGTATGGTATACGAGTCTACCATCCCAGTCAATAAAGAGCTGGGAAGACCTTTGGCAGCAGTTCATGTTCCACTTTAACTCTACGTTTCCTAAAACAACGGTCAGTGATCTCATGAACTGAAAGCAGAGGGAGAATGAGAGGGTCTCATATTTCATTGCAAGATGGAAAGGTCTGACCTATTCCCTGAATAGGCCGATGAATCAAGATGAGGTGCTAGCCATATGAATCGACAGTCTTCAAGATGAGCTGCGAACACCACTCATACCAGTGGATTTCACCACTGGCTTCCGCCATCTCTCGTACATTGCCCATATAATTGAGGACTCCCTACAGTGGACTAATTCGAAGTCCCGAATAGCCTCGCAGGATCCTACAAAAAGAGCCCCTAGATATGAAGTGTCCACTGTCACACTCAAGTCGACCCCTCTGCCCGCTCCACCACTCAGGCCTCCACCAAATTGTCAAGGGCCTCCTTCATATCAGCGGCCACCACTGCCTAAACGGGATGATCAGCGAGGACTGAAGCAGAACCAGTTTTAGGAACGAAGACAAAAGGTATACTTGTTCCGAGACAATCAAGCCCGTGGCTACTTCATTGACACCATGAACTACAACTTACTCCACCTCCCGGAGCCGAAGAAACCTGAAGAGGTCGGTCACAATGACAGGCCAGATTACTGCCCCTACCATCAGATGTTGGGTCACAGTATCCGAGAATGCTTCGTCTTCAAAGACCTCCTGTAGAGGATGGTAGACTCCGGAGAGGTCGAGTTGGGACCACCCCCAGCACATGTGGCATGTATCTCTACCACTGACTCTGAAAAAGAGGAGGGGTGCTAGAAAGTCACCAGAAAGCAGGGATAGAAATTTGACAACTGGATGACTCGGAAGACTATCAACCAAGCCTAGGGCATACTCTAAGCTCGACTACAGTAGCCGATGTTACCACTAACATCCCCTGAAGCTGTAGAGCTGACAGTATCGGCCTCACAACCCTCCATGAGCTGGTCATCTGGGCGTAGTCGAAGGAGGAAACAATTTCAAGAGGAGCAGTCCGCGATGGGGCCAAGGTTAGTCCCGACCCTGGTAGATTATATTCCCTTGAATTTGATGCCACGGGCTCCGAACCACAAAATGGTACCATCAGGGACAACTGACCAGGTTGACCTGTCAAAGGATTAAGAGCCAATCTTTGGTTATATTAATTTCATCCATTTAATGGAATCATTCCCTGATGAAGAGTATGGTTACAAACCTGAGTTCCCTGCACGAGGAGCTGGGAGGTGGAATCGCAGAGGTAGGGGATACCAGGGGAGGCGCAGCCGCGGCCGAAACCAACCCTATGGTTGGACCCTGGCCTAAACCGTTAGTATCGAAAAAACCCATGGGAGAGCCCTTCAATAGACTCAGCAGAAGAAATAATTCCCCTCTACCTCCACAAGTAGCCACTCTGGCCCTATTGTTCTGCGATACCCACCAAAGGAGGAACAAGTGTCTGGCCGCCTAGTGCACACAAACAGATCGGTTGGGCCAAGTCCTCAAAATGAGGGAATTCCATCAATATCTGACCCCATGGCCGGTCCCTCCTCATCAAATGCTCCAGCTCCTAAAGCACCCTCTAAGACTCTCCCGCCAACGGAGAAGCGTCAGCCGCTGGAGAAGAAATACAATATCCTTAAGCAGCTCGCATCGGTACCAGCCAAGCTGTCAATCCTCGATGCCCTAAGTCTGTCAGCAGACCTCAGGGAGGCGCTTATAGAAGCTTTGATCATCCCCCTGGAGTTTCAAGCCAAGGGAGCTACCGCTGAAATTTACGGAACAGAGACTGGCCCAGCTGATTGCAATTCGGTGATTTCCTTCACCGACCACGATGAATATTCCATCATTCATGGACACATCAGACCACTATATGTGTCTAGCACATTTAATGGTATTCAGATCTAGAAAGTATTTATAGGCAATGGCTCTGGAGTTAACCTCATTCCCCTATGGACACTTCGTAAGTTGGGCTACAGTGAGGACAACCTAATTCCCTCGTCCACAACTCTGTTGGGTTACGACAAGAGTGAGTAGAAACCAATAAGAAAAATTAAGCTAAAGACCCATTTTGGTGATCTAGTAGCCTACATGGAATTCTTGGTGGTCCAGCAGAGCACAGCATTCAATGCCCTGCTGGGAAGGTCATGGCTCCATAAGCACATGATCGTTCCTTCATCCTACCACCAGTGTATCAAGTAATGCGTCAATGGAAAAAGTGGGATATTGCATGCCGACAAGGCCCCTTTCGAGCTCTCCGAGTCACATTACATTGATGCCAGGTTCTATGAGAAAAATAAAAAGAAGCCTTTGGTTGATGGTGTCAACTGGATCCCCACTCCAAATGGCCTGGAAATGGTTCCTGATGACCCCCTCAGGCATCTTGGAAAAGATTATGTCCTGCCCATCAACCATGTTTAGAGTAGGAGTTCAAGTACAGACATGCACTCGGATGTCCTCATGACTTCAGCCACGATGGCCGATCACGAAAATGCGGGAACGTATGCCAACCCTCGATCTGGGGACGAATACTCGAGTAAGGACGCACACGACACCTCGTCTCCGGACTCCCAAGATCCCGTGTCAGGATCTCTCTACTCATCGGATCAAGAAGATGAGGACTTGGGAGAAGAAGAGGGGGAATAT
Source organism: Viscum album (assembly GCA_963277665.1). Lineage (NCBI taxonomy): Eukaryota > Viridiplantae > Streptophyta > Magnoliopsida > Santalales > Viscaceae > Viscum > Viscum album. Next base: position 2,011,068,677 of record OY728135.1, read on the forward strand.
CTCAGAGATGCACCTCCTGTATTTAAGGATGGTATCTCCACCACGGTGGATGAGCTCAGGGAAATAAACCTGGGTACTGTGGAAGATCTGAGGCCTACTCTCATTAGTGTATCCATGTCCCTAGAGGAGCACGAGGTATATACCACTTTCTTGACGCAACATCTGGATTTTTTTTCCTGGAATTACACAGAAATGTTGGGACTCGATCCCGAAGTGGCGACGCATCACCTGGGTCTTCCCGAAGACCACTGAGGCTATAAAAAGGCTGCCAGAAGGACGCATCCCTCACATGCCGCCAAAATAGAGGCTGAAGTCAATAATCTCATTAAAGCAAGCTTCATTCGGGAGTTCCAGTACCCTATTTGGTCGTCCAACATCTTCCCTGTCATGAAAAGGAACGGACAAATCCGCGTCTGAATTGACTTCAGAGATCTCAATCGGCATTGTCTAAAAGATGATTTCTCGGTCCCGGTCACTAAATTATTAATCGATGTGACGGCTGGGTACGAGGCTCTATCCCTCATGGACAGCTATTCTGGATATAATCAAATTAGTATGGATTGAGAAGAAGAAGAAGCCATTGCCTTTAGGGCCCCTCAAGGGGTATTTTGTTACAGGTTCATTGCCTTTGGTCTCAAGAATGCTGGCACCACATATCAGCATGCCATGCATCGGATCTTTAAACCGTTCCTGGGGAAATTTGTTGAATGTTATGTGGATAACCTGGTGTTCAAGTCCAGACAGTGCTTGGATCACCTGTCAGACCTTGAGACCGTCTTCAACAAACTTTGACAGCATAGCCTGAAGATGAACCCCTTGAAATGTGACTTTGGGGTTACCTTAGGGAAATCCCTTGGCTTCTTCATACGCCCTCGTGGCATCGAAGTCGACCCTGAGAAGACAAAGGCTATCCTTGGATTACCACCTCCCCAAAATCTCACCGAGTTGGGGGGATCCCAAGGACACCTACCCTATATTAGGCAGTTCATAGCCAACCTGGTAGGCAAATGTTTTCCCTTCACCAGGTTAATGAAGAAGGGGGTCACGTACCAATGGACGGATGAATGCCAAGAGGCGTTCGACAACCTGAAGAAGTACCTCTTAAGCCCATCGGTGCTCATGCCCCCGGTTGAAGGAAGACCTCTCATCTTTTATGTGACAGCCTTAGAGCGATCACTGGGAGCCTTCCTTGCACAAAAGAACGACGCCGGCAGTGAAAACAGTCTCTACTACCTCAGCCAAACAATGATTGATATTGAGACTCGATACTCAAACATTGAGAAGAGCTGTTTATCCTTGGTGTTCACGGTTCAAAGGTTGTGGCATTATCTACAGCATCCTGAAGTCCATTTTATGTCACAGAGTAACCCGCTCAAGTACATCCTCAGTCGCCCGATGCTAACTGGATGCCTATCCCGATGGGCGATCATCTTAAAATAAAATGACATCTGGTTTGTGACTCAGAAATCCATCAAGGGTTAGGCATTAGCAGACTTTCTGGAAGAGCACCCTTTGACAGGGACCACTACACCAGACACCGAGCTACCTGATGTAGACATATTCTCGGTTCGAGAGGAGTTCCCAGCATGGGAAATGTACTTCGACGGCGCATCCCGAAGCCTAACCGGGAAGAGGATGGAGGATCCCAGATTCAACAAAGTGGTTTTGGGGATAATACTCATATCCCCAGAAAAGGCATTCTTTCCATATTCCTTCCTCCTATCAGAGGGATATACAAACAATGAAGTGGAATATCAATCCCTCATTGCTGTCCTGGAACTCACACTCCAGGAACAAGTACAACACCTTAAGGTAAAAGGTGACTCGGAGCTAGTCATCAAGAAAGTCAATAATGACTATGCTATTAAAAATGAGGAGTTGATCCCCCTGTTTGACCATATCCAAGGATTAATGGTAGAATTCTCCACAGAACCAACATTGACCTATATTCCCCGGTCTCAAAACCCTCAGGAGGATGCATTATCCAACGCGGCCACAGCCATAGCTGACCCAGGTCGGGATGAAACGGTTATCAGTATTGCTCACCGTCAAATGGTATTGCCATTTGTTCAGACCAAGACGAAAGAAATCCATGAAATTAGTCCTGTCCCTGAGCCATATGCTCTTGCCACCAGCTGGATGACCCCCATTGCAAACTACCTTCAACAAGGAGAACTTCCATCAGATAGGGTTGAATGAGAGAAAATACGGAGAAGGGAAATCAACTTTATCCTATATGGCGGCACAGGTCAGTAAGAGGTCCTCTACAAATGAGGCCTCGATGGAGTGCTCCTCAAATGCATTGATGGAAAAGAAATTGCTGCTGTAATGAATGAAGTACATGTCGGAGCGTGTGGAGCACATCAACTGGGGACCAAGCCTTCCCATTAAGTTCGAAGGCTTGGGTACTACTGGCCCATAGTGGCACGAGACTACGAGCGTTTTACCGAAAAATGACACTCATGCCAGATTCATGCCAACTTCATACACCAACCCCCAGAGTTACTTCATCAAGACAAGTACTCCTGGTTGTTTTCTGTATGGTGGATGGATGTCATGGGACCATATCCTCCCACCACGGCCAAACAACTGAAGTATATCCTCACGGTAACTGACTTATTTTCCAAATGGGCAGAAGCCATACCCCTCAAGGAATTCGGGGAAAGAAATATTGTCATATTTTTGAAGACCAATATCATCACCAGATTTGGTGTCCATCATACCATACTGACGGACAACGGCACCAACTTCTGCTCTGCTGAATTGGAGAAACTATACCACGGGTATGGTATCATGGCTAACCACTCATCTTTCTACCATGTAGTGGCCAACGGACAGATAGAGGCTTTAAACAAGACCTTGTCCAACATTCTCTAGAAAATGGTGGACAAAGACAAGAAGTCATGGTCAGATAAACTCCTCCATGCATTGTGGGCTTATCGAACCACAATCTGCACTGCTACTCGGGCTACCCCATACTCATTGTTGTATGGAACAGAGGCAGTCCTGCCCATTGAACTCCAACTTCCCTCACTCTGTGTTTCCATCTGTGATCAATTATCTGATGATGAGCAGTCAGAAAAGCGGCTAGGTGAATTGGAATAGCTAGACAAGAAGCGGTTGCACACTTTGCACCATATAGAAGTATACCAGAACTGGATCGCACGAGCCTTCAACAAAAATGCTCATCTTCGGTCTTTCTTGAAAAGAGAATTTGTGTTGTCCCTCCGGACCCCAATGATACCCGGAAAGAAGCCTCCAAAGCTGGAGCCCATGTGGGAGGGACCATATGTTGTACACAACGTCTACTCCAATGGATCATATACCTTGATCTCCATAGACAGGAAATTCACCACGGCTCCTACAAATGCGAGATTCCTAAAGAAGTATTTCGCACAATAACTAAAGGTGTACTATTCTTCGTCCGAGATTCATGAAATTAAACTTCCAAGCACCCAATAGTCCAAACTCTATGACCTTAAACTAAGAGTATTACATCCTCACCACATGATGTTAAACTACATGAAAGACGTCCTCACCCCATGACATTAAACTGCATGAAGTACGTCCCCACCACATGACGTTAAACTGCATGGAGTTCGTCCTTACCGCACGACGTTAAATTGCACAGAATCTAATAATTCCCTACGTTCTCACTGCATAATGTTAAACTGAATGGATTACGTCCTCACCACATGAAGTTAAACTACATGGAGTTCATCCTTACCACACGATGTTAAACTGTACAGAATCTAATAATGCCCTACGTCCTCACCGCATGACGTTAAACTGCATGGAGTTCGTCATTACTGCACGATGTTGAACTGCACGTAATCTAATAATGCTCCTCGTCCTAACCACATGATGTTAAACTGTATGGCTTACGTCCTGACCGCATGATGTTAAACTGCATGGAGTACGTCATCACCGAATGATGTTAAACTGCATGGAGTTCGTCCTTATTGTATGACGTTAAACTTCACAGAATCTAATAATGCCCCTCGTCCTAACCACATGACGTTAAACTGTATGGCTTACGTCCTCACCGAATGACGTTAAACTGCATGGAGTTCATCCTTATCGCATGATTTTAAACTACACGAAATCTAAGGATAACCCTCATTCTAACCACATGACGGTAAACTGTATGGCTTTCATCCTTACTGCACGACGTTAAACTGAACGAATAATAAAAGTTAAAAATGCCTTATGCCCCCGTGTATGGACCAGACCTGCACGGGGTGTACTTCTTTCAGAGAACTACATACTGCTTGATTCCTGGCCTCTCAGGATAGATAGTGATGTCGAGATCCCCTATCCTGGCCTAGCCACTCCCAAATAAAAGTTAAAAATGCCTTCTGCCCCCGTTTATGGACCAGACCTACACTGGGTGTATTCCTCATCGTCACCGCAAGACGTACACGGATTTCAGAGAACTATGTATGGCTTGATTCCTGCCCTCAGAGGATACGTAGTGATGCCGGGATCCCCTATCATGGCCCAACCACTCCCAAATAAAAGTTAAAAATGAATTCTGCCCCTATGTATGGACCAGACCTACACGGGGTGTATTCCTCATCCTCACCGCACGGCGTTAAACTGTATGGATTTCAGAAAACTATGTATGGAATGATTCCTGCCCTCGCAGGATACGTAATGACGTCAGGATCCCCTATCCTGGCCTATCCACTCCCAATTAAAAGTTAAAAATGTCTTCTTCCCCCCATGTACGGACCAGACCTACACGGGGTGTATCCCTCGTCCTCATCGCATGACGTTAAACTGCATGGACAAGAAGTTTTAGCAATGCCCCTCTCCTCCCGTTTATGGACCAGGCCAACATGGGGTGTACTTCTTTTAGAGAACTACGTATGGCTTGATTCCTGCCCTCGCACGATACGTAGTGATGCTAGGGTTCCCCGTCCTAGCCCAGCCACCTCCAAATAAAATAAAATAAAAGTTAGACAATGTCCCCTTCCCCCATGTACGGACCAGCCCTGCACGGGATGTACTTCTTCCAGAGAACTACGTGCGGCTTGATTCCTGCCCTCACAGGATAAGTATTGATGCAAGGGTTCCCCGTCCTGGCCCATCCCCATGAATAAAAGATAAAAAATTCCCTTTCCCCCATGTATGGAATAGACCTGCCTGGGGTGTACTCCTCGTCCTTACCGCACGACATAAAACTACACGGATAGAAGATTTAAAAATGCTCCCTTTTCCCCGTGTATGGGCTAGACCTGCACGGGGTGTATTTTTTCATCCTTTCCACATGACGTTAAACCACATGGACAATAATGTTAAAAATACCCCCTTCCCCCGTGTACGGACCAGACCCGCACGGGGTGTATACTTCATCCTTACCGCATGACGTTAAACTGCACGGACTTCTTCCTCACCGCATGATGTTAAACTGCACGGACTTCGTTCTCACTGCATGACGTTAAACTGAATGGACTTCATCGTGAACCACCCAAGACACATGGCGATACGAGATGGAGATACTCCTTACACATTTGGATGCATCCTCTCCATACATCAGACTCTACAACCCGGATAATTATGGATCTTCATAACCACTCATGGCCATCGGAAGTGGAAATTCATCGACCCGTGGACACAGTTGCATGACTATGGATACCATTCACTCAATGGCTATGCATATTTATAGCCCTTGTCCTGTCTACCAAAGACAAGATTTCCATGGGAGACACTCTTCCTAGCTACGTATGCCTACCGGCCTCAGAGCCCCCGTATCACATCTCCCAATCCAAAAATTTATGGAGAAGTGGTTTACAAGTTCATTACCCTTTTCACATCCAAGTGTTGCTAGTGTATCCCTATATGGCTATCCTATGTGTCCTCTGGTGGTTCACATAGCAACCTGCATCAACGAACATCAAGTTAGGACTAGGCTACTTTGACTCAACGAACAATTGCAGTGAAGATGTTTCTTGTATACTCAGACACCATTATACCCACGTGCCAAACTCTGCACTGTGAGTAATCGCGGATCTTCATAACCATCCATGGCCAACAGAAGTGGAAAGTCATCGACCCGGGGACACCTTTTCATGACTATGAATACCATGCCCTTAGCGGCTCTACATATTGATATCCCCTGGCCCGTCTACCAAAGGCAAGATTTCCTCGGGCAACACTCTTCCTAGCTCTATACGCTTACCGGCCTCAGAGACCCCATATCACACCTCCTGATCTGGGAAAACTCAAAGTCACAGTTTACGGCCTTCATCCCCCACCTTGTTCTATGTATATCAGAGCATGTTGACCCAGTTATCCTTCGAGTGACTGCAGCAATAGTCGCCCAATGGTCCGAGCTCTATGACCGCTAAACTAGGAGTACCTCATCCTTACTGCAGGAATTTAAACTGCATGGAGTGAAGGTACACCTCTGTGCGCAAAATAAATCATTGTAGGTAGCACTCTAAGCTTTAACAGCAACCAGGGCTGAGTATGCCTGAAATTTTCAGACATTTCATTCCCCAATGACAGGCTTCATTACCCAGAAAATTGCGGATCTTCATAACCATTCATGGCCATCAGAAGTGGAAATTCATCGACCCGGAGACACCTTTCCATGACTATACATACCAGGCCCTCAGTGGCTCTGCATATTGATAGCCCCTATCCCATCTACCAAAGGCAAGATTTCCTCGGGCGACACTCTTCCTAGCTCCGTACGCCAACCATCCCCAGAGCCTCCATGCCATCTTTCCTGATCCATGAATCACTGGAACCATGATTTACACCATCAACCCCCTCCACATCTTGGACATTCTAGGATACTCAGACCCAGTTACATTCTAATCAAGAGCGGACTTTTTAACTACGTCCTTTCCACATGATGTCAAATGGCACGGGACATCTTGGCTGCTTGACATAAATATGCAGAGACCAAGCATTAACCGTCCCAGGAAATGCTTTCAACTAAAAGTATTTTCACTGGTTTAAAAATGCCCCCTTTCCTCGCTACATGACGTAAAACTGCACAGCACCCTTTAAAAATTCTTTTCGTCCTTACCGCATGACGTTAAACTGCACGGAAGTCATCCTCACCGCATGACGTTAAACTACACAGACCCCCCCCCCCTTTCCTTTCACATCGGGTCACCTTCATCCTCACCGCATGATGTCAAACTACATGGAGTTCATCCTTACCGCACGATCTTAAACTGCACGGGCTTCGTCAAGACCCACCCAAGATATACGGCGAAAGGGGAAAGGAATACTCCTAGCGAATTTGGATGTATCCTCTTCATACACCAGACTCCACGACCCGGATAATTGCGAACCTCCATAACCACTCATGGCCATCGAAGGCGGAAGGCCATCGACCCATGGACACCTTTGTACGACTATGCATGCCATGTCCTCAGCAGAACTGCATAATGATAGCCACTAGCTCTTCCATCAAAGGAAAGATTTCCCCTGGCGATAATCTTCCTATCTCTGTATGCTCACCATCCCTACTACCCCCATGTCATATCTCCCGATCCAAAAATTTATGGATTAGTGGTTTACAAGTTCATTCCTTGCCCACATCTAAGTGTTTTCGGGGCACCCCTGCCCAATGCGCCTATGTATCTGCCTTCGGTTCACACGACAATTTTCATCTACAAGCATAAAGCCAGAACTGGGCTACTCTGACTCAGTGGGAAACTACCGTGAAAATGTCTCTTTTGTACTTAGGACACCATTATCCCCATGTTCCGAACTCTGTGCTGTGATAAATCCCAAATTTTCATAATCATTCATGGCCATCGAGAGTGGAAAGTTATCAACTCGTGGACACCTTGGTATGACCATGCATACCATTCCCTCAACGGCTCTGCATAATGATAGCCCCTGGCTTGTCCATCAAAGGAAATATTTTCTCAGTTTATACTCTTCTGGGACCCGTACCCTTACCAGCCTTAGAGCCCCCATATCATATTTTCTGATCTAGGAGACCCCAGAGTTATAGTTTACACCTTTATTCCAACACACTTGTTCGGAGCATGCCAGAGCATCCTAACTCAATTGCCCTCCGAGTGATTGTAGCAATAATCTCCCAATGGTCCGACCTCTATGATCGTTAAACTAAGAGTACTCATCCTTACCGCATTACGTTAAACTACACGGAATGTAAAAATGTCCCTCGTCCTTACCGTAAGATGTTAAAATGCACGGACTCCGTCTTTACCGCATGACGTCAAACTGCACGGTCAAACTCTTCACGAGTCCAGCCAGGGATAGGGGTTTTCCCCCCATCCTCAGTATAAGGGCCAGACCTGCACAAACTACCACCTCACATCAGCATGGGGAGGGATGACTTTACCCATTCCCAGAAATTTATCCGTGACATTTCTCCCGTGTCCAGGCATCCTCTTTTCATAAACCATACTCTGTACTCAGAAAAAAGCTGGACTCTCATAAGCCACCCCTGGTGGTCCCAAATCTCAACTTCCTTGAAGTTTCTTGGCTATTGGGGGAATACAATCATTGACCTAAGGACACCTATGCTTGACTATGCATACCATGCCCTCAGTGGCTTTGCATATTGATCGCCCCTGGCCCGTCTACTAAATGTAAGATTTCCTTAGGCAATGCTTCTCTTTGTATGCCCCTTGGCCTCTGAGCCCCCATGTCTATCCCGGGATTCGGAAACCCTCTGATTTATAGTTTACCAACCTTTTTCAAAACCCTGCCTGAATATGGTGGAACGTCTCTGACAAGATTACCGAGGACCATGAGAATTTGTTCCATTCCAGATGATGTCACATCTGCATGACTTTAAACTACACCCATCCCCAATCGCCCTTTATGCTAGATAAATGTGTTGGACAGGAACCTTGCTTCCACACTCTTGATTGATACAGATGTTCTAAAAACCTTTTAGACGTCACATACCCTTTCCAAGCCACTCCCGGTGGTTTTCATAATTCTCCAAGCCATCCATGGTGGTTTCCATAAGCTGGACTTTCATGAAGTCCTATGGCCATCAGAAATGGAGAGTGATTGACTTAAGGACACCTTTGCACCACTATGCATACCATGCCCTCAGCGGATTTCCATATTGATCGCCCTTGGCCTATCTACCAAAGGCAAGATTTCCTTAGCCAATGCTCCTCCCACCTCTGCACGCCGACGTGGCTCCCATGCCTTGAGACATGCCCTGCATGTCGTTCAAATTTAAACACGCTCCCTCCAAATGCGTCTGAAGGACATCGAGACATCTTTTAGTCAACCAAACCCCATTGGGGCCCTTTCCCCCACCATATTTGGTCAAAGATTTTTGACCTAAAATATCAGTAATGATATTCTTGACGACATGACTTTGAACAGCCCAAGAAAAGAGGCACAAAGCCTGTTAGGCCGAAAACCCGAAAAGGGTGACCTAACAAAAATTCGGGCTATACCCACTGGGTCCACACCAAAAGGGCCTAGGAAAAACTACGGTATTAACAGAAAAGACAAAAATTTTGTAGGGTTTTTCTACAAAACCCTAGCAATAGTCGAACTATACTCACTGGACCCCATGCTCTAGGCAAAATTTAGAGTTTGTTTTACTAAGTTATGATTAATTCTGATTCAGTGAGTTGTTATTTACACAACAATTGTTCTAGTAACAATAAAATTTTACAGCGACAAGTGATTGACAAAGACTGTATTACGTTCAAAAAAATGGAGGACGTCCACAAGCTGGGGTCTCTCCCTCACAAAAAAAGGGAGAGGGGTAAGTAAAACAGAGAGTACAAGAGTGGCTCAGATAGTCATAAAGGAGCCTAACTCGCTCTCTCCACCAGATCAGTGACCATGTGGCAGTGGTCATTGCAAGACTGTTCCAACAAGGCCTTCTCCCTGGCTTCAACCTCAACTACTGGATCAGTATGCTCCACTATTTTTTGGAGATCATTGATCCCTTTTCTGGTGGCTTCAGGACGACCAGTCACAGTTGACAACTGATTCCTCAACATCGCTGCCCGTTATTCACATTCATGCAACTCGGAGGATAGGACGGTTGCCTGATCTCAAGAGATCGCCTCTTGTGCTATCAGCTGATGGAGCTGTATCGTCTCGGGTCCCGCAATGAGAAGCAGCAAAGTGAGAAAGTTTGCATTCACTAGTGGAATCTTCCTCATGAGCCATGAAAACTTGGAAAGCAAGAGAATGGAACTGCTGATAGTCAAAGCCACCCGACCCCAAACCTAGTAAGAGCTGTCAAAGAGCTTCGTTCTTAGTTTCCATCTTGGCTAGAGGAGTTTCGGCAACAATCCCTCAAATTCGAGGCCAGGCCCACCTGCGCACCCCCCAGTGGTCCTCCATGACACGAGGATCTTTGGGATCCTCAACGAATAGCATGGGAATAAAATCTGGCATTACAACCAGCACAGGCATGTGCTCACTAGAAGTTGGTTCCGAAGCTGGAAATTCTGGAGCCTCTAACCCCAGTTCAGGCTTGGGGATCAAGTTGCTAAGCCCAGTATCAACTGGTAAAAATTCCAGGATTTTCTCGCTGGGACCCGGAACCACATGGTCGTCCTCATCCACGTCCAAGAAGGATGAACCCATCTGAACTTTAGCCACCATAGGGCTGGGAGAGGAAAATCCCCTTAGTCTCTTTGATCGAAGAGACATCAGTTGATCCTCCCTTAGAGCTGATCAGGAAGGTGCGGTGGATGCAACAGCCATAGTAACTCTTGATTTGGAAACTTTCCGGATGTCCTTCCCTAGGATCCCATCGGGATAGTGTTTTTCCCAAACTTTTGCATACTCCATGGAAAGGCTGGCAGCCTCCCCCACGACAGGCAGGGGAAAGCTCGTTTCAGATCTCTCCCAGATCAGGATCAGCCACCATTGACGAAGTATGGTCGGGTGCAGTCCTAGAGCCTGAGGAGGGGGAAGGGAAACTTGGACTTGCATGCACCCAAACTGGAAAGAAAAACGATACGGGACATACAGCTCGCACAGAGAAACCTCATCGATCTGTGCAGACAGAAATCAGTCCCACAGAGAGATTATGTAAGAACGCTCCTCCAAGATCCCCCAGTGGTTGTCAACTATGTCGCCAGAAGGGGTGGGGTAGGGAGTGAATGAAAACTAGGAGAAGTCACTCAGAAGCTTGAGGACTTCACCAGAGATAAGGGATTTTAAGCGAACTCCAGCTATATCAAGCAGGGTAGGCGAAAAAGTAGGAAGTGGGATGATCGTACTGTGACGATACTCATAACTGCGACAATGATCTGCTACCCAGCCATACAAAAATTGAAATGTCCCTCTCAGACGGGAGGCTGACCCACCCTTTTGCATGTGACCCAGTAGTTCATAAATACGAGCCAATGTGGGCATGAAAAAATTCACCAGGCGGCTCTCTTCCAGCTCAACTGCCTTCATCAGGGTGCAAGCCCTGATGCCAGGATTAATATCCCCGGAAGGGAACAGCCACCCGCTCAGGAACATAGAAAACAGACCTGCCAGCCGGAGCATAGGTGGCACACCGAGGTGCACCTCATAACCCCATTAAAGGTAGTCTCCCGCCTCCAGAATCGCCCAGTAGGAACCTGGGAAGGTTCGTGACTGTTGAGAAGGATGAGTCCTGGGGTGATTGATCTTCGGCACACGACCAGTGGTGTTCAGAAATAACCCTATCTAGGTACTATAGGGAATAATAGAGTGGGCATGCAAGGCCTGACCCAGTGATGTCTCCGCCATAACTAGAAGATCCCTCGCCAATAAAGGAACTTTTTCGACATCGTCCCATGCATCAGGGGAAGGCAGAAATTCATCAAACATTTCACCAGTAACCGGGAGCCCTCCCTGTTGATGGATATCCCATAGACTAATGCCAACTTCACGATGGGCAAGGTGGAAAGTATCAGTGCTTGAACACCAGCGACTGAGTAGGTCTGGTAGGACCAAGGATGGCGGGTAAATAGGAAATTGGGAAGCCCACACTACGAAGTATAAATTGACTACTTCTACTGATTTGGGAGACTCCTGGCAGTGATGATAGACCTAGAAAGCCCATGCCAAGTAATTTGAGAAGAGCCCGCCAGACCGAAGATCCCACCTAGGAATCCACCCCACATCGGGATCTACTCGAGCAAGGTTGATAATAGAAGGGTAACTCTTGAAGAAAGCTTCATGAGAAAAGTTTCAGGCATGCTGATCACTTTGGGTCCAAATAGAGCCTCTCAAAATGAAGGTGTCTTTCCGGTCAGAGTCGGAAACCATCTCCCCAGATTGGCTAAGGTTCACCTGAATACACTTGGACGACGCTTCCAAGAAAAGAGAAGGAATACCTGAGAAAGTGGGGGGAATAGGGACATCGTATTGAAGACGGAATCCATGAAGAAGAAGCCGATTTGATGGAGGATAATCTAAGAGCTCAAGAGGGAGAAAGTCTTTCAAGACACCATCATAAAAAATGATGGACCGACTAGGTTCCTCTTGGATGCTCTCCGCTCTGCGAATCATAGATAAACGTCTCCCTGAACCAATTGGGAGAGGCTCTGCAGCAGGCCTCGGTGCAGAACGAGGGGGAACCATATTTGCTCCCTGAACGATGAGAGCCAACAAGCGGTTAGTCCGGAATAAAAAAAATCGGACAAAAATACAAAATATATGGCTGAGGTTGAGTTAAGAAGCCTTCATAGCAAAGTCTACGAGGAGGCCTTGAAGGATGGTTCACGATGACAGCATCCTGTGAACTAGCCCTTCGCAAAAGTTGTCTCCAAAACCCTAGCCCAAGGAGCATTGGCCAAGAAACCGCAGACCAGGTTGCTCTGTGGAATTTCAATCCCAATTTTAATCGGTTAAGTTTGGAAGACTTAGTAAATTTTATAGTTCAGAATATTTTAGTCCGCAGAGCATCGAAACCGCGGAGCACCAAAACCGTGAAATGAGTTCCTACATGGCCTGTCGTGAATTACTTTTTAATTAATTAAAAGTTTTATTTCGTGGATGGGATGTTGATATGCGGATGAAGAATGGCGCAAATGAGAAATGGTTCACAGAAGTAGCATCCGGTTCACAGACGAAGCGTTTCGTGAAGGAACAAGCATACGCATGAAAAAAAAGCTTTGGTTTCACGAAGAATCCTGTAAAGGACAAATGAAGGGCCCCCCATATTTATAAGCATGGTACCCTACCGGTTCCACCTCTCTCCTGCGAACTACCCAAGTTTCAGGACCACTATGCATCGAAATAGCCTCGTCTTCATTCCGATCGGACCCCATTCTAATGAGGGGCATTTGTAGGGTCCTGAAAAAAATCCTCAAAGGAGAATGATGATCCCCTTTAACTCAAGGGAGATTCTTCCCAATTTCCCCTCAAAAGGATTAGGAAAATGTGGACAATACTCAAGGATGGTGAAGGAGGAACTGGTCCGCGGACCGGTCTAATGTTAACGACGCACGGCCGGTTCCGCGAAGTGTCCCTCCTCCACGGACAGTCGTCATTCGCGAGATGGAGGCAGATATCCTCCACGGTCGTGAGGCAGGACATGCGTCAACTCGGTTCACCATTTCGGACCACCCCAGCCGTGATCTATGTCAGTCAACCCGAACCGCCTCCACTGTCATTCGCGAAATAGAGGCGGAACCCTCCACGGCCGTGAAGAACTCCCTGAGTTTGGTTCGCGGAGGAGTGTTTAATACCCCGTGAATCACGGATTGACCAAGTCATTCGTGAACCGGGTTATCGGTCATGGGCCTCCGCAAAAGGTGTCTCATGACCATAGATACATCCTTATCCCCGCTCTATAAAAGGAGATTGAAGAAGAAAGAAAAAAGGAGAATGGAGAGGAGATTGGTCAGATTTGGGTGGAAGGATTTCGAAGGAAGGCTTAGGATTTCGGAAGTTCCAGTTCACGAACCAGAGCAAGTATGAACCTGGGAACGAACTAATAAGAAACCAAAGAAACTCGTAATAACTTGTTGAGCTGCGAACTTAAAATAAAAAAGAACAGAAAATCGTGAAGCAGGGTCCCTCTGCAGATGTACTCCCCGCAGACCAGGGAGTTTGTGCCTCTTTTCCGATCCGCAGCACCGCGTAGCACCCTCCTATGTAGGTGAAGCCCCGACCGACGAGCCTCTGTTCGGCACCATCCTTGGCCGCCGCTGCCTGGATGGATCCCTTCGCGGACCACCCTTGTTCGCAGATCGAACCAGGAGCCACAAACCACCTTGGTTCGCGGGATTCCCATTAGTCCGTGGATCACCCTGGTTTGCGGACAGCCTCTCCAGTTGTGTAGCACTTCCCTACGCGAAGGGCGCCACCACCCATACCCCTGTGTGGCCTGCCAAAACCATCGGAGTTCCCATTCCCCGAGCCAGATAAAATCCTTCCAATTTCAATCTGGACTAATCTTTCACAACCTCCTCATTGGCCTACTCCTCAGCCCCGAGACAAGGCCTCCACCAGATCCCCTGAATCCGTGTGGTGTAACCCTCAGGCGCATCAACACGACATTTTGAGTTTACATACCCATGGTAAACAGGGGAAAGGGGGTTTCCCCTACCCTTGGGCAGATTCCAGAAGCATACCTGGGTTCAAATTCTCCTGGTAATGTGGGGTCTGAGCCCGAGAGCCCCCTTTCTGCCTCTGCTCGCTAGGATGGGGGGGTTGCACGCTTCGGCGGTTGGGCACTTCTCCCCTACCTAGAGAGGGGGTGACATACCCATCCGAAGGCAGTCGTCCCCATGCACCTCGGTACTTCTCTGGGGAACAAGAGAGGTGACGGGAACAGGAGCACCCCTTTCCCTCCCCCGCTGCGCTTTGTCGCCATGGGTGTCTATCCCGTAGTAAGCCCCGACTTTATGGTCCTCCCTCATGCATAAGACTCACTCCACTTCTCATGGACACACCTTTCACGACGTGATCCTCTGGTCCCTGCTGCCTCCCGTTTCTCACTCCAAGAATGACTCATGTGGGCTTAGAGTAAGCATCGACCATGACATCCTCTTATGGACCTCCTCTGAGTGTAAGCTGCAATCCATCACTCTAGGCTGCCTCGGAGCGTATTCCCCATGCCAATGCAAACTATGAGGACTTTGACTCCCTACCACAGGGATACGTAGGAAGCCTCCATGAGGTTCAAGCCCGATCACCAACGGACCCCCAGGTCCACCTTCACGTCGGTTCTCTGACGCTCCCCTTTCGAACTACATGGAATTTGATCCCTGTCCCCTAGGCAGGGTATGTAGGAAGCCTCCATGAGGTTCAAGCCCAACAACCGGTCGATCCGACTATCTTCACATCAGTTCACCGTGCCACTCCTAGTGTCGCCTCAATGAGTTTCAACTCCTCAGGGTCATTAATCCAATAAGGGATGGTAAACCTCGAGCATAAATGATTCTGAACCCCTATGTTCAGCTGACCATTGCCAACCCAGATAAATCCATGGATACTATGGTTGGGTATAAACCAAAGATTCGTGAACATATGAATACATCTTAAATCTATAAGAGAGTCCCGAAACAGGCAATAATTCCCCCCAAAAGGGTGCGATTAGCCTGACTTCCAATCCTCTCGACCAATGTGAGTTCTTAAGCGTCGCTGGTCAAACCATCCGGTGAACACCTGCCTTTGGAAAGCAGGTCCACATGTCATCAGATACGGAACCGTTGGGCATTTCGAGACCAACATGAAACAGGGGTTTTATTATAAAATAATTATTTAATTAAAGGTATTCAAGGAACACACCCTTAAGGATGAGTAGAAACCTAAGTTATATGATAATATACCATGCCAATTTTATATATATGGGTTACTAGAATTATAACATTGGTTTTATTTGTTATATTTGTTTTTATATACATATATGAAATGATTTTAAAATTATTTACATACTTTATTTGGAAATGAGAAAAAGGGGTGGAAGTTATATTTCCATAATTTTGATATAAATATATTTAATTGTATATAAATCCTTATTTTCTTTAAATTTGAGCATTATTAGATTTATGTACAGATGCTTATTAGGGAACACCATGGTGGGGTCCTACTGATCCTTTTAGCTCACACTGTGTTCTCCCCTTCGGCAGTGCATAACCTTAGTGTGTCTTTCGATGTAAGGAAAGGAAAGGTGTTGTAGTGAAGAGGTGATGATATTTACTAGTTTAGTTTGGGTAGCTGGATGGTGAGATTGTTGGATTTTTCCCACGCTAACACATAGAGACTGTGGTAGTATCAGTTTTGGTTTTGTCATCCTTTGTAGTTGGACTTGTCTCTTAGAGATTGTTTTTCTACCATTTCATTTGTATCAATTCCATGTATCTCTATCTTTTATGATATATATATTCATGTTTTCTTCTGTTATTTATTTTTATATGTATATATGTCATGATTTCTACTTTAGGTTGGTAGAAATTGTTACCTCTATTTTTTCGACGTAGGTGCTAGACACTAGCCCATACAGATAGGGAACACCCTTTGGGTAAGTGGAAATTTAGGTCGGGTACCAGTTTGAGAGGGTATCTTGGTCAGGTTTGTTACATGACCTCAAACTCACCTCCCCAAATTTCATAGGTTTCCAACTAGTAGAGGGAGTGATATGATAACACTTTTGGAGACTATACCCTTAGTATCATCAAAAGAAATAATTTGTAAATAATTTAAAATTCCATAAAGTAGATAAATATTAGAGTAATATTAAATTATGATTGAATTAATTCCTCAATAACTTATGAAATACCATACTATATTAAATTTACTCCTTAAGATCTTACTATCATGCATCCAAAAAATGATCATCCAAAAAATCAATCATATAAATTTTTAGAAAGAAACCACCAAAATAAAATGACAAAGTGGAATGAAACATAATACTTAGCCTCACCTTACACCTGTATTCATATCCAAATTGAGCTCACATAACCCAGACACTTGATAAAATTCTCTTCCTATCACCTATATGTAAAAAATTAGTTTATCACACCCACAGAAGTGCACATGGTAGGTGTGATTATAAAACCTAGTAGTCCACAGCCAATTTTATCACAAATAATAACTCTATATATACTAAATTAAATTAAACTTTTAACATTACATGAATAAAATCTTCATACCATAAGGTGATAAAGAAGACACATTGAAAGTCAAACCATTATTTTCAACATCATTTAAAATTTTTAGTCTTAACATGTCACAAATTACCTATTAAAATAGACAAATGGGAATTCATAAGCACATAATCTAGTCAAAAAATGATATATATTGGTATAGTTACCAACTATAGAAATTTTCAAGGCTTGAGGTTAGAATTCTACCCAAAATAATTACAAAATAAATTTCATGGATGGAATCACACCCAACACAAATACCAATATAAAACAACATTGGTATCACACCATTCCTAAATACTAATAATAATTGTGTTTATAATTATAACTAACCCAATACCAATAATAAACATTGTTAGAATTTTACCCAACACAAATACCAATAAGAAACATGGATAGAATTACACCTAGCCTGATACCAATATGAAATGTGTTTGGAACTATACCCATTAAAAATAATAAATAATAAATGATTTTAATCCTTCCCAAACCAAATACCAATGAAAAACATGGTTGTCATTATACCCAAACCAAAACCAATATAAAACATGGTTAGAATTTCATCCATCCTAATAATAGTAACAAATAGGGATAAAAATAAGTTGAAACCAAATGAAAAGTAAAGATAAGGTTAGAATCACATCCAACCAAAATACCAATAAAAAATACTATCATAATTATACCCAAACACACAGTAATAAAAACATGGATAGAATTAAAAAAATACCTATACTAATAAAAATAATTTTTCAAAATATGACTAACCCAATGGAAACAATATATCAATATATAAGATATAAAATAACTAAATTAATGTAAACCATTATCCTTTATCTCCGTATTTTTTTCAAATCACCAAATTATAGAGTTGGAAGGATTTTTTTATTATAGTTAGTCTATCAACAAATCCATGAAAAGTTTCAAGAATAATCATCTTCTTATAGTAATGGAAAAGTCATTCACAAAACCTATCATTAAATAAAAAATTCAGACCTTGGTCATCCCATATATTGATATTCCCTCATCTAGTCCCATATATCATAACTCACAGTTAACAGATCCAAGGTCCCTATTAGACCAATATTTACCAACCACTCAACACACCACCCCTTAGTAATCCATTAATCTTCAATTTCTTAGGACTATAATTTATTTAAAACACTAGACCATAATCATCATACAAATAAACTCTTATATATTGACTCATCCAATCATCTCACCAATACTCTTCACATACACTAACTCGTGTTAGAACGGTCTCTAAAGAACAACTAACTTATACACCCTTATTGGAACTTACTTAACATCGAACCTAAACCTAAAATTCTACTCTCAATATTTCTCATCTTAACTCATAGGTTTTCCCACTTTGGATAGATTAACTATCACAAGGATACTCAAGAAATAATTACATGTCTCACACATATCCATTATACACAATGGTGAATCATATCACCTCATACGAGACCTCACTAGGACACTAGATTTATTACCCAAATTCAAAAACCCCTTAAGTTTCCCTTATGATATAATAAAATCTCATTCCCTAATGGTATCATAGCTCCATTGGAATCCTATGGAACACAAGTTATATCAATTTAATTACACTACTAAGTCCACTATAGTCTCCCGTAACCATAAAAACCCACTTGAGTTTCACTCAAGTCAAATTAATTTGTTAACCCCACCCCCTTCCCCCCCACCCCCACTTTAGCTCAATATAAATTATACATTTAAATATAAATATTAAATTATTATCCACTATCAACCTCATATCATATTTTTCTGATATTTATCAAGTGACACTTACTACTCTATCCAAGATCTACCACTCTTAAATGATTTTACCAACAACCGTCCATGATTCCAAGCCCCTAACTAAATCAATGGTACATATAAACCAATAATAACATATTTATAATTAACTATTTTAATTAATCCGTAATTATTATATTTAGGTATAAAAAGTTAGAACTCCTTATGTGGCCTCCTATATCCTGAACCTCATGAAATAGAGTGTGAACCACCTTCATCATGAATATATACCTACAATGAGAAAATTCCATAATTTCCCTGATAAACACCCCAATAAGTTTAATAATAATTTTATTAAAAATCAAGAAAAATAAAATAATTAACTTACTTCTATTGTAATGGTGTACGCACATGTATTTTCATCTACTCCCATCATCTAATATACATCCCACACAAAATCCATTTTATTATAATGTTATTCTAATATGCTTAGGTGAGATATCATTCTAAAAACCCAAAATAAAGACACAAAAATTATTGGTTTGAATAATATGAAAATAAATAGAAGTAAATGGTAATGAGACTCACCAAATAGAGGCATTGATTCTCCTCAAACCAACCTATATCTCATTCTAAAAACCCAAAATAAAGACACAAAAATTATTGGTTTGAATAATATGAAAATAAATAGAAGGAAATGGAAGTGAGACTCACCAAATAGAGGCACTGTTTCTCCTCAAACCAACCTAAACCAACTATGTATAAGGGAGGATGAAGGTGAGACCAATGAAGGTTGGTATTGAATATTTCGGATAGATAAAGGGGAAGAGGCTTTGGGGGATTTATAAAATAACACCCACCCATATCCCAACATCCATAAATTCCCCTCACATATGTGAGGGGTTAGGAAACCCACCCGATTTCATGTGACCTTCCATCGTACTTCTGATGGTAGGTATAATGGTGCAACATCGTTGTCCATTCCATTAAAGCCTGAGTAAACTAACACCAGGGTTCCAATGGATTCTTGATTCTATTCACAAACAATAATAATTTACTCAATTCATGAATTTAAACCTTGGGCCTTTTCCACCTTAATTAAAACATTGAAAAAAACTATTAAATTGTTTAGAATATGTTTATAAAATCTAACTCTCAATACATTTTAAAATATTTAAAGTGTCCATAGTTTCACTTCTATTGGAACATGAATTTTTCTCTAACTCACCTGAAAATGGTGGTTTGGGGTATTACACTTGTGAATATATTAATTTTTTCTTAATATATATATATATATATATATATATATATATTGTTATTTTTTTCAGTTTTATGTTTCGCATATGTTTAAGGAGGTATTTATTTGTGATGGGTGGGAATGAAATTATATGGACCTCTAATGAATTGGGTAATGATTGACATCCCATGGGATTATTATATATATGGAGGTTATGATGAAATAATTGGTCCTAGAATTATAAAATACATCAATTCATTATGTAAAGAATATATCTCATAAAATTTTTATGTATGTTACATGAGTGGTTAGCCTAGTCCATTATGTCATAGGATATGAGAATTTGACATTGTCTGATATGTGATGATGATATTAGAATTTTTCCTTAATATGAACTCATGGTATGCTGTGATTATGAATGTGTCACATTCATATTCCATGCCACATATTTATGTTATGATTTTTTTTGTTTTTCCATGGTTACTATTCTAATGTGATTGATTTTTATATGCAAATTTCATTTACCTTTATTATGTTCTCATGCCTATATGTTTATTTTATGCTCACTCCTTTATGATATTAATTATAATCACCTATGTTTCTTCATTGAAATCAACTATGTTTTATCCTTTACTAAGCATATAATATCAATCATTTATTCAATTTACCTATTTCTATTGGATTTCTTATGTAATTAATTTTCAAGGATAGAATCTTGTGTGGGGAATTTTTATGGAAAAAGTCATAACATTGTTATGAGATATAGTGGTATGTATCTAATATCTGAAAAAGTAAACCATTGAGTTATAAGAGTTTGTTTTAATCATTATTTATGTTTTATAATCATGTAAAATGATGTAAAATCTATGGGTTATCTTAGTTGGTATTAGAGTACTGTATAAAGTTTAAATTTTTATCATAATATCTTAAAGTGAAAGTCTAGGGTGCCTTAGTTAATATCAATGTAAGATATTGGTTTAATGAGAATAAGAGGATAAATCATAAGGTAACCCTGGATAAACAAAATGTGAAATAGAATAAGTCATATTACTATTAATGTTCCATATCTATATGATTTTTTAATCTAATTTTACTATATATTATTCAGACTAACCACTTTATTTTTAGATAATATCTTAAGAAAGGATACACAAAATTGAATAATGAATGCAATGAAAAATGAAATGATATTCCCAATGATTAACTAAATATTTAAGGGTTTATTTTGTAAAAATTCATGTTTATTCTTACATATCAATCAAAAGTTATGCATAATAACTTGAATCATGTCCAACTCCTAAATTCACTTAATAAGGAGAAACACTTTGTTGATTTTTTCATACAATGATGACCTTTTTCCTTTAGTGGATCGTAAAATATATTAATGGATGAAAAATAGATTAGCATGTTATAAAAGATCAAATTTTCATGATTCAAGAATAAAAAATCATCTTGGAAATCTACCATTAGAATTTTAAGTGAATAGGTAGTAGAAAAAAATAAAAATAAAAACTAAAAGATGTAATTGAGCATATGGAATGGGTGTAATTTAAGAACATGGTTTTCAAAAAAATGTACAATACTCTACTTATATGTATATATAGGTTGAGAATTCTGTAAAAAAAAGAGTATGAATTGATCACACCTTATATAGAAAATATCGAAAGAATTGAAAGTTATAACTTTATAAAATCATTTGGAAGTTTAATTATTATCACCCATAATATAAAAATACTTTTAAAAAATGGTTGAAAATAATGAAAATATCAGTGTAGGCCTATTTTTAGGGAAATTTTTAGTTTCTTATTATTCTTCTAGATACTAAGGTTAATTTATCAATATGACTTATATCTTGATTTATGTAAATTCTAAGGATATTCTGACCTCTTTTTCACTAGTGAGAGAAAATTAAAATTTTAAGGATGAATTATTTTATGGGGGAAGAATATAACACCCCATATTTTTATGAATATTCTTTTATTACATACAAGTGTTTTGAAATAGCTTATTTTTTATGAAAATTGAATTTAAAATTAATAAATATTTATTTCATTAAAAAATATTATTATAATATAATATGAAATAAAAATTATTATTAAATGAAAATAATATAGATATTAATTATTAAATCTATAAGAGGATAATAAATACAAGTAAATAAAAATATTGTGAGCTTAAAGTAATCTTCAATTTGGTCTCATATTAAAATCCTACCATTGATTATAACTATAAAAATAATTCAAAACAATAGGAATATTAAAAAAAATTAAAATAATAACATTAATGATTTTTAAATGAATAGTTATAAATATAAGAATGGAAAATTTTAATGAGATCATTATATAGTTGTTTAATATATATTCATTAAATAAACATACATTGGATAAGTATTTTTATGTTGTTATAATTATCATTAAACCCTTATATATATGGGCTATGTTTCATAAATAATATATTTAACATGTAATTAACATATAATAAATAATTATGAATAAATTAACAATATAATAACTCATTGGTAAAAATATCGTGTATACTAAAACTGTTTATTTTTATATGTAATGTACTTTACTTTTAAAAATTAAAATTATCACCTTTAAAATGATTTTTAATAAAATTTATTATGTAAATATATGATTAAAATTCAGTTAATTATTAGTAAAAGGTAATAAATAATAGTAAAATTAATTAATTTTTAAAATATATTTTAAAAAAAAGAACTTTTATATAAATTATGAATTTTAAATTTAAATTTAAATTTTATCACATTAAAGATTTATTTTTAATGAAATAAATTTAATTTTTTGAATCAAGTCATAATAATTAGGTTATAGGATAAATATCAATTTTTTATAAAAAATTAAGTTATCGAAGTAAAAAATAAATTACGATGATAAAAGATAAAATGAGGAAAATTGATAAAATAATGAATAAAATAAAAAATGTCTCTAGATATTATCATTTAAATATGTGTCTCCTTGAATTAATATATTGTATTGTTTCCTTTTCTATTTTTTTAGTCACTTCCCTTGCAAAATTACATTATATATTCATTAAGTGATTAATACTTGCAAAAAACCGCTCAATATTATTTATAAAATGACCCCTCATCCACCCATTCCAAACACCACATATTTTTTAGTTTTCACTATTTAATATATCCCAATCCCTTCCTAAATAATTTTTTATCATAGTTTAAATCCTATGTTCATGAGAATAAATCTCAAATCCTTTATTATAAAAAAGACCATTTTGTGAATATTCGACTCATCAATATAAGTATCATTTTTTAATTAATTAATTTCAATTATCAAATTTCACTACCACTTATTAAATATTATTTACAACCTTAATAATATGTAATTAACATCAACATACCTCTATAATATGGTTTTAATAAAAAAAATTATTTTTGGTTTAATATTCATTCTTTTTATGTAGCGTGTTCTTATTTGAGTTAATTGAACCACCTACATAAATAATGCTACTCTATTTTATTATAATAATTATAGATGATTAAAAATTAATAATGAATATTTATGGTATTGAATATGAATTTAAGTTATTTTTATGTTTCAGTAATGGTAACACGTAGCTTAATATTTGATATAATGTAACTGATTATGATTTGTAAAGGCATGAAAAATAAGTATGTTACTGATTTATTCCTTGTGGAATATACCCATAATTTTCATATAATGAACATAGAACATTTTAAATAATTATGAAATTATTATTCTATTACCTTGAAAATATTTGGGATGGTGGAATTATGATATATGAACAGTGATTAAGACTGCCACATGAAAATAAGGAGGGAAAAATTGGAGCTGCTAACACTTGATAACCTATACCAATAATGATTAATTAATAAATAAGTAATAAATAGATAATATAATATTATAAAAGGGGAATAATTATAAATAATATTATGGAAAGTTAATAAATAAATTAAATATAATCATACAAGGAGCAAGATCACATTTGGGAAAGACCAAAGTTAAGGTAATGGATTTTATCTATTAGTATTTTTTATTCAGATTCCTACTTCATTATAAATATTATTTTATTTACAATATACAATTTAATTTGGATTCTAATTAATCTATATTAGTTTTCTTTTATGTAAAATATAATTCTTTTGCTATCACATCTTGAATTTTAAACAATTTTGAAAATAATCTTCTATCTCAAATTCTTTAAAATTATCTCTTATTCAATATTCATTGAGATTAATCTTGATTTGAAGAACATAAACTCAACTTTAAATTTAAATTACAATATTCTTTATGTTCAAGTAATTTTGGTTTTTAAAAATTCTTTTACTATTCCGATTTAATTTATTTATACTTTACCCTTTTTAGAATAGGTAATGGGTAATTTTTTTAATCTCACTCTTGACTTGATCATTATCTTCTATATCCATCTTTATTATCTTATATTTAAATAAATATTTTTTAAATAGTTAATTTCATTTTTATTGATTTCATTCTTTTCTAATTTCTATTTTATTAAAATATCTTTAATTTTGTTTCAAATATATTTTTTATATGCTATAAAAATACTAAGAAGGGTTCATTAAATTTCCTTATAAATTTTCTCTCTTTCTTATCAAGATTACTTTTTTGAAAAATTTATTTCAATTATATGATCAAATTATTATTTATTTTATGAATATAATTTATTTATGAAAATATTTTTATTTTTATGTATTTTCTTTAAAATGAACTTTTATTTATTTTAATTATTTTAATATTAAGTTATAAGTACGGAATTATTTCTTAAATATTTTATAATTTTTTACTTCCTCTATATAAATTTTTATCAATGTCCATACTCTTTTATATTTCACCCACTAAAATTTAATTATTTTATATTCCATATCATTATGTGTTTTTTAGATGTCATTATGAATTCAAAATAGTCACTTGGTTTATTATAAAAATTACTTAATATCCATGGTGGTATGGAAATTAATTCTCCATAGGTGGATCAGTATATCATTACATTTATCATTCCTTATTATAAAATTTTAATAAATATAACCTTTATACCAATTCCTTCCAATCATGAATACCATATCATTATTTCCTCAAATTAAATTCTATATACCTGTATATAAATATTATTTAATTGATTTGGTAAAATTATTAATATGATCGTGTATAATTTTATCATATATAGAAAACCTGAGAAATTTAATCATTGATTGATAAGATATCTACTATTATTTTGATAATTTTATATGGACCATACATTTATAAGGATATATTTTTATGAGATGAGTGTCCCCAGTATTATATATCTCTTCAAGTCATTAGGTACGGCTTTAAAACTCATGTGATTAGTATATGTATAGAGGTTGAGATGAGATGATTGGTATGAAAATTATATAGTCCTCCAAGGTAGTTGGTTAATTTTATATCTTTTGAGATTATTTTTTATGGGACATGGGTGTTTGGATTGGTTCACTATATTATGGGACATCAGTGATTAGTTTTTCCACTATGTGATGATGGTCTTAGAAATTATCCTTCAAAAATTCTTATGATAACCTATGATTATATATGTTCCATATTCCTATTTCATCACACATAATAAGGATATTATTTAAGTTTATTCCTCCACGGTTCATATTTTACTATCTAATTTTTCTCATTCTAATTTCATATGCCCTAATTATTTTATCATATCTATATATTTTTTATTCTTGTTCTTTTATGATCTTTATTTTTATTTCCTATGTTTCGCAAATTGATATCCCCTATGTTTTCCCACTAAATGGGCATTTAATATCACCCATTTCTTATATTTAAATATTTTATCTGGATTTTATATGCATTGATATTTCTAGAATAAACTCATGTGTGATTAATTTTATATGGAATAAGTGTGAGTTATATTATAAAATAATATGGTTATATATCTAATTACAGAAGACACCAAACCTTTGGGTTCTAGAAATATATTTGATTAATGAGTTTTGATGTTTAATCATGTAAAAATATGTAAAATACATGGGTTTTCATAGTTTGTATATTAATATATGTTTAAATGATGTATGTGTGGTCCCAGATCTTGAAGGGAGTATGGGGTCACTTTAATGGTGGAATCACACTGTAATCATGGGGAATTTATCGATAGTCACTAAAGGTGGCTTGGTCAACCTGGCTTGAAGGCCATTGAGATTTATATTTATTATTTTTATAATCCACTTATTTTAGCTAGTATGAGATGGAACCGTTACATTACCAGTATTCCCATTGGTACAGGGCTCAAGTACATGACCCAAAGGCCTAAAGGCACAATTCCCAATAAATGACCCAAAGGCCCAAAGAATCGACTATAATAGAACTATCCCTTTAAGGTATCTGCATCCTTGAAGGCACCTAGATCCACTCCTCATATGGATGATCAACACATACTTCCCCATGCATAGCTACATGGTGCTCAATACTGATGGTGGTTGTTATACCCTCTCTTTCTTTAAATTCGGTTAACTCTATTCTGGTAGCTGCAACTTGATTTTAATACTCGTCTATGGGTTACTGATGTGTGGTATGTTTAGACTACTTCATTTTCTTGTGTCCTGAAATTCTATGGCCTGAAGTCCTGAGGTGGTCCAAAGTCTATGTTTCCCAATGTCCAAATATATCCCACAATCCCAAACTTGTGGACAGAAGGCCCAAATCAAATAAATAATTATATATCTTACAATACTTCAAAGTACTTAGTAAAAAACTATTATATTAACCAAGAAATATACCTCCAAAAAGATTTTATTATAGGTTTCATGCAAGATTACAGGGTGTGTTAACCAATGAATTTATTTATGGATTTCATTAATTTTGGATCTATGATTGTTTGAGTATTATAAAATGATTATTTTTTATATAGTAGGTACAAGTGCATGGTATGAATGGTTTGCACCTAGTTGAACATGTTTCAAAATTGCAGCATTTCCTAATGAGTTTTATATCAGTTTTGTAAACTGTGGGTTCTAATTCAAAGGGATTGGATTATTAATTTATGGGTTATTCTTGATTATATAGGTTCTTTTAGGGGTATAACAAATGCTATGAGTTTGGATTTGTAATTTTCTAGAAAATATAGGTTGTTGGCCTTTATTTGTTGAGAATTTTGAATATATGGCTCATATGAACTTCCCTATTGGGTTATTTTATGCACCAATTATATTAATAAAATTATAATAATGATTTTATGATATATCTATTTAAATGGTATTGGATTTTTTTAGTTTAATAGTCATTAAATGATTGTTTAACTTCTTTAATGGTTTTTTGGGTGGGTCCTTGGTTGAACAATTATCGGTGGAAACTATTTTGGGCTGGTTGGTGGTAATTTGATATTTTATTTGGTTTTATAAAATAAAATGGTTTAACCATTAAAATTTAATTTAAAAGGGTGTTTTATTTTGAAATGTGATTTCAAAGGTGGAAATATGTGAATTTAAATTGTTTTAAAATAGAATCTCAAAATTAATTTAATGGTTTTATAAATAGGTTTTCACTAGTTTTTCACCATGGACCTTGAGTATATAAATTTAGAATGTAATTCCATTTGAAAGATTTATAAAATATGTATATGAATCGGGTTTCAAATTAAAGTAAGGTCGGTATAATATTTTAGAAATCTTGTGTTCTTGTGTGTTCTCTTTTGACTAATCATTTTTTAATATGGATTCTCTAATTATTTGATATTTCCTGAGATTGTATAGAATGTATGTGGACCCTTTCCCTAAAAAGTGTATAGTTTGAATAATCTATAAATTTATAGTGATTTATTAATGTTTACATGTATGTGTTACATTATAAGGCACCTTTAGGAATAGTGATAGATTCTAAGACTCTTAATATCCCCAAATTAATTATGAAAAGTTAAGGGATCCTAGTGAGCCTTTGTGACTAATCACATATAGATAATGATCGGGATATGGGATTACTTTTAGGATGGATTTAGATACTTCTAATTGATTTATTGATGGTTGATACCATTCACAAAAATTCATCTAGAATTGTTTAAATTCTTGAGATTCTTTTTCCTCCTTAGTTATCTATAGTATTTTTCTATTAATTGACTTCATTAATCTTATTGGGAGATAGTTCTAGAGTTATAATAAATTAATAGCACGGTTCAATATTTGGGAATAATATGATATTAGGTTCCTCCTTTAACATTATTGATAGGAGGATAGTGGGTTATCTCCTTAGGGTTTTTATAGGATGAGAATGGGTTTCCCTTATTATCATTATTGGTTAATAAGATATTGGGTTACCTTTTTAGTGATGTTAATTTTCACTAGTGAGAGATAAATTTATTAGACATATAGCTTATAAGGAAATTATTTTTTCTAATAGATCAGTTTATCGGGATACAACCCCATAAGAGGTGACATATAATACAACCTCTAGGTTTTATTTTTTACTTGAAGATAATTTTTATACTTTTTTAGGTCACATAAGCTTATTATTTTTTCCAATTGGGATCTATAATCACTCTAGATGTACTCTTCTCTGCATATATCCATACATTGTATGGTTATATATGGGGATCTCAGAGAGGTAGTGTGAGGATTCAATTATTAAGTGTTCTAGAGAAAATACAAATAAAATAAATTATGCTTTAAATATTATCATTATTGAATTAGTTTACATAAAATTACTAACAAGATCATATATTTTTTAGAAAAAAAATTCAATATATTCTTATTGTGCATTATGCATTTAAATTTCAAGAAAAATGTGATTAATTATTATAAATTAGGTTTTATATTAATAATTGTTTAATAACAATTTAGTTTTTAAATGATCTGAAATAATAATAATAATAGTTAATATTTGAAAATTTCATTTTCTAATGAAGATAGTTTGTCATTAAATTTTATGATTTTAATCAGAAACTAAATTTATAAAATATATAATTTTAATTTTAGATGATGGAAATCATTTTTGATTATAGTAATAGTATTATCTTGAGATTACATTTTGGGATTTTTTTTAAAAAAATGGTTTCTATTCGAAAAATATGATTTTTTTAATTAGAATTTTTAGAAGATTATCATTGAATAATCATATTATAGAAATTTAGAAATAACAATTTAAGTAATAAAATATAAATTTAAATAATAAATTATTCATTTTAAAATATTATTTCAACTTAATAAACCTATGTTAAATATTTTTATAACTAAAGTAAAATGTTCCTTTATTCAAAAAATATTCTTAGTCTTTTATTTAAATTAAGTATTTTTAAGGTGTGATTCAGTTTTGGATTTACATGAAATGATCATACCTTTTATTTTTTTTATTATAAGCCAAATATTTCATAGGAATTGATAATTTTTATAACTATGGATTACATAGAAATTTTATGCTTAAAAACTTTTCTTATAAAAACTTTTTTTAAATGTAATGTGCACTAATATTAAAACAAAATTTTAAAACCCATATAGATTTAGTTTTATAAAATGATTATATGATTTTAAATCATAAGGTTAAAATTAGATAAAATGGTTTAATATTAATTATTTCATTAAAACTATGGTTAAAAATTAATTACCATGGTAAAAGTAACTATAGGTAAAAGGATCAAAGAAAAGATAAAATCAATAAAATGATAAAATTTTTCACTTAAATTAGTTGTTGATGTGAGTTTATAACCACACTCACTTTATCCCCATTTATTTTAATTTTTTATTAATTTACCTTTCAAAGGTAACATCAAGCTTCTGAAAATGTTAAGTGTGCTCCCAAAACTACCCTTCCCTTCACTTATAAAAAGGTAACCCTTCCAATACTTCAATAATCACATTACCAATAAATTTCTCCTTGAATACATGTCAAATACATTCTAGTATGACTCTATACCATTTTAAAAATCTTATATTCACCATTATTTATCATAATTTCTTCATTTATAAGGAGAATTCCATGGAAAATTCAAGTACCCAACGTGAATATTGTCAATTATTTAGATTTTCTTTATGATGTTATTCATTCAAATTTATTGTATCCATACTATTATAATGATATAAATATAATTTATATACTATAATGTAACTATATGAATGTTATTGTCGTTGTCTATTCATCGAACCCAACCATTAAGAAAAATGAAATTATCGTGTGTGTGTGTGTGTGTACATGTGGACTACCGCCACCATGGGAAATGAAATTCATTTTTTATAACCACCCAAATTGTATGTTCCTTATGATGGTTTAATGATGAAATAAGTTTTTTATGAAATAATTTAGGTTTTTATATGAAACTCTATATAACATATTAAATATATTATCAACAAATGATTATTATTAATTAAATTGTTTAAAATGAGTGAACTAAGAGGAAATTGATATCTTTTTATAAGTAATAGCTATATATAAATTATATTATCTGTATAATTTTTTCTAATTCCAATATATCACATTAATAAACACTTAATAAGATCATTATACTTATTTTATGATGATATTATGACTACACCATTTCATAATCATATGTTAATATGGTAAACTCTGGGTTGGGTCGGTTAACCACCTACTTAAACACTATTATACATTTATGTCATGGATTACTGTGAGAAATTATCTACTAGTATAGTATGATATAAGTATTTAAATAATTTTTTCTGGTAAGGTTCTATAAAAATCTAACTAATTAATTAAAAAGACCTTTTGTTTTTTAAGAAGCACTGAAACATGATCATCATCGATTTCATCATCATGGTTCATAACTAAAACAAATATTAAATGAAATTGTAGCTTTATAAACCATATTGAAACATCAATTTCAATAACATATATAATATAATGGTCATGTAATTTGTAAAAATAATGGATACTAACATGAATTTTATGAAACTAATTCAATCAACAAATATCTCTTATAGTTTTTAATAGATTCTTGGGTATGTATTTAATGAATTTGTAAAACTAATTTATATATATCTATATAATTAATATGTAGAAACTAGATAATTTATAAGTATATAGTGAATAAAAATTAAGAGTATAAACTTTTATAGTTACAAATAAGGTTATTTGGTATGTTTTAATGAAATTAATTTAATTATTATGAATAAATGGTGTAAGTGAGAAAGGGATTAGGACTCGGGTAGGGAAGTTTCATATAAAATTCCTCTGTTTGAGAAATGTTTGGTATTATGCACTTAATTTAATTTATGAGTTTTATATAATACCAATTTGAGATATTTTATCATGAATTATCTTTTAATCATGGTATTTCATGTTAAATTACAATCCTTCTCTTTCAAGGCGTTTTGATTCGAAAGTTTCTAAATTAGTAAGGGTTTTATTGGTCTCAATTATAATTTTCTGTGAAATAATATATTTTCTGTACCATAATTTCATTATATGTTATATTCACTAATAATGGATATATTTTTCTCATAAAAATTTTATTTAATGGGATTTAATAACCAAATCATGTTCCCTAATCCAAGTGGCTATTGATTTAGTTATTTCCTTAGTTGTAAGGATTTTTGGTAACTCAACTTTTCTTTATTGATTTTTTATCATTATCTTGATATTATTTCATATAATTTTGGTACACACTTCCCTTTGATTGTATTATTTGGTATTCCATCAATTTTATCTAGGGATAAACTTTACTTACACATAATCCCTTTTACAAGTATTTCTCACTTCTTAGGTTATATATTTTTTCAACCATCCTATAACTTTATTTAGAGGTGTTATGATCATGTTATCCTTTTATTGATGTAGGGAAAAGTAATGGAATCCTATATATTGTTATTATAATATGGATGATTATTTTAATGTTGATCATGTATTTCTTTACCATCCACCATATTTCTCAGAATGGGTTATGATCATGTTATCCATTTTATAGATATACAGATAAGTATTGACATTCTTGATGATTATTGAATTCTAATGCAGGTTGATCATGTATTGAAATTACATATTATTTATTGTATGTATAGCCATATTTTTATTCATCAAAATGTTCCTTGGGGAGATTTAGGAAGGTTCTTATTGACTCTTATAGTTAATGCATTTGATTAATCAGATGACGGGTGGGGGATAGAATTATATAACCCCTCGATGCATCAACTGGTCTCATGAAAAAAACCATGTTGGGTTTTTTTGTTTAACTCTTATCGTAACAGGATAATTTCATAGCACAATTCCCTAACATCATGTTTTTGATTTCCTTAATTATGCATTACATCATTAGTAGATCAGTATTATTGATATCCACTTTTTCATTTTTTTTCAAGGATATAAAATGTTATCTATTTCAATTGATTATAGAATTATTCAAATTATTTATTTCTGTCATATTATGTACATCGTTCTTATGTCTCCATGCATTTAATTATATATTCCCCTTTTTGATAATTTGTGCTCACCCCTTTATTATGTTTTTATTCCAAATATATGAATAAAATTATTACGTGTGATATGTTTATAATGATAAAACATTTCAAATTATTTTTGGGAGATGATTAAGACTCTATATGGATTAAGTAGTTTCTTATATAGTGGAAATAAAAAATCATTTATTGAGAAAGTAGTTTGTTTTTATAGTTTATGTTTTGACCAAATTCTCTAAATATTTAATCCAAAAAGGTCTTAGGAATGTATAAAATGTAATATTAGATTAATGTTTTTTATTTATGGAATAGTTATGTTTGGTAATTTATAGTTGGTATCAAATCCAACATGAAAAGTATGTTTTTATGGAACCGGATCTGGTTATATGGATCCTGGGGATCCTATTGACACGATGGATGACTACCCTCGAGGATAGATTCATATAATGGGAAGTTCATGCGATCGGTGGTGAATCCATATGCTAAAAAAATAATATGATCAGTAGTCACTAAATTCTTATGATAGATTCATATGATGATATTGTATGCTTGGAAATTAGGAAAAAATATTCAAATTAATATTCTTGGAAATAAGTCTGAAGTTATTACAGATTTTACAAAGGCATACACTCATAAAAAATAAATTCACATTCATTTTATATTTTATATTTTCCTACTAACTCCATAACTATATAAAATTTTTGTAAATCCATTTAAAATGAGTAATGACATATATTCTAGCTGGGGAATTGTTATGATCGAATTTTATTATTGTCAATTTTCATCTTTGGAACTACAGACATGAAAAATATGAATTCTCAGTGTAGGCCATTATCAAATTAATTTCAAAAATAATACAATTAGAAATCATGGATCATACCCTGTTAACATATTAATATTATTACAAAAATCAATGTATGGATTTAAATTAATTCTAAAAAATGAATAAAACATTAAAAACTTGTGATTTAATCCATTAAATAATAAAGATTTAGATTTAAAAAAGTAAAAAAAGGAATGAATTTACTTTTTTTAATGTAATTATGGGGTTAATTTCCAATTATAAATAGTTCAACAATTTAAAATAGTGCCTCTCATCACTTCCACACACCTATACTATTAAGAAATAAATTTAATTCCATTTATTTTAAAAAACCTAATCCTACCTATACTTAAATACACAAATCAAATAAGAATAAAATCACATATTGATTCATCATTGTAAAATATCATGCCTCTTTTATGAATATGACCCACTATGTCACTACAATTCAAGTAATATTCTAGTTCTATGTTTCGAAAAGAATATAAATTACTATAATAAATATTTTATCAAGTGGAATATTCCTAAATTTATCTCCAGTGGGATTACTTTTCAATGTTTTTTCACACATTCATAAAACTACTTAAATGGAATTTAGATATATTATCTTCCACCTCTTCATCCAAGTTTAAAATTACCCAGATATTTATATCCCCTTTGTAAATGAACAATTATTTAATTTCCACCAACCATGTTTTTCAAAAGAAATTTTTTGATGAGAATAGTTAGACCCAAAAACAAACTCTCCTAAGATAGTAGGTATCTCCATGGACTAATTTTAATAGTCGGGGTATAAATTCAATTCTTTAAAAGCCATATCTTGGGACACTCTCACTCTTATTTGATGGAAAAAACACACATGTGCTTATGTTGACTTATAAAGACTTTTAGATCAGTTCCAATCTAATATTTTTACTCCAATTCATATGTGCTATCCAAATTTATTTTATAGATCCTCTCTAAAGTGATAATAATTCACTAAGGGAAGTTCACCTGGTTCAACTTAAAAAATTATAGTTTCCTCGTGCCATTATTTTGATTCCACCATGATATTTTTCATTCATATCCTTTTTTACAGTTCTAAATAAATTATTATCTATGAGATCATTAGTAGAACTGAATTTTTAATCAACATATTTCAATAATTTCTTATCTAATAAAATACCACCATTCTAGCATGGTATTTCTTTCTAAGTAAGACATCTTTAGAGAATAATGTTACTTATCTAAAAAAATCTCAAAATTTAAAAAACCTACGGAGATAGTACAAATAGTTAATGTATAGATTATGAAAACAAATTTTTAACACTTTGATTATTTTTCTTTTAGTCTAAATGCACTTAAAAATAGATAAAGAATAGTATAAAAAATTATTTATAACCTATGTTATTTATCCTCTCCCCCATACTTATCTAAGACAATAAGTTGAATTAATTTTATCATGAAAATTTTAAGTCGTAATAGACTGAAATATTGAGGATCTAAATTAATGTTATGGAAGGAAAAAACTTATAATATCCTTATTCAAAATTAGTGGGGTTATTTTTTTACTCCTCTATTGTTTATTTCTGAAATTATGAAAATGCTTTAATTCTTATTCATCAACCTTAAATGAATATTATAATTCAGCTAATTTGACTTAAACTAAACCAAATAAAAGTTTATTAGCTACTATAAATTCCCTAATCCATTTGGAATGGATTTTACCATGAATGATATTTATCATTTAGGATAATAGAAGTAATTTATCTTCCACTTTAAGGCCTCTTTTCTGGATGAGTATGTCAAGAAAAGATCTAGAATTATCTTTACATAGTAGGGAGTTTTCATATGATTTCATTTTAAGATCATATAAATATATCATTTAAACCACTCTTTGATCTCAAAACTTGAAAATCTCTAGGTTCACTTTCTTTAGATCCTAAAAAATTTATAGTAGCTCAGTAAGAAGGTGAAAATTATTTCCATAAATAATTTTATAATGGGACATGCTTGTGGTGGTTTTAAATCATACTTGTATCTCTATATTTTATCCTCAAGCTTTTTACTGCATTCGTTTTTTCTAGGATTCACTTCCTTTTCTGGAAGTTTTTTTATCTTTTAGAGACGTTGGTTTTCCAATTTTTTGTGGGTGGTACATAATTGAGTTTTTATGGTGAAATCCATGTCTTTTCATGAGTGATTATATGTTCTTGTTGCAAAATTGTGACCCTTGGTCATTTATTATAAATCAAGGTACTCTAAACCAAAAAAAATATTTTATTCTAGAAAATAAATTTAAAAAAAACATTATCAGTTTGGGTTGTTTTTCTTCTACCCATTTAAAAACATAGTATACTCCTAATAGGATATAGTAAAAAACAAAAGGCATAAAAAGTGGACCCATTAAATATAACCCCCCTAAATAGAATATTTCATATAAATTAAATTTTATTGGTTAATTTCCTATCTTTTATATATCCCCCCAATAAATTGAGAGTTTTGGACAAGTTTTGAAAAATTTATGTGAGTCTTTGAAAATTGATGACCAAGAAAACTAGCTTCAAAACATTCATGGCTATTCTTTGAGGTCCAAAATGGCATCCACATAAAAGTGTATTAAAAATTAATGGATGGATTTAACCTATTATACATGGATATATCTCTTATTCACTTGGAAACTATATATATTCCCCAAATGTGGATCCTCCCAAACATTAAAATTTGACTTAGATTTTAGTTTAACATTTTGATGCTTAGTAAAGATGGAGGCTACCTTTGATGTGATCAATAAAGTTCCCAAGATAGTATACCAAGAAACTTGGGTAACTCTTTATAGCTACTCACTAGGTAAGTATTCATCCAAATCTTCTTATATGGGTATTTTACCTTAATATTGTGGGGCAGTTTGCACATGTGGTTTGCAACCAAATTCTCACAACCCTTATTTTCCATGATCTCAAAATTGGATTCTTAGATAATTAATATCTATCTCAATAATATTTTCTTTACATCATCCCTTTTGAATAAATATATAAGGTATATATTATCAAGAGAATGGTCACTTTACTTCCTAAAAAATTTTAATGGAATTTCTTTAAAGCAATAACAGTAGAAAAAAATACTTATATATTATTTTTTAATTGATTAGGGTTATTTTTAGGGTCTGTAAAGTGTATAATATCACATGTTAATTCCCAATGTAATTTTGGGATATCACATCTCTGTTTCTTTATTATATTCTTAAAATAATTCTTCAAATGCATCACTCTATTCCGGTGGGCATATTATAGGGTTTATGGTTAGTTTCTCACTGAATTTGTCAAAGACTATCCAACATAAATCATTAATCACAAAATTAGTTTTTATTTCTAGTAGGTTAGTCAGGGGGAAAGAAACCTTTCCTAACTCATTAATAAACCTCTTATAAAATCCATTGAATCCAAAAAATTGTCTAACATGTCACATAATGGTGGGGTAAGGTAGTGTGTAAATAATGTAAACCTTGGACTTATATACTTCAATTCCACCATTATAAATTATGTGGCCCAAAACATTTCCTATTTCCACCATTAAATTTAATTTTTATAATTTTAAAATCATGTTTTTCTTTAATAATTTCTTTAAAATATACAAAATTTCAAGATGGGCTTTAAATAATGCACCATGAATAGTCAAATCTTTAATAAATACCTCTATGTATCTCACAATTGGGTATAAAAAGATACTTACCAAGAATCATTGAAAAGTAAATAGATAATTTTATAACCTAAATGGAAAGATTTTAAAAACAACATACCAAAGTTACATATGAATTCTGTTTTTCCCTAGTCCTCTAGAGCTATAGGAACTTTAAAATACCCAGAGAACACATCAAGAAAATAGTAATGAATTTTACTATCTAGTCTCTATAATATTTTTATCATAAAATGGATTGATAAAATGACCTTTTGGTTTATATGATTTAATATTATATAGTAAAATCAGACCCTCCATATGTTCTAAATATTAATTCACATTATCTCATTAATATCATTTTACACAACGGTTGAGCTAGTTTTCTTGGGTACTATCTGAATGGGGCACATCCATTTGGAGACCTAGATGGTGTATATGAT
The DNA here is from genome assembly GCA_963277665.1 of Viscum album. Classification (NCBI taxonomy): domain Eukaryota; kingdom Viridiplantae; phylum Streptophyta; class Magnoliopsida; order Santalales; family Viscaceae; genus Viscum; species Viscum album. The sequence goes on from OY728135.1 coordinate 2,011,106,031, forward strand.
TCTAACTTCTAAACTTCTATCAAATTCATTTTTTATGACTTTATTAAAGGTTGGGTGGAGCCTTATTTTTGGGTTTTATTATAAGTCTACACTTGGGTTCTGATAAAATTTAGTGCAAATGGGTGTTAGGGATAATAATAGGGGATGTCTCCAAATGATCATCCCATAGTACTATAATTTTCTTCCATATTTATATAAATTTATATTATTTATAGGGTTACAATTGGTTTGAAATTATAATAGATATTATTTAATTTTATTTTAGAAAATCATCTTTATGATTGGTAGGAATAAACTTCAGTTTAACTTTAGGGGGTCTTCTAAAGATGGTTTTAACTCAGTATTCTCCATGTTTACAACCTACACATGTAAGGAAGAAGTTTGAGTGGAAGGTTTGAGGAAATAATAAAAATACTTTTCATCCAATTCCTCAAAATATTTAGCACACAAAACTAATTTCATATATAACACATTTTCAAAACAAAAATTATAAAAAAATAAGTGTTTCTAGGGATTCCCATTTTTGAATTATTTCATCAAATATTATAATATCTTACTTGAAACAATAAGGAGTTTTAGAATGAGTCAGTGTAAAAAAGATTTCTCATCATGGGGGTATTTCATTGAATCCAAAATTTTAAATCTCATTATTTATTTCCTAAAGTACATTGAATGTATTCCATCATTAACATTTATTATGGTTTTATAAAATTTGAGAAACCACCTACCTAAATGATAGGAGAATGAGTTTTAACTCTTTCATATTCTATGTTTATGATGTAAAAAATAGTATGGAACAACTACAAAGACCCAAATTTTCCAAGTAATTTTTTTTAATTACATGGAATTATTACGAATCTGTGAAAATTGACGGCACGTGATTCTGAGGCCTGGTTTGCCCAGAAATAAATTCTGAACTTTTTTAAGGTATGTTCAGTAAACGTGCGGGCGGCATTTTCTATCTTTTTAACTGGTGCTCTGATTAAAAATATGATGTCACTGTTGAATCCTTAGTGTTGGAATTCTCTTAAGGGATGCTTCACTTCGATAGAAGTAAGTCTAGAGAAAAATTTAGATTTTGGACTTTTTAAAAGAATAATAAAAATAACAATGTTATTTTATTTCTTTCTTTATTTTCCTCCAATGGACAAGCGGTAGTGGTGGGAACAATGACGTGTCAATCCATTAAATGGATTGAATCCTAAAATCCTTGGTAACAGAACTGTTGGAATTAGGAAGGTTCCTATTAAATGAACCCCCATTAAATTCCATGGGCATTATCCGCCCTCCCCCTCTCCAATTTATATGGATCTTGGGGAGAGGTATTGGCATGGCTTCACCAAGTGACAAAGTTATGATAAAGTGTCATGATTCCAATCACTTGGAGGATGGATCCGGTTCTATTGGGTGGTGATGAGTGCCACCGAACGACGTACACTGACTCTTCCTCAAGTGCGGAGGCTCTCCAATGAACTTAAGGTAGGGATTTATTTTGTTATAATTTCAATTGATTGTTGAATCTTATTCCTCATTTATGTTTTCAAGGTAATGAAATGGGTACGAGCCAAATGGACATGGCCCGGACCCTCTGCTACCTTGTTTACCATTGCATTCTCCATGCAAGACCTTTTGCGTAGTAGCACCGGCCCACCACGATGGAGGCGGCGTGTCGTCACGTGCCGCTAGAGGAGGCCGCGGTGGATAGTGGAGTGTTTGGCACCGGCCGGCCACGAAGGTGGTGCAGTACACCGTTTTTCACTGCCGGTTGGGAAGGTTGTGGCCGAAGCCATGGCGGGTAAAGAAGGCGGTCAGCCCGAGCCGTCCGTGGAAGTCGGAGATGGAGCGGTGCACCTCTCGAGGAGGTAGCGACTCAAAGTCGTGGTGGTGGAGGGACCGGCCCTCCTGCGGGTCCTGCGATGCCTCGTGGTGTCACCGCTTCACAAGATGAATGGCTGATCAATTGTTTGGGAAAACTGGGGGGACTCCCCCCTATTTCGTCTAGGGAGGGCCCCGCTCAAATGGGTCACGCCTCCGCGGACTGAGCCCGCCTCCATGGGTCGCGCCTCCGCGGGTCGGGCCGAGCCTCCGTTGGTCGGGCTGCGCCTCCATGGGCCGAACTACACCCCCTACAGGCCAGAATACAGCCCATCGGGATTATCCCACCATGGCCCAACCCAGCCGGGTCAAACCCAGACTGGGTCGTGTCGGCCCAGACCGGGTCAGACCGGAATCGGGCCCTTCCAGGCCCAGTTTCGTTAAAAGAGCCATAACATGAAATTCGAGCATCTGTTTGACAAACCGTCTATGGAGTGAGAACCCTTAGGAAGAGGTGGTCCTCTTGGTATAATCCACTTGATTTTTTAAGAATTTTGGAGTGTGGCTAGGTTGGATCGAACCTGAATCCAACCGGGCCCTCGAAACTAAAATGCTTCTAAGTCACAGACCGGGTGCTCGATTAACACGTCATCTATCACGTTGGAACCCTTACAACATGAAGTTACTTTGGGATACTTCTTAGTGGAACTTAATTTTGGTTGATATATGACTAATGGCTTGAGTATCGATTTTACCAAATGTGCTATGATCGTGAATCCAGTGGTAGGCAGTGAGGCAGAGGTTGGAGATAGATTATACGGAGGTTAGTACCAAGCAATTTTGTGTGGGTCAGCACTAATCCTGTGTGGGTCAGATCATGTGTGGGTCAGAACTCAGTGATCCTATGTGGGTTAGCTCATACCGATATTGTGTGTATCAGTGCTCAGTGATCCTATGTGGATTAGCACATACTGATCATGTGTGGGTCATTGCGGGGGTTAGTACCTATCGACTCTTGGCAAGCCAGATCCTATGTGGGTCATTACATGGGTTAGTACCTATCGATCCTGTATGGGTCAGACTCCGTATGGTCATTAGCAGTGCCTCCCAATAGAATAAGATGATCTACCTTCTCGACTAATCATTTTTACTTCTATACTTTACTAATACCTGGTGTGAGATTAGTCTTTTACCTTCGTGGTGTTACCTATGTGGCACTTTTACCTCTGTGGTTTTATATTCGTGTTGTTACCTGTGTGGTACTTTTACCTTCATGGTGTTATCTTCATGATGTTACCTGTGTGTTACTTTTAACTTCGTGGTGTAATCTTTGTGGTGTTACCTATGTGGTACTTTCACCTTCGTGGTGTTATCATCGTGGTGTTACCTATGTGGTACTTTTACCTTCATAGTGTTACCTTGATGGTGTTACCTTTGGGGTATCCTTACCTCATGTATGATATGATTATATCTTGATAAGTTAGGTATATGTTTTGGTATATACCTAAGTAGAGTTTCTGGCTGCTTCGTGCTTTTTGGTTGAGGTCTTTCTTTGTGGTTTTTCCTTTGTGTAACTCTGGGAGACCTTCGGGGGTCTCAGGGTCCCTAATGAGTATTGTTTTACTCACCCCTTCATGGGATTTTCTCGAACCTTGTTTTTTCTTGTGCAGACAACGAAAAATGTTGATCGATGATGAGGGTTCCAGGACTGGACGGTGCTCAAAGGTGGACCATTAGACATGACTTAATGTAGGATTACTGATCATGAGCTATACCTACCCTTTAGGTAGGCTCCTCGGTGGATTTTCTAGGAGCTTTTTTTATATTTTCAATTGTACTTGTACTTTTTAGTTGGGCTTTATTCTGACCCCTTTACTTTCATCACACTTTTTACTACAGCAGTTTACTTCGTGGTTGCTTCTTGTTGTGTTCTTAGATTTTGTGTTTGTACAGGTTTAAAGAAAATTCCTTCCCGTTAAGGGATATGCCTTTCTGGTTCTAGTCAACAGCCCCTGGACTATGGAAGGCAGGCTTGGGGTTGTCACAGCAAGGGCCCTAGGGGATGGGTCGTGATAAAGTGGTATCAAAGGATTATGTTCTACTAAAGAACTAGGACTCTGATCTTTTCAATTTGGTAATAGTGTTAAGTGTTATGAGTGTGGTTTTCAGTTTGGAGAATCCAGTGTTGGTAAGGTGGCCGACATATCCATACACCAGGGCACTGAATTCTGATTTCTGACTCAGTACACAAAAACACTAATTATGTGTGTTTTGAAAAGTTTTTCTTATGATTTTTTCTTTAAGTCAGCTCACCAGGTATAACATATTGATCGTTGGGCACCTGTTTTCTTTAGGATGCCTCCACGTAGACATCCAACCATGATTCCCAAGAGAGTACACAATGACGGACCACCGAGCGATGAGGCTTCGGTGTAGGGGCCTCTTACGGCGATAGTACCATCAGGTGGTGCACCAGTAGCACCACCACCCATTGGGCAGTAGATTCCACTAGCCCCACCAGAAGAGGGTTCACGGTGATTGAGTGTGTTGCACAAGTTTCAGTGTCAGAGAGCTCTGAGGTTCTAAGGAGATACAGATCTGAAGGCGGTTAAGGACTAGTTGGAGTCTATGGAAAGAGTTTTTGCATATTTGGGACGACCAGATGATGGTTGAGGGACTGCCAAAGTATAGGTAGATGTTTGGGCAAGGAGGTCCACATGGCATCAGATGTGGAAGAGGATTTTTCCATGCAGCAGGAGGTGGGCGGTGATTCAGGGTTCATTCTCCACCACCTTCAGGTGGTCCACCCCAACCACAGGGAGCTGGAGGACAGGGACGATCTCAGCTCCAGGTAGCTGAGGCCTATGACCATGACACTCTGGAGATGATTAGAGGTACGATCTATGTCTATTCCACCCTATCTGCAGTACTTATAGACACAGGTTCTAGTCACTCTTTTATTTCCACAACCCTCGTTCGGAGCTCTGAGATTCCAACAGAGCCTCTAGATCGATCCTTTCAATTAGAGACTTCTACGGGAGGGGATTCGACAATTACACACCAGTTCTGGTAGTGTGAGATTACTCTAGGAGGTGAGAGCTTCAACTGGGATCTTCTAGTAGCGGTGTCGAGGACTTATGACATCATCTTGGGTATGGACTAGTTATCCACAGTCCATACTCAGATTGACTATATTAGGAGAAACTTTTGGTGTGTCCATGAAGATGGGACCAGGTTTTCCTTCACTATTTAAAAGGGAACCTTTGCAGCATAGGGTGGACTTTCCCGGAGAAGGGTGTAGCCGATCACACATTAGTTGGATACCCTTACCCTAGGGGAAGTTGATTTTGAGAGTCCGATCTATCCTATAGTGGTGAACTTGTATGTCGATGTCTTTCCTGATGATGTTCTAGGACTACCTCCATGCAGAAAAGTAGACTTTTATATCAACCTGTACCCCGAGACAGTATTGATATCTACACCAGCATATCGGATGGATCCCGTGGATCTTCATGAGTTACGTGTAAAGTTGGAGGAATTGCAGAAGAAGGGGTTCATAATGCCCAGTGTGTCTCCATGGGCAGCTTTTATTTTGTTTTCCAAGAAGGCAGATGGGAGTTTGAGACTCTGTGTAGATTATTGGCGCCTGAACCAGGTGACCATGAAGAACAAGTATCCACTCCCAAGGATTGATGATATCCTTGTTCAATTGAAATTAGCTTGATGGTTTTTTAAGATAGACCTCAGATCAGGCTATCATAAACTCATGGTACGAGATAAGGATGTGTAGAAGATGGCCTTTAGATTTCAGTATGGCCACTGTGAGTTCTTGGTTAAGACTTTCAGCATGACCAACGCCCCTGCAGTGCTCATGGGACTCATGAATGGGATCTTACATCCACACCTCGATCACTTTGTGGTGGTCTTCATCAACAACATCTTGGTGTACTCAGCAACGGAGGAGGAGCATACCTATCTTCTTTAGATAGTTCTGGATACACTTCTAGAGCACTAGATTTATGGTAAGCTCTCTAACTACCAGTTCTTGATATGATAGGTTCACTTTCTAGGACATGTTATCTCGGAGGAAAGAGTTGTAGTAGATCTGGATAAGATAGAGTATGTTCTAGCTTGGGAGCCACCCAGGAGTGTGACAGAGGTGCGGAGTTTCTTGGGGCTAGCTGGGTACTACCATAGATTCATACCTGACTTTTCCAGAGTTGTGGTACCCTTGTCAGCGTTGAAAAAGAAGGGATATCCCTTCGTGTGGATGGAGAGATGCCATCATATTTTTCAGGAGTTGAGGCAGAGACTGATGAGTTCCCCCAACTTCAGGCTACCAAAAGAGGGTGTTGGGTATGAATTCTATTGAGACACATCAGGGGTCAGACATGGATGTGTCCTAATGTAGGAGCGAGCAGTGATCGCGTATGTCTCTCGACAGTTGAAACTGCATGAGTAGAACTATGCTACCCAAGACCTATAGTTAGCATCAGTAGTCTTCTCCTTGAAGATGTGGTGACATTACTTGATAGGAGAATGTTTTAGAGTCTACTCTGATCACAAGAGTCTCAGATATATCTTCTCACAAAAGGACTTAAACCTGAGATAGCGATGATGGCTAGAGTTCCTCCAGGAGTTTGACTTTGAGATAGTCTATACTTCTTGGAAGGGGAACGTAGTGGCAGATTCACTCAGCAAGAGGTCTGGTCTACAGTTATTGAGTGAGGCGATAGAGTATCTTGCTACATTTCATATATCATTTATAGATAGATATCGAGCAGCTTACCTATAGTCTATGACTGTCACTCCCCCACTTCTTCAGAAAGTTCAGGAGTCACAGCTTGGGTACATTGAATGTGAGGCATGACGTTCTCAGATATCCATAGTACAGACACCTGATGGATTTTCTGAAGGTGGGGAGTAAATAATTCTCTTTAGAGGATGCACCATGGTACCAGTGGAACTACGGGAGGATGTGTTGAGGGAGTTTCATACGTCTCCTCTGGCGGTACATCCTGGTGTCGTGAAGATGTATCAGGGCCTCCAGCGTCAGCAACGGTGGCTAGGGATGAAGAAGGCAGTGGTAGAGTTTGTTTGGTGATGCCTCACTTGTCAGAAAGTGAAGGATGAGCATCAGGTTCCACCAGTCTTAGCACTGCCACTAGAGGTGTCGGAGTGTAAGTGGGATGGTATCTCCATGGACTTTGTGATAGGGATTCCACATAAATCTAGGGGACATGATTCTATCTGGTTGATCATTGACCGACTCACCAATTCATCCCACTTTATACCCATCTATGAGAAGGTATCAGTAGAGGGATTGGGATGCCTCAATTTACAGAAGATTGTACGACTTCATGGGGTTCCATCGATGATCGTATCTAACCGTGATGCATGTTTTACATCCTGGTTGTGGAAGGCATTATTTGAGGCATTCAGGACCCAGCTATGTTTTAGCAATGCCTTTCATCCATAGACGGATGGTCAGATAGAGCAGACCATTCAGACACTAGAAGACATGCTATGTTCTTGCTTCCTAGATTTTGGTCGTAGTTTTGAGGATCACTTTACCTTGGTAAAGTTATTATAAAACAACATCTATCACTCCATAATCGACATGGAAACATTTGAGGCCTTATTCAATTTAACTTGTAGATCACCTCTATGCTGGATAGACCCAGGGGAGTCAGCGCTTATGGGACCAGAGTTGGTACGGGCTACCACTTAGAAGGCGTCGATCATCCAGGAGCAGATTAAGACTGCACAGAGCAGACAGAATTCTTATGATGACAGGATACAGAGTCCCTTGGAGTTCTAAGATGGAGACCACATCTTCTTATGGGTCTCACCTTGACTAGGTTTATAGATATTTTTCTAAGGTGGAAAACTCTCACCGAGGTTTATCATACGTTTTCTGATACTTTGGAGGATTGGAGAGGTAGAATACCGCTTGGCACTACCACCACAGTTGGAGAGGGTGCACAACGTCTTCTACGTATCCCAACTGAGGAGATACGTGTATGACCCATCTCAAGTCATCGACCATGGTGAGCTGGACTTTGATGATGGGGTGACGTTTACAGAGGTTCTAGTGGAGATTGAGGATCGACAAGAGTAGGTCCTTCATGGATGATCAATACCACTAGTGCATGTTCCCTGGAAGCATTTGAACCTCCAGGAGAGCATATGGGAGCAGGAGGCTCTGATTCGTGCTCATTACCCCCATTTTTTTTCTTAGTCTATGTTGTGGCTTTCGGGGATGAAAAGACCTAAGGTGGGGAGAATGTAAAGACCCGGATTTTCCATGTAATATTTTTTAATTATATATAATTATTACGAGTCTTCAAAAATTGACAATGTGTGATTCTGAAGTCTGTTGTGCTTGAAATGAAATTCTGAACGTTTTTTATGGTACGTTCAGTAAATGCACGGATGGAATTTTCTATCTATTGAACTGGTGCTCGAATTAAAAATATGAGGGCACTGTTTAATTCGCAGCACCGGGATTCTCTTAAGGGATGCTTCACTTAAACTGTAGTAAGTCTAGAGAAAATGATAGATTTTGGACTTTTTAAAAGAATAATAAAAATAACTTTGTTATTTTATTTCTTTATTTCTTTTCCTCCAATGGACAAGTGGTAGTGGTGGGACCAACAACGTGTCAAGACATTAAATGGATTGACTCCTCAAATAATTTATAAAAGCGCCGTTGGAATTAGGAAGGTTTCTACTAAATGAACCCCCATTAAATTCCACGGGCGTTACTCACCCACCCCCTCTCCTGTTTATATAGAGCTTGGGGAGAGGTCTTGGCACAGCTTCACCAAGCGACGAAGTTCTGATAAAGTGTTGCGATTCCAAACCATGCTTTCTGAAAATGTTTTGAAAAATATTTTATTATTCTCCTATGAATTTTAAAATAAATTTTTATCCATTTTTGATGTTTTTACAAAAAAAAATCTTCATATCATTTTCTAAACAATGCTTATTTTTCTTTTACAAAAAAATGTGAAAGGAGTCTTTATTTTAACGTATATGGTGTGAATGAAAATTCCAATCATCATGACCATCATTTTATTTTAAGATTAGTTTATTAGTTTTCATGGTTATTTTCAATGAAAAATATTTTAAAAAATATATGTTTTAATATGTTTTTTTTAAGTGGAAATTATATTTTCCTAAATAAATGTTTTAAATAATCGATCAAAATCCTTTTCTATCTATGCTAATATCTGTTGATGTTACCTATGGATTACTAGGTATTGATCCAATAATACAAGTATTATTATTTCTCTAAATGTTTTTATATGATAGAATGGTGTTTAAGAAACCGATTTCACTTCCACATGTTATAACATGTTGAAATTATTATGAAATATGCTTATTTTTTCATAGGTTATTCTATGATGAAATGATGAAATGATTATGAAACCTATCACTTTTCTATAGATTATCATATAATGAAATGTTTATAGAGACCATTTCATTTCGTGGGTTATGATATTATGATTTTATTATGATATTTTAACATACATAAATATTTTTTTCATTATGATACAGGGTGAACTTTTATATCCTCTCAATGCATTAGGTAAAAATTTATATCTCATGCTATAGATAGGACTAGAAAGGGGAGTGAACCCAATTTATTAAGGGTTTTTTCGCTATGATATTATTGTGAGTTAACCATTACTACTATGATGGTTTGGGGGGTGAAACCATTCAACTATGATAGCCTTTTCAATGAGACTTGACTAATATGAAACTGATTTTCAATGCATATGTGTATTCCATAAATCTATGTCTTTTACAAAATTTATTCTCTCATAGATCATGTTCTTTGATTCCCTTATGATTCATGTCTTATTAACTACCAATATTTATTCCATGACTCAATATTATGATCTTTGATATATTGGGTATGGTTTTCAAATTTTATGCTCATGTTCCCATACCCTTATGTTCATTTATGCTTACATATGTCTATTTTTTACCTTTACTGAGCATTTAAGATCACCATTTATTATTTTTACTTTTCTAAGATTATGAAGAAATGTATTATGCATGATATGTCTAAGAAGGGTTCTATTTATGAAGATTATAGTGGGAGATGATGTGGTTTACCTATGGACCGGTTTTTTGTGTTTCCAAGTATCCAAAGTCACAAAAATACGACTGTACTCAGGCATGTTTTTATTTAATATAATGAATATTCATAAAAAATAATGTAATATCTAGGTATGATAATTATGGTTTTCATACATAGCCTCTTTATTTATTTTCTATAGTTGAAGAGCCATAGCTGCTTTCTCTACACTGTAGGTTGATACCTTCACCCATTGGATGATTACCAAGGATGTAGTTATATAATGGGAATTTCATATGATTGGAAATGAAGTTATATGATCTCAAATTCTTATGATCAGGTGTCTTTAAATATTATGATGGATTCATATGATTAATTCATATTCTTGTAAAGTCTGACGAAATATTTAAATTCATACACTCGATCAGAAGTATGACATTGTCGTAGGTTGTACAAAGTCATGTGCTCAATGAACTCATATGTTCATGCATTTTATATTTTCCAACTACCTCCAAAGTCATAAGAAATAGAGGGTAAATCATATGAAATGATTAAATTCATGTATTCTATCAACTGAAGTCTTATGATAAGAACACTCCTTTATCAATTTTCATCATTAGACCTACAAATATGAAAATATCAATTATTAGTGTAGACCATGTTTAGATTAGTTACATAAATAAAACAATTATAAATAATGAAAATTAGTTTTAAACACATTAATATCATTATTCAAATAAATTTATGTATTTCAATTAATTTCATTAAATGAATAAAAAAATTAAACTCATGATTTAATCCATTTTAAAATTAAATTTCAAATTTTCAAAAGTAATCAGAGGGAGATAATTTATCGTGTTTTAAATTAATTTTGGTGTTAATTTACAATGAAAAATATATCAAAATTCGAAAATATTCATTCACATCACTCATTTATAGAATGAATAACTTTATTAGAAATAACACCTAATGTTAATCATCCTCCAGACATCCATTAGATGCATCAACATAAAAAGTATAAAGTTAAAAAACCTTTCCCTATGAGTTTCCCCACTAATAATCCTCCTCCTGATGTAACAAAAAATTATTACCCTATCATCTAGTATATACATCATTTACCATCAGTCACATCTATACCAAGATTCATTACTGAAAGCTCATCTATCATTATTCATATCTCTAAGATACTGAAAAAAATATCCCTGTAACTTTTTTCTAATCACATCCACAACTATATTTCACTTCTCTAGGATATAGGAGAACTCTAATTCATAATCCTATAAGAAATCCATCAAAAAAATTATATAGACTCATTTTCCACTAAGGGAATATATACCTTAAGATTTTATGATTTTTGAAGGCCACAAAGTGATGACCAATGAGGTAAAGTCTCCATAACATCATAAAAAACATCACCACTAACAACTTAAGATCATGGGTAGCATAGTTGTTCTTATTAGGGTATAAATATTGAGACCCATATTATATCACTTAGATATATTTCATAAAAACACAACCAAAACCAAGAGATAATCATCATAGAAAACCTTGAACATGACTCCCTCATTTAGAAACTAAAAGATATGATCATTGATCGTATTCTATTTTATGTTGTTGGACAATTCCAAATAGTAATAAGTCTATAATAAGGCCTGGTCCTTCTTGGTAAAAGTGTTAAAATGGTTTTATATTTGATATAAATTATACATGAACCTCTTATATTATCCCTCAATATGAAGGAAACTATGAACTTCTGTGATAGTCTTGGTTTCTTCCCAAGAAGCAATTACTTGGATATTTGACATATCCATTGATACTCCTTGATGATACATCACATGGGTAAGGAACTTCACCTCAATTTTCCAAAACATGAACTTAGGTATCTTCATATATAGATTATGGTGCTACATAACTCATAAAATGGTCCTCATATTCTTTTAATTTTCCTCTTCAGAATTATAATATACAATAATTTCATCGATGAACACTACCATTAAGTAATCCTAAAAATCACAAAACAAAGAATTCATGAGTACTATAAAAATAGCTGGGGAATTTATTACACTAATTAGAATGAACTTAAACTAAAAATGTCCATAATTACACCTGAAAGAGTTCTTAAAGATATCTTCCTCTTTTACCCACATATGATGATACCTAGACCATAGATTGATCACCAAAAGCAACTATCCCCCTTCACCTGATTGAATAAATCATATATCATTGGGATATGGTAATGGATATTTACAATAACCTAGTTCAACTATAATTAAACTATGAAGAACCTCAAAATTCCATCCTATTTCTTGGTTAATAGCACCAAAGCACCATAAAGAGACACACTAGGTTGAATGAAGCCCTTTAGTATCAAAACATTGATCTAGATCGTCAAATTCTACAACTTAAATGGTCTTATCCAATAATGAGTCATTAAAATTGTAGAGACATTACTTTGAAACTATATCCCTAACCCAATATGACATCAAGGGGGTAGTATCACAACCTCCTTAGGGAAAACATTTGATAATTCCTTGAAAAATATTAGAAACACTAATTCATGCACTTCCACCAAACTCAAAAATAACTTAACCTTCTTAGAAAAAAAGGACTTGGGTGCCTACATGCCATATTATAGTCTTGGTTCCAAATAAACACACTATTGAAAGTTTATCATATATCCATGAAGTTATATCCATGATCGAGTATGACTATGTCTATAGGAAACTTATGGATATGGTCTTTCCAATGACTATGGTTATAGTTCCCCCTATAGCCATGTTTATGATTGAACTTGTGTATAGGGTTTACTATGAAAGCATAGGAAAATTATTTCCCATGGGAATGGAATAGGAATTTCATATAGCCATAGGTAGGGGCCAGATCATGGATATAGGGGGCCTGTAACAATGGGAAGGTTAGGTCATGGATATAGGGTGGTAGAGAAAGACCTGTAGCTATGGTATTATATGAATATATCTATAAGCCTTCTAAAATAACCCCAACCACCATATTAATAGAATTCCATGACTATAAACATACCACCCCAACCCTATATCCATAGTTAACTAAGGTGATATTATTTAATAATTATTATTATATATAATTATATTATATATATATATATATATAAACACACGTAAAAGAATGTCAGGTGAGTGGTGGAGTATTCATCGTTACATGTGTAAGAGAGGAGTTTGACACCCAGTGGATTAAAATAATAATATATCCACAATCAGGTGTCATTTCTATAGAATGTGGCAATAAATGAAATGTGGTATAGACCAAAATTGATGTGGAAATAGTTACGGAGAATCATAAAATTGAAATAGACTCCACCGGTAGAATAATGGTGGCTATAACTTATATACATGGTCATTAGGCATATTTCTATGGTCATGGATTATGGATTTTCATGATTTTTCTGGTAGTGACACCACATACAGGACTTCCACATAAAATAACATAACTATCCTCTAGAAGAAATTAATGTCCACACATACAGATTATATACAATATATGAAAATAATTACATTGTATGGTTGTATCTAAAGTAAGAAGAAATCACCCAATGACTGATGTAACCCCATCATCATCTCATAACCCGAAAACACATATAGAAAACTATACTGACCTCTAACCAGTATAGTCAACAACATGGACACCTGAATCCTCTTCACCTATATCCCATGGCATAGAACAAGGTGGGTTAGATAATATAATGATAATATCTAGAAAAAAAAACTATAAAAACCATGTTGCAAGATTAGTAGATAGTACCTCAGATGATCTCTAGACCACGTTGAAATATAAACTCCATTACATGTAACTAATCATTCCCAACTCCACTACATCACTGGCTCTATTGGTGATCACCACCATGACCACACTCATACCTCTATCTCGATGGGTGAAGGACCTCATGAGGATTTCTTCTACCTACTACATATACTATTGGGTAGTTGAAGACTAGCTAACCCTACTATTGATAATGCCTCTAGGGAAAAATTGTTGAGGCTTTACTGAATGTAGAAAACCTACCCTATGTTGTCCATTGAGAATGCTCATGCACATGAACTAAAAATGGATATAACCTCTACATGAAAATCACACTAGAATGGAGCTCTCACTAGAGGAAGAATAACTACTAGCACTAGAGAAGCATTGATAAGACTGTTGATACTCACTCGATGTTGGTCAAAACCTCATCTTTCTTTATATCTGAGATCCTCCATTCCCAGTACTGCTCTTCATGATGTTTTGAAAACTCCCATCCCATGATGATATGCTCTACACATACATATTCTTAATCACATTGTATTCATCTAACACCTAAATATATATCAATAAGTTAAATTGGGTGACCAGATATTGAATTACATAATCCATTGTTCCCTTGATGTGATAAGCACTATCCTCCAACTCATAAAGAAGATAAGTAGTATAAAGAAGTAGGTCCTTGAACTAGATCCAAATATCTCAAAATATCAATCCCCCCTACTGAATGGATAGAAAATACTTTCACTTATTTTCTTTCTACATCAAATAAAAAACATTACAATAAACTAAATTCGAATATATTATTATAAAGCTATAAACACATTGTGCTCCAAACAGAACAGAAACCACCACTAACACGAAAATACTCTTAACTGGCTGATGGTTAACAAGTTCAAATGATAATTACAAGGTAAAATATATTGAAGGTGATCTCTTGATTCTCTAAATAGTGCTCCATCTCCTTCCTAGAGATACTCTACTCATAATTCACCAAACTCTAACACTAAAACTTTCACAACTTCTTCCACCTAGACTCACCCTCCTCAATCACTTCAACCCTCCTATAGTAAACCATACCATTTTATTGTACCTATATAACTTAAGCAATACATAAATGAATACCACCATCCATATCTAAAATATAAAATAAGGTAACGCTTAAACTTATAAATATAGAATATTACTTAATATTATTTAATTAGATTCAATTAATTTACCTAGAATAACCCAAATTAAATAAAATGTATAGAAAGTCATGATGCATATATCACACCTAGGTATCTACCAAAAAACTAAAATAATCTTACCTAGAGTATTTTGTATTCTCAAGGCCTTTTAATCATATTATAGGGAGCCTTAAAGGCCTCTATCCTAACTAGTATGCCTTACTGTATTATACACTAGTTTTGATTAATGATGAAAATCTACCAAACCCATGTAGCCTCACAAATGCCTAACTTCAATCTTTATCCTAACTCCCATCCATATCTTTGATACCACTCTATCATGACTCTACCCAATGGTACCATTCCCAGGTCAGTAGTGAATATGAAAGTGACCCCTAAAACCCATATCTAATAGGCCATGAGTTGGAGACTAGCACTGATGGTATGAAAACACATATATGGGAAGAGTTACCCTCATAATCCAAGAAAAATATAATTAAAACCCAAAATAAATTCTATAATATGTAAAATAAAACCAATATCCAACAATTTCATATAATTTCATAGAGGATAAAATCTCAAAATAAAATATTTTAAGGAACTTCTATGGCAGTGACTCATGAACACTAACCATGACCTCCAAAAGCTAGTACAGTTAAACAAGATCGCTTCCTTCTCAAGACCACTAAAATATAATATATAGAGAGGTGATCATACACATTTAATCGATAATTTCGTACCCCAAACTTCCCATGTATATTTGGAAGAGGCATACTAGTGAATCATTGAATATATAGGTGAAACAACATTAACCTATACTTGTAAAACTATCACCCATCCTTTCCAAGATTTACACACCCAATAATTCATCCAAGTATAATAGCATAATATAAAAAGGAAATATATCAAGAAAGTACACCAAAATCAATTCCTAATAGATTTTCTCACTCTCACACCCCAACTACATACATCATATTCTACCATCCTTTCTATGTTCACATAACTACATATTCACATAAACACATAACTACAACTATATTCACATATCGGTAACCACATAACACATCATAACAGCATATTAAATTCTCATCATAGTAGGGTAACATGACCATGAAGGACATTAGGCTCATTCCCTCAACATTCAATGCATATCCATAACCATTTTACCACATCACAACCATATAATCATTTCAACCAATATATATATTATCACCACAAGACATTACAACCCATATATATACTTAAGTCCTTGATCTATCACATATGATGTTAAGTCAAAAGGTGGATAGGGGAAGAGGGAGTAGTGGTCCATTTATTCTATATACAAAATAGATGTTGGGGAAAACACATGAAATCCATGTCCTTGTATGGGAATCGTTCGGGTTACCCAACATGGGTGTTGGTGAATATGAAATGAAAAGAAAATTTAATGAGTATAGTAGTCACGCACAATAATATCCTAGGGGTCAACTCACAAACACATCACTAGAATATGTCTAACACATCAACCTAGCCACCACAGAATAAGAATCACTGCCACAGTTATTAATCCACCATACCTGACCACACCAAATATCCATACAAAATTAAACAACTTCCTTTTTGTTCACATAATTGTTTAATTATAGGTTTCACCATTACCTGCAACATTACATTCAATTAACCATATCCAATGGCAAACCATTCAATAATTATTTTTCATTTTTATTAAAACCAATAGATTTTCATACCAAACAATTCTTTCATAAAACATACCACTAATTACTAGAATCTATACCATTACCCACTCTACATCCAATTACTCATTAATTAGTTTATTTAATTTTAGTATTTAAACATGTTACTAGGAAACCATGATTATATCACACCATCATCTCGACACCAATACATCAAACCAAACTAGAAATCATAGCATCTATCATCCTCTACCCCACATCATTAATACCAACCATCCAGGACAATAATATATCATTATCACCATTTTCCACATAGGAACATCACATCAACACTTACAATTCCAAAAAAAATAACTCACTACCATGACCACATGAATCGCATCAAGAGTACTAAAAGGAACATAGTAGTAAATAAATCCAATTACAATATATGGGAATACCAACATTATCCCTCTAAATCATATTTTCTTGTAAAGTTATAATCTCAAGCACAAACATTGATAATAAAATTCCTATATTTCCATACCACAAGTTCATTTTCATAATTAAGAAATTATCCACTTATTACTAGTGAATAAAACATATTAAAAACAATAAGTTTGGTCTTTATAGTATAAGACATCAATTAAGAAGTATTATAAAATAAGAAATAACTTGGAATCACAAAAAACACATATGAATGGCCATTTTCTATTTGATTTATTTAGTCCAGTTAATTATCTTATTTGGGATAATTCTAACCATCAACACTATAAAAACTATGGTATGATAATACCTCATTTACACATGAATAAAAAAGGATAATCTCAAAAACCCTTAATTCTATAGAATCTTTGAAAATAACAACATAAGATTGAGGAGAGGAAGATGATCACAAGTCTAGGAACACATGAGGAAAATATAAACAGATTATTGAATCACAAATAAAATAAATCACTTGACCCTAAATCACCCAAAAGAAACCAACACCACTTATTTAGACTCTCCAAGAAGGAATAACAAGAGATAATGAAGAAAAGGATGAGAATATTGAATCACTTTGGAGATTGATCTCTTGAATTTGAGGGATAAATGACACTAAATGATGATCAAATATCTCCAAGGACGCACCATTAACCACCTAATTCTTTAAATAATTTGATTAAATATGAAATAATTGTTTATAAATCCCAAATTGATAATAAAAAGTAGTAAATCATGGGATAATAATATGATGGGAGTCATCACACTATAATTAAAGACTCATATGAAAACAACGGAATGATATCCCTTAAATATTAGAGGATCAAACCACCATAAAACTGATTATAATAAAAAATAATTGTGTAATACCAAGGTTCATTCCACAATACCTAAACCTTCAAATATTAGGGAAGAAATCTCTACCTCTCCATCTTAGCTCGATACACATTAAATTCACACCTTGGTATAAATTTCATAACCATGGTGTAATAATGAAAAAATAAATATAACCATGAAAATAAACTACCCTAGACTCCACGACATAGTAGTTACATACATGTTGTAATATCCCTCATATAATATTATCAAGAAATTACTCAAGATTTACCAAGAAGTAACCCACATGAACCACTTCACGACACACTTCTCCAAACTGCATAGAATGGAACCCAATTCCCATGGCCCCTTCCACAAAACACAAAAAAAACCTCATACCAAAATACGAACTCTCATAGAGAAACACACCATACCACAAAAACCCTTCTCCAAAACCCAACTTTTCATAGTATAATGCACTAATCCACTCCACAAAACACCCTTCCATCTAAACATTTAGCTCAAACTCCCTCTATATTCCATGGAATCTCTTTACAACACCTCTAATACCTAAAAGATACAAAGTAATGGTATAAGAAATTCTATGATTTTATGAATAGTTCAAGCTCATTTCCCACACTTCCTATCCATCCAGATCACCCATCTGTCACATGGCCCTTTCCTTTACTTGAAGAATGGTTATAAAGTTTGTATGTGCACCGTGATACCCATGAAAGGTATGAGTAAAACTTAGTATTACACCCCTAAGGGTTTCCCTAAACAAATATAAAATATATAATCATGTATTTTATGTGAAATTAAAGAAAATAGTATCATTAATAAATACTCATGGCACCCTTGGGTTCTAAACAAGAAACTGAAAAGGAAAACACCTGCTTTAGGCAATGATCATTTCTTATATGAACATGTCATAAAAGGATGAAATGTGTCAATATAGAATCCACCAATGGTGAATAACCATAAAAAACTCAAGTATATTTATTATAAATACACCAAACATAGAAACCATTAGTGGAAAGGGTTGGAATTACACCCAACCTATATAAAAATAATGATGGTTTGAATTACACCCAGCCCAAACTTCCAATAAAAAGTTGGTATTACACCCAACCTAGATTCCCAAAAATATCATGGGTGGAATTACACCAAACTGAAACAACCATACCAATTATTTGGCATTGCACCAAACCTCATAACTTAACAACAGTAGTTATCATTACACCCAACCCACATGATTATACCCAATTAGTTGTCAATACACCAAAACTTATACCATAACAAAACTAGTTTTAATTACACACTACCCATGTACCATTATGAAAGTATTCAACATTATAACTAACCTCATAACATAACAAAACAAGTTTCCATTCCACCCAACCCAAATACTTTAACGAAAGTAGTTTTCATTACACTTACCCTCATACCATAACAAAACTAGTTGTAATTACACCTAACCCACATATCAATAGAAATAATGGTTATAATTTCACCTAATCTATATAAAAATAATAATCAATGCCATAATTACACCCAACCCACATGATAAGAAAAATAAAGGTTATCATTACACCTAATTTCATACCCAAAAACAAAATCATATATAATTTCAAAACATAATAATCATATCATATCAAAAAAAATTCTATAAAATTTAAAACATGAATATACATAATATTTTACAAATCATTTCATATAAAACCAAAATCATGTTTTGTAATTCTATTTAATTATAATTCACATTTTATGATTGGTTCATCCACACACAGCCTCCTTCCCATTTCTAACCCAAGGTGCATCTCATATAGGACACATTTACTTTAAGTAAAGTATCCATTACCCTCATAACATGTTAAAAAATATATAATTTATCAATTAATCAGATAAAATTTCATAATTAACCCCCATGATATCCTCTCCCATAAATAGCATTTCTAAAATCAAGATATACTTGATATTTCCTATTAAGTTCTACTATGTCATAAAATCTCAAGGAAACACTACCCATGGGTTTTTCATTCCAGATTCATCACACTTTGCATTAATCCTTGATGGTATTATAATATATTTATAATAAATATATATTTATTTTACAGGAGGATTGAATTCGAATGAATCAGGATGAGACTTGAGGTATGTTTTTATGTTACAATCTAATTTCTTCTTCGAATTGTCAATGTTAAATTTACATTAAGGAAAATTTTATGGATATTATCCTTTAAAACCCATATATTTTATTCTCATATGGTTATTCCTATAATTTTTAATTATTTTTACCATTTTATCTCTTGGTTTCTAAAAATGATTAAGAATTTTTTTTAAATAAAATCCATCCTTAATTCTTTTTTGGTTGAATAAATTTTTCTTCCCAGTCTATCATCTTAAAAATTATTTTCTGGAAGTTCTTACAAATAATTTAAATTTTAAAAAATAATAATTTTCACTAAATTTTACTTCTAAAAATATTTTTAAAATAAATCTTTCTAAACAAATTGAACAATTCATTTTTGACTTTTTACAAAAGTCTAAAAATAATATTTTCTTTTAACATATAAATCATGAATGAATTTTTCCACTATCATAATTGTTATTTGATTTTAAGACTACATTAAATATTTAATTTTTTTTCAAATAAAATTATTTTCTAATTATTCTAGTAATTTTAAGAAAAAATTTTATCAAAGGAAAAAAAATATTTCATGTTTTCAAATAAATGTCTGAATGATCTTTTAAAGTTATTTTTTATTTATATCATCATCCTTTAAGTATTGTTATTTTTCACTATGGTTATGATATTATGATACCATCCAATTTATTTATTTGGATGTATTATAATGATAATGATTCTATTAACCCCATTTATTTTTTAAGAACTAATTAAGTTATGATGATATCTTTATGAAATTCGTTTCTTTTCTATGGGTTGTGATGTGTCAAAATGAAGATTAGTTTATCATATTGTGGAAACAAATTATGGTTTTCATTATATGATGAGTGGGTCTATCATATCACTCATATTCATTGGTTAAAACCTTATTTCTCATGTTATAATTATAGGAAAGTAGTTGATGATCTAGATCCACTATAGTAAATAAATAGGTATGTCTAATCCAACATGACATATGAAATATGTGGTGATGCCTGATCCAATATTATATGATGGTATTGATAGTTTAAATTGACATATTATTTGGGTTTTTTGCCTATTATGGTTCCATAATATTATGAAATTTTGATATAATTATTATTTGAACTCGTGTCTCGTGGTGGATTTTTTTATTATTCCCTAATCCTATTACATAGTATTTTTTTATAGCATGAGTTGTAATTATGAACTATAAATTATCAGGAATTATTACCTATTAATAATAAAAATTTCACATACCCTTATGATAATGATATATGTATATATGATCATTGATTGATATCTCTAATTTTGACCCTTATTAAGCATCCGATCTCACCCCTTCTTATGTTTTAATTTTTCCCAAGGTTATGAAGAAATGTACTAAGTATGATGAGTCTATATATGTACCTTATGTAAATAAATATGTTATAGATGATTAATATTGTACTTAAATAAGATATTCATATATCTAGTCTCTAAGTAACCTAATATAACATATGTATTAAGAGTCGATATGCGTACTGAAAAGATTTAATATCTTTGTATATTATTCTTGGGTTAATATTGCTGGTATCATAGGAGGGTTTAGTTATTTTTGGTTATTAAATTATCATTAATATGGGGATAGATCCTAATAACACATATTTTGAACTTAATGTGATATAGGATGAACCTTAAGTGTCATAGGTTGATAATAATGTGTCATTATTTTTGGAAATCTTAGGAATGATTACCATGATTATATGATTGGTCACTATGATTATCATAGCTTGTTACTTAAACAATGTTTTTTGGTTTTAGTTAATTATTGTAACCATAAGTTGTCATGTTAGAAACAAATTTGGTTGAAAATGAAATGATTTTTTTTCTAAAAAACTGAATTTTATGAGAACTAGAATGAAAAATATTATTACTATGCTCACATAACTTTATCAGGCCATGAATCATGTATATCTTTAAAACATTAAAATTAAGAAATAACTTAATGTTGATTTTTTCATAAGGAAACATCCACCTTATTTTAGTGGGTCTTTTGATCCACTAGTGGTTGAGTGATAGATCAGTTACACTAAGGAAATATTTTATGATCTCCAGTTCTCAAAACATGAAAATTTTGTCTTAACCATTTATCATTTGTAAGGTTAAGTATATCAATAATGCGATATTATTAATAATATGAATCAATTGTAATAAATTAACACCATTTAATGATATGAGGTTAATAGGGTACTTTTTAGTTAGTAATTACCTTGTATTCTATGTACAACAACAGATAATAAATTATGTAATCTTAAGCAAAAGGATAATGAATTCATTGGTACCTATAAGGAAAATTTCTCAAGAATTTCAAGGTATACTTATACTTTAATAATCATTCCTCAAATAATAAACAATCAATTATTTAGTGTTTTAAAATCCTGTGTCTGAAATGAGTTAGTTATAAGATACTTTAGCAGTAATGAAGAAATCATTTGATGTTCTCTCAAGGTATTAATAGAAATTATATATTCCCATCATTCCCTTGATTTTAAAAAAAAGGAGATGCAGTCTCATGAAAACTTGAATAAATCACATGGAGGAAAGAAATTGTAATCACATGTATGGCAAAAATGTGGGAATAAACACTAAGTAAATTTGTTGAATGAATCCAAGAGTTTATTTAAATGTATAAGGGCTGGTCATAAATCCCAAGAATGTTAAAAGGTGATAAATAGGATGGTTGATAGAATATATTAAAAGAATATTCTAACTAATGAACCACCCACACTCTAACGATTCAAATAAAAAGAGTATGTGAATTATGTAAACCAGTTAAAAAATCTAAATTTTTATGATGATGATTAGTGTCAATAATCTCCTAATCCCAAACAAAAACGGAAATCCCATTCTATCATGACTACCGAAATAGGTTATTAGAATGACATGGTGAATGGTAAACTTATAATCTACTCTATAATATCTAATGTATTATTTCATTTAGGTTCTACCCACTCTTTTATATATTATTTTTTAAGGATGTCATATTTCCACATTAATGATTAGATGTTGAGTTATTATTAAAAACTCTTAATGGTATTATGATCAGATCTCAAGTCTATAGTTCCTCTTTGATTGATGTTTATGGGAATCTTCTTCTTTAAAATCTTGTGATTCACCCAGTAGTAAAATTTTATGTGATTCTGGACATTGATTGTATTTCATTATATATATACCATATACATTTTTGAAGAAGATAAGTCATATTTTTTATTCAGAATGAACCTATGATATTTTATCAATGTGGAAATGAATTTGAAATTCCAATAGAAATTACTTATATCTTATGGGTCTTAATTCATATCCATGAAGGGTGTCTATCATAGATATTTTGGTAAAAACTCAGAATTTAGGATATTTCTATTATATGGGACTTTGTTATTTTTTTTCAGAATATTTTTCTAGTTTTCATCTGAATTGTGAAGTTGAATTTTCAATACAAATATTTTCTTCTGATATGCATATTTTAAAGAATCCATATAAAATTATTTCAATTGAGTTAAAAAAAATAGAAGTAGAAACTCTAATAGAATCTAGAAAATGAATTCACATGACCTAGTATGTCACCTTGGGGCACACCTATTCTTTTTATTAAGAAGAAAAATGGTTCAATGCATGTTTTTATTGAATATCAAGAATTTAACATGATCAATACCAAGAAAAAGTATCATATACCCCATATTTATGATCTTTAGGATCGATTATAAGGAGCTAAATATTATTCAATGATTCACCATCATTATAGATATCATCAATTGAGGGACAAAATGAATATCTAGCGAAAGAAGCCTTCTATATGATGTATGGGAAATATAAATTTATAGAGATTCCATTTGGACTTACTAATTCCTCTATTATATTGATGGATTTAATTAATAAATACTTTGGAGATTACATTTAATTGTTTGAGGTAGTATTTAAAGATGATATTCTTATATATTCAAATAGTAAGAAAGAGCATCAAGATCATTTTCAAGTTATTTTGAAGACCCTGAGGAAGGAAAAGTTCCATACTAAATTTAACAAGTGTGAATTTTGGAAATAGA
Organism: Viscum album; assembly: GCA_963277665.1. Taxonomy (NCBI): domain Eukaryota; kingdom Viridiplantae; phylum Streptophyta; class Magnoliopsida; order Santalales; family Viscaceae; genus Viscum; species Viscum album. The sequence continues at coordinate 2,011,130,063 of OY728135.1, forward strand.
AGGATTCATTTTTTATACATATTTTCTCTAATGAGGGTATAACAGTGTATCCTTAAAATATTAAATTAATTGAGTAATATCACAGACAAACCAAGGTAAACAAGATACATAGTTTTATTGGGTTGGTTGGATACTACCAAAAAAATTTGAAATATTTCACATGACTATCTAATCCTCTCACCAACTTGACTTGGAAAGGATTTGAGTTCTTGTATATAGATGAATGTGAATAGAATTTCAAGTATATTGGGATAAGGTTGTTCATTGTGCATGTTCTCACACTACCCTATAGTTTAGAAGGGTTTTTGATCTATATTGATGCATCAAATATGGTATTGTTATGTTTGCTTATAAAAAATGATATTCTTTATATCATATGCCACTCGCCAATTGAATATACATGAGAAACTTTACCCGACTCATGATTTGGAGATAGAAACAGTAATTTTTACATTAAAGATATCGATTAATTATATTTATGGTGAAATGTGTGCCATATATTTGGATCTTAAAATATTTAATTATATATTCACACAAAAAAATAGTTTATTAGATTGTTGGATCTGATTAAAAATTATGACTACACAATATATTACTACATTGGGAAGGAGAACAAGGTAGATAATTCTCTAAGTTAGAGGTATCATGCATGATAATATATGATGGGGTTTGAAATAGATCTAATACTTATGGATTTATAGAATATATAATTTTAAATCATAATGAAAGGGTAAAGATGTTATCTTTAACAGATGAATTCTCAACCAACCCTCCATGTGAGGACTAAAGATGTGTATAAGGATGATGTAAAACTATGGAAGAAGGTGAGAAATGTTCATAAGTTAAATTTTGATCATGAAGTAATGATAAGGTTTAAGAACATAATATGTGACCTATAAATACCAAACATGGATAAGTATATTTTCGAAGAAGATCACAGTTTATCATTCTTAATTTATCCTAGAAGTACGAAGATCTATAGGGATCTAAAAGTGTATTTTTTGGTAGGACAACATAAATAGAGATATTTCAAAGATTCTATCTCAGTGCATGGAATTTCATAAAGTTAAGGATGAAAGATATAAGTCTTAGGGGGTTTGTTATAACCATTACCCAATCCAGAATGGAATTTTGAAAGTATCACCATGGATTTCACCGTTAGACTCCCCAAAAAATGAAAAGGTAATATTATTATTTTGGTTATAGTCGATCACCTTAAAAAATTAGCACATTTTATTACCATTAGATAAGATTTATCTCTTTATTGGATTTACAGGATATAAATTAAGGATATAGAAATACTACATGGACTACCACTTTCTTTATATCTTATTGGGATCTTAGGTTTACCTTGAAGTTTTGGATAATTCTCCAATAGTCTCTAGATAAAAATTTGATTTACGATACTATATATCATCCTCAGATAGATGGTAAGTATAAAAGGATAATTAATACTCTATAGTACATTTTTTGAGATTTATCAATGTATTTTAAAGGTTTTGGGGATCAATACTTTCCTTTGGTAGATTTTTCTTACAGCAATAGCCCTCACTTCAGCAATCAAATAGATCCTTATGAATCCCTCTATGGTAGGAATTGTAGAACCCAAATGAATTGGGATGAAATATGAGATATAAATAAATTTAGACCTGATATAGATAAGAAAATAGAGGATGATTTTATATCCATTCAGTAACACATTAGGGTAGTTCAGAGTCAATAAAAATGTTATGCGGAAAATCATTGAAAGATCGAGAGTTAAAAGTTGGTGATATGGTATTCCTATGAATATATAACTAGAAAAAGGATATGATATTTATATTGAAGGGAAATTTTTTATCTGGATATATCATTCCCTTTTAAATTATTTATCATATCAGGATGGTAGATTATCGATTGACACTTCCATTGAATCTCTCTTAAGTTCACAATGTCTTTTGTTTATCTCTTATGAGTAAGTAAATAACTTATCTTTTAGACGTAATAACCTTATAATTCATACCCCTGAAGCATTATATCTCTTATGATGAACAACCTAGGGAGATTTTGGATTGAATAGAGAAAGTGATTTGGAATAATACCACTCACATGGTCACAGTTTTGTGGTGAAACAATAAATTTGAGGAAGATGTGTGGGAAGTTAAGCATATGATGCGGTATAAGTACCCTAATTTTTTTATATAATAATGAAGGAATTTTGAAGGAAAAAATATTATAATGGGGGATATAATCTATCACTATAATATTTTATGATATATTTATCATTAAATAAATTTCAGAACTTGATTGACAGGAAAAACTGAGTTTAAACGTATTGTGATATATTGAAATATTATTATTTAATATGATATTTATAACCTAAAAATTGGATTTTAGGGTATGAAGAGGACAAAATAATTTATTAAAAATTATTTTTTATACAAGTATAGAATTAATTCATTAGTTATTAAATGTAAAACCATTTAAAAGTAAAAATCATATGTTTTTTCAACAAAATATTTTTATGCATGTGATGCCTTTTAATGTTAATAAATTACATTAATCCCTATTGATAAATTATTTAATTAAATTTAAATATTATATATTAAATAAAATATTTTATCACTCATCTGATGTTTTTTAATCATTGTGGGATAAGAATTAATCTCATTTTATACTTAAAATGCATTTTTCTAAAAACAGTTTTTGTTGCATTATTCATGCTTATTTTGAAATAAATTTATGAAAATTTAATAAATTTATTCTTGAAAAATGGATTTTATATTTATAATTACTATTTTAATTTTTTTTTAATAGATCCCCTTATTTTTTTCACTATTAATAGTAACCATGGAAAATATTTTTCACCTCACTAGGGGTAAAACAGGTAAAATATTATTAAAACATTGAGATAATGACTAAAAATATCTATAAGACTTTCATTTATTCTATTACATTAGTGGATTTATATAAAATATATGATATATATAAAAATATGGCAATTTCTTTCAAATTTAATTTGATTATAAAATTTATATTATTTTAAGAAAAGAAGAAATAAAAAATGTCACTCTCCCAATTTTAATTTCTATTATATGTTTTCATAGGGATAAAAACAAGTTATTGATGAATAATAAAAAATAATTTTTAAAGTAAATGAATAATTTTTATGATGATAATTTTTTTTAAAACAATTTTGTGATGGTATAATTACCTTAAAATATTATGCAATGTTGTTATAGTGCTTTTCAAATCAGTAGACCAAAATCAATGTAAATTATTTTTAATAAAATAAAATTTTTATTTTTTGGATTAATTGTGATATTACATAAATTTAATAGTTAATCATAAACTATAAATGATGTTAATTTTGTTTATATTTGAATTATATTTATTTCTTGAAGTATTTGAAGTCAAATTAAATGAATTTCCCTAAAAATGACTTTAATGTCATTTTATGTTAACTAATATTTTATTAAATGATTTAAAAATAAAATAAAAATATTGAAATAGGAAAATTATGATGTTAAATGGTATAAAATTTGTTTAAGAAACATTTTTCAGAAAATTTTAATCTTATAATTAAATTTGTGCCTCGTAAAGGCTAAAAAATATGTTAGCATTGTTATGATTAAAAGGGGTCAATGAGGGGGTCAAACCAAATGATAAGGTTTAAAATGACCCCAAAACCTATCTAAATATTATTATATCATTATATTTTTACCTTCTCATATTTTTTATTCTAATAAATCATGTTTTTAATCATTATATTTGATAAACACATTATATATATTTAAATCATTAAAGTAATTCCAAGTTTGTCCTCAACCCACTTATAAAAGGGAACCCCCTATCCTCCATTATTCATGAAGTTTGAGCCTTCTATATCAAAAAATTATTAATATAATAAAATCATAGATTCCATAACCACATGATAGATCATCTATTATTTCAAAAATTCCATCCTTTCATTGCTTAAGATGTAATTCAAATGCGGTTTCTCAACAAAGAGGTATAACTCGTAACCGAGTACTCTGAGTTTTATTTATTCTTATACATCATTTAAATATATGGGATCCATTATATAGTAATTAATTAAGTATATTAAATATAATAAATTTATATTATTATGTTGTAACAACCATTATCAATATCCTTAACATCATATTAGGAAATAAAACATTTCTCATGTGTATGTGTGGACTACCACCTCTACAAAGCTATGCCTTTCGTTTTTCATCACTACTTCCCATTAATGGTTATAATGATGGATTTAATGAATTTAAATGATATTTATGATATTATTATAGTTATTTAAATTTTATTTTTTATTTACTATTTTGTCATTACATCTATCTAAAAGTGGAAACATCAGTTGTGCGCGCATATAGACTATCATCTCCACGAAGTGATGTAATTCATTTTTAATCACTGATTTATATGAATGGTTATAATGGTTTATATAATGATTAAATATTATACTGATTAAATTATTAAAATTCTGTAGGTTATGGAGTCGTGATCAATGTGAAATTATCTGGCCTGTCGAACCGAGACATACATGAAAAAAGAAACATTATCACCTAGAACATTGATTTTAAAAGAGAATTATTAATAAATGGGTGTTAATATGTTATAACTAAATAATATATGGTATGATATATATTATTACGGTTCTATAATATATTTATAGTAAATATATATTTATTATATTTAATTTTATAATGTATACAAAGTAAGATGATACATGAGGTAAGGGCTTATGTTATAATCTCATTTCTTTTCGGTATTATCTCTTATAAATTTCTATTGAGGGAAATTTCAAGGATCTTATACTTTAAACTAAATATATTTTCTTATACTATTTTCATTCCTATAATTATCAAGTATTATTACCATTTCTCTCTATTTGATACATAAAAAGATCGAGAAAATTCTTTTAAAATAAAAGTCAGCCTTATTTCCTCTTTAGTCGGTGAACTTTTTCTTCCATCTCCTTGATATTCAAAATTATTTTATAGAAGTTATTACCTATAATTTAATTGATTTAAAATTTTTATTTTCACTACCTTATACTTTATTTAAAATTGATATAAACATAATTTATAAAAATTTTCTGAACAAGCCATTTTTTACTTTTTTTAAAAGTGTGAAAAAAATGTTTTCTTTTAACGTATACAACATGAATGGATTTTATAGCCACCATGACCATTATATGTTTTGAATATTAATTTTTAATTTTATAAGTTTATTTTCGAATAAAATTATTTTCTCAATGTTCTGAGGGTTTTAAGTTAAAATTTTATCAATGGAAAAAGATAGTTTTCATATTTTTTAAAAAAATGTATGAATGATTTTTTAAAGGATTTTTTTTCTATTTATTCATCCTTAAATGATTTTTATTATTAACTGGGGTTATGATATTATAATAGTATCAAATTTATTTATTTATATGGATTATTATGATGATGATTATGTGAAACTCATTTCTTTTCCATGGGATAATTAAGTTATGATGAGATCCTTATGAAACTCGTTTATTTTTTATGTGTATATTGAAATGATGAATGGTTTATAATATTGTTTCACACATATGTATGGTTTTAAATATATTATTGTAAGTTTTATTATATCATTCTAATTTATTGTGTTATATATCAAGATATAATTATAGGAAAAGAGTTGATGGGATCAATCCACTATGGGAAATAGGTATGGATGCAGGATCTGTTATGATAAGAAAACAGAAGACGATGGTGGATATGATATGATATGATGGTATCAATATTTAGACATTAAATATGATATGTTTTATATTACTATTAGGTCATAAAACTCTTGTGAAATTTTCATATGCTTATGATTTGAACACATGGATCGTGATTTATGTTTTCATGGTTCCCCATTCTTGTGATATATTAATGGTTTATTCCATGACTGGTGATTATGGTCTATAAATTATTGGGTATGATTTATTATTGATAATAACATTTTCTTCAACCTTATTCTCACATTATGGTTATATATGATCATTGATTAATATCTCTCATTTTTACCCTTACTGACTATCTGAGCTCACCCCTTCATATGTTTTAATTTTTCCCCAGGTTATAAAAGAAAGTTATTAAGTATGATGAGTCTATAAGGGTACCATATATAAAGAAATATGTTGGTGATAATGAATATTTTACATAAAAAATTATGTATCTAGTATCCAAGTACACTAAACCTTTATTGTTAGCATGCATGTTTATTTGAGATATATATTGAGTATTCACTACAAATATGTAATATATATGTATTCAATGCTTGGGTCACTATAGATATCGTTACTATATGAGTTTGATTTAGATAAAAAGGAAAAAAGTAATATATGAAAATGAATTATTATATCACTTGAGTAGGTATCCACTCATGGATGAGGTACAAATTCCAAACAAAGATAAATTTAATGAATTCAACATAGGTGAAAATCTGTATTTGACAGAGGGGGAGGTATCATGGTATGTTTATATGGTAAATTTTCTTATAAATACTCATGTTCCATCTAAAATTAATGAAAAAAAACTTTTAAACTCAAATTTTAATAAAAAAAATTATGTTTGGGATAATCCATACCATTGGAAGATTTATAATGATCAAAATATTAGAGTATTTCTTCAGGAATTTAAAGAATAGTTTGTCATAGAATTTTTTATACCACAGATTTTATAGGAAACTTTGGACCTTAAAAATTTTCTAGCAATGTTTTTAAATCTAAAATTTATTATATAACACTGTTTAAATATTCTCGTTAATTTTTTAAGAAATTTTAACAATGTCAATTCACTGGAAATATTTCAATGAAATGAGAAATGCCTCAAAGACCAATGATTTTTTGTGAAATATTTGGGGGAAAACAATTTATAGTACATTCTCCCATTTAATTTACATATTCATACATCTTGTTAAATGTAGATTATGTTTAATAATGGGGGGATAAAAGGCCACTAAAACTAATGATTCTACTATTATTTTTGTTTTTTTAGGACTAATATCTTGTATATTTAGAATATCATAAGGAATCATCACTGAAAAATAAAACCACTTTTTAAATAGGACCATGGAAAATTTAACGAAGAAATATAGAGTGACCCATAAAGTATTAACCTCTTTTCATCCATAAAATAATGGATAAGATGAAGTTTCTAACATAGAGAATAAAGGAATTATATAAATTATTTTCAAGACAAATAGGAAATATTGGAGACAAAAGGTTGGAATACAACTTTTGGGATTAAAAAAGAGTATAGAAAATCCCAATTTTAATGTTCCAATATTAGTTGATATATTGGAAAATATATCATTTAATTGTGAAGCTATAACACAAATATTATTGGGTAGTTAGAAAATGAATTTATATATATAAAAAGTTGGTTAGGAGAGGAGACTTCGTATTAAAGAGTTAGAATAAATTTGAAGAGAATAATTTAAAAATTATAGAGTTTATAAATAAATAATAGGAGTGGAACATTACAATTTCATTCAATAAATAGACTTTTATTATAGAGAAAAAGTGTTGATTTACAACTCAATAATGAAATTAATTATAGGTAAACTTCTTTCCAGATGAGAAGGATGATTTACTATCACCAATGTATATAAATTTAGTTTTTTTCATATTAAAAATAGATATAAGAACCTTTTTACTATTAATTGACACTAGATAAAGTGGTATTTTGGAAGTCATCCATAAGAACCATTAGAGGATATCACACACCTCAAACCATTGTACTATTAAAACCCTTAGGTTAAACCCTTCCTTAACCTTATTCATTATTTTCATTATTTTAGATGTTCTATAATTTCCATTTATATTATAATTAAATAACTATATAACAAAATTCATGTTTGGGGGAGAGGAAACCTTTTTAGTTTTTAGAAATTTCAAAAAAATTGTGTTTTTTATTTTCATTTTTGTGTGTTTTTGTTTCCTTTTTTTTGAAACCTTTTGAAGTCAAAATGAATATCTTTGTAAATTGGGAACCTATGAAAATTATGAGGAAATGATTTAATGTATAAAATGAAACTTATATAAATAATAAAATAAACTTAATTTCAAATTTAATGTTTGGTAAATTCATGAAAATGTAGTGACATTGGAACCATATACCATGAAATACTACCCAATATTAAAATCACTTATCTTTGAGTATTATAAACAATTTATGAAATATTATTTACAATTCCCTTATTTCTTAATAAACCAATCAATTATTGATAAACCCTAATTGAAATTTAATTCATGTCAAAACCTTGGATCGTTGAGGGGATTACATTAAAAATAATTGAGGGATTATTTTGTTTTAAAATCCACATTTTAAAATTAAACTCTTATTATGTCCTACCCATTATATATGTCCCTTGTAATCCACTATAATCCATGAATTACATTATTAGGAATCCACATTACGAAAAAAAATATCTTTCCAACCTGATCTATAAGTAATTACATGATTCTAGTTAAACTCAAGTGTGGGGAAGGGTGTCGTTGAGTGACTGACAAATAAAATGAGGTTGTTTTGGAAGAAAATATCATTCCAAGAAGCTATTTTTGGGAAAAGAATCAAATTATGGTCAATATGGAGAGGAATTTACTCTTCAAAAATTAGTTTTGGATATTTACACCATTTTTTTAAGTTTAAGGAAACCTCTCTTCCTTTATAATTCAATAAATCTATAAAGAATATAAAAATAAAAATAGAAGAAACAAAGTTTTTGGAGGTAGAGAGATAAAAAAGAAACTTTTTACTACTATAATATTTAAGGTTTCAATATTCTATGAAATTAAAGTTTTTACGATATAAATAATTTCAAATGGGAGTGATGGGTATTATATTATTGAGTATAAAACTAGAAATCATGCCTTATTGATTCAATTAGATCTAAACCTTCATATCTACCTCATTAATTTTAACATCTAAAACCTACTAACCATTAACCACAGATCAATCCTGAAAACCCCTAATGATAAAAATATGTAATTAAATCATTAGGTGTATATATAGAAACTAAAGAAGCCAATGATGACCCTTTTATGTGATTAAAATAATAAAAACATTTCTTAATTCATAATTTGTGTTATGAGAGAAATAATTCCATTGAGGTCGGTATGAATGTGTGTGGGATAATGAAGGAAGCATAATTAGTTAAATTTACTTGATATAGAAGATGAAATTAATGACATTAATGAAGAATGACTAGTTTGGGTGTCTTGGATATTGAAAAAGGGACCCACATTAGCAACTATTTTGAATTTCACTTTGGTAATATTTTTTATGTTAACTTATACTGAAATCTAATGATTAAGTGTAGTGGAATTTATAGGAAATGTATTCTCATTATCCTTCCTCTGTGATTTAATGATTTAATCCTTACTCTTTTTCAATTTTAAGTTAAATTGAATCATATTTAGTTTTTATTCAAATTTTATTATTTAATATAAAATGGATAAATTTTTTATTTTTAATTATTTTATTCATTTTATGATTTTTTAGAAAAATTATACACTTAATATATGTTTTTATTATTTTTTAGGTAAATAGAACCCATGCATAAAGGTCATTCTTCCAAGTCCTTAAGGTACATAAGATTCATGGTAAAGTAGTAGAGGAAAATTTAATAAATGACCTAGATGTGTAAAAGTAATTCAGTTCATATAAAAGATTCTTTCCACGGTAGTAGAGAATAAATTTTTTATTTATAAATTTAACCTATTATACTTATGATTTATTCATCTAATAGATAAATTTCATCATAGGCACTACATATAATATGTAAGAGTCATATTAACACTATACTCAAGAATTTGGAAAATTGTTCCAATATGTAAAAGTCTCTATGGGTGATACATGAAGTTCTTAAACCAATTCATATAAGTAGATAAATTTTTCATATAAATGTAAAGAGCTATACTTTCTTTCAATATATAAATTTAATCTAGGATGGTATGAAAAATTAAACCCTATATCCCAAGTTATACATAAAGTTAAATTCCTTTTCCAAGGTAAATAAAATATCAATAGGTAAAAGTGATATGGATATGTGTAAGGGTATATTACTTTGATGTTTGGGATGATTTTGGCATATTAAGGTGAATATGTAAAGTCCATTCTATATTAAAAGAGGAATGTATATAGGTTAATATGTAGTGAAATTCAACCAAACATTCTAATAGAAGTTTTGTACTTTTAATAATTAAAAAAATAAAAGAATAATTCCATTAAGACAGGAGTTTTCCTATGATGGGTTATCAATAAATATCACCTTTAGAGAAACTATAGATGAATTCAATGTAAAAAAAAGAAGTGTCGCCACAAAGATATGAATTAAGATCATACATTTGAAACCTTTAGAACCACATTGAGTTTGGTGCCTCTTTCATGGCATGACACGGTTAAAGATGTTGTGTTGTATGAATTTCATAATTTTAGCTAATAAATGCTTACTTGGAACTGTATATTAAATTCAAATGAGAAATTAGAAAGATAACAGATCATGGTAATAATTTCAAAGAAAGAAAATTAGAGGTAATTCGTTATCCCTCTCAGCAGATCCATGTGGAATAGGGAGATATAGAAGGTCATAGTGAAGATATGGTGGATAACATTAGCATGGAATAAATAAGAAGTATCTATAAAAATTATTGGAAAGTATACTCATGCTAAAAGGAGGTCGATACATTAGTTCTTTGTTTATTTTTTCAAGTATTATATATTTTTTTCCTTCTCTATTGTAACACTTCAAATCAATGGTTAAAAACCTTTTAGTGATTGGGGAACTGTAAAGGACAACATTTTATTTATTATTGAGACTTATTATCACTTATATTTTTCTACAATTATTTAATCTTGATTTTTAGTGTTGATATATTTAAATTGAGAGTGATTGTGTTTGTTTTATATTTCAAACATTGTTTATTACATGGGATGATAACATATTTTCTCCCTTTATTTGATTCTAATCATATTAAATAGAAAAAGTATGGTTATTTTTTGAAGTATAGAGATATTTAAAATAAAATTGTGGAATGAAGTGGATCTTTGTTTCTTGCTTAAGAGTTCCTTCATCCTACTGGGTGTTTCTTGGATAATTTAGGGAGAGCCCATTATTTATCTTTACAAATCAGTAGAAGTAGTATTTTTTGGAATTGATCACTAATAATTTAAAAATTACACTCATTACCACCACATGATAAGAAATGAATTGATTTTGAGTTATATATTTAATTAAATTTTAGTATAAGGGTTAATTTTTTTAATATCTGTAGAGTATAGAAATTGATGATCTAACCCCTGAACTAATCACCTATTTATTCAATTGAATCAATAAACATTATGTTCCTTTAAAGTTTTCTTATTTTTCTCATGTCAAATAAAATTAAACCCCACTTCATTTTATTAATTTTGGAAAGATTGATTTTAAACCCCACTTTGGATACTAACTTTAGTTTCCACTATACAATAGTATAGCCTTAGGTAGTTAATTTCTTTTTGTACACCATGTGATGGGTTTTTCACTTTCCTATGAACTATATAGAATAATGTAGATTATGATTATATCCAATAACTTAATGAATTCAGCCTTCAGATCCTCTTTTATATTCAATTAATGTCTTCTTTGGAATTCAACTATGGTTTTCAATTTATCTTACATGAGTATTTTTATACATGATAATTTATGGACTATCCTATTCATACCCAAAAATGGTTAATGAAATGAAAAAATTATTCTTGTTTAACACCTTGAGTAGTTGGATATCATTTTTCTATCCTGATACCATTGAAATAATTAAGATAAGTGTGTCCTTATATCATGAATATGCATTTACCAGTTTTTTTGTAAGTTTCTTCAATGGTAAGGTTGATTGACTCTTCACTAATGGTTTCATAACTAATATTTCTTCATTTAATTCATATCTTAACTATTTAAGTCTATTTTTATGGTAGTTCTCTTTATTTTACATATCATCCACTAGGTTTTATATATAACTTCTACAACATCATTGTCTATTTCACCCTTTTGAGATAATTTAGTACTCTATTTAGTTTACATATCCTTTTCAACTTCCTCATTAATTACATCAACTAATAAATAGTCTTCTTTCACAAGTGGATGAATTATATCTTATAAAACATTCAATATTTCCTTATATTACCAAACATGAAAGGTAATTTTTCTTTATGGAACATCATTCAATGAACCTAAAGTGGTAAAAATAGTCTCCCCAAAGGAACTATAACTTATTTATCACTCTCCATATCCAAAAAAAGAAGTCATCTAGTTGAATCAACATTCTAACTATGACCAAAAGGCCTTCATTAACTCCATATGGATCGGTAATGGAACTTTATTTAAATTTTAATGTAACTATTATAGGTTTAATCTCTACCATATCTATCTCATTATAAACTATCAATGGTATAATATGTATTCTTTCTCTCATATCTACCAAATAGGTGATTGTTTTTTTCCTTCAAATTCAAATGGAATTTTAAAATTGCACACATCCTAAAGATTTTATAGGATCTTCCTTTGTATCAATTCACTACACTCTTCATCTATTGATGAAGCTGAAAACTCTTCATTAATAATCTTATTTGAGAAAATGTACTTCAATAAATTATTATAATATGAAATTTTAGTATGTTATTTTACAAAATCCATATCAATTCTAATACTTTTAAATATATGAATAATGTTATAGCCAGTTGGTGTTATATTGTATTTTATATAAATAATAATGATGTTTATATGTTATGAGAATATATTATTAGCCAATAAAGCATTGAGTACCCAAAAAAGGTTTCAATTAATGTTTGGTTGTGTATTATAGCTTGGATTTTTGAAGTACCCTCAAGTTTTTCTTATCATTATAAAGAAAATGTTTAAAATATATAAGGGAGAATATGAGATTATACCATTGTTCATATATAAAATGGATTTATTTGCTACCAATATTTAATTAAGACTAATTTTATACTAAATATTATAATATTTTATTAAAAGGAGTAGGAATTTTTTTTCTTGAAGGTTCATGTTCAAAATTGATTTAAGAAGATTTGTGGAATCTGAAGAAGTTAATGTGTTGAGAATAGTTCATTGGAGTATTATTATCACTATATATTATATCTATATCATAGGATAAAATTTTGGATTCTATTTTCATAAATATCCATCCTTAGTAATATCATAAGTTGAAAGAAACTATTATATTAATAAGATACTTAGATGGTGTCAGAGGAAGAGCTAAAATTATAGTGGTGGTGAAAAAAAATATAGTGCTAAAAGGAGTTCATGTTTTTTTTAGAGATTTAGGATAATTCTGATAAAGTTATAGAATAATTGAATATGTACTAAATATATTCATAAATATGTAAAGTGTATTGAGATCCCCTGAGTAGGTTTGAAGAAATTTTTATATGAGTTGGAAGGAATGTGTATGATATTAATTAGAATCAAAAGGTAAAAAAAGTGTTGAAGCTCACTAAGATATATAATATTCTCAGGATGATATATAATATATTTTCAGGATGATATATAAGATATGATAATTACGTATTTTTGGATCTATTTATCCTTTATAGGTCTTTAAGTCATAAATATCGTAATGTTGAATGATTGAGTCATGATTAAAGATAATTCATAAGGATGAATGAATGATAAGGAATTCATAATACCCTCACATGATAATTATTGGATTTCAGAGATAATATTTTAAATCTTTATTAAATATTAAAATAAGAGAAATTATTTGGAAATATCCTTTAAATAGTTTAAATGAGAAGATGGGTATTTGTGGAATATTATCTGAGATAAGTTATGAAAAGAAAAGGAATATGTAGTTATTGTGGGGTGCATTCCAACATGATTCTATCAGGGTGGTGAAAGATATTATTGATAAGATAATGTTTTTATTATTCTTGATTTAGTTTTATATTCAAATATAGAAAATATCTCACATGATAATGATGAGATTACAAAAAGTGTAATAAGGTAAAGAATAAGAGGGAAAAAGATATATTTTCTCTACTGTTATTCTAAATATTCGGTGTATTGAAGAAAAAGAGAGAACTAATATAGTTTTGAGGGATCATTCTTGAGTGTTGAAGAATAATAAAAGATCAATATAAGTTTATGTTGTTATTACTAAACATCTCAAGCATCTAAGAACACGGAGAATACTAGCCTCTAATATCTATATATTACAAGTACCAAATACTAATTTAGATATTCTCTTGATTTTTCTATATGGAAAATTTAGCCTTTAATATTATTGTAGGATTAAGGAAGGTGACTAGATTCATTTAGTATAATAGAGACCTGAGTATTTCTATTTATCAAGATTTAAGATAAATAAGTCATATCTTGTATACATGGAGCAAGACCACATTAATTATAGAGTATATAAAATGTCAAGTTGATCATTTCATGTAACCTGGTTGGTTCTAGGAATATTGGTTTAAGGATATACCCTTTAATTTTCACTTTATTGGTAATAAAATATAATATATGTGTGTTTGGTATAACAACACAATAAAAAATGGATATAGACATCCACATTATAGGAAAAATTCATTAAAAATTTCTTTTGTGACTTATTATTTCTTTCTTACTTACACTAATTTCATGAAAACCAAATAAAATAAGAGTGTGTGAGATCCACTCACCAAATAAGTGTAGAGTTAAAAATGGGAAATAGTTTTAATTAGTAAAAATATAATTACATTGATTTCCCCCATCCCTATTATGGTTTCACTGATCCTAGTGGAATAATAATTTGTATCATAGTGATAATTCCACCTTTGATTGGATTCTCAACAATCAAATGATTTTATATTTTTGAATTTATTATTTTTCTACCTAATGTATCTTATAGTGCAAAATTAGAGAATATGTTTCAACTACATATCAAAATTCTATCTTTTACAAGACTATGAATAATATTAATAATAATTAAATGAGTAAATTGAATAAATAATCCCTTTTATGTAAATAGTAATAAAATAAAGTTTCCACATGTTGTAATTCTAAAGAAGACAAATATAGCATTGAAAAAGAAAAAATAGTGGTTAAATACATAGGTGATAAGTTATGAAACATATCTACCTTTGTTATTTTATAAAATTTACATGAATAAGAGGATGTAATTGTTTCTTGAAAATATTATTTCTTTTATGAACCAAGCACAATTGGGGAAGATCATATTTTTTTAAGATATACTTGATAATGAAAATTCTTATTTGTATACTTATTTTATGGGGACCGTAAAAAATTTCCCAAATATATAGTCACTTTTATCTAAATAAATTTAATATAATTACAGAAAAATATCACCCAACTTGATGTTTAAGCTGATATGGTGAAGAAGGCCCTAGCACAAAATAATTTTATGTATAAAAATATAACCAAACAATTTGTGGCCCAAAACCCAAAAATTTAGGGATAAAATATAGATGATCCAAAATTGAGTAGAATGGTATCAATAAAATATAATATTAATCCAAGGAAATAATTAAGGAAAAGTTTCGTTCAATGTAAGAAAATATAAAATCAAACAATGAAGTCGTGATTGCTCAATTAAAGATTTAAAAAATAAAATAAAAGAGATTAAAACTTTGTTGCAAGAGAAAAAAACCATGCAGGTATTTAATGTCTAGATGATATATAAGAAATTTGAATATAAAATAAATATGGATAAGGATAATAAAAATATCTTCAATTTGAAGTGTCTTGAATTAGAGGTTAAACTTTCAAATCTGAAAGTGACACAATCTAGTTCTTCACAACAAGCTACAAGAAGTGTTGTTTCCATACACTGTTATAATAAGGATCCATATCCTAAAAGACCATTTTATTATAAAAAAAAGATCTAGATAATTTAATGATCAATCTATTTCAATATATAAGTAAAATTTATCCCTTGATCAATAAAATATTATATGCACTAATGTTATTTTCTTGAAAAGTGTAGGTTTTAAAGAAAGTTATGAATAAAAATTAGTTGAGAAAAATATGAGAAACCCACCACTACATAAAGGGTGGATGATATAATTTGAATGATAAGTGGTTACACAAATATAATCCCATATTTTGGAAAAAATATCACCATGAGAGAATGGTATTCATGCTGGCCAGATTGTGTCAAAGAGTAAGAGATCAAGATTAATTGGTTATTGTTGGTGTTGCAAAATATTTGGGAACAAGTATATTGAATGGTGGAATAATATTTAAACATTTTTAAGAAAATTAGATACCCCATCAAGGAGTGTTAGGTTGATTTCATGAAAATTACATAAATTAAAGATATTAATCAGTTTGTCTCAAATAGATTTTGAAATCTAGAAAATATCTATGGTAACTACAATCAAATTTATCACAGTGAGAAGATCGATAGTCAAAAACTATAAACCATATTACAAAAACACCTAAATAAATAATACCACAAAATAATAAGTTGAATATAATTTAAGGTGAGTTATCTTTAGGTAATAATCAAAAGAAATTTTTTAAATCAAGAATTCCCAAGAAGATTAATAAGTATGTTACACCAAGGAGAAGAAGATGCTTATATTATGGTAGAAGAGGGATAAAATGGACTTTTTCAATTAATCCATGAGTTTTGGTGTTGGTGGTTGAAATAATAATAAATATAGAAGTAATTCAATCAATGAAAGAAGAAAAATGGACTTATTTTTTTGAATTAATTCCTAATATACCATCTGGAAAAACTAGGAATGTCTAGAATTTTTCTAAATAATATATTATAATTTAGATAACCCAATTGGAAATGGAAAATAAAATTAATGAATCACAAGAAGGAAAATAATTAATGAAACATTGAAATTCTATATGAATAAATAAAATTTCATGAGTGATTTTCAAGTGGTGATGACCTAATAGTTCTCGATAAGCTATATGGAAGGTTTAATCGATATGGACATAATTACAAGTATTGTTTAGTTATGCTACAAGCTCCAGTAAATATGCTAAATAAAATGTAGTTAGAATAAATATAATCATGTGATTTGATGGTTTATATAAAAGATAAAATTCCATAAAAAGAGGTTGTGGAAAAAATCAAGAAGACCATACTGCCCAAGATTGTTACTTAGAAAACAAAGTGAGAAAGAATGATGAGTTCCCCCAAACATGGATCTAAAATAAAAAGTGTGTCTTAGTTGAGAATAAACTCTCAAACTTATTTCTCTCTGTAACACCCCAAGCTTTCACGATACGCTTCTCTTTCAATAATATAGTAACGTGTGTTGTACACAAGTTCCAGATTCCAAAACACCGCGACCAATCAATGTAGCCATTATGAATAGTAATAATCACTTTTTGAAATTATATTAATTTTAAATGGACTTCATTTTTGTATTCTGAATATCGAAATTATCCTAAGTTGAATTTAAGTAATTTTCTGAGAACTTCCGATTTTCTATGAATAGTGAAGAAAATACTTAAAAACAAATTTTTTAATCAAAATAATTTATAGTGATAAATTATACCATTGAGTGGTTTTAAAGTATAATTAGAATATATTTTTATTATTTTATCCAATGGTGGTCATTAGAATTAATTTCACTTTGAAATTGGACATAAACAACTGTCAATCTTTTGATATATATTACTTCTTAAAAACACGCTATTTGTTGTGACAGTGGAAATTAATTATTAAATTAATTAATTCAACTTATATGTTTTGAATTTTTTAAAATAGACATCATTTTTTAATTAGGAATATAAAATATAGCTTAGGGTTAATTTTTGGTGTTGTTCTGAAAAACTTCGATTTTTTATGAATAGTGAAACCACTAAGTGGTAGTTAAAAAACTGATTTTTTGTTTAAATGAAATTTTACTACCTCTGTGATTTGAATTTCCAAAATCTGACATAAATCATTGTCATTAGGAATTAATATTTGGTTCAATGGGATTAAAATAATTTTTTGGTGAATAGTAACTTTTAAGTTCTATTAATCGTGATTAAAGGTAATTAGTGTAACTTAAGGTAAATATAATGTTATAATAATATGAAATTACCATTACACTTGTCCTACCCTTATTGGATGACTCATGTCCGACCAATACAATCCATGGGTCAACTTGGGGATCCCATGGAGCCACTTGGGTAAGAAAATGACATTAATAACTTTTTATTTAAAGTAAAAATAAAATTGTCAGAAACATGTGGTGTTTTACTAAAACAATTATTACATGGGGTTATATAAGTTAACTTTTAGACTATAAATATTCATTGGAAATATAAAAATATTTCCTACATCATGATATTTTTTATATAATTTTTAGACATTAAATAAATTAAAATTTTTATGAAACCATTATGATGCAGCGATTACCTCATTAATTAATGATTTAAAAAATGAAAACATAATGTAAAATATAAGACTCCCACTTGTCAAAAACATATTTTATGGGTATATTTTGAACCCTTAACACCTTATCCTCGAAATATATAATTTTGGGACCTTTTAAATCTGAAAATCACTTCATAATAATGTAACATTTCATTACATTCCAAGAGTGCCCATCTTCTCCTCTTATAAAAGGCCCCCACCACTACCACCTTATTCACAACTTCAAGACATTTGGCTCCACCAACCTCTGCCCAAATACTCTCTCAACTTACCTCTCTTACTCTTAGAAGCCTCACTTTGGGCATAATTCTTCCCAAGTAAGCCTTTGGCTCAAATCAAAAAAAGAGTTACCCGATTTTAAGGCAATGTCTTCTCTTATGTTATTTTGTTTTATTTTGCTTCTCCAACCCCTTAAACTCTTTTTATTCCTTTATTTTGTAACAAAAACAATATCTTAAATATACTAGGATGTTTTTATGATAAGTATTTTATTTACACTTACACACACCTTCTTCTAATGGTTATAGAACATACTGTTTCTCTGGTTGGCGAATTTCTGCCTCACGAAACGATGATTGTTCAATCTTCTTTTAACACCTCTCATGGTGACCATTAAGATGTCACTATATTTATATATGATATATATTATGTTTATGTTTTCCTTATGCTTCTGTATTTCTCATTTATGGCATACCTTTATGATTTCCATTATGGGTAAACGCGATAATTTCATTTTAGGAAGTGCGGACTACCGCCCCCTCAAAGTGATTTGAATCGTTAATGCCATATATGGGATGTATAAAGGATAGAGTAAATGATATTATATATGATATTATACTATAATTATAATATAACTTTATATCATTATGATTTCATTCCATTAAATATGAAATATAAATGAAAGTAGCGTTCATGCGTACGTACAACTTACCGTCTCTATGAACGGTGCATTTCATTTCTTACCTCTAAATGTTTTGTAATATTATAAATGAATGTATATAATGGATATATATGATATATATGATATTTACATCATTAATATAATTCTAGATATAATGGATATTTTACCACATGAACAACTTGTAATTATAAGAAGTTTATTTTTAACTCAAGTACCAAAGATCGACAAAACGACCATTATTAACATAAACAAATACATAATGTTCCTAACATGGTAATAAGTGATATAAAAGGAATAATTAACTTGAAAACAGTTCTTAAGAAATTATAAATTAAATCTATTTTATTATTCAAGAGTTTAAAGAACGATCGAGTCAAGTCAGACACAAGGTAAGGGAACTTCTTAACCCAATTTCCATTCTTTGGGTTAATCTCCTATTTTCAAATTACAACATGATATTATTATGTCCTATCTTGTATTTTTAATTTATTTATGTGTACTTATAGTGAATACACATAATAGAACTATTTTATTAAAAAAATGTTCTTTGTAAGGAACTTCGTCTCAATCTCCTTTCATTGAGGCATATTTTTCTTTATACACAACTTTCTTTTATACAGTGTATAAACCCCTTTGACTTTTATGTTTATTCAAAAAGAGTCTTTTTTATATGAAGTGTTTTACTAAATGAAAAAAGGGAATGTTTTCTTGTCTTATGTATGCGGCGACAACGAATTCTCCACCGTCGTGACCATTATTTGAGTTTCGGCTTCCTCTACAATCCATAACTTTTTTAAAATTTAAAAAAAAACCAAGTTTTAATTTTCTTTTATTTTGGTATTGAAAATGGTTTTGATAATTTTTTTATTATATAAATGTGTTATATTGATATCTTGTGATTGAAATGTGGAAATGTTATGTTTCCTTTATGCATGTTTTATGTGATACAATTATGTTATGGTTTATGATATGTTTAAACCTATTCATATGAGGAATGCATTGGACTTAATAAGTGACGGGTGGAGCCCACTATAGCTCCTCAATGCATCGGTAGGTCTCATGAGACAAACTAGTGTCTCGGCACAAGGCCTTGAAAAAATCTTATTTGTAGTCTTGGCATGAGGCCTTGGATATGTGGTTATGATAGTCTGGAATTATGCATTCCATCATTATGAAAGTGGTTATTGATATTGCATGTGATTATTCGACCAGTAGAATAACCATGTGAATAAGTAAATGGAATTATTTCATTTTAATTTTTCCATATTATTCTGAAGTTCATGTCTAAAATGATTTTGTTTAGTTATACATTGCCTTAAATGTTTATGTTTATTTATGAAGGCTTCCGCTATATTGTTATCCTTACTGAACATCTGAGCTCACCCCCTTCAATGTTTTAATTTTTCCAGGATGTGAAGAAGTATTTTATGAATGACCTGAAGGGATAATATGAGGGGATATGAAAACAAGATGTTGTTTTAGTTTTGTATTACTTTATGATGTAATGTAAAACTTATGAATGTATCTAAAGTTTCAAGGCTACTAAACTAATCGGCCTTCCAAGACTTGATCTTTGTGGTCATGCCAATGTTACGCAATAATGCACAGACTCTAGGTAACTGGAGTCGGGGCGTTACAGTTGGTATTAGAGGCAGTTTAGTACTAACCTTGGAATCTAGATTTAGATAAACTCTGATTAGAGAACATAGCCCTAAGATAGACTTTGAGGATTAGTATAGAAGAAATTACTAGAATTTTGGTATTATAGTGATTTTGTGAGTTTTCCGAGAAATACATCCCTGTCTGGATACGAGTAGGTAGAGGCGGCTCTGGCACAGATGTACCTAGGGGTAAAACCCAAAAACACTGCTTTTAGATAGACTCGAACGGGAACTAGTGCATGACAATGGGCCTTGCTGCACTCTTAGTTAAGACACTCACGGGGGATATTCTTAGGATAATTCTCATTTTCTTTACAAACCATTATGAAGGGTTTATGAGTATATAATTTCTCAAAGAAAACATTTTTATGATTATAGTTCAATTTATGTTAAGTGTTTTACAAGTATAGAATTATGTATTTTGATTCATAAACTAAACTAGTTTATACCATTGTTTAGAAATGGTGCCTAGTGGGGGGGAATGGAAACTGTATCAATGCACGCACTCCATGTAGGGATTTCCCTCCTACTCAAGATAATTATAATGGAGTTGGTGATACAACTGGTGCTGATCATCTTATCACCATAATGGGACAACTCACTTAGGTTATGAATAATAACCTTACTCGTATGGAGCACCATGATCCGCAACGTGGAGGATCAATGTTAGACCACTTCATGAGGCAACAACCACCAACATTCAATGGTAGTACTAATCCCTTAGTAGCTGAGAAATGGATAAATTCTTTAGAGAAAATATTTCATTCCTTGGGGAGTAGTGAAAAGGAAAAGGTTATCATGGCAGTTTACTGCCTCACTGGAGATACTGATCAATGGTGGTTTTTGATTCAAAATACAAAGGAAGATGATGAAGTATCGAATATGGAATGGAGGGAGTTCAAAGATATTTTCTTAGAAAAATACTTTCCTCATGACCATCGAGCAGATATGGAAAGGCAATTTCTAAGTTTGAGACAAAAGGAGGATGAGAATGTCACAAATTATGAGTCCAACTTTGCAAGGTTAGCAAGACATGCTGCAGATTATTTACGTAACCCGAGAAGTAATATTTATCATTTCTTTGATGGGTTAAAACCATTTCTCCGTCGAGCATTAGTCTCACAAACCTTCTCTTCATATGAAGATATAGTCTCGTGTTCTATCAAGACAGAAAAGGAATTCTCTAAATCTTATGACAATAAAGTAAAGCAAGAGAAGAAGAGAATGGTGGAACAAGAGACAGATAAAGGGAAAAGGGGAAAGAAGGATTTTCCATTATGCGATAATTGTGGGAAGAATCATCCCGGTACTTGCCTAAAAGGAATGGGAGTTTGTTATATATGTGGATAAAAAGGTCACCAGGATCGTGATTGCAAGGGAAAGAAAGAGGCTATCAATGTTGAATGCTACAATTATAGCAAAATGGGGCATTATGAAAATGAATGTACCAAGCGTCAAGGAAACTTACCTCAGAAAAGTCTAAGGGATCAAGGACATTCTTATGCTATTAATATATTTGAAGAGTAATAATTAATGTATTGGTGATTTTGGACTCAAGGATTATATTTTGGTTATAAGAATAATGTGATATATAAGGATTGTAATGCAGTACTTTTTGTTTTCATTAAGGTTTTAATATGCTGAAGGTAATCATATTTTTATTATCTGACAATAAGAGAAACTTTACTTTGTTTTTGGAATCTGATGTTACAATTGATTTTTGAATTTAGAGACCTTTTAGAGAAATTCTGGATAGAGGTATTTTGGATAACTATAAAGGTTGGAATGGACTATGTTGAAATTTGGATAGTATTGTTTAAGGTTAAAATATTTTTGAAGATTATTTTTGGAATATTATAATACTATAGTTTTAGGAAAAGGACAACCTACAGGTTGGGGGATAACCCGTCGCGTCAGACAAATCTGTAGGAATTGAACCCACAACCATAGTGTGACAGGCCTTTATTACCTACCACTAGCCTATAGGAAGTCCCTAGTTATTGCAAAATATTTTTTCTAATCTAAATGGTATGTGGTAATATTTGGAACCTTATACAATTAGGATAAATAGAATATTTTGAGTTCTATTACCTTTTGGAGTGAAAGATGGGTTTGTGGTTAAAATTTATTAAAGAATGAAAGTCTACATGACAAGTAAGTATATTTCCTTATGTTCTTAGTGAATCTCCTAAATAAATTCCGCAACTTTATGAAAGGTAACTTAAAACAAAAATTTTGTCGGTTAACTTTTCCAGTTGGGGAATCAATGATCATTTAACCAATCACAAGTTTGTGATTTTCTTGTAGTTAACTTTCTCTTAATCTTGTTTTCTACAACTCTCCATCAGACCTTGATGGTTTTTTTTTCCTCCATATCCATATTTTCATAGAATCCTAGTATGGGCTATCTCGGGTGACCTTTGTACTTCTCTTTCATTCTTTTAAAGTTATATTTTTATTAACCTTATTTCAGATGTGGGTTTTCCACAAATGTATTTTCTACTTTCAACGTTTATTTTCAAATACAAAATTCAAATTGTGAGGACGCAATTTATTGAAGGAGGGGAGAATGTAACACCCCAAGCTTTCACAATATGCTTCTCTTTCAATAATATAGTAGTGTGTGTTGTACACAAGTTCGAGATTCCAACACACCGCGACCAATCAAATTAGCTATTATAAATAGTAATAACCACTTTTTGAAATTATATTAATTTTAAATGGACTTCATTTTTGTATTCAGAATATCTAAATTATCCTAAGTTGAATTTTTGTAATTTTCTGAGAACTTCTAATTTTCTATGAATAGTGAAGAAAATACTTAAAAATAAATTTTTTAATCAAAATAATTTATAGTGATAAATTATACCATTGAGTGGTTTTAAAGTATAATTAAAATATATCTTTACCATTTTATCCAATGGTGGTCATTAGAATTAATTTCACTTTGAAATTGGACATAAACAATTGTCAATCTTTTGATATATATTGCTTCTTAAAAACACGCTATTTGTTGTGACAGAGGGAATTAATTATTAAATTAATTAATTAAACTTATATGTTTTGAATTTTGTAAAATATACATCATTTTTGAATTAGGAATATCAAATATAGCTTAGGGTTAATTTTTGGTGTTGTTCTGAAAAACTTCGATTTTTGATGAATAGTGAAACCACTAAGTGGTAGTTAAAAAACTGATTTTTCGTTTAAATGAAATTTTACCACCTCTGTGATTTGAATTTCTAAAATCTGACATACATCATTGTCATTAATAAGTAAAATTTGGATCAATGGGATTAAAATAATTTTGGGTGAATAGTAACTTTTAAGTTCTATTAATCGCGATTAAAGGTAATTAGTGTAACTTAAGGTAAATATAATGTTATAATAATATGAAATTACATTTACACTTGTCCTACCCTTATTTTATGACTCATTTCTGACCAAGAAAATCCATGGGTCAACTTGGGGACTCCATGGAGCCACTTGGGTAATAAAATGACATTAATAACTTTTTATTTAAAGTAAAAATAAAATTGTCACAAACATGTGTTGTTTTACTAAAACAATTATTACATGGGGTTATATAAGTTAAATTTTCGACTATAAATATTAATTTGAAAGATAAAAAGATTTCCTACATCATTATATTTTTTTTATAATTTTTAGACATTAAATAAATTAAAATTTTTATGACACCATGATGATGCAGTGATTACCTCATTAATTAACGATTTAAAAAAATGAAAAGATAATGTAAAATCTAAGACTTAAACTTGTCAAAAACCTATTGGATTGGTATATTTAGAACCCTTATCACCTTATACTTGAAATATATAATTTTGGGACCTTTTAAATCCGAAAAGCACTTCATAATAATGTAACATTTCATAACATTCCAAGAGTGACCCTCTTCTCCTCTTATAAAAGGCCCCCACCACTACCACCTTATTCACACCTTCAAGCCATTTAGATCAGCCAAACTCTGCCTCAATACTCTATCAACTTCCCTATATTACTTTTAGAAGCCTCACTTTGGTCAAAATTCTTCCCAAGTAAGCCTTTGTCTCAAATCAAAAAAAGAGTTACCCGATTTTAAGGTAATGTCTTCTCTTATGTTATTTTGTTTTATTTTGCTTCTCCAGCCCCTTAAACTCTTTTTATTCCTTTATTTTGTAACAAAACCAGTATCTTCAATATACTATGATGTTGTTATAAGAAGGATTTTATTTACACTTACATACACCTTTGTCTAACGGTTATAGAACATACTGTTTCTGTGGTTGGCGAATTTCTGCCTCACGAAACGATGATTGTTCAATCTTCTTTTAACACCTCTCATGGTGGCCATTAAGATGTCACTATATTTATATATGATATATATTATGTTTATTGTTTCCTTATTCTTATGTATTTCTCATTTATTTCATACCTTTATGATTTCCATTATGGGTAAACATGATAATTTCATTTTAGGAAATGCGGACTACCGCCCCCTCAAAGTGATTTGAATCGTTAATGACATATGTGGGATGTATAAAGGATGGAGTAAATGATATTATATATGATATTATACTGTAATTATAATATACCTTTTTATAATTATGATTTTATTCCATTAAATACGAAATAGAAATGAAAGTTGTGTTCATGTGTACGTACGGCTTACCATATCCATGAACGGAGCATTTCATTTCTTACCTCTAAATGTTATATAATATTATAAATACATGTATATAATGGCTATATATGATATATATGATATATAAATCATTAATATAATTCTGGATATAATGGATATTTTACCACATGAATAACTTGTAATTATAAGAAGTTTATTTTTAACTCAAGTACCAAAGATCGACAAAATGACTGTTATTAACTTAAACAAATACATAATGTTCATAACATGGTAATAAGTGATATAAAAGGAATAACTAACTTTAAAAAGGTTCTTAAGAAATTATAAATTAACTCTATTTTATTATTCAGGAGTTTAAAGAATGATCGAGTCAAGTCGGACACGAGGTAAGGGAACTTCTTAACCCAATTTCCATTCTTTGGGTTAATCTCCTATTTTCAAATTATGTCATGATATTATTATGTACTATATTTTATTTGTACTTTATTTATGTGTACCTATAGTGAATACACATAATAGATCTATTTTATTAAAAAAAAATCTTCTTAAGGAACTTCTTCTCAATCACCTTTCATTGAGGCATATTTTGCTTTATACACAACTTTCTTTTATACGGTGTATAAACCCCTTTGACTTTTACGTTTATTCAAAAAGAGTCTTTTTTATATGAATCATTTTACTAAACGACAAAAGGGAATGTTTTTTGTCGTACGTATGCGGATACAATGAATTATCCGCCGCCGTGGCCATTATTTGAGTTTCGGCTTCCCCTACAAGCCATAACTTTTTTTAAATGAAAAATAAATACCAAGTTTTAATTTTCTTTTGTTTTGGTATTGAAAATGGTTTTGATAATGTTTTTATTATATCAATGTGTTGTATTGATATCTTGTGATTGAAATATGGAAATGTTATGTTTCCTTTATGCATGTTTTATGTGATACGATTATGTTATGGTTTATGATATGTTTAAATTTGTTCATATGAGGAATGCATTGGACTTAATAAGTGATAGGTGGAGCCCTCTATAGCTCCTCAATGCATCAGTAGGTCTCATGAGACAAACTAGTGTCTCGGCACGAGGCCTTGACAAAATCTTATTTGTAATCTTGGCACGAGGCCTTGTCTACGTGGTTATGATAGTCTGGAATTATGCATTCCATCAATATGAAAGTGGTTATTGATATTGCATGTGATTATTAGACCAGTAGAATAACCATGTGAATAAGTAAATGGCATTATTTCATTTTACTTTTTTCATATTATGTTGAAGTTCATGTTTAAAAGGATTTTTTTAGTTATACATTGCCTTAAATGTTTATGTTTATTTATGAAAGCTTCCGCTATATTGTTATCCTTACTGAGCATCTGAGCTCACCCCTTTCAATGTTTTAATTTTTCCAGGATGTAAAGAAGTATTTTATGAATGACCTGAAGGAATAATATGAGGGGATATGAAGAAAAGATGTTGTTTTAGTTTTGTATTACTTTATGATGTAATGTAAAACTTATGAATTTATCTAGTGTTTCAAGACTACTAAACTAATCGGTCTTTCGAGACTTGATCTTTGTGATCATGCCAATGTTACGCAATAATGCACCGACTCTGGGTAACTAGATTCGGGGCGTTACACTCTCATTAATAATATTATTCTTATATATATTGTTTTTTAAATAAAGGGAATTGAAGGAAATTAATGTTTTCATGGGGTAACTAAGGGAGATAATCTTGTTATGAAATCTATATAGTATATTAGAAGTCACCATATTGAAATTGATGTAACATTTGATATCTTAAACATTAATTTTGATAAAGGGATAAACCATTTTTAAGTAGAGATAAATTACACCCCATTAACGGGAGAAGTTTGAGTAAGATAATAGGATATGGTATCTATGAAAATAAGGGATTTAGGAAAGTTCTTGAAATTTTCCAATTTTTAATTAAGATTTTAATTCTCCCGAATACATATTTTTTAATATATTATAAAATTAATGGGAATTTGTTGATATTTTAAGATGAAAAATGAATATATTTTGAGAAATTAAAGGGTGGTTTTCTGAAACAAAAACGTTTAGTTGTTTTTATTGTTCTAAATATATTATTGACATGATTTTTGGAATTTTGGTTGAAAATATCATGAAAATATATTAAATAACTTGTATTAGCTCGAACATCTATTTAAATATCCCCTGAGAAAATAATTTTGAGTTGGTGTTATATTTTTGTTTGGTTATGAATAACTTTGTTTTCAAAGTTTGTCCCTTTTATTTTCTACACCAAGCATTGATCATATAGACTTAGAGTGGAATAATTGATGGTGCATAGCCTTAAGTTAAATGATACCGTCAACTTCCAAGATATGGTTCTTTATTTTTAATAAGTGGTTGGAAAAAATAAAATAGAAGAAAATATATTGACGTTTATTTTATATATGTGTGTGCATTTATAATAAATCCAAAGGTCGAGACTATTAAAACCACTTAGTGTTAAGTTATATTTTATATCAATAAGAATGATATTAATACGTATTGAGAAGAGATAATGAGTTGGTGAAGTATAAAGTTCCCAATATATGGGTCAATACAAGTTGGGTTATCTATTGAATGATGGGGTTTTAAAGTACCCTCAAGTTGTTATTATCATGATAAAGAAGAATATTATAAATAAGTAAGGAAGAATATGGGTTATTTTCATTTTTCATATAAATATGGATTGATTTAATACCAATATTGCATGGTGAATAATTTTCTACAAAAAATTGGTGAAAATGGAAGAAAGAATTAGGAAGTTTCCACTTAAAGTGTAATGTGCTGAATCGATTTCAGTAGCTATAAGGAATTTTAGGATGTTTATGTGCTAATAATAGTTCCTTGGAGTATTCATATTACTAGAAAATATATCTCTATAAATAGACCAAATAGTTATATGGTATTTTGATAAATATCGATCTTGAGTAATATCATAAGCTAAAAGAAACTTTTGTGTAAATAAAATACTTGGACTGTATTTGAGGACAACCTGATGTTGTGGAGGAAGTGTAAAAACATTATATTTCTAGAAGGACTTCTTTTTTTGGATATTTTGGATAATTATAATATAGATAAAAAATTGAATATTTCCTAAAAAAAATTAGAAGTATCTGAAGTGGATTGAGATACCCTAAAATGGTTTGAATAATTTTTGAGCTAAGTAAAAGAAGTTTTGGAATTATAAATGGATTTGGAAGGCATGTATAAGATATTCCTCAGAATAAAATAATTGGAAAATTTTAAATATCACTAATACATGTAATATTTTCAAGATGATATGTCATATTTTATGAATAATTGGAAAAGTGATTGATATTTGACTATGTAATACATAATATAGTTTATATGGTGAGTAATATATTCTATCGAAATGTAATTACTCCCAAATAAGTGAAAAATTAACAAATAAAGAAAATCTCTCATGATACATAAGATATTGTGGTTGATAAGAAAGATCTTTCGTATCATAATTAAGATATTACAATTAATGAGTAATATATTCTATTGGTATGTAATATATTCTCTGAGTAAATTTTGTAAAGTCCTAGAGCTATAGTGATATGTATGATAATTGTAACACCCTGATATTTTAGAATATATTTTTATTTAAATTAATACTATTATCTATAGCTTATTTCACACACAATGTCATGACCCGGCCCTACTCGGGCTCGAGCCGCAACTACCCCAAGCCCGCCTCCATAGGCCAGGGGATGGTGACAAGAACTGAAGGATAATCAACTCAGGGAGGCCTTTTCCTAAGTACCTGTATACACACAAGCAGACCACTCAATGTAGAAGTGCAGAGTAAAAGGAAAAGTAAAGTACTAACTGTGATAAATGACAACAAAAGTGCATCGACCTCTAAACAGTACAAAGTAAAAGCTGAAGGTAAACTGAAAGAAAAAGGGAAAAACACGTGCCCAACCAGAAAAGTGACACAACCCAACAACAAGTAAACAAAAGTAAACAGTTGGGAGGGTACCACACGTGGAACCCGACTACAACCACCGCATGTGGTCCAAGCTCCCGAACTCCTAAGCACCGCTAATGTCACGACCAACCTGTCTGGCGTCTACAAGGTCACACCAAGTGTGGGCAAAGCCCAAGAAGGGGTGATTATAAATATACTCAGTAGGATACCCCAAAGGATCGAGGGAGAAACAAAGGAGGTACCTAAAAGTGAGTAGTAGATTGAATAGGGAATAGTAAAGGAGTAAAATAGAGAGAGTGCAGTAAATAGTACAGCTCAACCCAACAAGTGGAAGGAAGTAGACTCGTCCAAACACAAGGAGATATAAACGGTGAGAGGATGAACTTCTCATCGATTCTTCACTACCTATAGCAAGAGAGTATACTCGTCCAACCATGAGAATCTAGACATGGAAAGCACGTGGCATACCCCATGCGTCTTTGCCTCTTCTGGAAGGAGAGTAACAAAAACCCAAGAAGCGGGTACTGGAACAAGGTATACATATAAATATGCTCTGTCATGAAACTCAAACAAGATCATAAGGGGATCTCCGTCCTGTATCTCAGCCCATGAATTTGAGTAGCCAACAGTCTCATAAGTAAACACCATCAATTCCCAGTATCTGTATGTTTTCCCTGAACTGCAAGTCAAGGGGCTCAAATCACCGCACCTCGACACTATCTACTTTGGGCAGCACTGACTCGCCCGCACGGTTTTAGGTCGTGTCACAAAGATGTGCCTCGGTGGGGAAATCTCCCCTCATTCTTGAGGGTTCTGGGCGAGCTTCAAGGAACACATCATCATTGTCATACAGTCGAGAGGTCTTCTCAAATTCTAAGTTTTTACATCATCGACTCATACAACCAAGGGTTCTGCTCCGGTAGTCAAGGAGAAAAGTCACCGACTAGCCTCATAAGAAGGCCTAAGTCTGAATTTCCAATGGGTGACCCACTGCCCATCCCTATTGGGGGTTAAACCCTAATACATCATCAGGCGACCCACTGACCATCCCTATTGTAGGGAAACCCAGAATAAGTCAACAGGCAACCCACTACCCAGCCCTGCTAGAGGGTAGACTTGGAAGAAGTCGACAGGCGACCCACTGCCTAGCCCTACTGGATGGTAGACCAGGAACAAGCCGACAGGTGACCCACTACCCAGCCCTGCTAAAGGGTAGAACTGGAAGAAGTCGACAGGTGACCCACTGCCCAGCCCTATTGGAGGGTAGACCTGGAACAAGCCGACGGGCGACCCATTTCCCAGCCCTGCTGGAGGGTAGACCTGGAAGAAGTCGACAGGCGACCCACTGCCCAGCCCTACTAGAGGGTAGACCTGGAACTACTCTGGCCATACCAACTGGGAACAACCTCCTGAGTAGAGGATCGGTTCCCGCATGATGTATTGGTCACACCGAATCCTCAAAATTTTACCAGGGAACACGAAGGGACGTGATACTAAAATCCCACACTACTAAAGGAAAAAGGGAAACCCAAACAAATCCGTCGATCACACAGTCCAGAATAGAACTAGGGAAAACCACTCAA
The DNA here is from genome assembly GCA_963277665.1 of Viscum album. NCBI lineage: Eukaryota > Viridiplantae > Streptophyta > Magnoliopsida > Santalales > Viscaceae > Viscum > Viscum album. Next base: position 2,011,161,214 of record OY728135.1, read on the forward strand.
CCCTGCTGGTCTAAACCATTGTGAACAGGAGGACCCTCTACATCGCGAGACGTCAAGGTTACGTAACGCAAAAAACGGCACGCACAAGTGGCCCACACAACATGTGGCCCTATCTCATCTCCAAACCACAAACACAAAGTTCCTGGGTACAACTACAAAATGTAACTCCCAGCATTCTCATATACTCCCAGAGTATATCACATATCTAGCCCAAAGGCTATCGAGTGCATGGCACCCAAAGTCAGCTTGAAGGGCGAAAATGTAATTTTGCCAACCTGCTTCCTCCACGGCCCTAGCACGACCAACCACATCTCTTCAAACATCAAATTCCCTCACACAGGAGTGAGCACGATCACACTCCAAGGGTTCTCTTCCAAACACAGCAAGAAGAACTGCCACTAGAGCACCTTCCATGCATCCACATTTAATGAGATCTTGAATGAGACTCCACACATCCAAAAGGATCACCCCATTGTAATCCTCATGGAAAAACACATAAAATAGACTATCTACTCGCCTCAAATGGATATCTGACAGAAAAGTCATCCAACACCGCTTTACCCCCAAAGGGCGTCCCGTGGTCCCGAGCCTCGGTCCCAAAAACAGTCAGGTGTATCGCACTGTTGCGATCTCCTCGGAATGACATGTCAAATTGACTGCTTAGTTGCATGGAACAGATGTCTAGAGAAAAAGATGCATTCCACCATACCACACACGAGACGTGATTCGTGGGACCCGCATATCAGTCTCAAAGTGCAACGAACTGATCACACCGTTGTGATCTTCTTGAAAAATTACACAAGATTGACTAATAACTTGTCCAAAACGGACACCTGGTGAAAAAGGTGGAATTCACCGTCAACGCCCAAAACAGCCCTCGTAGGGCCCGCACTATCATACATAATTAAAGTGGGATAATTGCGCCATTTTAATGCCCTCGGAAAAATGACAAGATTCGACTACTCGCACGCCCCGAACGGACATCCGATGAAAAAGTTATAAGGTGATCCACGCAGCTTAAAAGATGGGTCTTGGGGTCTACACCTCAACTCTGGCTTCAATGATTGAAACCACCCTGTAAAGCTCTACCTCAGTTCCAGGGTCCCAAAGCCGCTAACGGTGCTTAAATCAAACATCGGATGTGTCCACACCATCCAAAACAAGAACTCCCGGAAAAAAGATAATCCAGTTAACGTATGTGTCGTTCCACCAAGCCCCTCGTCTCGGGAATTAAAAATTCCCGAGACCATCTCAAAATATTCTTCTTGATTTGAGGAATGTGTCGCTGCTGACAGCACGTGAATCCGATTTACGGTTTGAAAATTAGGTGTGTTTTAATTTTAAACGGACCGAAACGGGTGGGCCAGGCCAATTCGGCCGGCCCACCCACACCTTGGACCAACAGTCCGCGGTTCACCGCGCAGACCGCCCCGAACCACACGGACCGGCTCGGCCGGTCCGGTCTCCGAGTGGACCCGTATGGCATGGGTCCTGTCTGCCAATCGGGGTCACAAGACCTCGGTCCTCCGCGTCATCACAACCTGGCGACGACCCCGCTCTTCGTTGCCCCCAGCTCGCCCACTGCCTCCGCTCAACCGCGACGCCACCCTCACCCGGCCGACAGCCGCCTCGCCCGGCCACTCCCCCGCTGGCTGCTCGCTCAGCGCCTCTAGCTCACCCGCTCGAGGAGCCCCGCACCAGTTCCGACCTCCGCTCCGCCGAACCGCCTGAAGGAGCCACATGAAACCACCGCACGCCGCCGCCAACCTCCGTGGACCACCAAAAAACACCCATCACACCCTGATCTTTGACTCTCAACTGCAAACGCCTCAGAAATCCAAATTTAAATCTGAAACATGCATCAGAGAGATCATAATTTATACCACTAATTTATGGGATTCACTCAAATATCAAACAGCAATACGACACTACAAATTAAGATCAAATTAGGTGTGGGAATTTAAAATGTAAATGCATGATCCTACCTCTTGGGCGTAGCCCGACGCTTCGCAAGCGATCTGCTGAAGCCGAAACTGCATTCTCCTTCTTGGAGGGGTGGGGAGAGAAGCTTGAGGGATGGGAGGGATTACTTGGTTTCTTGGGAGTTCCTCCGCCAGAGAAATGTACCAAGGGGGAGAGGGGTGGGTTTAGGTTTAAATAAAGAAAACTTATTTAAAAAGTTTAATTAATTTAAACCTCTAAAATACCTGCATCCAAAACTCTTGGAGAGGTCAAGATTAAACCTCCCTGAGGGTAAAAAACACCTCCTGAGCACAACGAAAGTCTCAGAATTTTAATCTGAGCCTCCATTTGAAAGTTATAAAATTTAATGATTGAGGCCGCTAAATTATGAAAACGCTCATGGGGCCTTTTTCCACAGAAGGCTCGTGCCCATGAAACTTACACCCCTCCTAGGGTAAACGACACGCTCCGGACTCAATGGTTCCCTCAGTTTTCCAATCCGAGCTACTGTTTAAGAGATAATTGAGTTAATTTATTAAACAAATAAATTTATTTATTTATTTATCTGTTTAATGTTCCGTTAACGGGTGAGGGGTCCAAACGTCCCGCGACGACATGTTCAATGTCATTACTAGGGTAAACTACCAATTTATGACCCATCCGTACTCTCAGATTTTTTATCCGGATCTCTGTTTAGAAGTTATTCTATTTATTTGGTGTGCCCAGTGTGAACGCACTGAAAATTTAATTCCGGCCACACCGGGGCTCGGAATCGCACGCCGTCTGAAGGCGCTGCTCTGGAATAACATGAAAAATATTCCAAAGTCTTTTATAGCAAAATCTGGGTTGTTACATCATTCCCTCCTTCAATATTTCCATCCCTGAAAAGAAAAACTAGGGAAACAACTCAGGGTACAAAGCCCACACCTGGCTCTCCTGTACCCAGAAGAACTCTTGCACAGTTCTGCATCACCGTGCATGGACCAAAGGATTTGGTCTACTCATGTGGGGTCTTCCCTCGCCCATGACGTGCATAGGATCATGCACACTTCCTCTTAGGTAAGCCACGCGGGAGACGTCGTTCACCCACTCCCGAACTTGGGGTTAGGGCAAGGCGGTAGGGAACCTCACCATCCCTTCGCATAGTCTCAAACGGACCGAAGGCCCTCGGGTGTAGCTCGCCTCCCCGGCCGAACCCCTACGTCGCTCACTGCGACTGGAATCACCATTTGGACCTGGGAAAAAGGCCGGTGATTCCCTCCTTCAGAATATCCATATGGTGAAACACCCAAGGATATCTGGTCATACAAGATTTCACAGTCGGTGTCTCACAACCAAGACTCTCTTACACGTTCGGAAAGTGATGGAGTCGACACCATTGACTAACAGAAAAGGTTCTACACCTTCCACTCTACTAACACAAGGTTGCACCAATGCCCTGTGTCACCCTAGTAACAACTCAAGAAAGGAGAAGGGAGAAAATCATTTCACAGACATAGTCTAACAATTCTACTTAAAAAAATTAGAAGAGCTGTAGAGCGTACCTCTTATCACATCATGCTCTGCAGGATCGTAGACATCCAAAGCATGTGGCTATCCGTGGTCCCAACTGTCATCTCCCGAAGCCTGACGTGGATCGCCTGGTGGTGATGGGAAGAAATTGTAAGGTCGTCCCCCACTGTCAGGTCCTCCCGCTCCTTTTCTAGCACCACCTATCTAGGCACTACTCTGATCATGGCGCTGCCTTTGTCGGGGTGGTTCCCCTACTGCATGCCCGAACTTCTCAGCATACTTGGTCGGGCAGTCCTGTTCCAAGTGACCTCTCCCATCACAAGCATATCACTGATGCTCTCTGGTTTGCACTGGTGCCCTCCGACGCCACTGTGGTGTATGACCATGAACCGGAGTCTAGTTATCAGAAATCCACCTGCGTCGAGGTTCTGTCAGCTGATGCCCGCTAGCTGCGGTAAACGTCTCGGCTCTGTCGAGCCTGCTGCCACCACCAACTTTAGAGCGTGACATGAAGCTCTCTTTCACCAGCGCCTTCTCTAGAACCTTAGCATAAATGGAAATTCCCAAGGGTACTATGACAACACAAATCTCTCTGCGGAGACCCTGCTCAAAATTCTGCACTCATAAGTTGTCGTCGTGGACCAAGTCTGGGTAAAAACATGCACGGTCTGCGAAACTAGTTGCGTACTCAGTCACCGTCATCCCTCCCTACGTAAAACAGTAGGAGCTCCTGGATTCGAACAGAGCGTGAGAAGGAGGGGTAAAACTCCTAATGAAACAGTAGCCGAAATTCACCCCATGAAAGATACAACTCATCAAGTAACTGAGTCACCAGACTCCACCAACGCCCAGCTGCTCTGTGGAAAAGGTTGGCTGCCAAAGCCACCCTCTGATCTGCCGGTGTCTGTACAAGACTGAAGAGGCTAACCACTATCTCGAGCCAAACCTCTGCTGCCTGAGGGTCTGGCTCACCACTGAACCTAAGCAGTCTCTATCACTGGAACTCACGGTGCGCGCTCAACCTACGCTCAAGCTCCGTCTGCTCTGTAGGAGGTGTCTGCTGCTCACCAGGTGGGGGTGCTACTACCATCCCACCCGGAGAAAGGGGCTCACATGATGGGTTTTGGACTGAGGCCTCGTAGCTCACAGGGTCGTCATCATGAACCAAAGCCGGTATCCTGGCTGGATATCTTCGCGGAGACATCCGGAATGTTATCAAGGAGTGCCGCGATCAGATGAGCATATATGTATACAACCGTAACAAAAATGGAGAGCTGACTCAAGAAGGATAGTCAAAGGCTCAATCCTATGTGATGCACAAACCAATTTTCCCTGCAATAGGTGTCTCATCATGCCGAGTCGACAAGCGGGTTATTAGGGTCCTGGTGAATGGATACGTCGGCCACCACACCGTCACTGGACTCCCTCTCCTGCTCTCGAGACACGTTGACACTGTTGACCTAGATCCCAACCAATTCCTTTTTAGGGACGTCCAAACAAAGTCCCAAGGAACGAACCACCTCTGATGCCACTTTTTCATGACCTGACCCTACCTGGGCTCGAGCCGTAACTACCCCAAGCCCGCCTCCATAGGCCAGGGGCAGGCGATAAGCACCGAAGTATAAACAACTTGGGGAGGCCTTTTCCTGAGTACCTGTACACACACACGCAGACCAATCAATACATAAGTTCAGAGTAAAAGGGAAAATAAAGTACTAACTATGATAAATGACCACAAAAGTGCATCGACCTCTAAATAGTACCATGTAAAAGCTGAAGGTAAACAGAAAGAAAAAGTGAAAAACACGCACCCAACCAGAAAAGTGCCACTACCTGGAAATAGGTAAACAAAATTAAAGAGCTAGGAGAGTCCCACACCAGAAACCCGACTACGGACACCACACGTGGTCAAAGCTCTCAAACTTCTAAGCTCCGCTGAAGTCACGACCAATCTGTATGTCATCTTCAAGGGCACACCAAGTGTGGGAGTAGCCCAAGCAGAGGTGAGTATAAAAATACTCAGTAGGATACCTCGAAGGCTCGAGGGAGCAACAAAAGAGGTACTGAAGAGTGAGTAGTAGATCAAACATGTAATAGTAAAGGAGTACAATAGAGAGAGTGCAGTAAAGAGTATAGCTCAACCCAACAGGAGGAAGGAAGTATACTCATCCAAACACAAGGAGCTAAAAATGATGAGAGGATGAACTTCTCATCGAGTCTTCACTACCTATAGCAGAAGAGTAGACTCGTCCAACCACGAAAATCTAGACACAGAAAGCACGTGGCATACCCTATGCGTCCTCACCTCTCCTGGAAGGAGAGTAACCAAAACCCAAGAAGTGGGTACTGGAACAAGGTATACATATAAATATGCTCTATTAAGAAACCCGAACAAGATCATATGGGGATTTCCATCCCGTAGCTCAGCCCAAGAAAGTGAGTAGCCAACATTCCCAGAAGTAAACACCATCAATGCCCAGTATCCATACGTCTGACCCAAACTACAAGTCAAGGGGCTCAAATCACCGCACCTCAACACTATCCACTTTGGGCGGCACTGACTCGCCCAGATGGTTTTAGGTCGCGTCACAAGCACGCGTCTCAGTGGTGAAAACGCCCCTCGTTCTTGAGAGTTCTGGGGGAGCGTCAAGCCACACATACTCACTATCACACAGTCGAGAGGTCTTCTCAAAGTCTAAGCAGTTACATCACTGACCCGTACAACCAAGGGTCCCGCTCTAGTAGTCACGGAGAAAAGTCACCGACTAGCCTCATAAGAAGGCATGAGTCTGAATTTCCAACGGGTGACCCACTGCACATACTTGCTGGGGGTAAACCCTAATACATCATCAAGCGACCCATTTCCCATCCCTGATGGAGGGTAAACCCGGAACAAGTCGACAGGTGACCCACTGCCCAACCTTGCTGGAGGGTAGACCTGGAAGAAGGCGACAGGCGACCCACTGCCCAGCCCTGTTGGAGGGTAGACCTGGAACAAGCCAACAGCCGACCCACTACCCAGCCTTGCTAGAGGGTAGACCTGGAAGAATTCAATAGGTGACCCACTGCCCAGCCCTACTAGAGGGTATACCTGGAACAAGCTGACAGGCAACCCATTGCCCAGCCCTGATGGAGGGTAGACCTGGAAGAAGTCGACAGGTGACCCACTGCCCAGCCCTGTTGGAGGGTAGACTTGGAACTACTCTAGCCATCCCTACTGGAAACAACCTCTTGAGTATAGGATCTGTGCCCGCGTGATGTATTGGACACACTGAATCCTCAAAATTCTACCAGGGAACATGAAGGGACGTGATACTGAAAGCCCACACGGCTAAAGGAAAAAGGGAAACCCAAACAACTCCGTCAATCACACCATCGAGAATAGAACCAGGGGAAACAACTCAACCCTTCTAGTCTAAACCATAGTGAATAGGAGGACCCTCTACGTCGCGAGAGGTCAAAGGTACGTAAAGCAGAACACGACACATACAAGGGGCACACATGACATGTGGCCCTATCTCATCTCCAAAACACAAACACAACGTTCCCGGGTACAACTACAAAATGTACCTCCCAGAATTCTCGTATACTCCTAGAGTATATCACATCGCTAGACCAATGTCTATCGAGTGCATGGCACCCAAAGATAGCATAAAGGGAAACAATGTAATTTCTCCAACTTGCTTCCTCCACAGCCCGAGCATGGACAACCGCATCTCTTAAAACATAAACTTCCCTCACACGGGAGTGAACGCGATCACACGCCAAGGGTTCGCTTCCAAACACAACAAGAAGAACCGCCACCGGATCACCTTCCATGCTTCCACATTTAATGAGATCTCAAATGAGACTCAACACATCCAAACAGATCACCTCGTTGTAATCCTCGTGGAAAAACACACGAAATGGACTATCTACTCGCCTCAAATGGATATCCAATGGAAAAGTCATCCAACACCGCTTTACTCCCAAATTACGTCATGTGGTCCTAAGCCTCGCTCCCAAAAACAATCAGGTGCATTACACCGTTGGTATCTCCTCGTAAAGACACATCAAATTCACTGCTTAGTTTCATGGTACATATGTCCAGAGAAAAAGATCCATTCCATCGTACCACACACGAGCGGTGCTTTGTGGGACCCACATCTCGATCCCAAAGCGTAACGAATAGATCACACTATTGCGATCTTCTCGAAAAAGTACACAAGATTGACTAATCACTTGTCCAAAACGGACACCCGGTGGAAAAAGTGGAATTCACCGTCAACGCCAAAAACGACCCTCATGGGGCCCACACCATCGTGCAGAATTAAAGCGGGAAGATTGTACCATTGTAATGCCCTCAGAAAAACACCTAGAATCGACTACTCGTATGCCATGAACAGACATCCGATGAAAAATTTATAAAGCGTTGCACGCAGCTTAAAAGACGGGTCGTGGGGTCAACACCTAAACTCTTCCTTCAATGCCTGAAACCACGCTGGAAAGCTCCGCCTCAGCGCCAAGGTCCTAACACCACTGATGGTGCTTAAATCAGACATCATATGTGTCCACGCAATCCAAAACAAGAACTCCTGGAAAAACGCCAATCCACTTAACGTACGTGTCATGCCACCGAGCCCCTCGTCTCGGAAATTAAAAATTTTCAAGACCATCTCAAAAGCTTTGTCTCGATCTGAGAAATGTGTCACTGCTGACGGTACACGAATCCGATTTACGGTTTGAAAATTAGTTGTGTTTCAATTTTAAACAGACCGAAATGGGTGGGCCAGGCCGGTTCGGCTGGCCCACACACACCCTGGACCGGCGGGCCGTGGTTCACCGCGCGGACCGCCCCGAACCGCCCGATCCAGCTTGGCCGGTTCAGTCTCCAATTGGACTCATGTTGCGCAGGTCCTTTCTGCCGACCGGGGTCACAAGACATCGGTCCTCCGCGTCGTCGCGCCCTAGAGAAGACCTCGCTCGTCATCACCCCCAGCTCGCTCGGCACCTCTGCTCGACCGCGACTCTGCCCTCGCCCGGCCAACAGCCGCCTCGCCCAACTGCTCCTCCGTTGGCCGCTCGCTCGGCGCCTCCAGCTCGCCTGCCCGAGGAGGCCCGTGCCAGCGCTGACCACCACTCTGCTGAACCGCCTGAAGGAGTCGCCTGCCACCTGAAGCCACCGCGCACCACCGCCAACCTCCCTATACTGCCGGATACCTGTCAGGAAACACCCATCACACCCCGATCTTTGACTCGCAACTACGGATGCATCAGAACTCCAAATTTAAATCTGAAACATGCGTCAAAGAGCTCAGAATATAAACCACTCATTTATGGGATTCGCTCAGAGATCAAACAGAAATAAGACACTACAAATTGAGATCATAGTAAGTGTGGGAATTTAAAATGTAAACGTACAATCCTACTTCTTGGGCATAGCCCGACGTTTCGCAAGCGATCCGCCGAAGCCGGAACTGCAATCACCTTCTTGGAGAGGTGGGGAGAGAATATTGAGGGATGGGATGGATTCCTTGGTTTCTTGGGAGTTCCTCCACCAGGGAAATGAACCAAGGGGAGATAGGGGTGGGTTTAGGTTTAAATAAAGAAAACTTATTTAAAAAGTTTAATTAATTTAAACCTCTAAAAGACATGCATCTGAAACTCTTGGCGGGGTCAAGATTAAACCACCCCTAGGGTAAACACCACCTCTCGAGCACAACGGTGGTCTCAGAATTTTCATCCGAGCCTCCGTTCGAAAGTTATAAAATTTAACGGCTGAGGCTTCTAAATTACAAAAATGCCCCTAGGGCCATTTTCCACAGAAGGCCCGTGTCCGTGAAACATACTCCACTCTTAGGGTAAACAGTACGCTCCGGAATCCATGGTACCCTCAGTTTTTCAATCTGAGATACGGTTTAAGAGATACTTGAGTTAAGCCATAAAATGAATAAATTTATTTATTTATTTATTCGTTTAATGTTCTGTTAACAGGCGAGGGGTCCAAACGTCCCGCGATGACATATTATATGTCGTTCCTAGGGTAAACACCCCATTTTGGACACATCTGTACTCTTATATTTCTGATCTGGATCTCCATTTAGGAGTTATTCTATTTATTTGGCATGCCCAGTGTGAATGCACTGAAAATTTAATTCCGGCCACACTGGGGCTTGGAATCGCACGCCATCTGAAGGCACTGCTCTGGAATAACATCAAGAATATTTCAACTTCTTTTATAGCAAAAACCTGGTTCTTATACACAACACCAAAATAAAATGAGTCATGGTATACTTGTGAATATTATCAAGAAAATTACTAAAATAATAAAACCTATAGTAAATAAAAATATATTAATCAACTAAAATTGCTTATACATAGAGGATAAATAATTAATATAATTTATTATTAAAATGGATTGTTATTTCTCAAAAAATTAGTTTTTAATGTGTTGTACATTTTTCATAATAAATTAAATTAACAACTTTTATATTATTAATATATATAAACCAATATATTAAAATTCTTCAAATTGTAAAGTTAAATGAACTAATATTAATAAAATATTAAAATGTTATTTTTCTATAAAAATATTTTTTTATTTATATTTTTTATCTTCAATTAAAAAATAAATTTATAGATTTTATAATGTTAATTTTATAAAATTAACTTAATTTTTTAATTCATCATTTCAAAATTATCCTAATATTATTTTTTTTGTGTTTTTCTGAAATAATTTATTTTTAAGTAAATAGTGATAAATATAGTTTTTACTAAAACCATGGTGTTTATGAATATATCAAGAAGTAAATATAAATTAAAAATTTATAACAAATTTTATGATAATTTTTTTTATTAATTGAAATCATGAATTTAGAAATACTCTGTTAAATTTATAAAACCCATGTTTAACATTTTTAAAATTTAGTGATATTTTTCTAATAAAAACTATTTTTAGTATTTCACTTTAAATTAGGTTCTCTCATGGTGAAATTAGGTTTTCAATTTAATTTAAAAGTAACAATACTCTCCTTGGATATTAATAAACCAATTAATTTCATTTAAATCAGAAACATTAATAATTTTATCTTAATCATAATTTGTAATTATAAAAATACACTTTTCCTAAAAATGGTTTTTACACATTATGTGTGTTAATATTAAAATTAATTATTATCACCCTTATAATTTTTATTTGAAAAAATGGATTTCATATTAGGAATAATTGGATACAAATTATTAAATATGTACCATTTTATTTTTAGGCATTAAAAGTAAATTACATTGGTTAAAATTAGTTACCACAGTAAAAACCAAAACACATAAAAGAGAGAAATATAAGAGTAAAATACATAGAAACATATTACAAACATGTGTGAAAATGTATTATAGGGGATTTATCAACCATAAATATTCCTCTATTTTATTATTTTCAATTATTGGATCCCTGTAACCCTTGAATGGTGACTTGTCCTTTATATTATTTACAAAAATGACACCCCTCTCCCTTATAAAAGGATCCACCAACACCCCACTTCTATTTACATCCCAATCCTATTATATTATTAGAAAATATACCCAAAAAACTAAAAAAACTCATATAAACATCCTATAGATTTTTTTTTCCTTCTTAAAATAACAACTCTTAAATCATTAATCATTTTCCGAAAAGGATATATTTCGAGGAGTATGGTAAAATTTTAAATTACTCATTTTTCATTCCTTTTACTTTATTTCTTATCATAACTCCTCTAAATATAATATACCTATATATAAATAGTTAATTCAGTATCATAATTATACATAAATTTTATTATGTTTATGGGACAACCATTTTCTACCCTCCTCCCAATCGTTCAAAAGAATGAAAATCTTGTTTGTGTTATATGCGGACTACCACTTATATAAGCGATGTGATTCATTTTTTATAAAATTAAAAAATGGATCGTTAAAATAGGGGTTTTAATAAATAAATATGTTTTCTAAAAAATCATTAAAATTATGAAAATATAAACCAATTCTTATCTCTTTTTTGTTCTATATAAAAAAATGTGTCACTCGTGAGTACATGCGGACTACCACCACCATGAAAATTTTGTATTTAATTTTTCATCAATTATTTTAATAATTATAAACCTATCTTAAAATAAGATTAAACACCTTAATAAATATAAGTAATATCATTATGCTTCGGAAATAATTATAACATTCCAAAAGAATTACATTCTTAACCATACTCACCCATATATTTTTGTTTTTTCTTATTTGGGTCAATTTAACCACCTACATGGAAAATGATATAAATTTATATTAAGTATTAATACGGTAACATAACTTCTAGTTTTATTAGAAATTAATGAGAAAATAATTTTTGGTTTATGTTTTTGGAAATTTTATATTAATATTGAACTGATTATTATTATACCATCCTCTATTGACTAAATATTTATCGAAATAAGACCACCCCCAACTTCATCATCCTGATTAACAACTAAAATACATATTAAATTAAATTAATACATAATAAATCATTATAAAACATATATTAAAGTACCTATAATGACTTTTGAATTATGAAATTCGAATCAATAAACAAAAAATGACACTTCTTTTATGAAACTAATACTAAACAAAAAATCGAAACTAATAACATTTGATTATGAAAAAAATATAAATAACTAATATATTTTTAATAAATAATTATAAATGGAGTTTTTAAAATTTTATTAGTATATTGGAGGTAATATAATGTTTATCTAAGTGGGGTTAATGGTAAGGGTCTTTTCATCTCAATTTTGTTTCATTGAGATATGATGTGTATTCACCACTTGTTTCATTTATATGGTGAATAAATTGTCTAGGGATTTAATTTATCATAATTTTCATCCAATATAATGGAATTAAAAATACATCTCAATTTATACCTTTCATGGGGTTTAAATTCAATATAAAATAATGACATTAGGGTTTTTATTTAAATTCTTTTCTTGGGTTATAATGATTCCACTTTGACTAAGGTTTTACAATATTGTTTTTTTTGACCTATGATGATATTTTGTTTCCTTTTTCTCATTATTTTCCAGGGAATTACATTGATGAATATATTTCTTCCTAAAATTTAATGATGTTAAAAATAATTATAATTATTTTTTTATTCCAAATACAAATTCATCTTTCCACTAATGTTCTCTTTTCTTATTTTGAAATCAAAATATTTTTTATTTCCAATATTCTTAAAATTTATCTTAAATATTTTAAAATGAAATATTTATCACTCTCTTTGTGAAGTGGGTTTGAATAAAGGTATATTAAAAATATTAAATAGGATTTCCATTTTCAGTATTAAATTTTTATCTTCTAATCCACTTTCATATATAAAACATTATAGTTTTTTAATGCTCTCTTATATAGATTTATTTTAAATTAATTTTTTTAAAAAAAAATTAATGTTACCATATTTAAAATTATTTTTCAAAATTACTTCATAATTTCCTCTCGTGATGACAATGTAAAGAAATTTTTTCTAAATTTTTTTCCATTTTTTCTCTTCCATTTTCTTCTTTAAAAGATCTAAATCTTATGTATTTATGATTTACTAATTTCCCTATAAATTTATCTTTAAAATATTCTATTTAAGTTATTCAATGTTGATATCAATTAATCTAATCCCTGAAATTATTTTAAGTGATACCATTTGGTAATGATATAAATCCCATTTTATTACCAAATTTTTTCATGTTATGATGAATTATTGACATATTATTGCATGCACATGTATGGATGATGATGTATGGGGTCCTCTGTCACCCTCCAATGAATTATTTAAGGTTTTTTTATCTCATGAGATACTAATAGACCATAGGTTTTGGAAACCTAAGTCATTAACTGGTCATAGGTTTGTGGATCCTAAATTTATAATGGACCATAGGTTTGTGAAACCTATGTCAATAATAGACTATAGGCTTGTGAAACCTAATTCACTAATGGACCGTAGGTTTTAGAAACATAATTTTGTAGTGGGACTTCGTTTTTTAGTTCATAATCTATAATTTTTTGATTTTTTGTGCTTATTATTGTTCCATAGTTTATTATTATTATATGTTTCTATGAAATTACATATATTTATTCCTATTATTATACTCCATGGCTTATTTTTATTATCTCATGTTTCTACAATGTTACTCCATGATATATGTTTTATCAATTGTAATAAAAAATCTTGGTTTAATGTCTTATAGATAACACTTATTGTTCCATGATATTTTCAATAATATATTTATCTTGAGTTCATATTTTCTTGTATGCTTATCATATAACCCATTCATGACGTATTTCTGACTATTTCCCTTACTGAGCATCTAAGATCACCTATTTTTTATGTTTTAATTCCCCAAGTTATGAATATGAGTATAATTTATGAGAAGTATAGAGGGTGTCTAATGTGGATCAATTAAAGAGAAATGATCACAAGTGTTGTAAAATAACTTACTTATATTACTAGTCCCCAAAGACACCAAACCTTTTGTTCTTGATATTTAGAGATGTGTTGTTTCATTTATGGAAATGATGTAAAACAAAGCTATGTTTATCCTGGATCATCTCACTATATACAAAAGATAGTGTTTAAGGAAACTATTTTTAGCATAGAAATCGGGAGTATAGATCTGGGCATGATAATTATTTCTAATATATGTTTTCTTAGTTAGAAAAAATGTGATAATTTTAAATTTTTCAATTAGATGATGTTTTTCTGGTCTTCAAATCATAATATCATAATGTTTAAAGATTAATTTTTTATTAGAGCCGAGTTATAAGGAGGAATAAATGAGAATGAATTAAGGGGATCATTTCACAATAATTCTATGATTTTGAATATAATATTTAAAATCATTTTTGATTATTAGAACTAGATAAATTTTTAAAAAATATACTTTAACAAGTCAAATGAAGATATGGGTATTTTTGTAACATCAAATGAGAAAATATATGAGATGAAAAAGGATATTTTATGATTATGGGTATTAAACCCATATTATTTTGTTGATGTAATGAAAGAGAATATTGAGAAGATCATGTTTTCATTATTCTTGGAACATTTTAATATTAAAATATGGAAAATATCTCATGTGATAATGAAAATATTATAAGGAGAAGAATAAAGTGAAGAAGTAAAGGGTAAGAGATAGATATAACTTACTACTATTATAAATATGAAATGTGTGGAAGAATAAGAGAGAACCAAATCATTCATGAGAGATTATTAATGAAAATTGAAGAGGGTGATGAGATCGAAGGAAGATGATTTTGTCTATATTGAAAATATCAAGCATCAAATAATAGGGAGAGGATAAACCTCTGATATCTATATATCATAAAGATTTATGAATAATTGATAAATCTTCTTGATATTGTTTTTTAGAATAGGTATCCTTGAATATTTATGCAAGTTTGAGTAAGGAGTGTATATTCATTCATTCAAGTATAGGCCTAACCATTCCTATTGATCAAACAAATCAACAGGAGAAATTAAAATCATGTGTTCAAATAGAAATACCTGGTTAGTTACAGAGTCTGAAAATAGATAGATGGTTCTTTTATGTAACTTGGTTAATTTTTGGAATATAGGTTTAAGGATTACTCTTACATCTTATTCTTATTTATAATTAACAAGAAGTTGGGTGTGTGGGATAAAAACTACCATACACCAGGGGTGTAGTCATCCATATTAGAGTTGAACCTAATTAATTAATTCATATATTCCATGTTGTTTTCTAACCTGGTTATATTACTTTTAGACAATCCAAAATCAATAAGAGTGTGTGATATCTATTCTCTAGATAGGTGTAGAGATAAAAAGGTGGGAATTTAATTGGTAAAAATCTAAACGAACTGATTCCCTGCTCCCTCTCAATTTGGTTTCACCAAGAATAGTGTAACAACAAATGAACCACTTGATGTACTTATTCTTAGGCTAGTCAAGTTCTATATCACTTTATGGAAATATAACATGTGGATCATATGCCTTAAAATCACTATGAAAATTTTTTAATATCACTATTTTATACAATATTTATCTAATATTATTTGTTTTATTAATTAATTTTTTGATAATTTTTCTTCCTCTATTTGAATATCATTTGATACTCATTACAAAGGAGTGTCCTTCTAATTTAAATTTTCAAAAAAAAATTGTATTATATTCTCTTCATATTTTATTTTCACTATCTTACCTCCTCTAGTTTTAATTTACATATATCCTTCTCTCAGGTTTCTCTCTATTATAATTGGAAACTTTCCCTTATCACTCATTGTTTTCTTCTAAGTTTTGTAACTTGTATTTCATGATTATATATAATTTGTTGATTTCCTTGAACCAGATAGTCAATTATTTTAAAATTTTATATTTTTCTATGGATAAAAATATTCATTCTCATCTATTTATTTTTTATCTTTTCTAACTTATTAAAAATAATTTAATTAGATTAATTAGTTTTCCTTAAATTTGAATAATTATTTTCACACTCTCCAATTTTAACTCTCCCTTGATAATGTTATTATCCATTAAATTCAAAAGGAAAAACTTTTTGAAATTTGAATTGATCTTTTAATGAAATATTTGTATAGTTTCTCCATCCTAGGTTATAGGTGTTGGAAAATAGATCACTTCTCACTTGTTATATTCTATAATTATACATATAACTCACTTATTCAACTATATATTTTGATGAATCCTATGCTAACATATCAAAATTTATATAATTAATAGCATAATTACTAAGAATTAAACAATAATTTAAGTATTAATTATTAGATTTGTTCTTAGATAAAATTATGTATAATTTCTTTTCAAACATTTAATATCATTTTTATCATCAATCATAACTATAACTTCATTGAAAAAAACCCTTATTCCACTCAGAGCCTTGTGTTATGAGTTCATCAAAATAATGTTATATATGTTCATAATATATTTTTTTATTTTAAAACCATAAGTAACTCCTTATACCAAATCACCCAAATTCTATCCCATCGCATTCAGTCATTTATAGAAGAATATTTTGAGTGGTCAAATAACTACTTATGGTAGGGACACTATTGGTAATAATCATTGAATATATCCCATTATTTATGAAATTTTTCTTAGTCCTTCTCCACATATTTTGAAATTGTGGTTCTATAATTCAATATCTTCTATGTGGGGTAGAATATTCTTATAAACTAATTTTAAATTTATTCCCATTTATTTAATGAATTTTCCACCTATTTCAATAGTTAATTCCTTTATTGTCCCTTTATGTGGTAAGGGAAACATATCAGTCTAAGTTTATATGCTAATACTCCATTTATTGGTACATATTATATTGTGGTTAAAAAATCATTGATAAATTGCAGTGTATCTTTTAATGGAATCCCATTAAAAATAATTAAGTACTATAGGTGATGATGTTAACCTATAAGTACCATAGCCTTGGTTAATGTCTTCTATTCTATACCATGGAATAAAGAATGTTTTCCCTTCTATTCTTTGTGGTATTTTAGAAAGATTAATCCATTCCGTTTTTTTAGTTTTTTTACCTTGTTTTAATGTAAATAAAGTTAAATCTATGGTATAGGTGGTATAATATTAGATCTGAGAGATCTCCTTATGAACATGCACATGAAAATCTATAAAAGTTATTTATAAGTTTATTATACTAAAACATATCTAAATTGATAAAAAATATCAAGTGTGTACAATGTTTTTTGTATTTTATATAATAAATGTAAACTAAAATGTATAATTGCACTATTATCATTGAAAAAAGTTTCAAATGTGATCTATTTTTATAGTTATAAAGTGAAACTATACATCCTATGACAAGTGAATAGGGTGTTGTATTGTATTATCTAGAAGTCCCCCAAGTCATTTCCTCAATTTCATCCTTAGTTTCTTTCACAAATTCAATTCTCTTATCATGAATGGTTTTACAATAATTGATGAATTAAAAATGTGATTGATTTTACACATAAATATATTAAAATAAAGGTATAAATAATGGTGTTCAGTAAATATGGGCACTGTAGAAAATATATTGAGGTCTAAAATATCAATTATGAAATAGTGAGGGTGTTAGTATTAGCTTGATTGTATCATTGTAACTTTACTTAAATTTTTAAATTATTAACATTCACAACCACAAAATCCATTAACTACTCTCTTAACACACTTTCTAGAACCTTTTCATAATATTAGATCCCCATAAGGTTTCATATGATGCTTATAATAAGGTAATTCATTTTCTTAGTCGGTGATTTAAGAATTCCTTGGCATCTTAGGTGACTCTAATTGTTTAGAGAACTAAATCCTCTCTCAAGTTCATCGGTTGGAATTATATTTTCTCTATTTCACCCCAAAACTTTAAGATCATTCACTAGGAGAAAAAACTACAAATACATTAACAAGAAAATATAAAGTTATCATAATATTTATTCACTAAATAATTAAAAGTAATACACAATTACACTTCACATGAACCCTTATATGAAGCAAGTCAGGCCTACTAATATTAATATAATATAAAAGAATAGATTAATAAATTATTCTCCAATGGTGATATAAAAAATCTTCCAATATATCTCTCTATATTGGCTGGAACACTCTCCCAATATCTAATCCTGCTCTGTTTTTTGAATTCCAACTACCTTTTTTTACTTCTTATTCCCTTTTCCTTATCAATTCACAAAGGAAACATGTTATGAGATTATTCCATGTGTACTTCCCATACATAATAAATTCACACATATATATCAATATTCACTAAACTTTCCCATGTGGAGTATCTTCTTTGTACCTTGGATCTACTTCCATTTATATAACTAATAATTAACTTGCTTGAATTGGTTGGATAAGAATTTATAGGGATTTCCTTTGTCCCAACATGCTATGCATGTATTTACGTGTCTTAGAAACACATAAATGGATCCTATTGATTGTTTACTATTTCTTATTTCCAACTTATTTCCTTAATATCAATATATTGTGTTCTAGGATTGTAAAAACACATCGAGAACATTTTTAGTGTTGAATTGGGAAAATTGAAGTATTTATGAAATTTATGCATTAAGACTCTATTGGTAATAAGGTTTTATATGTTGGATATGAAAATGTCATTAAGGAGGTGTCATAGTGTTTATATTTCACTACTTAGATAATGTTGGAGTGATAACTCTATAACTATAAGCTGACTCTAATGGCCTCCATCATATCACTACCTTATGTTATTATACAAAAGTGATTGTTAGGGTTTATTATCTTAAGTTTATTACTTTTAAAATATTATAAAAATAGTGAATTTTAAGGAAATTTATGTACTCTCATTTATATTATCTTAAATTGAATGATAAGTTAGTATTATATTGAGAAAATTGTTCTAGGAAACAACACATATAATGTTGGGGTTGGTGCTTTCCTAAGTGTTTTCTATAGGCAATTTTGATGCTGATATAATTTTTATGAATTGAAAAATGTTACATTATTGAACCATTTCATTCATAATATAATTAATGTTTGACATTATTTATATGTTTGAGTTTTATTATGCTGAGATTTAGGGAAGAATTGTCTCTAACACACTCTTAAGATGCAGAGTATACTACATTGTACTTGTGACATTGTCTTGATCTTGGACACACATAGCCTTGGAATTCCAATTATATCGCATGAATTACAATATATATAATGTTCTTATGAGTTCACATATTGCATTGATAAATTTTTTCTTATGTAAATCATAACATGAATGTTATGTATTTAGTTTTTATTCTCAAAATTACCTAAATTTTCCAAAAAACTATTTAATAACCAATTTAGACATTAAAACACATAAAATTAAACTAAAATACAACCTAAAAATAATGACATGTTTGTGAAAATCACCTACCATATCGTTATCCAATTACATCGGTGATATATCACTAAAAAATCAAGATGAAAATTCTAATCCAAGTTTAGAAACCTCTCTCATTATCGCATTACTCATGTTTAATCCTTCAACTACCTCCACCTAGATCCACTAGCAGTTTTAAAATTCAATAGTTACTAACTTTCCATATTAAAGGCACTCATAAATTCAACATTTATCACACTAAGACATTATATCCCTCATAATTACACTAAATGCATCGATCAAATCACCATATATGGAATTCATCAATAGTTTATAACTCCTTAGTCAAAAGAGTTGTCCGACTTGTTAAACCCCTCTCTCAACCCAAATCAAGGTATTCAACACCTTTCCACAAGTCATCTCACCTCTAGTCACAAAAAAAGTGTGATAATTCACTAAACTAATAATAATTATACATATATGAATGTCATGGGTATATCAATCCTGTTATTATATATGATCACATTTCACTCTTGTTTCACATCTATCACTTGAAGCATTTACCCATAATATGTGTTTATAAGGCCTCCATGTTTCTATTCTAACCACTCACTCTTAAGAACTACCAACAAATATAAAACATGTATCTATAGGAAATTTGAATAATGACCTATTAATATATTAGAGTACTCAAGTCACAAATTTTGTAGCACCCTAATATTTTTTTAAAAAAAATTCAAATTAATATAAACTTTTTGATATTTTTCATTTCACATCACACTGAATATAACTTGTGTTATATGAAAGCACCAAGTTATTCTTGATTTCTATACAATTCCATGTTGGTATTTCACTACATGAAACACTTAGAATAGATTTAAGTACATGAATCACTATTTTTTCTTGTGTTGCACACAATGTTGAGTTCCTTCTATAGCTTGTGTTACATGCAAGGATAAGTTTTACCAAACTACAATATACTATTAATATTTTAATTAAAATATTATTATAGTTAACACCTAGCCATTGGAATGTAAGTTAAGAATAATATTAACTAAAGTGTGAAAATATTATTTAAACATATATATATAATGATTCATTTTGTTATCAATTAGTTAGAAATGAATGTAGGAACTATTTGGAAATAATGAAATTCCTTTTCTAAGTAAACTATTCCTCTACATACAAACACCATTTTATCTCAATAAAACAAAAAAACAAAATTTTATGAAATTTTTTAAATAAAATTTATATATTATAAAATAAATAAAAAACTTTACACTCATCCAATATATTTTATAGGTATAATATATAAATAAATCCAATTTTATGAATAAAAATATATATTTTTCAAAAAGGTAATTTTACTTCCTTTTAATGGTAAACCTATTTTAAATATAATTTTTTACACTATTATAATCAATATTTGAAAAAATAAACTTCATTATTTAAATTTTAATATCAAAACATACTTTGGGTTAATTTCTGGTATTTTTTTAAGCAGTTTTATTTTTTGATGAAGAGTAAAAAATACTGAATTTTAATTCAAAACTGCTTTTTAATCTAATTAAGTTATATAGAAAAATTATATTTTACTTTAGTTTTAATGTATAATTATATAAATTATAGATAAATTAATCCAATTTAGTTCATTGGAACCAATTTTACATTGAAATTGGATATAAAAATATTTCAATATTTAAAACATTTTTTCTTAAAAACATGTTATCGCAACACATCTGTGGGATTAATTTTAAATTAAGTTATACCACTTATGTTATTAGAATTTGAAAAAATTGATTCCATATTTGTAATAAGAATAATTTATATTTTCTAATAATTTCAATTTTTTTTACCAAACACATTAGTTAATGTAATTTAAATTAATTACAGCAATTAAGGTAAAAATGAGTTTACTTAATGGTTAAACTTTAATATTAAGGGGCCCAATGACATATAAACTTGTCCAAAATTCATTATAAGGACATATTTATACAAAATAACATATTTTATTAAAAAATTACAATTATTTGAGGCACATTATTTAAGGGATACCTCTTAATAGTGTTTACATTTTTATATTAACAAGAATTACACTCCTCTTCCATTATAAAAGGTAACTCACCCACCTCACTTACTTGCACATATAAATAAAATTTGGCTCAAAAAACCCTACCCAAACCTCATATTTACATCCCTCCCTTAATCAAAGAATCCTACCTTTGGGAAGAAATCAAACCAGGGAATCCCTTTGGTGTAAACCAAGAGGAGTTACCCAAATACGAGGTAACATCCTTTCACAAGATCTTTTGTTTTATTTTCATTTTAAACACCATAAAATATTATTATTGAAAGATTATATAATAACCTTAGTATCCTAATTATACTAATATTTATTTATGTTATGTTTTATACCAACACTCACACCCACTTCCATTAAATAGAATACACAATCACCGTTCTTTTTCATGGAGGGTTGTCACCTCGCAAACCGATGTTACTCATTATTCCATTTCCACATTTAAATATTGGAAATAATGATGTAATTTATATTTTTATATGATATATATGATATTTATGATTTATTTATTCTTCTATATTTATTTTATAAAACATACCTTCATGCTTTTATTTTTTTCAAATATGGTAACTTCATTTGTGGACGTGTGGATTACCGCCTCTTTAAGTGATGTGATTCATTCACACTTTAAATGAAATTTATTAAGGATGGATTTAGTAAACATATATGATATATATTAAATAATAATGATAATTTAATTATAATATATATATATATATATATCATTTAATTTCTTACATTCAATGTGATAATAAAACAGAAATAGCATTCATGTGTACGTATGGTCTACCGTCTCCATGAATGGTGTATTCCGTTTCATATTTATATATTTCATATATTATTATAAATATTTATATAATGAATATATATGATATTTATACCATTTTTTAAATTCTTTAAATAAGTAAATCATGATCTAATTAATAGGATCAATAATAACAATTCAAAACATATATGAAAAACAAAGCAGATATTACCTGGAATGTAACATTAACATGGAATTATTAAACAACGAGTAATATAAAGTCATAATTGAATTATATATGGTATTATATATAATAATATGTTTATTTTTTAGATTTATAACAAACTTATATTTATTATACAATATTTTTTAATGTGTACAAATAAATCCAAGTCTTATGGTAAGGGTTTTCTCATATCACTTTTATTTCTATGAAATTTATGCCTTATTCACCACTTGTTTACTTTGTGTGGTGTATATAATGACAATGAATATATTATATGATTATTTTACTTAAATTCATAAATATTTAAATATCCATTTTATGATCTCTCTTTCATGGGTTTTATGGTTCAAAAGGTTACCAAATCAGTAAAGTGATTTTGTCTCAATTTTCCTTCTTTGAGACACATGCCATGTTATGAACCAATATCATTCTACAAGGTGTATACACTACTCTTTGACATGTTATATCATGAATATACTTATTTTAATGATATTTTAATCTTTATGTAATGCTATTATTTCATAGGTATTATAATTCAAAGTTACAAATGTGGTAGTATTTTATTTCTACAAGCTCATCATTTATCATGATTTTTTATGATGATTATTCTATTGATGAGATATTATGATTTATATATAAATAAATATAAATAATATTATTATAATCTATTTTTGCATGATATATTGATGTAATGGTACCATTTTTTCCTCTCTTTGTTACTTAAGATAATTTATAAAGTGTTTTTTAAGAAAATACAACCTTATATCTCTCTTAGGTCAGAAATCTATGTTCTTTGAAAACAATGTTTTCTAAAAAAATGAAAAAAAATCTATTATTAACATATGATATTTAAAATTTATTTTTTACCTAGGTTTTACCTTTTAAACCAAAGGGTCTTTAAAATGAATCTTCTTATCTTTTTCCAATCGAGGAATTTTTCTAAACTTTTTATGGAAAAAATGGAATGTTCAACATCAATGGATTTATCTTCCATCATGAGCATGATTTCTTTAAAGATTCCATTTCAAGTTTACAAGATTTATTTTTAACAAAAATAAATTCCTAATCTTATGGGCTTTCATTGTTTTAAAAAAAATTAAAAGAAAATTTTTTTTAAATGTTTTCAAGATTATTTTATAAGTTATCATGGAAAAGGGTTTTCAGAATGTTTTCAAGATTTTTTGATATGTTTTTAAACAAAAAATGTTTTCCAATTGTTTTCAGTATTCCTTTATAATTTTTCAAAGAGATTTTTTTAAAATGTTTTCAATCTTATTTTATAAGTTTTCAAGGAAAAAGGTTTTCAAAATGTTTTTAAGATCATTTTATATGTTCTAAATGAAGAAGGTCTTCAATCTTCCTTTATAAGTTTTAAAATAAATAGGTTTTAAACATGTTTTCAAGATTCATTAATATTTTTTCAAAGAAAAACTATTTTCAAAATGTTTTCAATGTTATTTTATATGTTTTTATGGAAAAAGGTTTTAAAATTAATATCAATATTACTTTATATGTTTTCAAGTTTATTTTCAAATAAATTTTCTTTTAAAATTTTTTATATTTTAAAAAGTATTTTTTTCAAATAAGAAAGGATATTTTCATCAATAAATGATTTTAAAATATTAATCATAAATTATGTTCCATCTAAGATGGAATTTTTTGGTGTTACTCATGTCTCACTAGGGATATAATCCAAAGGTTCCATTAATATTCTTTATATGAATGTTTTATATTTTGATGGAATAATTTCTATGAATCCCATTTCTCTTTCATGGGTTATATGTTAATGAAACTCATTTCTCTTTCACGGGTTATATGTTTTTGAAACTCGTTTCTCTTTCATAGGTTATGTTTTTATGAAACTCGTTTCCCTTTTATGGGTTATATGTTTATGAAAACCATTTCTCTTTCATGGGCTATATGTTTATGAAACCAATTTCTCTTTCATAGGTCATATTCTTATGAATATCACTTATTTTCATGGGTTATGATTTTATGGAATGGTTATGAAACCTGTATCTTTTCTATAGGTTATGATATAATGACATGTTTATGATACCCATTTCATTTCATGGGTTATGATATGATTTTTTATTATCTTGTAGAACATGTGTGTATGATTTCATTATGACATGGGTGGGACCCATATCTCCCTTCAATTCATTGGGTAAAGATTTATATCTCATGTGACAAACATGGCTAGAATGGGAAGTGAACTTGGTTTAGTAAAGGACTTTATCTACTAATATAGTCTTGGGAGTGAACCTTGAATACTATGATGGTCATAGGAGTGAAACATGACTACTAATATGGTTTGGGTATTTAATACATACTATTAATATGGCATTGGAAATAAGCCTTGAATACTATGGAAATCGTTTTTATATGCTTATGTGTTTTCCAAAGATTCTATGGCTTATTCCTATGTTATGCTTTCATGGATTATTATCTTGATTACCTTGTGATTCATGTCTTATTAACTATCAATATTTATATCACGATTCATGTTTATGATCTTTGACATGCATTGTATGTTCATATAATGTTATGATCATCATCTCATACCCTTATAATCATGTTATGCTTACATATCTCCCTTGTTTACCCTTAGTGAGCATCTGATATCAACCCTTTCTAATGTTACCTTTACCTAGGTTATAAAGAAAGGTTTTAAGTAGGAGTAAAAATGGGGTAGTTCATTAAGAGAGATTTTGAAGATCATTCACTAGGATAGAATATTATGTTCCCAAGTTTCCAATGACACTAAACTATTAGGGTCCCTGTGCATGTACTTTTTTAATGTGTTGAATATTTATAAAAAATGAAGTAATATCCAGGTATTCTAAGCTTGGGTATCTATAAATATTCTAAGTCATATCCCATTTTAATTAAACCCTGCTTATTATTCTGAGGACCAAAAACATCTATACATCATAAATCAAAAAATTGACATTCCTTCTATAAATATATATATCCCTATGTATCTCACTTCAAGGAAACTATATTTGGGTTTCCATACATATCAGGTATCCCTATAACTATACTAACTACTCCCTATAGGGTATAGTAGATGTAATACATAAAATCTATATAATCGATTATCAAATTATATACTAAAAGAATCAATAACCATAAGTTCAGTCAAGCAGAGTGACACTAATAACATATATAAGAGAACTTTGTATAACTTACTATTGAAAATTTTAGTAACAAATAGCCTTTTATAACTAGGTTGTCAATCACATATAGGCATGAAAATGTCATGTAAATATTATGTACTAAATAAGAAGCATTAATGAATTCCCCTTTCCACCTCAACCAAGAGTATAATAATAAAACATAAATTACTCCTTGTGTTTATGAAAATAATAAATTCATAACACCTAAAAACTAAGAACAACAATCCCATCTCTGATAACATGGACTTTCCCTATAAAAGGGTTTATTATATGCAAGCATAGGTTCCATACAAAGTTCTAACCATATCCTATCTCAAATAAAAAAGTCACAAATTTTAATACTTATCAAAATAAGGATCTGATACTACATTGTAGTATCTCTAACCTGGATCACCCAAATAGTAACCAATTTTATGCAATACGTGACTTTGGACTTACCTACCCTAAGTCAGAGGCAGCCGAATAGTGGTGAGGATCTATCAGTAACATGGGGAGACAATTCCATTTAGATCAAAAAACTATAAATAATATCATAAGGGATAATAACCCTTATATAATTAATAGATCTCATAATATGGACATTAATGTTAGAACATAACTATATAAAAATATCATATGATGTCAAAATAGATGATTAAACAATATTGTAACCCGATAATATATAAAAAAATAGGATCACCCTATAGTATGATCAGATGTAATTCAATTTAGATGAATAAAAGAATGGAGAATAAAACTAGATATGGGTCTAAGTCTCTGCTCATCCCCATCTCCTACACCTATTTTCCATCTAACCCACCCATCTTTTGTAAGGACCTTTCCATTACCAATATCCCTAGTCATAAATCTGACACATTCACTAAGATACTCATGTAGGGTATGAGTACAACTTAGTAGGCCACCACCAACGGTTTTTCTAAATAAATCCATAATATATAAGTTCATGTTCTATATGATATGAAAAGAAACAATAACATTAATAAATAATTATCACATCCTAAAATTTTAAACAATCCACTTAGTGAAACCATGTCTTCTTTGACAAGAATTAGGGTCATGTCTAGAGGGGTTGTAAAAGTATTAAATGGGTTGGTATAGAATCTTCCCATAATGTATAACCATAAAAATGAAAGAAGATTGGTTGGAAATTCACCCAACCTATAAATGTTTGTATATATATCTCTCTCATAATGTTTTCATTATCACAAGCACTCACCTATGTTTCGAACATTTTCATTTAAGTGAATTATAGTTTTTAATTTGAATATAAATTAATGAAATTAAATAATATTTTAAATATATTTTAAATCCTTGATAAAGGCTTGGTCATAGATCTTTACATCCTTCAAGACCTTGTAAAAACATAGAATATCCAGTGAATTATTTGGTCAGAAGTGAAGGTGGACACTGCTGATTGGAAGTGTTACAAATTGCACTAACTAGCCTGTGAAGGGAACTAGCTACCTGGTGCCCAATATATAGTAGTATAACATCTCCAGAAATCCCACTGACCATCTAGTGTATATCTCGGATTTGATTCTTATTGTGCAAAGGCCAGTGGACATCCTCTAGCAAGTAGATTTGTATAGGGATGGATTTCCAAAATAATCAGGTTTTAAATCTCTCAAGGATGTCAAACTTTCTCTCAAATATATCATCATCTATTGTACTTTATCCATCCTAATATATATATTCGAGTGTCTTATAACTAGTGTTCCTAAAGAAAACCTCTCCCTTATCAACCTCCATTTTCTAATGGCTCATACTCCACAAAAGTGTGGTACAGGTTCCTTTTCTACTGGTTAAGCAAAATAGGGTGCTTAAAAACCATAATTATGAGGGTCAGGATTCTTGATCACCTCTAGGATCAAGGTATTATTAATATTGACCTCTTGAATCAAACAGTGGATACACATGGTCTCACATCAATCTTTAGTCAAACACCTTATAAATTATGTTTTTCTTCTATTTACTTTATCATATTTCATCATTTAATCATTGATCCACATACTTTTATATATTCAGATTTATTTTTTCCATGATCAAATTACTTTATTGTTATTATTATAAACTTGGAGAGAATTTATTAGTTATTTCTTATTCAATTTTTCACTCTATTTATTGTATTCCACATTGAATTTTTTAAAAGGAAAATTCACCCCCCCAATAATTCACACCCTTATTTCCATAATCTATAACCAATAAATGTAGAAAAGGGGTGTTTTATTTTTTTATCAAAAATATTTAGTTTTAAAATTTTCTTTTTAATTTTTTTATCAAATCCTAAAATATTTAAAATTATGATTCTAAAATGGAATTTAACTCCAATATGCAAGATTATGTTCTTTTTTGGCACTGATTATTATTATTGGAAGAGTATGATGTAAACTATAATTTTTTATATTAGTTATATTGTATGGAAAATTATAATGCATGAGTATATTCCCACTAAAGAAACTCAAGAAAAGTGAAATCCTAAAGATGTTATGAATTTTCAATAGAATAAAAAAACTATTAATGTATTTCATAATGGTCTTGACATAAATTAGTTCAATATTCTTTCTTCTTGAAAAACTACATAAAAAATTTATAAATTATTATAAGTCACACATGATGTCAGGAATTAATTAAAGGAAACTAGATTGTATATCTATCATTGATATTTTGACAGTTTCACTATGAATTATAATGAACCTATTACAAATATTTTTATGAGATTTACCAACATCTAACATGGTATAAACTCTCTCAGTGATGAATTATATATAGAAACACTCATAAATAAAATGTTATGGGTTTTACCTAGAACTTGGGCGCCCAAATTCAAATACATTCAAGAAAAAAAAGATCTAAAAATGATGGTGGTCAAGGAACTCATAAGATCCCCAATGATATATGAAATCACGAAGAAATGTTAAGCAGAGAAAGAGGATAATTAATCAAAATAAATCAATAAAAACATCACCTTAAAATATACCAATGATGATCCATTAGAATGTGAGATTATAGACCATTCTATTCTTACTCGGAACATGATCAATTACTTCTAAAAGATGAAATTCCATAAGCTATCCAAAAATTGAATTCAAAATGTGTAAATGGAAGATACATTTTATGAATGTAAAAAATAAAGGTCACATCAATCTAGTGTGTCTTGTCTATAGGAATAATCTCTAAGAAAATAAACATGGTAGAAAAGATTTCAAATTCACAACATGGATTGTAGTGATAGATCCATGGATTCAACATCATCATCCACTTTATGTGACTCAAGGTTGTAGTTCCGTATAGAAAAATTTGATAAATAAATTGAGTTTAGAACCCCTAAACCTATTTCTTCCTCTTCATCTTCATCGTGTTACTCGTCTCCCCTCTCTTATTTTTCATATCCCACTATTCACCTAAATTGTGAAGACCTAAAACATGATTTAAGCTAACTTGGAAATTTTTTACATCAACTCTCATATTTATAATTAGAACTAGAAAAGAAACATAAGAAATTAGTTCTTGTAAAATAAAATATCCTAAAAGAAAAGTATCTTCTCTTTAAGGAAAAGGAAGATCTTTCTCTAAAAATAAAGATTCAACTCGATATTAATAATATTGAATCCTCCATTAAAGACCTCAAAATTTCTGTTTAAAATTAAATCTAGCTTATGAAATTTAGGAAAACAAAATTGATCTCAAAAAACTAAAAAGGATCAGATCAGATTTATTTACTTCAATTGTAAAAGTACCTCTTAAAATACGACAAAAACTAATTTTGTTAAAGGTTTTTTTCAAGATAAATTTGTAATTATTTCAAAATTATTGGTCATTTAATCTATGAATGTGACTATAAAAATGTGAGATATAGATGACAGAAGTCAATCCATCTTTCATCCAATTTTTTCAAAATAAAACCTGCTAGGTAAATCTTGGTTTGAAGATATTTATTGCCTAACGTGAGTAGGCCCAAGTTTGTGTGGGCACCAAATCCTTCAATAAATTAATACTGTTGGAAACATGTCTTCTGAGAATAACCCAAGAAGTATTATAGTACCTAAATAGTGGTTCATCATGACACATATGTGGTTACATCTCTTAATTTAATCATATCAATAAACTATATGGAGATCACATCACATTTGCTGATAACACTATGGGAAAGGCAATTAGTAAAGGTAAAATTGATTTCCCTCACTCAGACCTTATAAAAAATGTTTTATTCATAAAATTATTGATATATATTTTGATATGAATTAGTTAATTGGGTGATATAATATTTAAAATCTCTTTCAAAAATTATTTTTTAAAATTATTTGGTTTATATATGAAAGATTTTATTTACTACTTCCGAATTTCAAAATGTTAATGAAATTAATTTAAAATCTACTTCTATCCAAAATGTAAATTTTTTAATTGGAAAATTGATTGAGTCATGCCTTTTTCCTAGATTCCTTATCCATTACAGCTTTTGATCTCTTTTAAGGCACGACTTTTATCAACTAGTATGAGATCTTACCAAATTGTATTTCAAAGAATACATGGTTTTTGAATCATTCCAATACGGTAAGAAATATAAATCCTCATTTAAACCAAAAAAAAATCATCTTCAAAATCTCAGGAAAAAATTAATCTTGGAATTTTTGGTCCCTCTCAAATTAAAAATATTATATTAAAATCTTATTCTTTAGTAATTGTTAATGACTTTAAAAGATTCACACGGTATATTTCTTAACTCACAAAAGTAAATCTTTCAAATAATTAATCATGTTTTTAAAAAAGGTTGAAAATAAAAAAGGTTTTAAAATTATTTTAATTTATAATAATCATTGTAGAGAATTTTATAACAAGTAATTTAATTTTTTTCGTTCTTCTAAAAGATATAATCATTATTTTTCTACTTCTTTAAACCCTCAACAAAATGGGGTAGTAGAGAGGTGAAATTTAACAATCAAAGAAATCACTTGAACTTCTTTAAATTAATTTTCTATTAAAAAATATGTTTAGGATGAGGACATGAATTTTTTATGTTATATCATTAATATCCTTCTCATTACCCATTTTCTTAAGAAATACCCTTGTAAAATTTGGACTAATAAAAACCCCAAAATCATCTTGTTGACATTTTCTGTTACAAATCCAATGAAGGTATCATTATTGGGTACTCCAAATAAATTAAATCTTAAAATTTCTTTAACAAAATGAATTAAATGAGGAAAGAATCAATCCATATTTAATCTGATGAATTTTTTCCAAAATCTTATTCTCAAATTGTTTTTTAAAATGTTTTTAAAATAAACCTTTTAAAACTAAATAATTTGAAGAAGAACAACAGAAATCATAAGTGAAAATATTTTTCATTACACCCAACCTATATAATAATGATTACCATGGTAGTCATTACACTCAACCCAAAATTCTATTGAATGATAATTTCCATTAATCCTAGAAAATATATCAAAAAAGATCATGGGTGGAAGTACACTCGACACACACAACCATCCAAGTAGTTAAAATTGCACTCAACTACATACCTAAACAAGGATAGTAGGCATTACACCAAACTCACATAAGTATACCAAATGAGTTTTCATTACACCCAACCTCATACCATAATAAAACTAGTTGGCATTTCACACAAACCATATACCATAATGAGTCTGACTGAAAATCATTTTTTTTCATTTTCTGCAGCCGGTTTAAGGGGTTGCCGGTACCCAAGGTACAACAAAAAAATTAAACCAAAAACAGACATACCAGGATAAGGCAACTTAACAACACAAACTTACATATCATCCAAGTCAAAGTCGTCACCGCTTCTCCATCCTGACTCCTCTTCTCCGGTAGTCGTGGCTGTTTCCCATCCTGGATCTCTCCAGTAGTGAACACTATTGACACGGTTCCTGAGCTGATCTAAGACATGATAATCTGATGCTGACTCCTTAATCTCACTATTCTTTGCACACTTTAAATACAACACTTCCTTCTTCTTTGAGGCGGAGCGAGTCCGCATCGGCTGCGGGAGACCCGAGTAATCCTTCCTTTGTCGACGCTTAGAAATGATAGGAAAAGGTCCTTCCCCTGAAGCGGACCCCTGCTTCCCACATTGAAGCACTTCACTGAAGGAACGTTTCTCCCCTCCTTTACCAGCCTGTTCCCCCGAGCCCAATACAGGAGAACATGCAGAATGTACCCTTTCAAGAGACACAGCCCCCTCAACAGTCTCATCCACCAGCAGAGGCAATGGTACACCCTCCGCCACGTCCTCAGTCACCGCATGATTCAGCACCAAATGGGGTGGCACACCCTCTGCAATCGTCTCACTCATAGGCACCGTGGGAAGCTCCTTCACACTACCCTCGACCTGGACACTTCTGGAGGCCCCCAAACTAGGACCCCCATCTTCTGAGACATCACGCAAAACAGGATCAGAATCAACGTTACCAAGGCAATCAAACCTATTGCTTAAAGACACAAAGGGTTTGGCCTTAGGATTCAGTCCTCCATTCTCTTCTGTACAGTTCTGAGATGGACTAATTTCCGCAAACCCCAGTGAGTGAACCAAAGCAGGTGCTTCCTCAGCCCTCACCCTATTATATAAGTTCTTACCACCTTGACCATCCGCATCCAGAGTCTTGTTAGGACCAACCAAATTGTTGTCCATCACTGAAGATTGAACAAACTTCTCCTTTCCCTTTGTACTCTTCTCCACAGGAATAGAAGACTTCCTTTGGGTTGAGTGCTGGGGCTCCTGACGCCGAGACATCATCTCCTGAGGTGAGGCACGCCGACATCTCTCAGAATTGTGTCCAAACCGATTACAATTCGAACAAAAAACAGGCCATGTTTCATAGATCACCTGTTGTTTACACCTATAATCCTATCCAATTGTAATCCAGACAAAATCGAAAGGGTCCCTAGAGGGATCAATTTCAACGCAGACCCTAGGATTGATCGGATGGCAAACTGCTTCAGTCCGAGAGTCCGAACACAAAAATCTACCCACTAGATTACCCAACATTCTAATAATAGCGGGGTTTTGAAAAGGTAAGGGAAGCTTGGGGAAACTAACCCATACCGCTGCTGAAGGTGGGTCGCGATTCATGTGGAAATCGAACGACCAACGAAGGAGGAAGAAACGACTTCCATTGCAACTCCGAGGAGCTCTTGACCAAGCTTTGACAAGATCCTCTTCCGATGCAAAACGAATCATAATGTGGTACCTGTCGAGTAAACCAACAGTCGCCCGTTCCTAAAGGTCCCAAGCGGAGAAGACGAACCTGTCGAAGGAGTCGATGGATGGTCTCCTTTGTCTAAAACGAGCAACCAAGGTAAGCTTCAACAGCGAAGCTGATTCCGTGAACTCAGCAGACGAAATCTGAAGATTAGGGGTTCCATCCACAAGATCTGGCACTTTAGGGCTCACGAACACCTTCGAAAATGGCGGAAGAAAATCAGGGTTTGAGAAAGGTTCAGGATTGGAATTTCACCTAATGTTAATAATAATAATAATAATAATAATCATAGTTGATATTACACCCAACCAACATAATAAGAAAAAACAATTTTGGGATTATACCCAAATACATACCCAATAATGTCACCATATAACTACTTTGTCATTAATAGTCATATAATATCAAAACACATTCCATAACATAAAAAATAAATAAACGTGATTATTTCCCATGAAATTTATGTTTGAATTAGGAATCATTATTATCAAATGGTGTCCAATAGGTTTATTTGTGGAACTAGAAACACCCAACGGATCTCCATCCATGGGGGTCTTCTTTCCCAAGACATGTGCTTCTTAGGAGGTTTTTCCAACAATGCTTGAGAACTTACATTGGTCGATAAAATGGGATTTCAAGTTCATCACACCCTTTTGTGGGGAATTATTGCTTACTCTTGGACTCTCTTATAGATTTAAGACATATTCAAAAATAATTTATTAATTCCCAAGTATAATGTGAGTCCAACTTGAATTAACAACCAATTATTATCATATATGGAATTTAGAATCATTTGTATGTATTTGAGGTTCTTAATCAATAGATATATTAGCATGTATCTAAGATTCTATGTCAATGGTAGCCTATTATGTATTTTTTAGATATTTTGTGCTCTTTATTACAAAGATTTTGGTTTCCTAGCCACTCAGTGGGTTATCTCATGTGTATTGTCATCCATGGAGATGGAATTTTTTTTGATGTTGGGATCAAACCCATAAGAGGGCTTCCTACGTATACTTATGAAAGGAATCAGAACCCACATAGTTTGGTGCTTCATAATAGGGCACATCATACCTTTTAAGGTCATGTGATAAGGACCCAACTGTACAGTTTAATGTCATGTGGAAAACACATCTAGGCGAAAGACGCCTAGTCAAAGTTTGGTGTGGTACATATGCCAAATCGTCCTAGATTACCTAGAAATAATATAGATTTTCAAGATGAATTATACCCCACTAGGAATGTGACCTAGAGAGAACATGGTTGATTAGATGGTTTGGTTTTAACCTCCGGGAGGATTCCTACGTATCCCATTTGGATGGGAATTAAATCACATGTAATTTGGTGATGAGGACCTATTCCTATGGAGTCCCTTGATTTTTTGTCTCGTAGGGGAGTATTACCCTTTGAGAGGATTATGTTTGGGCTTACTCCTAAAAAGGATTCCCTTATAAGAGAGACCATGAAGAATTTTCCATCACATGGTGGTCTGGAGGCTTGTTTTGAGGCTTAATCCTGAGGAGGATTTCTAGATTAAGGGATATATGATTGGGTCTTACTCACAAGGAGGATTCTCATTGATCTGAGGCCCTAATTTTGTGTCCTACGTATCCTGTTCATAACAGGAATAAGAGTTCTCATAGTTCAATATGTAATGGATCATGCCGATGGAATGTTCACCATTAACCTCTAAGACCACATGAGTCATTCTTAGTGTGAGAAACAAGAGGAGGTGGAAGATTTGATGAACCACACACTCTGATTTTTTCTACAAGTGTACTTGGAGACAAATCCCAAAGTGAGAGGGATGGGGAGTTGATTTCACCCACTTCCTATAACATATTTTCCACTGAGGGAAGAGGCCAAATATGCTATATTTATCTCTCTTCACTTTACCCTAGAATGGGTCCAGGGTATAGAGAAGAAAGTAGAAACCTTGGTGGTAGATAAGAGGTAGATAGTATCAATAATGCAACCACCTATAAGAGAGGATAGGGTATTACTCCAAGAGGTATTCCCTAAAATCGATTCTACATACTGGAAGGAGGATTTCATTCCATGTTGAATGGAAAATCAAGTGTAATCCTCAACCTTGCCTAGAATTAGAGGTTTTGGGTCTCATAAACAAGAAGGTAAGATATTGTTCTAACCCTAGTACATAAGACCAGGAACTCCCTAAAACTATCCCTAGGGTAGGGGTACTCGTGACCATGTTAATACACTCTCATGTGCACCCCAAGGATCTTAACCAGATAACTGTATGAGTGTGGGAAACCTATGACCATAGGAATACACACCGAAATTGGGGACACCCTGGTGTGCCACTTGTCATGGTTGTGTAAGTTAGGGGGCTTATATGGGGGGCTTCAATCTGGTTCCCTTTATAAAAGGGTTCCAAAAAAGGAGAGGCTCTTCCATGTATGGTTCAAAATATGTCCTAAAAGGTGAATTGAACGGGTCCTGGGTGAAGGTTCTTGGCACAGTTATTCCATGTAGGCATGTTGATCAGGTCCTGGGAGGAACTGAAAATGTTTCATTCAGTAGGTTACAAGCTTACACGAGCTCGATACACCTTAGGAAATGGACCACCAATGCAAAAATGATCAAGTGTGGCTTTATCCTAGGCACCTCGAGTCTCCTTCGGTGTCCTTATTAGGGTCTCACATAGGTTATTAATTTGGGAGAGGGCCTCATGCAAGTGGTTTCTCTTTAGGGGAGAATGGTCCTCATACATGTGTCTTATGTCTAAGACCCTTTAGGGACTTTGATATTTCTTATACCCCTTAATTCCTTCTGATCTCGGGTTTTAGAGAGCTACCTGAGAAATTTTGGGGGACCTAGGTAAATGTGTTGTGCAATCCGAAATTTGTGGCTCCTTATGATTTTTCATTTCTCCAAACGAGGATCCATGGGGTCCTATTTATTGGAAAATATGGGTCCCTGGGCAAAGGAGGTTTTCCAAATAGGTCCAAGTTGTAGGTCCATGTTGCAGGTGTCTGGTGTAGGGGTGTCTAACTTATTTATTCTGCATAGGGTATCTGTGTAGCCTTCATAACAAGTAGGGGTCTATGCATGTAGGTTAATTTGGATAATTCTCTTAGTTTTCCAAAAGTATCTTTAGAATTTTAAATATCCAAATATGTTCTTAATAATATTTTCATACTCCTTGATAAAAAAAGGAGTGTCTATAAAATCACCCCCCCCCCCTTTGGATTGGATTCGAACAAAATAGGAGGGTCTGGTCTTGAGGTAAAATAAGGGGAAAATATTATGAAGGGATGAAATTTTTAATCATGTAGGGTATTTGTGGAGGGTCACAGTTTTGGGACTTTCACAAAGGACTTTGTCAAAAGGGTTGTGCGGGGACCCTTGTCGAGGGACCTATGCGGGAACCCTTATTGAGGGATCAGCACAAGTTCTTCCCTCTGTAAATATTTTTTTTAATCCTTATAAGTTAAAATATGACCATTATTATGTTAATATTTTAACTTAATTAGAGAATTGGGTGCCTTATTATAAGTTTTAAATGGTTTCTTCATTAACTGCAACTGAGAAATATATTGTGCATTTTTCTAAAATGATCAAAGCTATCGGGCATAATTATTATGAAATCACTGAATCTACTCTTCCAGATTTGTAAAAGTATTTGATACTATATCAACTCCAATACCCATGAAGTGACTACCCACCTTTAAAAGAGCATGTACTTTTGAGGGATTCCCATATCCAGTCATTTAAGAAGTACTTCTATGTGTCTTGGTTCGTTAAACACATCAGCTGCCCTTACACTAACATCTCCTAAAAGGGTGTTCTTATTAATGAAGGAATAATACCTATAATCTAAATAAAACATAATAGTGTTTTAAATATGGATATGAATCCAAAATATAATTATTTGAGGCCTCATTATTATGACTCAACCTTCTATACTTTACAAACAGATCAAACGCATGGTTAGAAGGAAGACTAGGACTTCCACTCTAGAGGGGCAGTCAGGCCTGAGTGGATGTGGGTATTATATTTGTGATGAACTTGCGTAGAATAAAGAAATTATTTATGTTATGTTCTTATTTATGAGGCTATTTGGGTAAGAATGGCCTATGTTTTCAAGAACAAAGATATCATCCCAGAATTACTAAGTCGATGGAGTCCACCGACAAATTCCATTCACTTGACGCATAGTGAAGTTGGAATAATCTTGTGGGATGTATACTAAATCTCTAGGGTACCCATTATTGGGGATATGTATGATTATTTTATCCCATTGAAGTAGAATTTTAATGATGCTAAGAGAATTCCACAATTATCCCATGATCTCTTCAAGATAGTAAAGAAATTGTATATAGATTAAGATCGTCACCCTAGGACTGAAATCCATGTGGTAACTTGGGGGAATTATTTCTTAGAAATAGTATGAGAGGGTCCTACTTATAGGTTACCTAATATTTTCCAACCCATAGAAAATTGGGGGTATCTGGTCATGTTCTATCATACATTGTAAAAGGGTGAGTAAAGGTGTTTGGGTTACTAGGTTAATCCCAAGATCGATGTGAAGATTCACCTGGTCGGCTTCCTTAATACGTGGATAAGCATTTATCAGCTCATATTCCATGATTCTGGTGGTGGTGTGAGGCCAGGTACTTTTTCCATTAATTCCAAATTAAAAGAGGGGATGTATATAGGGTTGGTTTCTCCAAATATAGAAAGGATATATCATTTTTTATTGCATGCATACATTTGGAAGGTCCCATTTAGAATTGAATGTCTGTTTCAAGTGTTATGGGGTGGATTGCACAACATTTTATCTCATATTCAGTGTTGATTTTAGTTAAAATATCTGAAATTATATTGGCCCCATTTGTTTATAAAGTATCTCAGATTTAGCATTTGAACCTAAAGCATGATGATGTGCTGAGGGCACCGAATATATCTAGAGACATTGATTTATTTATATATGGTAACCCACCGACTAGAACATTTAATGATGATGGCAAGGAGAATAATTGCAATTTGATATCATAAAATATATAATTTAGGGATATCATATCGATATCCCACATTGACAGTGATATCATCTATTAGGCTTATGTTCCTTATTGATTTGCTCGCCTATTTAAATGTCTTTACAAATCAACCACATTTCCCCCTACACGTGTTAGGAATGAGAAGCATTTGATGGTATCCTGATAGTTATGGATCCTAATGGATCTAAAGTTATACAAAATTTCAATCATGTTGCCTCTGTTATAGTCATAAATTGGGATAGAGGTCAGATATTCAAAGGCATGGATTTCTTCATACCCTTATTGGGCATTGACAAAAGGAATTAATTGTGTGGAGGCCACTACAACTACTATTTTTGGTATGCATGGTAAAAGTCTCAATCCAAAGATGATGTGGAGGTTCCATAGCCTTCAAAATTTTCTCAGAAAAAAGATCACTAAGCGGGATTAGGTTAAGAAGACAAAACCTTCAGTGCTAAGGTGATCTAGTCTTCATTGTTAAGAGGAGGCCTCTGTATTATTCCCTAATTATTCTAAAAGAGAAAGTAGGCCTAAAGAGACTTCCTAAACAAAGGTAATTTATTCTTCTTCACATACAACCATATCAAAGACAAAATATATGCTACCCTTAGGGATCCAATTTTAGGAGAGCATGACTTGCGATGTCAAGGATTTATGGGAGTTTCTATAGGTGGGCCTATAAATCCAAAGCTTGGTAATATTAGAGCACCCTCCAATCTCCATCCTAAATATAATTTGGCTAAGGTAACAAAGTATTTATAGTAGTTATAGGCTTTGGTATATGCAATTGATGATGAAGTCATAACCTCAAAGTGAGTTTCTAATATGCTGGACTGAGGAGCTCTTGAAGGGGTAACTGTTTATCTAAGGGAGGAATGGGACATTAAAATTAACCATACTGACGTATTTCTCTTTTCATATTTCCCTTTACTTTTCTTCCACCCACCATTATTAATCTTGAAGGGATTTTATTTTTTATCTTGGAATAGGATAATGAGGATAAGTAGAAGAGGTGTCTACATCATAGAATTATAGGCCCACATTCACCCCTATTGAGGTAGTTGAAAAGGCCATTGGGTATTCAGAACAATCCCCAAGTCAAAGGACCATGGTAGAGGTGATAGAGGAAGGAACTCCTTGACCATTACCTTAGGTCTCTATTTCCAAGAAGGGTGGTATAGGATCTTATCTATCTCATGAGAGGAAGTGAAAGAGATCATTATTTCTAGTATGATAAATGTGTCACAATAATTCATTGTGTTTTCATCTAATATTGCAACCAGTTTGACACGCCTTTCTAATATTAATTGTACTTTCAGAACTTTCATCGCCTTCCACTCTTAAATGATTAGATATTGGTCCTTTAAGGGTTGAGGAGGATACTTTAGGGGAGTTACATATTAATGATTATGAGTCTATCATCATTATAGATGAAGCATCAAGAGGTGTGGTTGTGTCTTCCCCCACTTTAACAGAGGGGTTAGGGTCAAGGTAATGTAAGATGAACTCTTTTAAGTTTCATGTACAGCTTCTGACTTTCCTCTCCTCGTGATATTTTAGATCTTCCATTTACACCATAGGGTTGTGTTATTGTCAACACTGGCCCTATTATTGATCCAGAAGGGATTGATAGGGATATCAGGATATCTGATGAAGGTGTTGACACTGAACCTGACTCTATAGTGGCTGAAGATGTTGTTCTTATTGAGTAGTCATCATAGGGGGTCATCGGAAGAGCAAATTTAGGTTCCGAATAACCTGCCTAGGATACCCTTACTGGTAAGGATAATGCAAGGAATAACACCATTTATCATGACATTATGGATGTACTTAATACAAGAATTGATATTTCATGCTCCATTAAGTAGTTTTAAGACTTATGTAAGGAATTGGAAGGATGTGAGTTTTATCATCCTTGAGTTTTTCAAACATAGTTGATTTTCTTTCACTTGGAGTTTCACCATCGGGCCAAACTTGTGAATTTTTTTCTGCAGAAAATGCTTCCATGTTTCTTCAAGAATAGGGAATTAAAATCCATACTACTCTTAATATCAAAGTATAAATAGTTGATAATCCCTAATTGTGGTATTCTAGGGGGTCTTTGATTTCATTTGTTGAGAATACTCAAGAGGGTGCTCATCATTAGGAGGTCTCGACCCTAAGAGTTGAAGATAGGGGTGATGGAGAGGCACCGGTTCTAGAAGTTGATCCAACAATGGGTGAATGTCACCAACTATTTCGGTTGTTCTAATACCCCCCTATACTTTTTGATCTTCTAATGTTAATGAAAATAATCATTTTCTCATTAGTTTCATCGACTTTGGAAACTGGTTTTGAGATAGGGGGCTTCTATGCCAGTTCTATCAACATTGGTGGATGAGGTTGGAGCTACTTTATAGGGAGAGGAACAATGTTTCTCAATGAGTGAACTGTGAAGGTTCTGGGCACAGCGGAAGCGTGTGGGTGGATATGCCCACTTGGCTTTTTGTCATTAGAAATGATCAATCCGGGATCAATACGATGATAAACGCCAGTCTCCACGGATCGAATCACAGAAAAAGACAAAGAAGATGGTTTGTCCCGGAACCACAAACAAGGATCGTTATAGGTTGAATATAGTTAATTTAATTAATTATAAATAAATACCTTTTGGGTGTTCTTTCTTCATTGATGTTCTCGATCACGTTGTCAATGTGATCCGTTGTTGCGTCGTAGAAGCCAAGTGTAGACTCCCTCTAGCGGTGATCCACACGTGTACCTCATATCTCTGGACGTTGCCAAAGGATTCTCCGGGTGCTAGCGTGGAGAAGATTTTTCTTGTGTTGTCCTCCTTAGATCGTCTTGATCTGATGGAAGAGGATCTCTCTCGGTCTTGAGAGCGTTCTTGGAGGAAGAGGTTCTTTCGGCCTTGAAATAATTCTCCAGAGATGTTGTGCACAACGATTCTCTTGTCTAGGAAAAGAGTTGGGTTGTGAGGATATTTATAATCGAGTTTGAGGTTATAGAGTTATGAGAATAAATAAACGCGTTACGTGTTTCATTTATTCCATTAACTCTTATTAAAAAACCCCATGTCGAATAATTAATTCATTGACATGTGCTTACGCTGATTATAATAAATATCATTTAAAACAATATTATATCCTCAAAATCTCGACTGGAAAAACTA
Organism: Viscum album; assembly: GCA_963277665.1. Classification (NCBI taxonomy): domain Eukaryota; kingdom Viridiplantae; phylum Streptophyta; class Magnoliopsida; order Santalales; family Viscaceae; genus Viscum; species Viscum album. The sequence continues at coordinate 2,011,202,176 of OY728135.1, forward strand.
CACGGCATGTAATAATAAATACATGGCGTGTACTTTTTTTTCATCAAAAACTACACGGCGTGTACATTAAATGTACACAGTGTGTATATCTTGTTTTCATTTATTCATTTCCTTTCCAAAATAAAACTACTCGGCGTGTACATTTAATAATACACAGCATGTACTTGTTTTATTTTATTTTTCTTTTTTTTCCATCATTTAAAACAACTTAGGATTCCTTGAATAATTATTAAACCACGTACGGGAATAATCTTTATTCAACTTGAGATACTTGGATATACTTAGTGTGTGACCCTCTAGGCCTCTTTCTCATTGGCATTAGGCGGGCTTGCCTAAAGTCCAAGATTACTGTCTAGCAACAGGTCAAGGTACCCAAGAGAAAGAAGTTGGCGCCGCATTGACGTATCACCTCATACAAACGCTTACTGTGTAATTTAATCCCTTTGTCTCGATATCTCATCAAGAAGGTTTCATGGCAGTGTCATAAACCTATATGTTTGATATGTCATTCTTTGACTACCTGAAATAAACTCATTGTTTACACCATGGCCATGGAATTTAATGCGACAGTTCTATTTCAATCAAATGTTCGAGATATCAACTTCCATAAATGGAAGGGACAAATCCTTCCTCGACTTATCCATTAACAACATGTCACTCGTGATGCACCCAACGTACCCTACTTCCCACCTACTGTCTGCGTGACGGTTTTCGTCAGTAAATCTAAGTGTGCGAGTCATGACATGAGTTAATGATAATATTTCAGTCTAAGGACCATTACACATGCTCGCAGATAGCAATATCCGATGACACCAAGACATGCAGAATTACTACTAGCGGGTCTGTTCTCATAATCTCCCATCTTGGAGATTACCAAGTGTGAACTCTATGAGAGAGAGTCTCATCTTATTACGAGTACTCGTACATGATGGTATGTATACTATGTGTCCTATAATAGTATGTCATCCAACCACAGAACTTTATTTAAGAATATTTTTATAGCATTTCAAGGTTCTCATCATAGTGGGGATCTGTTATGACCTTATTAATGCAACAAATATTCCAGGACATTATTATATTATAGTCATGCAGAACAAAGAACAATATATAATAAGTGAACATTTATGTAATAAAAGTAAAAAACAGTTGGTTCTGAGGACACCAACCCTTACAAACTCCCACTTGGACTAGAGCCAACTGCCTACGACTTTTAGTCCGCTAGACCTCACATAATGATCATGTTTCTGCTGAGTTAAGGCTTTAGTCAATGGGTCTTCCACGTTGTCTTCCATGGAAATACTACTCACTTCAACTTCACCTCTATGAGAAAAATCCCTCAGGGGATGATACTTCCGAAGTATGTGCTTTGTCCGCTTATGTGACCTTGGCTCTTTTGCAAGTGCCACCACTGCAGTATTATCACAATAGAGTGTGATAGGATCTTTACTGCTCGGTACTACATCCAGCTCTTGGACGAAGCTTCGCATCCATACTGCTTCTTCAGCTGCCTCATAAGCTGCGATATACTCAGACTCTGCTGTAGAATCTACCACCACACTTTATTTTGATCTCTTCCAGCTCACTGCACCTCCATTCAAATTGAAGATGTATCCATTCTACGACTTCATGTCATCTTGATTAGTCTGGAAACTAGCATCTACATTTCCTCTGATGACTAGTTCTTCATCTCCTCCATAAACCAGGAACATATCCTTAGTACGCCTCAGATACTTAAGGATAGTCTTGACTGCCATCCAATGGCGGTCTCCTGGATCAGCTTGATATCTGCCTACCGCACTTAATGCGTAAGCAACATCTAGCCTTGTACATAGTATAGTATACATGACTGACCCAATCGTGGATACGTAAGGGATCCTTTCCATCCTGTTTCTTTCCTCATGTGTCTGAGGAAACATTTTCTTGGAAAGATGAATGCCATGTGACACTGGCAACAATCCTCTCTCGGACTGTTCCATACTGAATCTCTTCATTATCTTGTCAATGTATGTACTTTGACTCAGGCCCAGCATTCTCTTGGATCTATCACAATGGATCTTGATCCCAAGAATATATGCCGCCTCGCCCAAGTCTTTCATGGAGAAGAATTTATGCAACCATGCCTTAACTGACTGTAAGATAGGTACTTTGTTTCCAATTAGCAATATGTCATCAACATATACTATTAGGAAAACGACTGCACTTCCACTAAACCTTTTGTAGACACAAGGCTCAAATTCATTCTTAATAAAGCCAAATTTTGTAACAGCTTCATCAAAATGAATGTTCCATGACCTTGATGCTTTCTTTAATCCATAAATGGATTTATGCAACTTGTATACCTTGTTGGCATCCTTTGGAGTCACAAACCCTTCAGGTTGTGTCATGTAGACATCTTCCTGGAGATTCCCATTAAGGAAAGCTGTTTTGACATCCATTTGCCAAATTTCATAGTCATGGTAAGCAACAATGGCCAATAGGATTCTGATGGACTTCATCATTGCAACCGGTGGAAAGGATTCATCATAGTCAATTCCTTGACGATGTCTAAAACCTTTTTCAACCATTCGTGCCTTGTAGGTGCTGACTTTCCCCTCCATGTCCAGTTTCTTCTTGAATACCCATTTATTACTAATAGGCTTTACATCAACTGGAGGATCTACCAAAATCCAGACTTGGTTTTGGTACATGGAATCCATTTCAGAATTCATGGCTTCTTTCCACTTGGAAACGTATGTTTCTTCAACTGCTTCCTTGCAGGTAAGAGGATCATCATTGTCAACCAATAATGATTCACCATCCTCGGTGATAAGAAAATCATATCGTTCTGGTTCTCTCACCTCTCTTGTGCTCCTACTCAGTTCTTGTGTCTCTAAAACAGATTGTTCTTCCACGGGGCTTTGTGGAATCCGTTCTTGTACCAACTCATGTGTATCTTGAGCCTCGACTTCATCGAAGTCTATCTCGCTCCCACTATCTCTTTTGGAGATGTGCTCCCTCTCAAGGAATATGGTGTGTCTTTCCATTGTAACCTTTTTGTCTGAGGGGTTGTATAGGTAATATCACCTTGTTTCCTTGGGATATCCTATAAAGATACACTTTGTGCCTCGGGGTGCAAGTTTGTTACCTGAAGAGGCCTTAACAAATGCTTCACTACCCCACACATGTAAATTCGATAACATGGCTTTGCGTCCACTCCATAATTTGTATGGAATACCATTTATCGATTTAGTTGGTACTTGGTTTAGTATGTGCACTGCTGTTTGTAATGCATATCCCCAAAAGGATAATGGAAGACTCACATGACTCATCATTGATCTCACCATGTCCAACAGGGTGCGGTTCCTCCTTTCACTTACACCATTCCACTGCGGTGTGTAAGGAGGAGTGAGTTGAGATAGAATCCCAAACTCCTGTAAGAAATCAATGAAGTCTTGATTAAGATATTCTCCTCCTCTGTCTGATTAGAGTTTCTTAATCTTCTTACCAAGCTGGTTCTCAACTTCATTCTTGTATTCTTTGAACCAATCAAAAGAATCTACTGTATACTTCATTAAATAGATATATCCATATCTACTAAAATCATCAGTAAAAGTTATGAAGTACGAGAACCCACCTCTTTCTTCAACTGGAAATGGTCCACACACATCTGTGTGAACTAATTCTAGAATATCTTTAGCTCTTTCACCTTTCCCACTAAATGGGGCTTTGGTCATTTTGCCTTGTAAACGCGCATGACATACACCAAGTGGTTTTAGTTCGAAAGAATCTAAATACCCATCTTGATGTAATTTTGTCAAACGTTTCTCATTGACATAACCTAGCCGGTGATGCCAAAGTTGGGTGTGGTATGAGTCATGTGAATTAACTTTGTTATCGATTTCCATTACTTGGTTTGTGTAGTCTAACACATAAAGTCCGTTATATAAATGTGCCCTACCAAAACAAATGATATCTTTATAAAAGTAGCAACATTCATTTACAAACTTGAATATGAATCCATCAGTATCTAATCTGGATAATGAAATAATGTTTTTAGTAACATAAGGAACATAATAACAACCTTTCAAAACCAAGACCATCCCGGTAGGCAATGTGAGGTGGTAGTCTCTGACAGCTACAGTAGCGAGTCTGGCTCCGTTGGCTGCTCGTAGATCTACCTCCCCTTGATCAATCTTCCTAAATCTTCTTGGTTCCTTTATTTGGATACATATGTGAGCACCACAAGAAGTATCTAATACCCAATTAGTAGAAATAGATAGATTTCATTCAATAACAAATGCACCTGAAGCTTCCCCTTGCTTCCTTAGATGGGTGCAGTTTTTCTTCCAGTGGCCCTTCTTGCCACATGTGAAACAAACAGCATCCTGTTCCTTTGCCTCCCCTTTGATCTTCCTTTTATTGGAAGGCCTTGAAGAAGTTCTGGGCTTAAAGCTCTTCGCCTTCCCTTTCCATTTATTCACTATAAGGACAGAAGGCTTTTCACGCTTCATGTCATTGTCCACTTGGCGAATAAGGATAAGAAGATCAGATAGAGACTTCTCAATATTGTTCATGTTGAAATTAACAACAAAGTTTGAGAAGCTCTGGGGGAGTGATGCGAGAATGAGATCGGTACCCAGTTCTTCAGGGAGTTTAAACCCTAGAACCTCCAAGCGCTCAATGTAGCCAATGAGCTTGACTACATGAGGCCCAGCTGGGGCACCCTCTCCAAGCTTGCTCTGAAATAGAGCCTTGGATATCTCAAACCTTTCATGTCTTTCTCTCTCCTGGTATAGACCACGGAGGTGCTCGAGCATGCTGTAGGCATCCATGTCCTCATGAGACTTCATGAGCTCACTAGACATAGATGACAGTATTAAACATTGAACGTCGAGAGCGTCATTAAAATTTTGATCACAGACTAGGAAATATTCATCACTCGCCCCTGGGGCAGGGGAATCGGGAAGTGAGGACTCCAGCACGTAAAACATTAGTTCATGGCGTAGGATAACCCGAAGGCGCCTAAACCATTCCTGAAAGTTACTGCCGGTGAGGATATTTTCTTTATCCAGTATTGATTGCAGAGAAATTGTGGTTGACAAGTTTGTCATCTTGATTCTACAATTTAAAATATTAGATTTATTAGTACTTTCTTGATTACATTTTTATGAGAAATAATAAATTTTATTAATTCTCCCACAATTTTATCAAGTCCCAATGGCCCTCACCATTGAACTCGGAATGTCCAGTTGCTTTGACATTCTAGTGGAAAGGATCCATATTCCCCTTCGCACAACCCCAATAAGGGTTGGTCAAGCTATTTGAAGGTATTTAGGTAGACAGGTCTTTTCCAACTGTGAGCTTACAGTTCCTTGATCTTTTGAGTGGACTCCCCAACCCTGAAATCCTGACTTGGATTTCCTCAACTCTTGCCTCCAATATTACATCAAGTCTATCAAGGGCTACTTCTCTTGATGTAATATGGTTAAGTCAACCCGAAATCTTTCATAAGGGATTCCTTTATAAAAGTAAGTGTCCCAACAAGGGTTGGTCAAACACATAGTTTTATTGAGTCTTGCCCTTAATCAAGTAACGGAAGGCTTGGTCTTAATTAATATGGTATTTGAGGGATTTTATTCTTTATGCATATCTTTGCATTATCACATGCTTGTTAATATTAAGTGATTCTTGCCTAAGTGATTAACCATGTTCTGATAATGTTTACGCATAGTCTGGTTTTTATTTTATTCCATCTTTGAATGCTTTTTCATTTTATTAATTATGTGATCGTGAAAACACATACATAATAAATAAACCATGAAATCAGAAATAAATAAAATAAGATGGCATGATCATGAGCTTCTATTTGGTTAGCTTATCTAGCTGTTTTGATAAGCTAACCCTGACCTAGGAAAAACACCTTGAACCTGATGGTTCGTGTTTTGCAGCTCCCACCTGTCCACCTTTGTATCTTCTTGTGTCGGTTTCGCCTCGGCTTTGGGATTTGAACCATCTCCTCTAGCTTGGGAGATCCTCCATTACATGGGTTTACATTAAAGAAACCATGGGCACGCAGGCCCTACATTTTATTGGAAGAAGGCTCGCAGGACAAAAAATTTAAATTAAATAAATTTAAATGAAACCATACACATACAAAGGGTCTTTGGTCTAGCTCATGATCATCCTTAGTATACAACGATATTTACGCATATTTAGAATTCAAATTCTTTCAATAGTTCTTTTATTTAAGATAAGATGCGCTCGAATTCAATTAATTATGATCTTATAATTAATCAATTCTTTATCTTAAATTACTTTCTGAATTTCCTTGAGATTCTTCTCATCCATATTCCTTGTACGGGTCTTTGTACATTGGAGGAAACCTGGTGAAATTCAATTTCTGGAAAGTACACGGTGTGTAGTTTATAATTACACGGCGTGTATTTTTCTTTTCACCCTTTATCCAAAGTACACGTCGGGGCTTTGGCGTGTTTTCTGTACTTTCGAAATTTTAGAGTACACGGTGTTTAGATGAATCATACACGGCGTGTACTTCCTTGTTACGCGGTAACCAGCCTAGTGATCCCATGTACGCAGTACGCGGCTTATCTTTGTACACGGTTTCACCTGGGTCGGAACGGACTACACGGAGTTTTGTTCCAACATACACGCCGTCTATTCCGGTTTCCATGCGCCGTTCTATTCTGGTCAACACGGCATGATTAAAACTTAGGCATAATCAATTCACACGACCTGTTTTGGCAGACCAGTACCGGTTCGTTGAACCTAAGTACACAGTGTGTAGTTTTAATTACACGCCGTGTAATCATGTGTTGTATATACAGAAAGAGCGGCTCCTCCGAATGAGTTCCTCGTTTTTATTTTAATCAAAATTAAAATTAAAAGGTCATTTCTGTGATATGAATCGAGAAACGAAGGAGGAAGAATAGATCTCGTTAATTCAGATTTATAGAACGATTCATTTCGAATTGAATCAAATATGAATGTGTAAATTATCAATGAAAGTTAAATAACTATAAGCAATGTTGTAACCTCCCTCTGATACCATTTTATGGTTCCGAGCGCAGTGGAAGCACGTGGGTGGATGTGCCCACTTGGCTTTTTGTCATTAGCAATGATCAATCTGGGATCAATACGACGATAAATGCCAGTCTCCACGGATCGAATCACAGAAAAAGAAAAAGAAGATGGTTTGTCCCGGAACCACAAACAAGGATCATTATAGGTTGATTATAGTTAATTTAATTAATTATAAAGAAATAACTTTTGGTTGTTCTTTCTTCATTGATGTTCTTGATCACGGTGTCAATGTGATCAATCGTTGTGTCACAGAAGCCAAGTTTAGACTCCCTCTAGCAGTGATCCACACGTGTACCTCGTATCTCTGGATGTCACCAAAGGATTCTTCGGGTGCTAGCTTGGAGAAGCTTTTTCTTAAGTTGTCCACCTTAGATCATCTTGATCTGATGGAAGAGGATCTCTCTCAGTCTTGATAGCGTTATTAGAGGAAGAGGTTCTTTCGGCCCTGAAAGAATTCTCCAGAGATGTTGTGCACAACTATTCTATTGTCTAGGAAAAGAGTTGGGTTGTGAGGATATTTATAATCGAGTTTGAGGTTGTAGAGTTATGACAATAAATAAATGCGTTACGTGTTTCATTTATTTCATTAACTCTTATTGAAAACCCCCATGTCGAATAATTAATTCCTTCACATGCGCTCACGCTGATTATAATAAATATCATTTAAAACAATATTATATCCTCAAAATCCCGACTGGAAAAACTACACTGTGTGTAATAATAAATACATGGTGTGTACTTGTTTTTCATTGAAAACTAAACAGCGTGTACATTAAATGTACATAGCGTGTATATCTTGTTTTCATTTATTCATTTCCTTTCCAAAATAAAACTACACGGCCTGTACATTTAATAATACACGGCGTGTACTTGTTTTATTTTCTTTTTCTTTTTCTTCCATCATTTAAAACAACTTAGGCTTCCTTGAATAATTATTAAACCACATACGGTAATAATCTTTATTCAACTTGAGATACTTGGATATACTTAGTGTGTGACCCTCTAGGCCTCTTTCTCGTTGGCATTAGGTGGGCTTGCCTAAAGTACAAGATTACTGTCTAGCAACAGGTCAAGGCACCCAAGAGAAAGAAGTTGACACTGCATTGACGTATCACCTCATATGAATGCTTACTGTGTAATTTAATCCCTTTGTCTCGATATCTCATCAAGCAGGTTTCATGGTAGTGTCATAAACCTATATGTTTGATATGTCATTCTTTGACTACCTGAAATAAACTCGTCATTTACACCATGGCCATGTAATTTAATGTGACAGTTCTATTTCAATCAAAGGGCCGAGATATCAACTTCCATAAATTGAAGGGACAAATCCTTCCTCGACTTATCCATTAACAACATGTCACTTGTGACACACCCAACGTACCCTACTTCCCGCCAACTGTTTGCGTGACGGTTTTCGTCAGTAAATATAAGTGTGTGAGTCATGACATGAGTTAATGATAATCATTCAGTCTAAGGACCATTACACACGCTCGCAGATAGCAATATTCGATGACACCAAGACATGCAGAATTACTACTGGCGGGTCTGTTCTCATAATCTCCCATCTTAGAGATTACTAAGTGTGAACTCCATGAGAGATAGTCTCCTCTTCTTACGAGTACTCGCACATGACGGTCTGTATACTATGTGTCCTATCATAGTATGTCATCCAACCACAGAACTTTATTTAAGAATATTTTTATAGCATTTCAAGGTCCTCATCATAGCGGGGATCTGCTATGACCTTATTAATGAAACAAATATTCCAGGACATTATTATATTATAGTCATGTAGAACAAAGAACAATATATAATAAGTGAACATTTATGTAATAAAAGTACAAAACAGTTGGTTCTGAGGACACCAACCCTTACAAACTGATCCTGGATTATTTATCTCCTACTGAAAGTGGTTCTAAGTCTAATTTGGAGATACAAGAATCTTTTCTCCCTACACACCTCCTCGCCTGGTAGGAAATCTGGAAGATAGTCAGGGAGTCTTCCCTTGAGTACATGACATCATGACTTCACCGACTTTCATTCAAGATTTCCATGTTGGGGTATGATAGGTTCAACTACCACAAGATCCATGGTATGGTGAATTTGGTTATCTGGAAAAGGGAGGAGGAGAAAAGGGTAGAGAAGGATGAGGCGCAATAGGGAAACGAGTTTGAGGAACTTAAAACCATTGTGATCCAATCAAATGTTAGCAACTCTAAAAGGGTGGAGGAGTACCAAGATCGCCTCGATTTAATGTCTCTCTAAATAATTCATCTTGAAGAATAATTACATGTTTCAAGGAAAGAGGTGGTTCAACTTCACCGATCTCTGAAAGAGGCTTTGGCATAGAGGAAGAAGTTATTGATAATGAGTAGGTGAAGCTTTATAAAGATGAGCAGTCTATTGTTGTACAAAGGGTTGAGCTTTGTGAAGTTGCGCTAGCTGCTTAGGGTTTAGTTCAACTTCTCAAATATCATATTGAGGAAAAACATTAAAATTTGGAAGAGAGGCTCTGACATGTGGAGGTTCCTCCACATTTCAAAACATAAATAAAAAGGATTGTTTTTATTCCAAATCACTTATGTCTTCATCCCTATTATCTTTCTTTGATCATATAATAACATTGAAATTTATTTTCATAACAAAACAAATTGGTTCTATCCAGTTGTAACCACAAATACAAGGATGGGAAAAATACTCTAGTTTTTTTTAAACTAAGGGTTCTAGCGAGTGTAGTTTGACTACTTCCAGGATCATATGGAAAACCCTACAAACTTTATATCTTTTTATGTCATTGACCTAATTGTTTCCTAAGCCTGATATGAAGGAGACTTAGTGGATGGGAATTATCTTTTTTCTTAAACTATTCTTATATGGGTTTTCATCCTAACAAGTTTTATGCCTATTATTTTCACTTGATATTTTTTATAGACAATATATAGTGTAGGCCTAGAGAGATGATACTTGACTTTTTTCTAGAGTTCCCTTTGTGTGTTTTCAATTTGTCGAGTACGATGTCTATTTAATGGATAGTTTAAAGTCATGAAAGTTGGAATAAAATGGATAGTAATCTGGGTTAAACAGCTTTGAACATTAGTTTTCAGATAATTCCCAAACAAGGATTATACACTGAGAATGCTCTAACATTATTTAGATATCCATTGGGGAATCTTAAGCCATGAATTTTTGGTTCTTCAATCCAAATCCAGATATTAATGAATATAGGAGGTCTCTCCTGAGGATGATTTCACCACTAATTGAAAACCCCATTTTTTCGGATATTTTATGCAATTCCAAATGGGGAGCATATTGCATAGTCAAATAGTGGTATCCTTTGTAGTGGTACTGGCCATGCATGGGAAATTGCACCTAGAATAATTTGGATCGATTAGAGGGGGGTATATTTTGTTATATGGTTGATGTCAGGGGAAATCCCCTCTCTGATAATGGTTAATGTATCATATAGTTTAATTCCATGTGACCAGGACATTGATCATATAGATTAACATCTTTTGGTGAGGATGTTATGCTATGTAATTTAAAATTATACAATAAGAAAATTATAAAATACTATTTAAATTCATACTGTAAGGACATTAGGGGGATATAATTTAAGGTATTTAGATTTTATGGAAAGGTTGATGATTCTCCCATTATTGGTAATTTTTTTAGAAGTGTGCTACTATATAAGGTGTAAGAGGAGAAAAATGTTAGCTATTATAGGGAATCCTCAGATCTGAAGAGGGTATGGATAAGATGGATTATGACATTAGAGAAGGTCTCTCCCGAGGACGAAGTTACCATTGGTTGACAAACCCATTTTGTGGGTTGTTTTATGCAAGGCCAACTAGGGCGTGTACTTTATAGTAAAATAGTGGAATCATTTGGATGAAAACCCTGTTTTGTGGGATGTTTTATGCAAGGCTGACTAGGGTATGTACTGCATAGTCATGAAAATGAGTTCTCAAGTATTCTGATACTCTATTGATAAAGGCCTATGAAATTTCATAGAGATTTGGATATCCCCAAGAACATAGTTTGGTTTGTGGATGAAATTACCTAAATACAGAAGGGGTATTCCAAGTCATAACTACAAAATAATTGGTGTAATGGGTTCTCTATGCAGGTTTGAACCAAGTGTAGGAAATGTGGTGCATGTAGTTTTAGGTCATATAACTAAGACCATAATATCATGGAAATGACATATGATATGTGTACTTATCAAACCAGGGTCATTCTTGTATGATTTTAGAATGAGGTTTGAAATTATAAACCACAATATTATAGGATTTCAAATCAGAAGAGATGACATGGTACAAATATGCATGGGATGACCACTGAATTTGAATCGGGGGTTTTAGTATATTGTCTTCAAAGCTTATAGGGATAGAAGATTCTTCTCCCAAGGGAGAAATTGATGCTATTTGATGAACCCATTTTTTGGGTTTTTTTATGCAAGAACAACTATTGAAAGTACTACATAGTCAAATGGTGATATCCTTTAGCTGACTAACCCACTTTGTGGGATGTTTTATGCAAGTCCAACTAGATAACGTACTGCATGGTCAAGTAAAAGAGCTCTCAGGTATCAGACATTTTGTAACCAGAAGTTGAGTAAAGATTATGAATATTTTAAATTGTTCCATATTAGGAGTATTACATGTAGAAGGTATATTTCCAATACCAAAGGAAGTTTTTTGACTAATATTTTTCATGAGTTTGAAGTCCCTTATATAGATTTGTCTTATACATCAAAGGAAATATTTGTTTCCTTGGTGGGCCCCCTAATGAGGTGACCCAAAATAAAATATCATGCATGAAACTTTTTATGCATGTAGGAGAGGGGAACTTTTTCATTACCTCATGGATCGAACTAGGATTAAGGCCTAGGTATCACTATGCATATTTATATGAAAAGAATAAAGTCATATGTAGTTCTTAAAATAAAATTCCCCCACACTGATTGAATTCATGTATGGAGGTCTTGGGGGGTTTCGATACGGGTTTACGCGTAGGGTGAGAAATCATATTGGATCTCTTCATGTAGATCTAAATTGTACATGGGGTAGTAAAGGAATTTCCCATGTTTTTCTATAGCTGGGCCAAGGATTTAAGATCTAGACATCGCTACGTATCTCATAGGGGTGAGAATCAAACAACACATAGCTCTTGAAGAACCGTGCAGTCTATCTTCATGAGGAAAGGACATGGGTGATTTTGGAATGAAAATGAATATTGCAGCTAGACCAAGGTGTAGGACCCAAGAATTACTACATATCTTGATAGGGATATAATCAATCCACACATAGTTCTTAGATAGATCATACAGTTTTTTTCATGTGATGAGGAAATCTGTTGTGCCTTTTAGTGTCTTGTATCCATGACCATGATATCCCAATGTGAATTGATATACCTTACTCATGTGGGGAAATAATTTACCAAAATCCTAATCCCATGTGAGTTGTGCTTGGTGTGAGAAACATGGAATGGTAAAAGTTTCTTTTACATTTAAAGGGAAATATAAGTGAAGGATATAGTAATTTTGATTTTATGGTGGCTAGGACAAGAGATATAATCCAGGTGTCACTACGTATCTCATCAAGATAAGAATAAATCCATATGTTGTTCTTGAGATCCCATGCAGTTTAATGTCATGCGGTAAGTATGAAGATAAACCAATGTGAAAGGATGTAAATGTTGTAATTGGACCAAGGTGTAGGACCCATGTGTCACTATATATCTTTTTGGGGAAATAATCAATCCACACATAGTTCTAAAAAGATATTTCCTATACATATTTGAATTCATACATAGTGCATTTTGTGGTTTAATTTCAAATGGACCTGATATTTGAGATTCGGGTGTCACTAAATATCTTGTTGGGGAAATATTCATGACACATGTATTTATAAAAATATATTCCCTATATAGGTTTGAATTCATACACTGGGGAGTAAATGGGATTTTGTGATTTTAGTGCATCTAGACCTAAGCTTTGAGGTCTGTACATCACTACGTATCTTTCTGAAGTAAGAATCAAGCCACATGTAGTTCTTGGAAGTTGTTTCCCACACCAATCAGACTTTTATGTGTGTAAAAGGGGATTTAATATTTTCTAGGATTGTTTTTGGAATTTAAACATGAGGTTTAGGAATCATTTTACATCTCATTGTAATGGGAATCATGACACGTGTCCTTGAAAGGTTCCCTGTGTAGATCTGATTCATGCACATGGAATAAGAGGGGGTTTTATTTTCATTTATTATGGATGGACCTAGGATAAGAGATATGGTCATCATTAAATATCTCATTATCATTATAATCAAGCCACATTTAGTTCTAGAAAATGTTCTCTATGAAGGTCAGATCCATACACACAGGGAGTGAAGGGGATTTTTTCTTTTGTTATGTTCACGGATGGACCCGAGATTGGAGATTCGGGCATCACTACATATCTCATTGGAATGAGAATTATTCCACACATAGTTGTTAAAAGAACCATTTAGTTTAACCCCACGTGATAAGGACATGATAACATTGGGGATTATACCTATAAAGGAGCCCAAGTGCCATTATGAAGTGGTTGTGATGTGAGTGGGGCTTATGAAAGGGAGATAAACATCCTTTGTTACTTATATTAGAGGGACCACGGGAAGTGTCAAGTCATGGTATTTTGGGGTTTTATTAATGTCAAATAAGATATACGATAATCCTATAGTTTAATTTCATACGGTGAGGAAGAATGATATCTTGCGGTTTTGAGTCATACGACTATGACCAACTACACAGTTTAATGCCTTACAGTGGGGACGTATATGGTACTATATAGTTTAATGTCCTGTAGATAGGATGATCATCATGTTCTTATACAAAATATATCTTCAGGAACCTTATATTGGTTGGAGTCATGATGACTTCTCCATCCATTGAGATCAAGGAATAATCTCTATTATAGTGGAATATTTGTATAGAGTAAGGTCCCTCCCACTTTGGATCAAGCTTTACAGGCTTCTTTCTTAGTATCATTAGATTCCTATGAACCAATAACAATTCTCCTTATATGAATGAATTGAGATGGACCTTCTTGTTAAAGGCTCGTGCAATCCGATTCTGGTATAATTCCATGTGATGCAAGGTATTAAATCTCTTTTCATCAATTTTCTCCAATTCATCCAATCATTTCAAGGATTGTTTCTTTGTAGATAGTTGGCCAAATATGGAAATACAAAGTGATTTAAATTGAACCTCAATGGGTAGGAATTATTTTGTTACATACACCAATCAGTATGAGTTTTCCTATGTTAGAGTACGGTTCTTAGTCGGATAACCCCATAAGGCATGAAAAATCATGTTGGTCCAATATTTTTTATCTTTTTCCACAATTTTTTGGAGTATGTTCAATAGGTTCTTATTGAAGGCCTCTATCTTTCCATTAGCTATTTCATGATAGCGGGACAAATGGTTGTATTTGATACTATACTCCTGATATAGTGTTTCCACATTATTGGAGCATAAATTGGGGTCATTTTCTATCAATATGGTATGAGGAACACTAAATATGGTGATTATGTTAGATTTTACAATGATAACAATGATTTTTGCCCTGAATTCTTTGAGGGGAATTATCTTAGCCCATTTGGAGAAGAAATCAGTATCATTTAGGATGTAATTGAACTTCTTGGTCATAGCAGGAGGTTATGGTCCCACAACATCCATTCCCTATATGGAAAACATCCATGAGTGTTTGGTTTTATGTAGGAAATCTAGGGGTTTATGAATGAAGTTGGCATGCACTTTACATGAATGAACTTTCTTGGTTAAATCTATGAAATTACACATCATCGAAGGCCAAAAGTATCCAAGCCTTAGGATTTGATCAAAAATCATGCACCCTAATGGTTGGGCACCATAGGCTCCTGCATGTACTCCTCCCATAACAGTTATAGTCTCTTCTCTATCAATACATTGGAGAAGGAATCCATCAAAGCCTCATTTTTAGAGGACTTTCTAGTGATTTGGGCCATAATAATGAGTGAAAATGGATGATCGCATCCAGATATTCTCTCTTCCATATATTTCTTGTGGAATAACCCCATCCTGAATGTAGTACATGATTGGAATCATCCAACTAGTGGTAGGGATATGTGGAACAGGGATGTCGCTAATTTTATTTATCTCCTCTGTTCTAACATGAAAAAAATGTGAAACCTTCTAGATATGGGAGATGATAAGGAATATTTCATCCTGGTTTGGATCTTCCAGAGCTTTAGGTATGTTTACCAATGTATCATACTAGGAATTCAATGATCGCAGGATGTGATCTGATGTCATCACTAAGGGGAATTCTTTTATTAACCCTTAGACATAATCACACAGGGGAACTATCCCCTCTTTTCTAATAGTGCAATCCTCATTGATCTATTTTATTACCAACTCTGAGTAAACTTTCACCTCCATGTGTTTCACTAGTATTTGAAGTTCCAATTCTAGGCCTACAATGAGAGCCTGGTATTCCTCCTCATTTTTGGTACAACACTTGAATAATAGGAATGAGTATAGAGGAACAACTTTTTCTAGAGAGATAAGAAAAATGCATAACCCAGATTTGTTGATCTTAGTGTCTTCCATTCTCTTCCTCTTTGGGATCCTCGACACACCATCAAAATACATTTCCCATGTTTGGGGGGGCAACTTGAATAGATAATATCACTTCATCAGGTAGCTCAGTATTTAATGATGTCTCTTATGCAGACGGTTGTTCTGCAAGAAAATCATCCAAGTTTTGGCCTTTAACCACTTTCTATGACACATATTGTATATAAAATTACTATATAATAACTTCCCAACATTATATATTCCCTATTAACATAGGAAATCTAGGTATTTAATTGAGTGGGTTATTTCTAGAGACCAATTAGACCCTGTGGTGCTACAAATAGTGCCTCAGCTTTCGAACCACAATGATTAATGCCAGACATCTTCTCTCAATATCTAGGTAACTAATATTAGCATTGATCATGGTTCAATTGAGATAATAGAGGTTTTTTTCATTCCCATCATCATTATTTGTCACAAGGAAGTTTCCTAGTGATCATTCATAGGTCATTATGTAAAGGATGATCATCTTTACTTCAACATGTGGCATTATCAATAGTGGGATCAAGAGATATTTCTTGAGGGTGTCAAATACTTTCTAATAATCACTAGTCCACTAATATATGTCCCCTTTCTTCATCAATTTTGTGATGGGTAAACACTTACATGAAAGGTTATCTATAAATCACCATATGTAGGCCAAGTTTCCTTTAATTCCTCTCAACTACTTCACTTTTCGAGGATGTGACATACCAAGGATAGATTTAGTCTTCTTAGGATCAACTTTGATGTTGTGATGGCATACAACGAAGCTGATAAATATTCCCAAGGTTACCCCAAAAGTGTATTTCAAGGGTTCATATTCAGTATATGTTGTTGAAGCTTATTTAAGATGGTCCCTAGGTCATCCAGGTGGTAAGAACATTATCGGTAATTAACAACTATATCATCAATGTATCATTTTAAAAACATCCACATAAAGGGTTTGAAGATGTGATTCATAGCATGTTGGTATATGGCACTGACATTCCTTAAGGAAAGGGAATTACACTATAGCAGAATACACCCTAAGGGGCCCTAAAGGTGGTGGGTTCTTCATCTTCTAGGTCCATATGAATTTGGTTGTACCTAAAATAGACATCCATGAAGGGGAGGGTTTGATAACCAGTTGTTGCATCAATCGTGAGTTTTGGGATTGGAACCGTGAACTCATATTTGGGAAAATGTCGGTTGAGATCTTTGAAATCGATGCAAACTCTAATTTTCTCATTCTTCTTCTTTATTTGGAAATTTTTGGATAGACATTTTGTATATTTTACCTCTCAGATAAATTTTCCCTTGATGAGATTATCCACTTCAGCCTCAATTTTGGAGGCTTGAGTCAGGTGGTTCCTTCTGGCTACCTACTTGTATCCCCAATGATCTTCTGGAAAACCCAAGTGATGGATTTCCACATTGGGGTCAAGGCATTGAATCCTTATGTAATTATAGAAAATAAACATCTCAGTGCTACTTTAGCAAGTAGGTATATACCTCTTGTTATTTAGGATTCATGGTCACACTAATCAGAGTGGGTCATGGATCTTCTTTTGTATCCATATTTATCTCTCTGAGTTCATCCATGGTGGTGGAGACACCTCCCTCAAATATTACAGGGGAATCCTGGAGGTCTTCCTCTTTTTCTTCTTCCTCAATATTTACTTATTTTTACCCTACTTGTGGATTAGGTGGTGAAGCAAGTTTCTAATAGGGAAGACAGGAGTTTCTATTTGGGCATCAATAAGACAAAGAAATAATTTTTATCTCAATCAATGGTGATAGGCCATTTTGGGGCTCTGAAGGGAAAAAGAGGGATGGAGAATGATCCTCTTCACATTCTCTAGTTTCCATGATAACTTATTCTAGCCTGACTGATGGAAATGATCTTTGTTGGAGTTCAAAGGATGGATTGAAGACATTTTCATTAAATCTTTAATTATTACTCATAGATTTGATAACTTCTTCAGCGCTATCAGGATCAAATGTCTTAATTTACATTATAGAATTCACTTAATTAGTGCTTGAATTTGGGTCCACTCCTTTGATTTGATTAATGGGCAGTACATAATCTATGTTGAGCTACTTTAAAGGGTCATATGGGATCATCTCCAGACCATTTGGAGCATTAATATGGGAAACATTATCGTCCATGGATTATTTTCCTCCCTTATGGTAGAATTCTCTGTCACTATATTGTGACTCAATGGATTTTAATGGGGCCTTTTCGCTGTGAAATTTTCTAATTTGACCATTGATACAATATTTGATGTATCAGTGATATGATAGGGGAATGGTTTCATGCTAATTCAGTCCGGATCTTCCCAGTAGGGCATTGAAAGTTGTATTATGTCAAAAAACCATGAACTCTAAGTCAGACACAAGATCCATTAACTATGTTCTGAGTGTGATATCTTCAATAGGGGATCTTTCTCATTATTTTTATAACCCTGTAACATTAGAGTGGAGGGAGATAAGTGAGATTAATTTAGAACTAATTAGTGAAGTGTAATAACTGGAATGAGGTTGACTCCTGGTCCATTTTAAATAAATACTCATCAAATATCTATGTCATTTATCCTACCAGATATGTACAAGGGCTAATGTGTCCTTGTACGACAGCATCCTTATCCTGTTTTGTGAAAGAGATGACTGCAAGGAATTCTATAGGATCATTATCTACATGATAAACTTCAACGGCATAAAAATTGACTTAAAACTCTTGAGGTCTTGATAAGGCCTAAATGAGTGCTTCTAAGATATCCTTTGATATAATCAGGGTGTCCAGTATTGATAACTTAGTTGATACTTGGGCCAGTTGCTTCAAAACATCAGACTTCTGATCTGAATTTTTTCACCTCCCAACATGGGCGTGTTCTTTCACATGTGCTTTGGGGGTATGTGTTCCTAATGTAGATGGACCATCACTTAGGGTAGGAGTAAAAAGTGCTTCCACTCTTAATGAATTAGATCATTTGGGCTTGTCTACATGTCGAGGTTGATTATGTGATGACACATCCTCTAACAAAATTTATAGGATTATTGTGTTATGGTGGATCTTGTCATGCAAAGCATAATTCCCTTATTATTTCTAAGCTCATAGGATAGCTCTTCCATGAGTTTCAACCATGTATATGGCTTGGTCAAGGGCATGGTTAAAGTAGTTACTTTTGGAATGACCGCCTCTTCCCCTATACTTTTTGTTCTGACATCATCTTCATTCAGTTCTCTAATAAAGTGTGGGGAATTCTAGTTCATAACTAGAATAATGATCTGAGAAATTATCCGTTAATTGAATAACATTAATGGAACATGAAATCAACTCCACATCTGATGAATATTCCATCTGACAGGTTGAATCTCATTGTACTATTTGGTAAGGAGGTGCTTGTTCTTTTGGGACTATTGGCTTAAATTCCATTAAAGTTAATTACGTCTTCTTCTTTGGAAAAATATCGTATTATTGAATTTTCTTCTTAACCTTTTTCCTATGTCATTTTTTAGGACAATTCTTTATAGTATTGAGCTTCTGATAGAACTTCTTTTATTGTAGTGAAAGTTTCTAGAGACACAGTTGGTTGTTTAGACTGTGTTCATAAAATAGCATGAGTACGGTTGATCATTTTCTTGACCATCCAGTCACCTAAATTATACACACTCTTAATCTTAACTTATTACCATTAATTTTCCTCATCTATATTGATGGAAGAAATATACTCAACCTGGGGAGGTTAATTTTTCAACTTCACTTGGCCAGAGTCCACCATTATTTGCAGAAGGTCATTGAAAATAAAACAATCATGTATTTGGTTCCCAATAATTTTATAAAAGGGAAAATAGTTTAGGAGATCATTTTCACCTTCCTTATTGGGATTATTGGGCTTTTGAAACTTAACCAAGTTGTTTTACAATGTCGAGATGAAGTGTCTAAGGACTTGGTCATTCTAAAAAATAATAGACCTTATTTTTCATCTCCTCAAAATTTTTCCACCTTTGATCTCTCTGATCATCTTGACAAGGTGGGAATTTTTTTGACATTCAGGAGGTGGATCCATATGATATGTCTTAGTCTTTGAAGTAGGGGGTACATGGGCCTGTTTAAGTGTAATTGCAGTGGCCTATGCTTTTCATATTCTTCTTCTATGAGTCGATGTAATTACTTTAAATTATTTTTGGTCTCTGTGATGGAGTTTTTTACCTATTGAGAAATTGAGTTAAGTTATCAGGATCCTCCTAAGTATTACATAGGTATAAACATCATGTTAAATTAATTGAGAATATTCACTACATATATGGATGACAATTCTTCTTGAGGTAGAAGAATATTTAAGGTGTATGTCAATCATTTCCACCAAGTAATGAAATCAGAGACCCTTTCATTGTCCTATTGTTTGTGGTTTGGGAGATCAAATATTGTTGCATTCTATAGAATTAAGTTTAACTGCAAGATAAATTTATGAAATAGGTCTTCCCACCCAATGATTTACCAAGCCTATAAACCTGTATACCACACAAAGGTGGGTATTTGAAGCAATTTCACAAATCACCAGAGTTTCAACACCTCCTATTGTTCAGGGGTACCCATCATGGGATCATAGTGATAGATGAAATACATCAAATTTTACTCTGGGTCTCCCAATCCATTTATGATTAGAAATATAGGATTCCCAAATTTTGTTGGGGGAAGATTCGGATCTACCCATTCGGGGTAAGCCTTCTTTTCTGTATGTATTAGAGAACTTCATTCCTCAATGGCTTCCAATCAATCCATTAGTGTATCTATGGTGTTCATAATAATTTGAGGAATATATTCATGAGCTAGATCCTAGATAGGTGTGGCATCCAGAGCCTGAATAGGTATGACATCTAGTAGGGAAATTAGTGGTGGCACTACCAGCACCTTATATGGGTAACCAATAGGGGTTGTCCTCTAAGGATGTGCTTGACCTTTCTCTGTTTGCACACGCAATGGAGAGAATTCAAATTCTACTTCTACAAGATCCAAATATATTGGTGTTTTGTAACCTACATTGAGTGGATGTTCTAGATCTACTTTAGTTTTCACAACAAACTTTCTTTTTTGAGGTGTTCCAACTAGAAGTACTCATTGGTGATCTTTTTTCATAACATACCTAATAAGAAGGCTTCCTTGGGAGTAATTCTGCATTGAGTCTCCTTAATTCTTTCATCTCTTCCTCTTTTTGAGAAAATATTTCCTCTAATAAAACGAACTTAGCCTCTCTGAGAGGGAGATGACACATGGTTTGACCCTTACCTTTTTCCTACTTTTGAGGAGGTAAAGGTGGAATTTTTTAGGGAGTTCCCAAAATCTGGGTAAGCCTCTAGTTCTAGGTACGCACACCCCCTTCATTTGTTTTGGTGTAGACCATTTCAATAATTGAAACTTCGTTTTCTAAATCCCTTGAATTGGCCTCATGTTCTATAGAATCGATGAGGGCAGTGTTGATGACATTAACTAATGTGAAACACATCATGGGTATCATATTAGTGACTCTATAAGACATTCTTCTTTAGTACCATCCTTAAGACCTTGCCCCTCCTTTTCTAGTTCTCTGGGAACTATTTGGTGGATAGTAACCCAAAGGGAATATCTAGATAGTTCAATCATGTGTGTTCCAAGTAAAAATATTGGATCACAGGATGGGAAAAACTGGGAGGATTCATTCTAAATTATCTTCCCTAATTAGGATAAAACGGATTCCTACTGATGAGGTGGTTTTTGAGGTGAAAAATCCTCCATCCTTGAAGGATGGGTCTATTTATGTTCCACTTTCACAACCCTTCGAGCCTGATTAGCTGACGTCAAGGGTTATGTTAAAAAATCCCCCAACCCTATGGGCTGGGGTTTCTCCTAAACTATCAGGGCTGATATTATCGTGGATTCTCTTATAATTTTATGGGGATTTCTTCAAACTATAGATGGGTTCATCATTCAGAAAAAAATTAAATCACCCTTTTCTGAGTACCATTATTCTATTTTCAACATTTTCACTATCTGACAGCTAACATCCTATAAGAAGAAGGCTTTCTTGATATTCTCAAATGCTTGATACAAAATTCTTTCAACATCCTACTCTATTTTGGCCCGATGTCATTGAGATTTGGTTAGGGAATGTTCTTGCTGATAATATATTTGGTCATAAATGTATTCCATTTGTTGGAGCTATCCTAGGGATATGAAATTTCATGATACTACATTTGGTGGTATTTTCTGGTTCGAGAGTGTAATTAAATAAAATGCTCCATGTACACCCCATCCTCTGATATGAACACTAGATGGGGTGTCTGAGATCATCTATCACAACATTAGTAATACATCAAGGGAAGCATGTTTAGGGGAACCTTATTATTTCTCAATAATTATATTTCATGAATCAAGGAGTGCTACCAATTCAATTTGGAATTAAAACCCTTATATTAACATAATTTTACTTTGACATTTGTCATAAGGTAATACTTTTTCTTTCAACAGACGAAGATTATTCCATATGTTGAGATGGATGTCATGCTCAAAATCATCATAAAACACCTCTGGAATTCTGTATTGAGGGATGTACAAAGGCCATAACATGACTAGTATGTCATCCTTAGCTATTTTTTTCCTCATTTTTATCATTTCATCTTCATATTTCACCAGAGGTTTATCTACATGGTCTGACTAGAGTGGATGATTTATGATTATTTTACTAAAAGTAGTGGTATTGGTTGGGATTTACTCTGTTATGTTGGAAGTAAAGTGACCCAAGTGTGGTTCATAGAATGATTTTCACTTTGAGATTTATTCTATATGAGAAAGGATTTTACCTTCTCGTGATAAGGCATCAAACATGACTGACCTTGTGTTCTCAAGTGGCTCCCGGTAGGAGGGGTTTCTCATTAATACATTATCAATTGGATAATTATATTCACAATGTGAAACACTACTTTATAGTAAACTTTCACAGTGAACACCATCATGGGGATGACCACCATGGTGGATTACAGAAAGGGTGATACTCCCTTTCTCCTTGATATTTTATCCATGCGGAGGGTACCATGGATCTCATTGGAAGATGGACTCTCGAGATCGATCAGATTGTAGACATGAAGAAAGCCTTCATGATGAAGTTTTTGAAGAGATCCTTCATAATTACTGCCACTAGTACTATAATTTGGTAACATGAGGGTGGGATCTTGAGTTTAGATAGATAATCATTTGAAAGCTTCAAGAAATCCATCATTAAGTAGAATCATATCCTGGATTGGCTCTTTATTTTCCAATCATGTATGATGAGGCTTCTTCTTGGAAACCTTATGTGTGATTGGGGCCACTTTTTGGGAGAATTGGTTGTCATGGGTAGGTTTTTGTGCCTACCTTAGAGTGTCCATATGTATAGACTGATTACCTTCAATTGGAGTGGTTGTATGTTCCTGATTCAGTTGTCTATATAATATGGGGTTATTTTCCCCATGACCATCCTGGATGGGAGTAGAGGTGTGTATCTTCTCTGGGGTGACATGATGGTAAGCTGCCCCACTTTTTTGGTAGAGTTATGTTTTCATCCATCATGAACTACTTTCACTGTCGTTATGATTTCATTGAAAATCTGTAAGTTGTGGGCAAGAATTTAAGTCTTTTATTTCACCATTTCCATGATATTCTTGGTGACTTCAGTGACTTAAATAGGGATATATTCCAATTTTGCATCTGGATTAGATTTAGGTGCTTGCTCATATCCTTACTTTACAATTAGTGGGTATCTACAGTACTCTTATGTGGGCGCAAAGAGTTGAGTCTGCCCCCAACTCATCATTGGGACTTTCCAACTAACTTCTTCGAACCACCGGTCGTCATTGACCAGATGATCAGTGGGGATTCATAAACTGGAGGGATTGTTAGGCATCCTCTAAGGTCAGTATTGTACCATTTTTTCATTATTCCTAGACAAATGAGTTTGAGACCCAATTTTGAAGATGTTGGGTTAGTGATGGTTTCCTTCACATGGATGAATACCTAGCCTAAGTGGATACTAGGGACTTCATTGATGAAATATGGAATGACTCCATTGGATTCATTGGAGTTCTAAAAATAAGTGTTTAATTATATGAAAAACAAAAAAAAAAGAAACTCCATAAAAAATCATCCCATTTTAATGAACACATACATGATTGATTTCCTTGTCTAAACCTCTTTTTTCAAGTGATAAAGGCCTGAACGATGGGTGACACTATCATCATGGTTAGGGATTAATATTGGGTTCATCATTTTTTTTCCCTTGGAATGTATGTTTGAGTTAGGAATCATTATTTCCAAATGGTTTTCAATGGGTTTGTTTAGGGAATCGAAAACACCCAAGGACTATATACCCATGGGGGCTTGCTTTCCAAAGGAAGGTGCTTATTAAGAGGTTTGGAAAACAATTCTTGAGAACTCACATTGGTCGAGAGGATGGGAGGTCGGGCTCATCACACCCTTTTGGTGGGAATTATTTCCTACTCTAGGACTCTCTTATAGATTTAATCCATATTCATGAATCCTTTATTAATTATCAAGTATGATGTGAGTATTCCTTGAATTAACAACCAATTATTATCATGTATTGAATTTAGAATCACATGTATGTACCTGACGTTCTTCATCAACGGAGATACCAGTATGTATCTAAGGTTATCCATTAATGGTATTCTATTATGTAATGTTTAGAGATTATTTGGTCATTATTACAATGATTTTGGTTTCCTATCCACTCATCGGGGTGCTCTAAAGTGTATTTTCATTTGGAGATATGGAAGTTGTTTTGATGTTGGGATCGAACCCATAAACAGGCTTCCTACATATCCTTGAAAAAGTAATCATAAATCACATAGTTTAGTTCCTCTTAATGGAAAACATCATACCTTATAAGGTCATGTGATAAGGACCCAACCATACAGTTTAATTTCATGTGGAAATGATGTCTAGGTGGAAAATTCCTAGTCAAAGTTTGGTGTGTGACTTATACCAAATCGGCCCAAGGAACCTAGAAAGAATATGGATTTTCAAGATGAATTAGACCCCACTGGGAATGTGACCCAGAGAGAACAGGGTTAATTATATGGTTAGGTATGAACCTCAGGGAGGATTCCTACATATCCCATTTGGATAGGAATAAAATCCCACATAGTTCAGTTATCAGTACCTATTCCTATGGAGGCTCTTGAAAATTTTTCTCATAGGTAAGTATGACCCTTTGAGAGGATTAATTTGGGCCTTACTCCAGAAAAGGATTCCCTTATAATAGGGACCATGAGGAATTTCCAAACTCATGGTAGTCTGGAGGATTATTTCAGGTATTACTCCTAAGGAGGATGCCCATATTAAGGGGTATATGATTGGGGATTACTCCTAAGGAGGATTCCCATTCATCTCATGCCCTAATTAAGAATCCTAAATATCTTGATCATAATAGGAACCAGAGTTATCATAGTTCAATATGGAATGAATAATATAGGTGTAATGATCACCATTAACCTCTAAGACCATGTGAGTCATGCTCTATGTGAGAAATAATAGGAGTGGTAGATCTGACCAACCACACACTTTTCTTTTTTCTGCAGGTGGACATGGAAATAAATCCCAAAGGGATAAGGATGGGTCATTGATTGTGACCACTTCCTCTAACCTCTCTTTTGTTGATTGAAGAGTCTATGTCTATAAAACTTATCTCTCTTAACTTTACCCTAGAATGGTTCTAGGGTATAGAGAAAGAAGAAGGACCCTGGGTAGTGTTCATGAGGAAGAGAGAAGCAAAAGTGAAACCTCTTGTAAGAAAGGTTATGGGATTAATCTAGTATGGATGCCCTAAAATCAGTTCCATGGTCAGGAAGGAGGATTTCATTCCATGTTTAATGGAAAATAAAGCATAATCATTACCCTCCCTACATGGAACTGGAGGTTCTGGGTATCAAAAATGAGAAGGGGAGGATATGGTCCTGACCCTATTATTAAGAACACAAACTCCCTAACACTATCCATGGGTTAGTGGTCCTCATGTATGTGGTAATGCACACTCACATGCACCCTGAAGACCCCAATCGTCCAACCATATGAGTGTGGGAAACCTCTAGTCGTAGAAATACACACCCAAATGGGGGATAGGATGGTGTTCCACTTGTCATGGTTATATAATTCAGGGGGATTTGGTGGGGAATTCAAGATAAGGGAGACAAATAAGGAGAGGACCTACCATTTATGGTTTGTAAGAGGGCCTTAAAGGTGACTCGCACAGGTCTCGGACATAGGTTATTGGTGTAGGTAAGCCACACAGGTGTGTTGCGCAGGGCCTAGGAGGAACATAAAATGGTTCATGTGAGAGTTTATAGGACTGAACAAGATATATATTCCAATTTAAATACACCACCAAGGCAGAAACACTAGGGTGAGGATTTATCCTAGGCAACATGGGTATCCTCTAGTGTCCCTAGAAGGGTCTCACATAGGTCCCTAATTAGAGAGAGGGGCCTCGATAAGGAGTTTTATATTTAGGTAAGAATGGTCCTTATGAATATTTATTATGTTTGGGACCCTAAAGGGACATTAATCGTTCTTATCTCCCTTAATTCCTTCTTCTCTTAGGTTTCATAAAGATACCATAGAAATTTCGGGGTACTGGGGAGAAGGTGTTGTATAATGACATGGACATAAAAAATACATAATCTAGAGTTAATTCAAGATTTTAACTTTTATTTCACATTGAGGATATTTTAAGGTTTATAAATTTATATAATTATTCCATAACTCATACATAAAAAACATAAAAATAAAAAGTGTACACTTCCAAACAGTATCCATTTTATTCATAAAACAAAAACTTTTAAAATGAAACATGGCTTCTTCTCATGTTCAATATAAAATTTTCCCCTTGAACCCATCCTTCTCTCTATTATCCATTAAATCCTATGTAAAGAATTTTAAAACATGGGATGAGCATAAAAATCTCAATAAGGGATACAAAAATAAGGAAAATTGGTAGTCTTGTTAAACCATGTAAACCATGAATACTTTATCATAAAGTAATATTTTTAAACTTTAAAAAGTAGTAAATAAATTCTTTAAAAACACATTTCTTACCTTTTTGTAATCATAAAATTACTATAAAACACAAAAAAATCATATATAACACATAAAGGTAACTTGGGACATAACTGCATTTAAATGGAGTAACTATGCGGTCGAATTCCGTACATGTCACTCTTATAAAATGGAATAATCATATGGTTCACTATCATACCCAATGTATTGGAGGATAAAATGTAACCACCAGTACTTTTTTTATAATTAAACCACCCATCCTTGGTTTATCACATAACCACCCATAAAATTTCCTAGTACCATTATATAATCATAACACTTAAAATATTACAATTTTCAACATTTCACTCATAAAATTTCATTTTCAATCACTATAAATCATTTCAAGGAATTGAAATAATAAATCCATTTACAAAACCATTTTCAATAAAAGAAATACCCATAAAATGGAATAAGTGATTTCGTTTTACTTTATAAACATTTATTCTAATAAATAAATCCAAATATCAAATAACTGTCATAGTGGCAGAGAAGTCGTTGCCTCCGTATGCATTAAAAAAAGAACATTCCTTTTGTTATTTGTGAATAAAGTCAAAATTCCTTTCATAAATGTACCTTTTAAAACCTTTTAATGATATTAAAAGTAAAAGTGGTTGTTTATATACCTCATAAAAGAAGGTGGTGTATAATATCAAAATATGCCTCAATGAAAGGAGATTGAGACGAAGTACCTTACCTCGAGTCTGATTTGTCAAGTATGTTCTTTATATTCATAAATAATCAAATTAAGTTAATTATTTACTTTCTTAAGGACATTTTTAAAGTTTATTATTACTTTTACATTACTTATCACCATATTATAACAATTACTTAATTATTTAAGTATGTGTTGGATGTTTTGATGATATTCATAACATGAGTCCAAAATGACTTGGTATGATTTCTATACCCAAAATTGGTCATTAGTACATTATCTTCATAATAATATTCATGAAATAATAATAACTTTTAAAATTTATTTATAATTTTAAATCAAACCATTTATATATGGTTAGGAAAAATGAACAACTTTATAATCATGGAGGCGGTAGGTTGTACGTATGCTTTAGTAACATTATCATTTTTCATTGATCATTATGGGAAGAAGGTAAGTATTATTTTATCTTCTAAAAATTATAATAACCTAATTAATATCATATTAATCATTAAAATATACTTATATATATTATCCATCTGATTTTGTTATTAAAAACGAATCGCATCGCTTCGTGGGGGTGGTAGTTCACACGAACACACGAACAACGTTATCATTTTTAAATTCATGGAAATTAATAACATAATTGATATATTATTATATTATAATGATAAATATGTCATTAATATCACATATAATTAATTCCATCATTATAAACAATCTTTAGATATGGTTATGTCAAATGAATTATATCGGTTCGTGGAGGTGATAGTTCACATGTACGCACGAATGATTAATTCTTTTCCAATTTGATGGGTGTGGAGATGGATTTAGGTTATGATACTAACATAATAAAATAAAAATATATTAAGGATATTATAGTTATTATATCATCATTGTTGAAGAATATTTTAAGAAAGTTGAAGGAGAAATAAAATAGAAACACTTAAAGTGAAACATCTTCAGATAATCATCTTTGATTAGCACCTTAACACCTCTGAAGAGAGTGTTATAACTAAAATAAGGCCTCTAGAATATATATTTTTTTATTTTAGAAAGGTATTTAATAACATCTTGTCCAAACCAAAATGGTTTTAAAGTGTGAAGAAAATAGAAGAATGGGTTCCCTTTTATAGGAGAGGAGAGGGGAACTCTTGGAATTCTTCAAAATATTAAATTAATATAAATAAATTTTCTAATAAAAAAGGGTCTAAATTGATTTATTTATAATATTAGTTGATTATGGGTCTAAATAAAATCATACAATGAAAATTAGAAAAGTTTTTAATATTTTTTAATCCTTATCTATTTGTTTTAACCCTTTTCAGCTCTTGTCATTTTATCAAGTAATTTATAGTTTTAGGGTTATTATAATTACCATAAAATTCCAAAAGAACAATAAAATAGTAATTTATGATAGTATATTACTAATACCAACTTTTTGGATGAATATTGGTTTTTTATAAATTTTATATCCTTTAATAAAATATTAATTATTTTAAAATACCATTAGTGTCAATTTTGACATTATTCATTTCTTGACTTTTTAAAAATACATAACTTCCTGATATAGTCAAAAAACACTTTGAAAACATAAATAATATGTCAAATTCATCATGAAAATTAATTTATAGAATCAATTATGTCAAATTATATTTATTTTAATATTTATAATATCATTTATTTGATTCTACCGTTAATGAGTCAATTACTACATCATCATTGTGTCTGCATTTAATTTTATTATTTATTTCCTAAAAATTATAAATAAATTACCATGATGTTTTTATTAATTTAATATTTATAAATAATATTTATAGTTGAAGATATCTCTTGTATAACTCTATATTAAAAATACATTACTTTTTAAAAATAAACGTGTAACAAAAATGACTTTTCATGGAATATAATAATAAAAATTAATTTAAGTCATCCAAGTAGATCTAAGTGGTCTTAAAATCTACCAAATGATGATATTGGTCTTAAAACACTAATACAATTAATTTACGACAATTGTTAGATTAATTTTATATTTTTGTAATATAACTTTTACCTTTAATTACCTGGTTTACCATTAACCATGATATTAAAATTTATTACTAAAGTATTCATAATTTCCAAAATTAAAAGGGACATATTTACATAATTTTAACCTTATAATTAAAAATATTTAATCCATTTTTCTAAATTCAAATCATATAATTTTAAGAAATTAATTAAAAAATAATCTTGTTGATGGAATAAAAAATGGGTTTTCAAAGTAAAACGCTCAAAAATTCATAGAGTTTTTATATCCAATTTCAATGAGAAATTGATTCCAATTGCCTGAATTGGATTAAATGATAAAAAATTAATCTAATCATACTTTAAACCAAATAAAAATTATAATATAAAAATATAAATAAATTCGATGAAAAAAAAGTTCCAAATTAAAGTGCATTATTTTTCACTATTCATTAAAATATGAAATTTATCATAAAAATACCAAAACTTTGACCAAATTTAATTTTTATATCTCACTTTAAATAAAGAAGTTTATTTTTTCAAATATAATTTATAAAAGTTTCAAAAACTATATTTAAAATGGGTTCACCAGCAAAAGGTGGTAAAATGTTTTTTTAAACAAAGTTTTTAACCATAAAACTAGATTTATCATATATGTTATTGAACATAGTGTCTATTTTAATTAATATATAAATAATAAATTAAAAAGACTTATTTTATCATTATCAGGGTTGTTACATTCTTCCTCCCTTTTAGAAATTATGTCCTTGCAATTTTATTCACTTATCAAACAAGTGGGGGAATTTTTCCCTCATCGAATTTTTAAACTCCTATGTTTTATCTTCAACCATGTGGTTTTTCTACAAAACCTTAACCTGATGAATCACCTTATTTTGAAACACTTTATCTCAGAGGTTAAAAATGCGGACTGTTTGTTCCTCATAATAAAGATTCTCATCCAACTAAAATACTTCTGAACTCAAAACAAGATATGGATCCAGAATATAATTTCTTAACATTGATACATGAAAAGCATTGTGTACATGGGATAAACTCAGCAGAAAATCCACTTGATAAGAAACTGATCCAACTTTATCAAGTATTTTATAGGTTTCAATGAAACTTGGACTTATCTTTCCCTTCTTACGAAAATGCATCACAATATTCCATCAAGAAACTTTGAGAAAGACATGATCACATACCTAGAAAGAATTATAATTACTATGGTTATCTACATAATTTTTATACCTACTCTAGGAGGTCCTCATGTGTCACTAAATAAGCAGAAATTTCAATGCCATTTCCTCTACCAATTTTAGTCTCATCAACTTTCTTTTTCTTACTTCATCCCAAAAAGCTGGAGTTCGACACTACTTTCCATATAATGCCTCAAATGATTCCATCTGTTTACTAAAATGAATACTATTATTATAAAAAAATTCAACTAGATAAATATGTTGATCCCAACTACTCTGGTAATCCGTTGAACATCCACGTAGCATATCCTCCAAAATATGAATTTTTTATTCTGAATTCTCATCTAATTGAGGATGAAAATTCGTACTGAAATTTAATTTATTAGCCAACAACTTCTAAAGGACTTTAAAAAAGTTAAAAGTGAACCTCTAATCATGATCAGATACAATAGAGAGGTGAACTCCATATAACCTAAATTTATCTTTAATATAAAACCAAGAAATTTGATCTAGAGACAGAGGATATTAAATAGGAAGAAAATGATAAGATTTATTCAATCGATCCACAATAACCCATATCGCATTGTTACCTCGATAAGTCTTTGGTAATCCCACTATGAAGTCCATAGATATATTTTTTCATTTCCAATATGGAACTAGAAAAGGTTGAATCGTCCCTTTTGGTAACTTCCATTTTTCTTTCACCATTTTACAAGTTAAACATATCTGGTTAAATTCTGCAATATCTTTTTTTTTCATTTTATCTTACCAGTAATACTCCTAAAGGTCTATGTACATATTAGTGATGCCCAAATGAACTGAAAATGGGGAACTATGATCATCACATAACAACTCTTTCTTAAAATTTGAATCACAGGGCACACATAATCTCTTCCAAAATCTCAAAACATAATCTTTATCAATGTTAAATTTAGGAAACTTACCCTTTTTAACCAATTCTTCCTTTTTCTAAAACTAATAGTCTTCCTTTTACACTTGCTTAATTATGTCTGATAGAGATGATTTCACTGACACTTGAAACAAAATATAGTAATTTCCCACACCAAAAACTTCTAATCAAAAATTAATCAATTCATTAACCAAATGGTCGCATTAGAAACATAACATGGTTAATAAAGCATCACTTTTTTTAATCAAAGCATCAGTCACTTTATATTATTTTCCAGGGTAGTAATGAATCATGAAATTATAATCCTTGATTAGTTCCATCCATCTCCTTTGTTTTATGTTCAATTATTTCTGAGTGAATATATAGTTCAAAATTTTCGATCAGTATATATTTCAAACTTTACACCATGTAAATGATTCCTTTAAATTTCTAATGAAAAAAACAACAACAAAAACTAATTCCAAATCATGTATAGGGTAATTTAACTAATAAGGTTTAAACTAATGTGATTCATAAGCAATTACCTGATCATTTTTCATTAGGAAGCAACCAAATCATTTCCATGATGCATCAGTGTAGATAAAAAATTCAACATTTCTATAAGGTAGGTCAAAAATTAGAGCATTTACCAATATTCTTTTCAGTTCCAGAAAAAAAAATCAGATTATTTTGTCCATATAAACTTAAATCCATTATATGTTAACTTATATATTGATCAAGATAACTGATAAAATTATTCAACAAACTATTTGTAATAACTCATTAATCCAAGAAAAATATGAATCTCTATGACATTGGTAGGTCTTGTCCACTCTTCAAAAACTTTTTTTTAGAATGGGCAATAGGTATTCCATATTTAGAAACAATATGACCAAGGAATGAAATTTTTTTCAACCAAAATTCAATCTTACTAAACTTTCCATATATTTTCTTTCTTTTAATGTTTGGAAAAAAATCCTTATGTCACTTTAATGTTCCTCCTGGATTTTAGAATATACCAAAATATCATCTATAAACACAACCACAAACTAATCCAAAAACTGATGAAAGACTCCATTCATGATATTCATAAATATATCAGGTGCATTAGATAACCCAAATTTCATAATCACAAACTCATAACACCCATATCTTGTCCAGAAAGTTGTCTTTATAATGTCATCCTCCTTCACCTTCAGCTGATGGTACCCAGACCTCAAATCAATCTTTGAAAAATATAGATCTCTCTAGATCTAATCAAACAAATCATAGATATGAGACAAATGATATTTATTCTTAATATTGATGTTATTAAAGGCTCTATATTCAATACAAAGTCTCATGGAACCATCATTATTTTTCAAAAAATAAAATAGGATCACCCCATGATGAAGTGTTAGGTCGAATGAAACATTAATCAAGAAATTCTTGCAACTATTTTTTCAATTCCACCAGTTCCACTTGAACCATTCGATAAGGGGGTTTGTAAATAGGCTTATCATCAATCACTAAATCAATAGTAAATTAAACCTCCTAATTAGGAACAACACCAATCAATTCATCAGGAAAAACATCCTTAAATTCATTCACTACTGGAATGATACTAATAAAAACTGTTTCTTTATTTACAACAAAATGATCTAGATAACTTTCACTAACATAATTAACCAATATATCATATTCTTGGTATGTTATCAAAGGAATAAAATCATTGAATAAAACTTTCCTAGATATGAAATCTATTTTATCATGATAAACTAAAAGTCAATCCATACCGAAAATGATATAAAACTCCACTAGGGTAAGTTTAATAAGATTTACAAGAAAGACCATTCCACTAATGATAATAGTAAGATTCTTATAAATCTTGGTTGTTTTAATACTTTCACCTAGAGTTTTTACCAAAAGTTTTATATCACATTGGTGAGGCAATATTTCCAATTTACTTCCAAACTTCTCAAAAATGAAATAATGTTAAGATCCAAAGTCAAAAGAGTATTGGAACATTTAGAAAAAACATGTAATGTACTTTTCACCACTTTATTTGATGGTCCCACATAAACTATAGTAGTATAAAAATATTTGTCACTCCATTCTATATCTGATCATACTGGTTTCCACCCTGGGTAATGAAATTTAGACACACATTGGCATAATAACCTAACTCATTGCAACTATAACATCTTACCATCATCTTTTAATTGCTTTTCAGTCATCTCTATTATAGTAACGAGTAATATGACTAGTATTACAACATATAAATCACTTCTCAGACTTTGAAATACATTCTCCATGATGCTTTTACCACACTTCTTACAAGATGGAGATTTACTTTTATTACCTCCAAACTTATTTAATGAATTATTTCACATTTCCTAGTAATTAGATCTCTTCTTTTTCTTACTCTCATGGGACACATGATCATTATAAAACATAATTTATACCTTTTCATCACATCGGACAAGTTTCTCATATATTTTGATCTTAAGAGAAGCTAATTCTATTTGATATCTCATCTTCAATCCTGAGTAAAACCAATTTATCTTACAATCAAGATTCGGGATAAAATTTGGGATGTACCTATCCAAACGAGTAAAATATTCATCATATAAAGACACCAAATATTCCTTTTTTTCCTTAATTCCAAGAATTGATTTTCCATCATAAGTCTAATAGACTTAGGAAAATATTTCTCAAGGAAAATGTTCTTAAATTCTTCCCATTACATGGAATAAATTTCATTACTTACTCTGGTATTTTTAACCATTGTCCACCACTGATCAGCTTCACCTTAAAAATGATAAATTATAAGAGTTACCACTTGGTTCTCCAAACAAACCATGAGTTTGAATATCTTTTCCAGGGATTTAATCCATTATGCAGCTAGCATGGGGTTAAATGGTCTTATAAATGATGGTGGATGATGTCTCATAAAATTATCTACTATAATCATGTTCTTTTGTGATAGATCAGGTTTCTCTCTTTCATGGACACCACCACCATTTATTTCCTAAGTCAAATGATCCATAACTATAATTAAATATTCAGTTCTAATTCCAACAATTTCGGGATGTTGATTTGGAAGTCTCCTTTCCTCTTGATTCCTTTCTAGCACAGCTGCCCTATTTCCTCTATGGAAAACCATTCTAAACAAACATATCATAGACAAAGAAACATCGTAATATTTAAATTCCATAAATTTTTAATTTTACCATAAAGAAAAATATATCAAGGGTAAGTTATTAATATTACACTAACCTTTGAAGTTATCTAAACCGACCTTTGATACCAACTATAAAGACCTAGCCTTAAACATTACATAATCTTGTGTTAAATTAAGAATTTAAAATTATATCACATTGAGTATCTTTTCAGGTTTATATATTTAGATAATTAGGCCATAAATACTACATAACAAAACCATAACTCATAAATAACAAAAACATAAAAATATAAAGTTGAATATTCCAAACAGTATCCATTTTCTTCATAAAACAAAAACTTTTAAAATGAAAAAAGGTTTTTTCTCATGTTCAATCGAAATTTTTTCCCTTGATTCCATCCTTGTATATATTCTACCTAAAATCCTATCTAAAAGATTTTAAAACTCGGGATGAGAATAAAAATCTCAGTAAGGGATACACAAAGAAAAAGTTTTAGTATTTTGAAAACATGTAAACCAGGAATACTTTACCATAAAGTAATATTTTTCACCTTTAATAAGTAGTAAATAATTTCTTTAAAAAAAATAATTGATTAACCTTTTTTTAATCATAATATTACCATAAAACCCATATCAAGTATATATAATACTTAAATGTAACTTGGGACATAATTATACTTAAATGGAATAACCTTTTGGTCTACTTCCATACATGTCACTCTTACAAAACGGAATAACCATACAGTCGACTTCCATACCCAATGAATTAGAGGTTATAACATAACCACACATACTTGGTTTATCAGGGAACCACCCATCCTTGGTTTATCATGTAACCACACATCAAATGTCCAAGCACCATTATATAATCATAACACATAAGATATTTCCATTTTCAATATTTCACTCATAAAATTTCATTTGTAATCACTAGAAATCATTTCAAGGTATTGAAATAATCAATCAATTTCCAAAATCATTTTCAATACCATAATACCCATAAAAGGGAATAAGTAATTTTTTTTCTTTTATAAACATTAAGGCTTGTATTTGAATCTAAACATCAAATGAAAGTCATGGTGGAAGAGAAGTCTCTGTCACCGTATACGTTAAAAAAAGAACATTCCTTTTGTCATTTTTGAATAAAGTAAAACATTACATATATAAAGATTACTTTTGAAAAAAAATTAATGATATTAAAGTTAAAAGTTGTTTTTTATGAACCACATAAAATAATGGGGTGTATAATATCAAAATATGCCTCAATACAAATAGATTGAGATTAATTCCCTTACCTCAAGTCTGATTCGTCTAGTATGTTATTTATCTTTCTGAATAATAAACTTAAGTTAATTATTTACTTTCTTGAGAACCTTTCTCAAGTTTATTATTAGTTTTACTCACTTATCACCGTATTTTAACAATTATATAATTATTTAATTTCACGGTGGATGTTTTGATGATATTCGGTACATGAGTCCAAAATGACTTGGTATGATATTTATAGAAAAAAGTGGTCATTAGTCCATCATCTCTATAATAATAGTCATGAAATAATAATCTCTTTTACAAATTATTTATAAGTTTAAAAAAACTATTTTTGTATGGTTAAGAAAAATGAACAAGTTATAATCACTAGGACGGTAGGTCATACATACTCAAGAGTAGCATTCCCATTTTTCATTGATCATTATGGAAAAAGGTAAGTATTATTATATCTTTAAATAATTCTCATAAAATAATTATATCATATTAATCATTAAAATATACTTATATATTTTCCAAGTGATGTGGTGATTAAAAATGATTCACATCGCTTCGTGAAGGTGATAGTTCACACATACGCATGAACGACATTATCATTTTTATGTGCATGGAAAGTAAGAACGTAATTGATATATTATTCTATTATAATGATAAATATGTAATTAATATCACATATAAATATTAATTCCATCATTATAACCATTATTGAGATATGGTTATGGAAAACTAATTATATCGGTTCGTGGAGGTGATAGTTTACACGTACGCGTGAAGAATAAATTTTTTCCCATTTTATAGAAGTGGATATGGATTTAGGTGATGATATTAACATAATAACATCTTAGTATATTTATTATAATGGATTTTTTATATCATCATGGTTGAATATGATTTTAATTATGTTTAAGAATAAATAAAATAGAAAAACTTTAATAAAAAGGATACATCTTCTTCAGATGATCACATTTGATTAACACCTTAACACCTCCAAGGAGGGTGTTATGACTAAAATAAGGAATTGATAATGTGGATAGGGATTTTAAGAATAGATTTAGGAAGATATTGGATAAACCAAAATTATTTTTAATTGTGAAGAAAAGATAATAATGGGTTCACTTTTATAGGAGAGGAGAGGGGCAGTCTTGGAATTCTTCAAAATATTAAATTAATATAAATTTATTTTATTTTAAAAAAGCATAAAATTTGATTTATTTAGAATCTAGGATGAGGATGGGTCTAAATAAAATTATCCAATGAAAAATAGAAAAGTTTTGTATATTTTTAAATCCTTATCTATTTGTTTTAACCCTTTTTAACTATAACCGTTTTATCAAGTAATTTATACACTACAGTTAATTATAATTACCATAAATTGTCAAACGACCAATAAAAGAGTAATTTATGACATTATATAACTTATCAAAAAAATTTGTCTAAATATTTGATTTTTATGAATTTTATATCCTTTAATAAAATATTATTTATTTTAAAATGTGATTTGTGTTAATTTTGACACTATTCATTTCTTGACTTTTTAAATATATCATAACTTCATGATATACTTGAAACAAATCTTTTAAAACATCACCAACATGTAAAAGTAATCCAAAAAATTAATTTATCAATCAATTATGTCAAATTATATTTATTTTAATATTTATAAAATCATTTATTTGATTCTTCCTTCAATGAAGCAATTACTACATCATCATTGTGTCTCCATTTAATTTAATTATTTGTTTGCTAAAAATTATAAATTAATTAACATAATGTAGTTAATAATTTAATAATTATAAATAATATTTTTAATCTAATAAATCCTTTTTATAACCTCATATTAAAAATACTTTACTTGTTAAAAACAAAAGTGTTACAAAAATGACTTTTCATTGAATATAATATTATAAATGCATTAAAGTCGTCCAAGTGGATCAAAGCGATCCTAAAATTGAACCAAGTATGATCTTGGTCGAAAAACACTTTCCAATTAATTTATAATACGTGTTAGGGTAATTTTATATTTTTATAATAAAATTTTTACCATTAATTACCTGATTTACCCGTTACCACGGTAATAAAATTTATTACTAAAGTTAATATTCATAATGTCTAAAATTAAAAGCGATCTATTTAAATAATTTTGAAATTATTATTCAAAATATGGAATCCATTTTTTCAATTTCAAAAGTCATAATTGGAAGAAATTAATTAAAAATTAATCATGTTGACTAAATAAGAAAACGGGTTTTTAAAGTAAAACGTTCCAAATTTCACATAGTTGTTATATCCAATTTCAATGTAAAATTGATTATAATAGCCTAAATTGGATAAAATGATAAAAACATAATCTAATTATACTTGAAAATCAATTAAAAGTATAATCTAACTATATAAATAAATTAGATGAAAAGGTAGTTTTGAATTAAAATACAGTATTTTTCACTATTCATTAAAATATGAAATTTATCATAAAAATGCCAAAAATTCAGCCAAAGTAAATTTTTATGTCACAATTAAAAATAAAAAGTTTATTTTTTCAAATAGAACTTAAAAAAGTTCTAAAAAATATATTTAAAATGGGTTCTCCATCAAAAGACGATAAAAAGTTTTTTTAGAAAAAACAAGTTTTTAAGAATAAAACAAGATTTACCATAAACATTATTGAAAGTACTATCTATTTTAATTATTATATAATTAATAAATCAAAAATAATTATTTTATCATTACCTCGGTTTTTATATTTTCTCCCTATTATAAATTGTGTTCTCGCAAATTTATTCACCTGTCAAACAAGTGGGGGTATTTTTCCCTCAAAGCATTTTCAGATTCCCATGTTGCATCTTCAACCATATAGTTTTTCCACAAAATCTTAACCAAATGAATCACCTTATTCTGAAACAATTTCTCTCTAAAGTCAAGATATTTTACTGGCTATTCCTTATAAGGAATATTCTCTTCCATATGAACTACTTATAGACTCAAAACATGAGATGGATCTGGAATATGTATGTTTAACATTGAAACATGAA
This sequence comes from Viscum album, assembly GCA_963277665.1. Lineage (NCBI taxonomy): Eukaryota > Viridiplantae > Streptophyta > Magnoliopsida > Santalales > Viscaceae > Viscum > Viscum album. The sequence continues at coordinate 2,011,241,202 of OY728135.1, forward strand.
AAACATTGTATACCTGGGATAAACTCGAAGGTAAATCCACTCTGTAACAGCCCAAGATTTTATAAAAAAAATATTCTTTTTAATTTTATTAATGTCTTGTGTTGTACGCTACACCAAAAGGAGCTTGCACAACACACATCCTTGACTTGACTTGCATTACACGCAATCGCGACCTTCCTCGATAGCGTGTGTAGTACGCAATACCGAGTTTCACTAAACAACGATATGCTATAAAAATATTATTAAAACTAGCCGTTATGAATAGTAATAACCACTTTTTGAAATCCAGTAAATCTTATTTTTCAAAATGAACTTTATTTTTGGATTCGGAGTATCGAATTTAGCCTAAGGTGAAATTTTGGTACTTTTCGGATAACTTTCATATTCTGATGAATAGTGAAAATTACTAAATTATAATTAAAAACAACTTTTTTAATCAAAATAATTAGTAGTGATAAATCATTAATTTGAGTGGTTTTAAAGTATATTTAGAATATATTTTTACAATTTAATACAATTTTGGTCATTGGATGTAGTTTCACATTTAAACTAGACACAAACAAGTGTCAATCTTTTGATAGATATTGTTTCTTAAAAACACGCTATTTGTTTTAACAGCGGGATTTAATTATAAAATTAATTAATGCAACTTTTATGTTATGAATTTGGTAAAATAGACTTCATTTTTTAATTCGGAATATGAAATATAGCTTGGGATGAAATTTTGGCATTGTTCTGAAAAACATCAATTTTTGATGAATAGTGAAACTACTAAGTGGTAGGTTAAAAACTGAATTTTGCATAAAACTTAATTTTACCGCTTCTGTGAATGGAATTTCGAAAATCCGAGAGACACGGTTAATATGAAGGACTAAAATGTGGTTCAATGAGATGAAAATAATTTTTTGGTGAATAGTAACTTTTTACTTTTTTTACCACGGTTAATAGTAAATAAGGTAACTAAGGGTAAATATGATATTAATATTACCCTAACACATGTCCTAATTCTATTGGACAAGTGTAATTCGACCAAAAACAAACTTAGGAATAAAATATGACCATTTAGGCCCACTTGGATTAGATTAGGACATTTATTATTAATTTATTTAAAGAAGGGTTAAAATAGTTAAAATCAAAGTTTAATAAGTAAATCATTTTTCATATGGGGTTATACATAAGATAAATTCGATTGTAAATATTCATTAGAAAGCTAAAAAGATATCCTACATGATGGTATTTTATTTTTAATTTTTAGACATAAAATATTTTAATTTATTTATGACACAACGATAATGCAGTAATTATCTTATTAATGAAATATTGACATAATTGATGTTATAAACACCAAAATAAATGTAATTTGAGATTTTTTATGAATTCCACTAATTTTCTAGGTTACTATGATATATTAATGTTGATTTAATCAACTTGGTTCGAACATTTAATTCTGTTATGACTTTCACAAAAATCATATATCAAATAGTGTCAAAATTGACACAAAATAGTTTTTAAATCAAATATTATATTATTAATTGTTATTGTATTCCTAAAAATATAAGGTTCGGCCAAATGACTTAGATAAGGATATATATATTAATAATAAACAATTTGGGGTTCGTTTGGCATGTTATAGTAAGTGTATTAACCATATAGTGAAAGAAAACAAAAAGACACGGTAAAAGTTAAATTATTTAACTTAGAGTTAAATCTAATTGATAAGGTTAAAATAATACCCTAAACTTGTCTAAATCCTATTGGTTGATAGGATTTCGACCCATCCCCACTTTATCTTCGAAATAAGACCCTTTGGAACCATTATAAACGGATTTTGACTTTAATATAAAATAATATTTTGAGATATTCCTAAGGTGCCCCTCTCCTCCCCTATAAAAGGACACCTCCTCCCCCTCCTCCTCACACCAATTTGAGCACTCAAGCTCTGACAACCCCTGCCAATTTATCCTCTCCACTTCCCTAGCAACATCCTAGAGGTTCTGGTCTTCCTCAAAGACCAATTTTAGTTCCCTAAGAGGAGGTCTCAAAGAGGCACTTCAAAGAAGAGGTAATTACCGTTACCAATTCTTTCATCTTTATTTCTTCTTCCACTTCTTCTTCTTAGGTTGTTTCATTATGAAGTAATAACATCAGTATCACTCATATACTGATATGTTATTATAAGTATGAAACAACCCTATTTCACCATCTATCCATCCTACGGAAAAAGAAATCACCGCGCGTGCGTACGTACGGAATACCGTCTCCACGCCGTGGTGTAATCTATTTTCCACCACCACCTTACATGGATGGGTATAATGGTGTAAAGAATAACTATACATAGTTATTACAACATCATATTTATTCTGATATATTGTATAATACACTCCAATTCAATTCAATATTTATAGAAATGATATCATCGCTCGTGCGTACGTACGGAATACCGTCTCCACGACGCGATGAGATTCATTCTCCATGTTAACCATTTAAGAATGATTATAATGTATATATAAGAAATAATAATGAAATATATGACATTATAAAGATACTGGATTTATTTATATATATACATATGTATGTCATCTACTTACTTCCATTTTAAGACAATAAGGAAAGGAAAACAGTGTTCATGCGTACGTACGGACTACCGTCTCCATGAACGGTGTTTTTCATTTTATTTATCTACCTATTATATATATATATATATACTGAATATATATGATATATAAATCATATTTTATATTCTGGAAGTAAGTAAATCATGATATAAGTAATAATGATGTCAAGAACAACAAGTCAAAACACCTACGATAAATGAAACGATTTTACCCAAAACGCTTCTTTAACATGGAATTTACAAAAGATCAGGTAATATAATGTCATAAGTGAACCATATATGATATCATAACAATGAATATGATTCTGTAATAAGTCAATAACATGATTTAAATCATTATACAGGAGGTTCGGACACTTACAAAGCAAGTCGGACCTAAGGTAAGGGAAATATCACAATCTCATTTTTATCCGAGATTGTTTATTCGTATGTATTTACTGGGGTGTATTTTATCATCCACATCCATGTTCCCTCAATATGTAATATTATTTCCATCCACCTACAATTGTTTAAATCCAATTTTACCCTTCTATGAGTTTTTAGTAAAGGATATGAAAGGAATCTTTTTTCGTTTTTCGTACGAGGTACTTTTTGACTTTTCCGACAAATGTACGAAGAATGTTTTTTTTAACTTATACGGCACGAACGGATTTATACTGTTTTATAAAGCCTTATTTTCATGAAGCTTCCTCTAAAATATTTCATGACTATTTTCAATAAAATCTTTTTCTTTTAAAATTGCATGATGTTTTGTGAAAATAAATTGATTTTGAAGAAGAAAGGATATTTTCCTCAAGAATTCTATTCAAGTGTTTTATCAAAATTATTTTCCATATAAGATAATAAAGGGTTCTGTTTCTATCCATATTTTTACATTGATTTGACTATGTTGTGATGGAATTATGTTTATGAATTCATTTATCTTATATGAATGGTTTTATGATGTCATGTTGTTTAAGAATCCCATTTTTATTACATGGGTTATGCAATGATGTATGATTTATGATTTTGTGGCACACATAAGAAAGGATTCATTAAGAGATGGGTGGGACCTATATCTCCCTCCAATGCATTGGGTAAAGATTTCATATCTCATGAGATAGACATGGCTGGAATGGTAGGTTATACCGGTTCAGTGAAACAGGACTGAAACGAGGATTACTCGATTCAGAAAGGGACTTTGTCCACTAAGATAGTCTTGGCAATGAGTCTTGACTAACAAGAAATGATTCTCTGTGATTATGTGTGTATGCCACAATGAGTAATGTTTTAAGTAAGGGTTTCATTTTCACTACTATGATTTATCCCATGTTATGAAATTATGCTCTCTTTTGCAGGTTAAGATTTCCAAAAATGTTATGTTCTTATGAAAATTATGTGATTGATATTTCTTTTGTTTACCCTTACTGAGCATTTGAGCTCACCCTTTTATGTTTTCTTTTCCCCAGGATATAAAGAAAGGTTTTAGGTAAAAAAAAGGAAGATCTTTGTGGGAGATTTTGAAGATCTTTCACCAGGATTAGAAGATTACGTTCCGAGTTTCCAAAGACACTAAACTATTACGATCCTTGTGTGTGTATTTTTGTTATGTATTAAGTATTCCGCAAAAGTAATGTAATGTTCATGTACGTTAGGCTTCGGGTCTCTACACACTCGATAGGAAACCGATCCAACTTATTAAAGGATTTCATAGGGTCCAATGAACCTTGGACTCAACTTCCCCTTCTTAACAAAATGCATCACACTTTTTCATGAAGAAACTTTGAGAAATACATGATCACCCACCTCAAAAGAAATATATTTCCTCCGGTGATCCATATAAATTTTCTACTTGCTTTGGGTAGTCCTCTTGTATCATTGAATCAAATGAACTTTATTTTCCATTTACTCTACCAATTCTGGTCCCATCAACTTCCTTCCACCTACTCCATCCCAAAAATTTGGAGATCGACATTGTTTTCCATATAATGCCTTAAATGGTTCCATCTGTATACTAGAATGAAAACTATTATTATAAGAAAATTCAACCAAAGAAATATATTGATCCCAACTTCCCTAGTAATCTATTGAACATGCATGTAGCATACACTACGGAAAAAAAAGGCATTTAGTGGCGGTTTGGTTTTACGTTTCGCGGCAGTTTAAACCGCCGCTAAATAGATTGGGGGCGGTTTTGAAAAACCGCCGCGAAATCGTGCATTGGGAAACTATTCACGGCGGTTTTTAAAACTGTCGCAGAACGTTTCGCGGCGGTTTTTTAGCGGCGGTTTTTGAATTTTTTTTTAAATTTTTTTTAAAATTTTTTTTAGTTTTTTTTTTATTTTTTTTTTATTTTTTTTTTATTTATTTATTCATTTATTTATTTATTTATTTATTTATTTATTTATTTATTTATTTATTTATTTATTTATTTTATTTATTTATTTTATTTATTTTATTTATTTTATTTATTTTATTTATTTTATTTATTTTATTTATTTTATTTATTTTATTTATTTTATTTATTTTATTTATTTTATTTATTTCGTATTTATTTCATATTTATTTATTTATTTACTTTATTTATTTATTTCGTATTTATTTATTTTATATATTTTATTTTTTTTATTTTTTTATTTTATTTTTTTATTTTTTTTATTTTTTTATCTATTTTTTCTTATTTTATATATTTTATTTATTTATTTATTTTATTTCATATTTATTTTATTTATTTCATATTTATTTTATTTTTTTATTTTTTTTCGTATTTATTTTATTTATTTATTTATTTCGTATTTTAATTATTTATTTCGTATAACTTTATTTACTTTATTTATTCATGCATGCACATCCCATGAACATACCCATGCACATGCCCATGCAATATAAAGAAATACTACGTTTGGTGAGATTTGAACCCCTAACCTCTCTCGTATTTTCTAAAGACTTTACCACTCCAGCAAGCTCGTCATGTGGTTAATAAACAGAATTTAATATACTTATATATATTAATTGAAAAAACAAATAATACATAAATAAGAGATATAAACTCAATAATAATAAATAATAAATAATAAATAATAAATAATAAATAATAAATAATAAATAATAAATAATTTATAAAAAATAATAACTAATAAATAATAAATAATAAACAATAAATTATAAATTATAAACAATAAATTATAAAAAATAAATAATAAATAAATAAATAATAATAAATAAATAATAATAATAAATAATAAATAATAAATAATAAATAATAAATAATAAATAATAAATAATAAATAATAAATAATAAATAATAAACAATTAATAATTAATAATTAATAATTAATAATTAATAATTAATAATTAATAATTAATAATTAATAATAAATAATAAATAAGATTAAATAATAAATAATAAATAATAATGAATAATAAATAATAAATAATAATAAATAATAAATAATAAAAATAAATAATAATAAATAATCAATATTAAATATTAATAAATATTAAATAATATTAAACAATAAATAATAATAAATAATAAATAATAATAAACAAATTATAAATTATAAATTATAAATTATAAATTATAAATTATAAATTATAAATTATAAATTATAAATAATAAATACTAAATAATAAACAATAAACAATAAACAATAAATAATAAGTAATAAATAATATATAATATATAATATATAATATATAATATATAATATATAATAAATACGAAATAAAAAATATTTAATAATAAATATTAAATAATAAATAACAAATAATAAATAAAATATTATTATTAATAAATAATAAATAAATAAATAAATTATAAATTATAAATTATAAATTATAAATTATAAATTATAAATTATAAATAATAAATAATAAATAATAAATAAATATAAATATTAAATATTAAATAAATAATAAATAATAAATAATAAATAATAAATAATAAATAAATATAAATAATAAATAATAAATAATAAATAATAAATAATAAACAATAAATAATAAATAAATATAAATAATAAATAATAAATAATAAATAATAAATAAATATAAATATCAAATAATAAGTAATAAATAATAAATAATAGATAATAAATAATAAATAATAAATAATAAATAAATATAAATAATAAATAATAAATAAATATAAATAATAAATAATAAATAACCTGTAACAAATATTATTATTAGTAATAATATTATATTTTTAGTAATAATAAATAATACATAATAAATAATCAATAATCAATAATAAATAAATATAAATAATAAATAAATATAAATAATAAATAAATATAAATATAAATATAAATAATTAATAATAAATAATAAATAATAAATAACCAGTAAGAAATAATAGATAATAAATAAATTAAAGTATATTATAAATAATAAATAATAAATAATAAAGGAATCACATGAAAAAGTATGAAAAGACGTGATAAGGGATGAAAAATCATGAAAACACATGAAAACGGATAGAGAAGTATATGAAGAATGAGGCATTAGAAAGAATGAGAACGCATGAAAACTCATGAAAACTCTGGAAAACCCCTTAATAATTCAACATAATCATCATAATAACCAAAAAAACCATTGATAAAGATAACAAGTCATGGAAACCCAAATAAACATTAATAAATGGAGCAATTGTTAAAACCCATCAAAACGGTCATAAAGTAACAAAAACATTGGACTCACATTAATGGAGATAACTTATGATCCGAGAGTCCGTTTCAGATCCGCGACCTGTCAAATCAAAGAGTCTGAATGTACAGGTGGATCGGAAGTTACGACCATTTAAAAAAAAGCTGACGGGGAATGGGTGCTAGAAACGAGGCATCGAAAAACATAACAAACCTGATACCCACTAAAAAGGTCATAACTTATGATCCAAGAGTGCATGTGGTTTCTGCGACCAGTCAAACTGAAGCTCATGGAACGAGCTATGATCTGGCAGGTGGAGGAGTCCGAAATGACACGCGGATCGAAAGTTAGGTCCGTTTGAAGACAAGTTCGACGGGACACCGGTGACAAAAACGGGTTTTTTGAGGCCTTTAAAGGGGTTTTTAGGTTGAAAAATAGGAAAGAAGCTTGATTTTGTAGAACTGGTGCATATCTCTCTTCGCTGGCTTCGATTTGATATGTGGTAGAGCTCAAACGGACACCCGGAGTGAAAGTTATGGTCGTTTGAAGTTGGAGAACTTTTTTCAACTTTCTTATAACTCTCATATATTCCACACCTTATACCTTCTCATGGTTTTGATTACACGTGCATCTAGATCTCTTCATGAGATTCGATTTGACTGGTCGTGGCGCTCCAACGGACGCCCGGATCAAAAGTTATGGTCATTTTAGTGATTTCGGGGTTTCTCGTGATTTTTTATTTTTTTCCTTTCATTTCGCGGCGGTTTTACCCAAACGGCCACTATTTCGTGGTAGTTTTTTAAAAAACCTCCACTAATCCTCTAAAAAATTTAAAAATAAATATGTATATATATATATATATAAATTTAAGTCATTTTGCGACGGTTTAAAAACCTCCATGAAATTGCGGCCCGAAACACGTTTAGCAGCGGTTTTTAAAACCATCGTTAAACGGCCGTTTTCCTGTAGTGATAAACTACAGCATCTGAATTTTTCATTCTAAATTCTCATCTTATTAAGGATGAAAATTTGTGCTAAAAATTAATTCAGTACCCAACGACTTCTGAAGGCCATTCTAAAAGTTATAAGTGAACCTAGGATCGTGATCTGATACAATAGAGAGAGTAAATCCATGTAGCCTTGCTATCTCTTTAATATACAACCAAGAAAGTTGATCTAGAGACATAGTATCTCAAATAGGATGAAAATGAGTAGATTTATTCAATCAATCAATAATAACCCAGATTGTATTGTTACCTCAAGAAGACTTTGGTAATCCCACTATGAAGTCCATTGATATATTTTTTTCATTTCCACTCAGGAACTGGAAAAGGATGAAGCATCGCTTTTCGTAACAACCACTCTACCTGAAGTTATTGACAAGTCAAACATCTCAAGTTAAATTCAGCAATATCTCTTTTCATTCCATCCCACCAGTAATACTCCCAAAGTTCTCTATACATCTTAGTGTTGTCTGGATAAAATAAAAATGGAGAACTGTGAGATTCACATAACAACTCTTTCTTCAACTGTGAATCACAAGGCACACATACCCTCTTCCAAAATCATAAAACACAATATTTATCAATTTTAAATTTAGGAAACTTACCCTTTTAACCAATTCTCCCTTTTTATGAAACTCACGGTCTTCCTTCTACACTTCCTTAATTCCGTCTTATAGAGATGATTATACTAACACCTAAAACAAGATAGAGGAATTTCCTACACCAATAACTTCTAATCCAAAATTCATCAATTCATTAACCAAATGGTCATGTTCAAAATGTAACATGGTTAATGTATCATTACTTTTTTGACTCAAAGCATCAGCCACTTTATTTTCTTTTCTGGGATGGTAATGAATCATGCAATAATAATCATTGATTAGTTTCATCCATATCCTTTGTCTCGTGTTCAATTATTTCTAAGTGAATATATACTTTAAACTTTTATGATCAGTATATATTTTATAATTTACACCATACAAATGATGGATCTAAATTTTTAATTCAAAAACAACATCAGTTAATTCCAAATCATGTGTAGGGTAATTTAACTCATGAGATTTCAACTGATGTGAAGCATAAGAATATACCTGATAATTTTTTCATTAGGACACGACCAATTCCTTTCAATGAAGTATCACTATAGATAACAAATTCACCATTTCTGGAAGGCAGGTCCAAAACTGAAGCATTTACCAATCTTCTTTTCAGTTCTTAAAAACAATCATTGCATTATTTTATCCAGATGAACATAACTCCCTTATGTGTTAACTTAGTTAGTGGCATAGACGACTGAGAAATTTTTTCAAAAAAACGTCAATAATAACCCACAAATCTAATAAAATCATGAATATCTGTGGAATTGGTAGATCTTGTCCACTCTTCAACAAATTTTTTTTATAAGGGTCAACAATTATTCCATCTTATGAAATAATATGACCAAGGAATGAAATTTTTTTCAACCAAAATTCACCCTTACTAAACTTTCTATATAGTTTATTTTCATTTAAGGTTTTCAAAACAATACTTAAGTTACTTTCATGTTCCTCCTAGATTTTATAATATACTAAAATATAATTTATAAACACAATCATAAACTAATCCAAAAAACTAATGAAAGACTCCATTCATGAGATTCATAAATACAATAGGTACATTAGATAACCCAAAAGGCATAACCACAAACTCATAATGCCATCTCATCTGGAATGTTGTCTTTGAAATGTCATCCTCATTCACCTTCAGCTGATGGTACCCAAAACTCAAATAAATATTCAAAAAATACTAAGCTCCCTGAAGATGATAAAACAAATCATCAATATGAGTCAAAGGATATTTATTTAATAGTTATGTTTTTAAAGGCTCTATAATCAATACAAAGTCTCTTAGAAACATCCTTATTTTTCAAAAAAAATAAGATCACCCCAAGGTGAAGTTCTAGGTTGAATTAAACATTAATCAAGGAATTCTTGAAACTATTTTTTAAATTCTACTAGTTACACTTGATCCATTCAATAATGGGGTTTAGAAATAAGATGAGAATTAGGAAATAAATCGATTATAAATTCAACCTCTTTATCAGTAACAACACTATGAAATTCATCAAGAAAAACAACTGTAAATTCATTCACTACTGGAATGTCACTAATTAAAATTGTTTCTTGCTTTTCAACAACATGATATAGATAACATTCACTACTATCATTAATCAATATCTTAGGTTCTTATTATGTTATCAAAGGTATGAAATCATTAAATAAAACTTTCTTGACTGTTAAATCTATTTTAGCATGATAAAATGAAAACCAGTCCATACCAAAAATTATATCAAACTCCCCTAAGGTAATTTAAGAAATATTTTTATAAAAGACCATCCCACCAATGATAATAGGAATATTATAATAAATTTTGGTTTCTTTAATACTTACACCCGAATCGTTTCCCAAAATTTTTATATCAAATTCTTGAGAAAATATTTCCAATTTAGTTGCAAACCTCTCATAAATTAAAGAATGTGAAATTATAGAGAGTCAAATAGAGTGTTAGATAATTTTGAAAAAACCAATATCATACTTTTTACCACTTCATTTGATGGTCTCACATCAACCGAAAGAGTGAAAAAAATATTTTTCCTCACCCTTCTACTTCTGATCATACTGGTTTCCACCCTTGGTAATCAACTTTGGAAACACATTGGCATAATTCCCTAACTCGTTGTAACTAAAACATCTTATTGTTGTCTTTTTATTACTTTTTCAATAATCTCCCTTGTATTCATGAGAAATATGACTAGTCTTACCACATCTAAATCACTTCTATAATTTAAAATACATTCTCCAAGATGAGTTTTACCACACATCTCACAATATAGAAATTTAGTTTTATTTCCTACCAACTTCTTTGATGAATGCTTTCCCATTTCCTTCCAACTAGATATCTTCTTTTTTTTACTCTAATAGGATACATAATATTCAGAAAACTCCATTTCTACCTTCTCAAAACATCAGACAAGTTTCTCATAGATTTTTAACTCATAATAATCTAATGCCCTTCGATATCTCAACTTTAATCCTGAGTAAAATCAATTTATCTTACTATTAAGATCCTGGATAAAATTTGGGGCATAACTTTCCAAATAGGTGAAATTTTATTCATATGAATCCATCGAATCTTCCCACTTTTGTATCAATTCCAATAATAATTTTCCACCCTTAATTGAATAGCCTTAGGAAATTATTTCTCAAGGAAGATGTTCTAAAATTCATCACATTCCATGGCATCAATCTATTCAATTCCTATGATATTTTTAACCATTTTCCACCACTAATCAACTTCACCTTCAAAATAATAAATTTCAATAGTTACCTATTGGTTCTCTGAACAACCCATGATGTTGAATATCTTTTCTATTGATTTAATCCATCATTCTACTAGCATGGGGTCAGATTATCCTCTGAATGATGGGGGATGTTTTCTCATAAAATGATCCATTATCATCTTTTTCCTTTGTGGTAGATTGGGTTTATATATTTCATGGACACCACCACCATTTATTTCCTAATTCAACTAAGAAATCACAGTTTCAAACTACTCAATTAAAATTCCAACAATTTCAGGATACTGATTTGGAAGGCTCTTTTTCCTCTTGATTCCTTCCCAGCATAGCTGTCCTATTTTTCCTCTATGTAAAACCATTCTAAACATACACATATTAGATGAATAAACATGGTAATATTCAAATTATATAACTATTTAATTTTACTATAAAGTAAAATCTATCAAGGTTAAGTTATTAATATTTCCCTAACCTCTAAATTTATCTAAATAGACATCTGATAACTACTATAAGGACATGGCCTTAAACATTACATAATCTTGAGTTAAGTCAAGAATTTAACTTTATTTAACATTGATGATCTTTTCAAGTTTATAGGTTTAGATAATTATTCCATAACTCATACATAACAAAACCACAGAAATATAAAGTGGCCACTTCCAAACAGTATCCATTTTCTTTATAAAACAAAAACCTTTAAAATGAAACATGGTTTCTTCTCATGTTCAATAGAATTATTTTCCCTTGATTTCATATTTTTCAATATTCTCCCTTAAATACTATGTAAAAAAATTTATAACTTTGGATGAGAATAAAAATCTTAGTAAAGGATACATAAAGAAGGAAAAATGTAAGTCTTGTGAAAACTTTCAAACCATTAATACTTTATGATAAAGTAACATTTTTCACCTTTAAGAAGTATTAAATACTTTCTTTAAAAAAAATCATTTCTTAAACTTTTATTAATCATAATATTACCATAAAACCTATAGAAATCATATATAACACATAAAGGTAACTTGGAAAATAATTTCACTTAAATGTAATAACCATGTGGTTAACCTACATACATGTTACTCTTACAAAATGGAATAACCATATGGCCGACTTCCATACCCAATGAATTAGAGGTTATTACATAACCACCCATCCTTGGTTTATCACAAAACCACTTGTCCTTATCTTATCACATTACCACCCGTCAAATGTCCAAGTACCATTATATAATCCTAACACATAAAATATTTCAATTTTAAACATTTCACTCATAAAATTTCATTTGCAATCACTAGAAATCATTTCAAGGTATTGAAATAATAAATCTATTTCCAAAAGAATTTTAAAAACCAGAATACCCATAAAATAGAATTAGTTATTTCATTTTCTTTTATAAGAATTAATTCTAGTAGAGGAAGCCAAATATCAAATAACGGCAATAGCATAAGAGAAGTCATTGTTGCCGTATAAGTTAAAAAAAGAACATTCCTTTTTTCATTTGTGAAGAAAGTCAAAAATTAAATATAGAAAGATTAATTTTGAAAAAAAAATTATATTAAAATTAAATTTGGTTTTTTATAAACCTCATAAAATAATGTGGTGTATAATATCAAAATATACCGAAGTGAAAGGATATTGAGACAAAGTGCCTTGCCTCAAGTCTGATTCAATTAGTATGTTCTTTATATTCCTGAATAATAAAATTCAGTTAGTTATTTACTTTCTTGAGGACCTTTTTCAAGTTTATTATTCCTTTTACATCACTTATAACTATATTATAACAATTACTTAATTATTTAAGTTCATAACGGATGATTTGATGATATTCGATATATGAGTCCAAAATGACTTGGTATGATGTATATAGACAAAAAGTGATCATTATTCCATCATCTCCAGAAAAATTTTCATTAAATAATAATCACTTTTAAAAATTAATTATAGTTTTAAATCAAACTATTTATGTATGGTTATGAAAAATGAACAATGTTATAATCATGGAGACGGTAGGTCGCACATACGCATGAGTAACGTTCCCATTTTTCATTGATCATTATGTAAAGAAGGTAAGTATTATTTTATATTTACATAATGATAATAAAATAATTAATATTATATTAATCATTAAAATATACTTATGTATATTATTCATGTGATGTGGTGATTAAAAATGAATCACATCACTTCGTGGAGGTGATAGTTCATACGTATGTATGAACGGCGTTATCATTTTTATTTGCATAGAAAGTAAGAATTTAATTGATATATTATTCTGTTATAATGATAAATATGTCATGAATATCACATATAAACATTAATTACATCATTATAACCAATATTAAGAGATGTTTATGTAAAATAAATTATATCGGTTCGTAAAGGTGATAGTTCACATGCATGCAGAAAAGATATATTATTTTCCCATTTTATGGAAGTGGATATGGATTTAGGTGATGATATTAACAAAATAACATCTCATTATATTTATTATACTAGATTTATTATATCATCATGGTTGAATAATATTTTAATTAAGTGGAAGAAGAATTAAAATAGAAACACTTAAATAAAAACGATACCTCTTATTCGGATGATCACCTTTGATTAACACCTTAACATATCTAAGGAGGGTGTTATGACTATAGAATGTGGGAAGGGATTATAGTAATTGATTTAGAAAGATCTTGGCTAAAACAAAATGGTTTTGAACTGTGAAGAAAATAGAATAATGGGTTCTCTTTTATAGGAGAGGAGAGGGGCACTCTTGGAATTCATCAGAATATTAAAATAATGTAAATTAATTTTATATTTAAAAATGGTAAAAAGTGATTAATTTATAATTTCGGTTTATTATTAGTATAAATACAATCATAAAATGTAAATTATATAAGTTTTGAATATTTTTTAATCCTTATCTATTTGTTTTAACCCTTTTATCTCTTACCGTTTTATCAAGTAATTTATACTTTGAGGGTTATTATAATTACCATAACATTCCAAAAGACAAATAAAAGTGTAATTTATGACATTATAAGACTTATCCCATCTTTTTGGATGAATATTTAATTCTTATAACTCTTATATCCTTTAATAAAATATTATTTATTTTAAAATACCATTAGTGTCAATTTTAACACTATTCATTTATTGAATTTTTAAAAATATCATAACTTCATGATATAGTTGAGAAAACTCTTTGAAAACATCACTAAAATGTCACATAAATCAAAAAAAAATCATATATAGTATCACTTATGTCAAATTATATTTATTTTAATATTTATAATATCATTCATTTGATTCTTCTGTTAATGAAGCAATTACTTATTCATCATTATGTATCCATTTAATTTAATTATTTATTTCCTAAAAATTATAAATAAATTACCATGATGTGGGCTATAATTTTATATTTATAAATAATATTTATTTTCAAAACTATCCCCTATATAACCCCATATTAAAAATACTTTACTCGTTAAAAACAAAAGTGTAACCAAAAATATTTTTCAATGAATATAATATTATAGATGCATTAAAGTCATACAAGTGGCTCTAAGTGGTCACAAAATCAATCCAAGGATAATATTGGTCAGAAAAAAACTCATAAAACTAATTTAGGACAAGTTTTAGGGTAATTTTATATTTTGATAATATAATTTTTACCTTTAATTACCCGATTTACCCTTAACAATGGTAATAAAATTTATTACTAAGGTTACTATTCATAATGTCCAAAATTAAAATGGAACTATTTAAATAATTTGGACCTTATTATTCCAAATATTGAATCAATTTTTCTAAATTAAAAACAAATAATTAGGAGAAATTATTTAAAAATTAATCATGTTGATGGAACAAGAAAAGAGGTTTTTAAAGTAAAACGTCCAAAAGTTCACATAGTTTTCATATCAAATTTCAATGTGAAATTGATTACAATGACCTAAATTAGTTTAAATGATAAAAACATAATCTAATTATACTTTAAAATTAATTAAAATGACAATCTTACAATATAAATAAATTATAACAAAAAATCAATTTTGAATTAAAATACAATATTTTTCACTATTCATAAAAATATGAAATTTATCATATAAATAACAAAAATTAGACCAAATTAAATTTTTATATACATATTCCAAATAATAAGTTTATTTTTTCAAATATAACTTATAAAAGAGTCAAAAATAGATTTAAAAAAAGTTCTCCATCAAAAAGTGATAAAACCTTTTTTCAAAAAACAAATTTTTTAACCATAAAACTAGATTTATCATATTATTTATTGAACAAAGTATCTATTTTAATTAATATATAATTAATAAATAAAAAATTCTTATTTTATCATTACCTGGGTTGTTACATGCTATTTAATCAAATCTCAGGGGCTTCTTCCAGTTTTTCAGTTCTCCAAATGAGGAGCCCTAGGGCCCTATTTATAGGAAAATATGGGACCCTAAGAAAAGGATGTTTGTCATGAAAGTCCATGGAACAAGTGTCCGATATAGGGGTGTCCATCTTCTTTGGTCTTCATGGGGTAGTCATGTAGCCTTTGTAATGAGCGGAGGTCTGCACGCGTAGGTCTATTTGGACAAGTCCTTTGGTTTTACAAAAGTCTCTTTATAATTTTATTTTTCCAAATATTTTATTCATAATATATTCATACTCCTTGAAAAAATGAATTTTCTACACTAAAATATTAAAAAATTCATATAAAACCAAAAACATAGATTATCAATCCATACTATTTTATTTCACACTTTATGGTTGGTCTTTCCGCATAAAAAACCATTCCCAATTTTTATCCCATGGTACATATCACCTAGGACCCATTTAATTTAGGGAAAGAATCATGAACCCTTTTCACATGTAAAAATAATACAATTTCCATAAATTAAACCAAAACCATTTCATAAATTACCATCGTGATACCCTCTCACATGAATAATTTATCCAACATCAAGTGATACTCAAGTGAACCAATTAAAGTCCATTATGTCACAACATCTCAATGTAATGGAACCCTTGGGTTCCACATTCAAAATTCATCACACCTTATTTTATGTATATGATCATCAATGATCATGGGTTTGAATCATAATCCAAATAAGACCTCTCATAACCATAATTGTCATTTAATTATCCTTTGTACATGAAGAACCAAAATTCGGTATTATTTTGGCACAATAATGGATTACCACTAAATCCCACACATTAGAAAACACATGAAACTCATATAAACCAATAGTAATGTCTAAGCACCACCAAACTAGAACATAGAGTTATTTCCTTTTAAAGTGATGCTTGCTTATCTTTATTCAAGATCGGCAGACCTGCACTAATCAAAACCATCAAACATGATACCCTATCTCCAACCAAAGACTCTATAATTAATTATAATTAAACTATAATTAATTATAATTAATCTAAAATTAATTTTAATTAATATATAATTACTTATATAATTCATTCATAATCATTCTAGTGTGAATAAACTATAAATTTATCACCATTGGTATTAAAACATCAAAAACTGGAGTAGTGGAGTGTATTTTACTCCCAATACACACTGATTCCACTACCAATGAAAGTAATTACATCCAACATTGATCCATTAATAAATATTAACTCGATTTATGAAAATCCATAAATAAATCAACATAGTGGATTAAATCCAACAAAATTATTATCCACTATGGGAGTCCACCTTTCTCGATTCTCTACGATGATCAAGAGCCCCATTATTTTGAGCTTAATTTCCCTATGCTAAAGTTAAATTAGTACTAAAAAGTTAATCCACCATTCTATAATTATAGAACTAATATGGGAGAAAAAATAGAGGTAAATAAGAATAGATTTCCTCAATCAATGATTTAACAATATCAAACCTTTGTGGATCAATGGAGGGAAAAAGGGAGAATAAATGACAAAGGGGGAGGCCTTCCCTTGGTTATTGAAATCTAGAGGAAGGATACCCTATAAGGGGTATAAAATAAGGCCCTTCAAAAATCAAATTTTTCCATACATCTAAATAAATGGGTGTTTTTTGGGTACCTAATCCACCCCATGTCACATCGGGTACCCTGACAGACTGAAATTTAATTTTTATTCAATTTTAAAAAGAACCTTACCCGCAGAAAATATCAATGTAGTTTATAATGATGGATCCCTAAAGCATCCCCCAGAACAATACCAATGCATTCCTGAGGTAATGATCCCACTGTATCAAAAATCATCAAGGGATCATCGAGACAACTGTCGCGAGAGAGAGCATCAGCAGCGAAGTTAGCCTCTCTAGGGACATGTCGGACCATGCATCCATGAGTAATTTCAGAATCACATCCACGAACCAAGTAGATCAAACCCCAAGTTATCACACCTTCCCCCCTTAATTCTCGAACCAACACCTCAGAGTCTGACTCCACCTCCGAAGTCAAAAATCCAACCCATTTACAAAGCATAAGGAAAGAATGCAACGCCTTCACCTCTACACCCAATTAACTCCCCGATCCATACAAGATATTAAATGCCACCAAAACAGATCCATTCTTGTCCCGCACTAGACCCCCCTGTGAATTTTCCCATTAAAAAAGGATCCATCCACATTAATTTCAACCCAATACTTGGAGGTTTCCAGCGCACCCAACCTCCCTGACCATCGCATCGAGATAGAGGCCTGTTAGTAAGATTGCATATAACATCCGATTGTGACCCACCCTTCAATAGTGAACCTAACTCATGTAGCCACCCTTTCATTCTCACTTGGAGAATAGGAACCGAGATATGTCCTTCTAATCTAGCTTTATTTTTTGCCTCCTAAAAAGTCCAGAAGATCTCTGTTAGAATTATACAATGAACCTTGTTCCCCATACCCTGTTGTTTCATACCTGCAAACTAGGATCCAAAAAACTCCCGCATGGTAGAGCATGAAGTAGAGAAATTACCCCATATCTCCACTGTAGTCCAAAGATACACTGCTCATTCACTCTTTATAAACAAGTGCAGCTGTGATTCCACCTGAGGATTGATACAATAATAATAGCACGATGCCATCAGGGCACCTTTATTCTGAATATCATCCTCTGTTTTAAGAGCCTGATTTCATTATCTCTATAAAAGGAAACTCATCTTCGTGGGAAACACCTTACACCATAGACAAACACCCCACTCATCCTGGCTCCCTCCCTGTCGAATGATTTCATGGTAATCACGTCCCTTGAACAAACCTGTACTAGATTTTGTAAAACAGAAATGATCATCCTCCTCTGAGAAAACAATTCCACTGCAAACTTACTTCTGATTTTCATTTAAGATGGCCTCCAGCAGCTTGGGTGAAGACAGGCCTCTCTCACAGACATATCCACTCAAGGAAAACACAGAAAAATAGCTTCTATCCAATCCATTTGTCCCTCTATAGATTAATATCCCCACGCCCCAACACCCATCAAGAAGATATCTATAGAACATCAAGATGTGATACCACTGTCCTCCCCAATCTGGTTAGCTTCCTTATATCCCAATCCTCCCAGTGTACACCATATTTAACTCTTAAAGTATTAGCCCACATCGAGTTCCCAATAAGGAAATCCCAAGCCAGTCGAGCCTACATGGATTGCATAGCTGTAGATAAGTCTCTAAGTCCCACCTCTCCTTCCTCAAATGGTTTCTCTATCGGATTCCATGTGGCCCAATGATCTCTCCCTGTATCATTGGAGTCCCAAAGAAATCTGTTCATAATCATTTCCATAGATTAAATAATCCTCTTTGGTGGAGATATGAAAGACATTACATGCATGGGAATCGAGGAAATGATACTATTTAGCACCACCACCCAACCCCCAAAAGAAAGGAACCTATTATTCCAATTATAAATAATTCCAACCAATTTACTAATGAGATCTTCGAAGAAGACTTTTTTCACATGGCCAGTAGAAATAGGAGCCCCGAGACAAATCATAGGAAACTGAATCTGAATAATCCCTAGGATTTCTTGAATGTTCCACTCCCTTCTTCTAGAACATTTATTAGATATAAAGACATTACCATTCCTTTAATTAATCCTCTAGCCACTTAGCCTACCATAAACCTCCATGATCTACATGAAAAAAACCAAGGAGGACCTCCTGTCATTTAGAAAAATCAGAATTTCATCAGAAAACATGATATGAGAAGAAGAACCATCTGAAGCCTTCGAGATATAAGGTAGAATCTTCTTTTCCAATAACCCTCTGTGAAGGTTCATAGACAAAGCCTCCTGAGAAATGATAAACAAGGTGGGGGACAGAGGGTCTCTTTTCCTCACCCCCCTTACATTCTTGAAAAAACCAAACCCCTTCCCTAAAAGAGAAATTGTGATCCAAGGGGAGAAGAAGCAATGGAAACATAAATCACAAACCCACTCAAGAAACCCAAGATTCCTCATAACCCTAATAATAAAGATCCATTCAAGTTTATCATATTCCTTTTCCATATCCACCTGAATAATAACATTTTCACCAACCAATTTCTTATTGGCATCCTCCAGCAACTCTTGAGCCACTCCCATCGCCCCCTGAATACCTATACCTTGCAGAAAACCATGTTATTCCTCAGAGATAATATTTGGGATCACCTTGTTCAGCCTCCTCACCATGATACTTGCTAAGATCTTGTAAGATACATTACATAGGAATATTGAAAGATAATGTTCAACTTCAGTTAGATCTTTCACTTTTGGCACTAGCACCACCCAAGAGGCACACGTTCCCCTGTTAAGAGGGCCTCCCCTAAAGAAATCCTGCACTTCCTCAATAACCATCAGACCCACAAAACTCCATGAAGCTAAATAGAAGACACATAGGAAACCATCAGGTCCAGGAGCACTCTTCGGAGGTAAAATTTGGACCACCTCCCATACCTCCTCACTAGAAGGTAAAGCCTTCAAAAACTAATTTTCCTCCCCCTCAATCTTCCTGGGAATATTACCAAGAAATAACTCTTGATTTTCCAACTCAGAGTCCTCTCCCATAGGCAATACCCGTTCACCTTCCAGCAACCGTTCAAAGTGACTACGAGCCATCCTACCAACAGCATTTACATCGGACGAGAAATAACCATATTCCAATCTGATATTAACCTCCAAACTTTGGTGCTCCTTAATCATATTCAAGTCAGTTTTTGACCAAATTATTATTATGTGAGTCCCTTCCCTTCTCCTAATGTTGCTATCAACTAAATAGGTTATCCTGATGCATCTGAGTCTTCTACTACCTTATTCATACAAAAATACTTGATTTATTTTCTTCACATTACATTATTTTCCTTTCATTCCAATTATTTGTACACTAATTTTACACATCTCACTTAAATATTATGTAGATTCCAACTTATTCAAAAAAAATTAGAAATTTTAGTGTGTGTTAATATTATATAGATAAACCTACCACCCAGTTCTATACATATAAAACTAACCTAATTAATCACATACAACCTAAATCTATTTTATTCATACATAAATTGTTTTCTTTGAAATTCATTTTGAATATTTATTCTAATATTATATAAAATATATCTAAATTTATAATAAAGTAATTATTATCATTTAATGATAAAAAATAATTAAAATTATAAAATAAATAAATATTGAATGATTATGTTAATTAAAAGGAAATAAATAAATGGTTTTGGAATTTTATTTACAATTAATGTATATTTTTTTAAATGATTTTGAATATATCATAAATGATAAAATTATTTAGTCAATGTAAAATAATTTTATATAGAAATATTTAACTAGATTGTGTTACCAAATTATCATCTTATTATCATAAATAAATATTTATGTGTACATAGGGAAGAATGAGTTAAAATTAAAAATGGTTCTGAAACATTTGGAGGTAAATGTGGCGCTACATGGATTGTGTGGTTTTAAGAAGTTAAGTCTACCATGGGATAAGACTAAGATATAAATTATATTATATAGAAATTGTGAAAGAAAATAAAAGTCTATTTTTTAATCTATGGTAATCAAGTGGTGAGTGTATATGGGGTTGTGAACCCTTACCTTACGATCAACTTGTTATTTTTTTATACAAAGGTTTTATTTATAAAAATTCGATTAGGTTTATATATAAAAGGGTTATTTTATCCTCCATTTTCTATAAATCTATATTTGGTTTCTTATAAATATTCAGATCATATTTTGTTCTCCTAAAATCATATTCATGTCATTTAAGTGTGAAATCACTAGAGGGGGTTCAAAATATTTCTTTCAAAAGAAATTCTTTTGTGAAGATTCAATTTTGTATCATAAATATCATCAACTTCTTCATTTATTTTCATAATCTTATTCCCCTAACTCTTTTTTCAACTAATTTATAACCTTAATAACATGTAATTAAATTTATAATATTTCTATAATGAGAATATAATACATAAATATAATTTTTTTACATTAATATTTCTTGGTAGTATGTATATGTTTGGATCAGTTCAACCTCCTACATGAACGACGCTACTTTATTTTTATTAAAGAATAAAAACATTAATATTTAATATCTATGATATTTT
The DNA here is from genome assembly GCA_963277665.1 of Viscum album. Classification (NCBI taxonomy): domain Eukaryota; kingdom Viridiplantae; phylum Streptophyta; class Magnoliopsida; order Santalales; family Viscaceae; genus Viscum; species Viscum album. The sequence goes on from OY728135.1 coordinate 2,011,263,331, forward strand.
TGTTATATATAATCTAACTTACTTATGATAATAAATATATTAAATTAAAACAATAAAATTATAACTATCTATTAAACTAATGAACACCTTTTCTTATAGATATTATAGAATAATTAGACAGTGATACTTTATCATTAAACTAAAGAAATTTTGGAATTATGGATCAAAAAACCTTAAAATGATTGATGAAAGAAAATTTAATCAAATAAATGTTTAATGTATGATAATAAATTTAAAATTAATAATAAATAAGAAAATTTTCTTGAAGACAGTAAATAACTATTATAATTTTTCATTCAATAAGGTAGAGGATGTGCGAAACAAGTTGGGGATCAAGGTAATAGGTTTTATTTTAAAAAAATTACTTTAAAACATTAATGTATTTTTCTTAAGAATGTTTTCCAAGTTTTTTCCTTCTCATCTCATTCTTAATAGAAAATTGGTTAACCCATTATTTTAAAATAATTTTATTTTTATGGGTTAACTTAAATGTTTGTGTCTATGGGTTAAAATGAAATATTTTTGAGTTTTATTAATGATATGATGAAATTAAAGTTCCTATATATTTTATTCATGTTATAGTATTTGATAATTTTATATAATGATGGGTGGACCCAAAATATAGCCCTCTAATTTATTAGGTAATAATTTATTCTCCAAAGTTATGATATTTAAATTAACTGGTTAAGTTATTCAATTATGGTTTTATGTTGTTATAAATAATTGTTTAAGTTATTCCATTATAGATTTAATTGTAATTAAATGGTTAATTGGTTCCATTATGAGTGATTATGGGTGATATGAATATAATTCCCTAAAAACCTACATGATTTTTTTATTAACTTCATGATTTCTCATGGTTTTTATAGAACTATTTGACAAATGAAGTTAATTTCCTAAGTTAATGTGATTTTATATGAACTCGAAGTTTTTTTTAAATGAAAAACTTTTTCATGTATTCCTGTGTTGTTTAAAGGTATAATTGATTTTTATTCTTTTATACCCCTTAATTAGATTTATATTCTCATCCACACTTTTTAATTTTTTTCATAAGGATTAAGGATGAGTATGAATGATTCTGAAGTCTTATTTAAATTATGATATTTTGGCCTTAAACAACGTAAATGTATTGTTTAATGAGTGTAGTTTAGGGTAAAAGTTATCCATTTGGTAAAAAAATAATGGGTTTGTTATGTAATTTATTTTCCCTAATTCTCTAAGACTATAAAGGAAAAATGTCAAGTATGTAAGTGTTCAAATATTTTTTATAAATCATTTAATTATGGGATTTTTATGTTTGGGTATTTATAGTTGGTATCAAATTGGGGTTTACATAATTTTCTAGGTTAATATTTTATCGATTTATAATAATCTAATAGTTGTGAATTCTATCATGGGTTAATAAGTTTAAGGGTGATCATTAATTAAAATGGATAGATAATATTTTTAGGTCTTATGTGATTGGTTTTTAAGGTGAGTGATGATATTTTGGGAGATTTTTATTAGGTTTTCATAAAGATATATGATTGGAGTATATATATAACTCTTAGGGTTGATATGTAATTTAATTTTGAGGTAATTATGGTAATTTGGGACAAAGGTTTATTGATTTTGAAAATACAAGCTTAGTAGTATTGATGTTCATGGGGATTGATAAGTGACTCTGTGATAAGGTGATTGAAGTTATTTTGGAATAATTTTACTCTATGTGTGGGAATATACATGATTAAGGATATTTATATATAGGAATTATGGTCTAGTATGTGATTTTATTAATATTCCTTGGGGATAAATATTGAGTCAATTTTTGGGAGATTATGTAATTATGTTTTGGAAATATTTTGGATTTAGAAATAGTAAAGTTGATTTTGAGGATTATTAGGGTTCAATATTTTTTGGGATAAAGGTTAAGTTGTATTTGGGAGAATATGTGATTATTGTTTTTTAGAATTTAGGATTTCAACTTTAGTAAGCAATATTTTAGAGAATGTTTATGGTTTTGTTATTTGTGATAATTAAGTGATAAAACATAAAATAAATAGGGTTGACCCAATTATGTTATTATTTACATTTAAGGTTATGAAAGTTAATTTTTCATAGAATGGTTTCTTATTAATTTATTGTATATAATCACAATAACAATTTATGTTTTTAGTAAATGGATAGAGATAAGAGGAATATCTTATCATAAAATCCTTCATGAAATGAAGAACATTATCTTTTAGTGGATCTTTTGATCCATTGATTTTTTTCCTTTAAAAATGAAAAAATTGTCTTTGGAATTCACCATTTGAAATATTATGTATATAAGTGGTGGAATCTAATAAAAACACAAATTAAAGTTATGAAATTAACTTATAAAATATAAATAAATCAAGTAAGTATATTTCCTCACATTATTTATCTCAATGGAAAATTAATTCCTCAAACTCATGAAAAAGGTGGCTAAATCTATCAAGGATTATGTGAGAAACATCACCTAAATATCAAGGTATGCCTTTAAAAACTCATTCAAAAGTATGAGTCTTATAAAGTTATATGCATGGTTTAAGAAATATATTTTTTAGAAATGATAATTCTTCTAGTCTTAATATATACCCATTGTGAAAAAAAAAGGTATGAATTTTAGGATCTTAACCAAGATATTGAGGTTCTAAATAAAATATATATTTTATGTTGTGTATATTATTAACAAGAAATCATAATTTAGAGGATTTAGTTTCTTCAATGGGGGAGAATGTAACAAATTAGATTTTAACATGAATTATCCTTTCATGAATTATATTTTTTTTATAATAAATCCTTTAAATAAGGATAAGAATATGATAATAAAATAATATTATTATTAACAATGAAAGTATAACAACCATGCTACAATAAACATTTCACAATTTCATGATGCATGTTACGGTGTAGACCATTTTTTATGAATTTTTAAAAAGTAAAATACCCTTAGGTACTGTGCATTAAGCTGGAAAAACCTTACATATATTTTAAGGATTTTTCTAAATTACACTCCATTTCCTCTTCTATACTTTTACATGTGGACCTATAACCCATATGTATCACATTAATCCAATTTCTTATATAAATTTATTTTTTGAGGTATCTTAAGTAGGACTCTTGCATATCAAGGGAGGAACACTTATGTATTGTGCACTAATGGTGTGACTCTTATACTTTCATCATAACCCAGACAGATGGCCCTTATGCATTAAATACTCTGCGATGTTAATCCGATAATTTTTGTGAAGCGGGTTGATCTTAAAAGATTATTGGAAATGTTTCAAGAAGAATTTATATTGACTGATCTGATGTGGGATAATTTTTTTTCCGATGTGAGAAACTAATTAATTATACAGAATCTAATATGTAAATTCCTAATCCAATGTAGGTCAATTTCCATCCAGATTGTTCTTATGAGATTCCCTACTCTTATCCTTATATAGATACCAATTTCTAAAGTCATTTTGACATAAGTAATTCTCTTTACACTTTATTTTTATGTGGTTCCTTAATGTTATTACTTCACCTTACGTTATTATTCTTTCATTGCAATTATTTTTACATTAGTTTTAATAAAAAATATTAAATCCTACTTAGATTCCAACTTATTCAGAAACATATAGCAACTCATGTGTGTCTTATTCAAATGTATATAGACCTTCCACTAGGCGTTATACCTAATAACTAATCTATTTAATCCTATACATCCAAGAGTTGTTTTATTCATACACTAATGGTTTTATTTGAAATTAATTTTTAATTTTAATTCTAGAATTCCAAAAAATATATCTAAATTTATATTAAATTAATTATTAAAATTTAATGATTAAAATGATTAAAATTATAAAATAAATAAATACTGACTAATTAAGTTAATTAATATAAAATAAATAAATGTTTATGGAGTTTTATTTACTATTAATATATTGTTTTCTAAAATTATTTGGAACATTACATACATGATAATATTATTCAATAAGTGAAAAATAATTTTATTTAGAAATATTAACCTAATTTTAATGACCAAATTATCATATTATTATCAGAAATTAATATCTATGTAGACATAGGGTATAATAAATTAAAATTAAAAAGGTTTTTTGAAGTATTTGAATGGTAATATGGCACTGCATGGATTTTGAGGATTAAAAAGATAAGTGTGGTGTGAGATAAGACTAAGATGTCAACTATATTTTATGGGAGAAAAATTGGGAAATTCAAATGAGATTATATTTTTTATATATAGAAATTAAGTGGTGGGGGAATAGAGCTATGAACCCTTCTCATATGATCAACTTGTTATTATTTTATATGTAAATTTTATATATAGAACTGTTATTATGGTTGTCTATAATAGTTTTCTTTTATCCACTCTTTTCTGTATATCTAAGTTTGTATTCCTATTTATATTCTACCCATTTTTTTCTCCAAGAATTATATTCATTTCCTTTAAGTCTTTTATCACTAGAGGGATTTCTAAATACTTATTTCAAAATAAGTCATCTTATGAAGATTTAATTCTTCAATGTAAGTATAATTATATTCTTTGTTTTTTAATTAATATTCTTCCCCTTCCTCTTCTTGAAATTGATTTATAACCTTTATAACATGTAATTAAGTTCAAAATTATTCTATAATAACAATGTAATAATTAAATATATAAGGTTTTATATTGATCTTTCTTTGTAGTATGTTCGTGTTTGTGTCAGTTCAACCGCCTACATGAACAATAAAAATTTATTTTTATTAGGAAATAAAATGGCATGAATATTTAATATTTATGATTTTATGTTTTAATTTAATCTAATATAGTGAGGATAATAAAGATATCAAATTTAAACATTAAAATTATAAATATATAATGATCTGATTATCACCTTTGGTTTTGGAGATTATGGAACCATTGTACAAGGATCTTTTACCATTATATTGATGTTTTTTGGAATTATGGATCAAAAAACCCTAAAATGGTCTAAATAATAAAAAATAATCCAATAAATGTATAAAAAATTATAATAAATTATAATAAATTAAATGTAAATAATAAACAACAAAATGGATCTAAAGAAAGTATATAATTAAGAGAATTTTGTTATTCAATAAGTTAGAGGACATGTTAAGAAAGCCAGGGCTCAAGGTAAGGGGTTTTTATTCAAAAAAATTACTTTAAAGATATAAAATATTTCTATTAAAAATACTTTCCATGTATTTTCCATCTCTTCATATTATTCTTCGTTAATGTTCTATGCTTAAATTTTATTTTCCTATTAATGAGGAATTGGTTAACCCATTCCTTTATAATCATTTTATTTTTATGGGTTAATTTAAATGTTCATGCACATGGGTTAAAATATAATTTTTATGAGTTTTATTCATTCTATAGGTAAATGAAATATCCTATGTTTTTTATTCATGTTAAGGTACTTTATAATCATAAATGATGATGGAAAGTCCTAGAATATATCCCTCCAATATATTGGGTAATGATTTATTCTTTAGAGTTATAATGCTAATATTAACTGGGTATGTTATAACATTATGGGTTTAGGATGTTCTAATTAATTGGTTATGTTATTCCATCATAGGTTTCTTTGTAATTAACTGGTTATGTTATTCCATTATGGGTTAATACGGGTTATAAGAATGTAATTTCATAATAAACCATCATTATTTATCTATTGTCTTTATTATTTATCATGGTCTTGTTTTATGGGACTCTTTAAGTAAATTAGTTAATTTTCTAAATAATTGTGAGTTTAAATGATCTTTTTTAAGCCCACTTTGTGTGTACTTTATTTATTTTCAATGATTTTTTATGATTATCAATGAATAAGGAGAATTCATTGATTTTAATATGTTGAATGAGTAGTTGAAGTGTTGAAGAATCCTAGTGACTATTATGTATTGATTATTAATGATGATGGTCTAAATCTTGGATAAGAAGGAGATCCTAAGTATGTTTTTGAGTTTTTTGTGTATAATGATTATATGAAACATGTCTTAGAATATTAGTTTGAATATTTGAATCTCCATGGATATGATCTTAATATTTCTATGATGAATGATTTTTCCCAATATTAGAATATGGATGTTTGGATGAAGCAAAATAAGATGATTCCAAGTATGATATTCTTCATTTATATATATCATGATTGGTTTATCATGATTTGGTCCTTTATGAAGTTGGAAGGAGCTTTTATGGTTGATAGAAGATTTAAGAAGTGATGAAGGCTCCTAGAAGAAAGAACATCCAAATTAGGAATACCAAAACCATGGTGGAGGGTGTGTTGATGTAAAGATTACCTAATATAGGGAAGTTGGAGACTAAGATATGGCTAAGGTGTAGAATGAGATCATGTCCAGGTGTATCCTTAGCCATAATATTGGGTGTATTGAAAAGAAGTATTCCCAAAATGGACAACTAGAAAGGGGAAACTCCTATGGTAGTCCCTATAGTGGACTTCCAATGTACCTATGTGAAACGGTAAAGCCACTATGCTTGTGGTGGTATGGAATAATAACATGGTCAAAAAGTGGAGTAGAAAACCAAAATGGGAGTAGGTATAAGATTATTCTTGTAGTAGAATAAGATGTAGTGGATAGGTGTTGTAGTAGGCCAAAAAAAGTGAGATGTTGGAGACCATGCCTATGGTGTTTGACATTTTGGAGGAAAACGGCCAAGTATTTTTTACCTGGTCATGGTGTAAGTAATTTTTATGTGGGATGTGATGATTTCATGAAAAATTTCTCACGTGATGCATGAGTTTTACATCTAATGATTAATACATCATGTATCTTAGTTTTATACCATGATCCAAGACAAGGATCTAAGGAACTTTTAGTATTACTCAAATGGATTAATTGAGTATTGATTCCATGTTTTAAGTTTAAGGATTGAATCATGATCAAGTTTTTTTAATATACATCATGCATGCATGTGCATATTAAATGCATTTTAATATCATCACCAAAGAAGAATGTTAATCAGATTGAAACAACTCAAGAGGGATGAATTGAGTTTCCAATTAATATTTCTTCCCAAAAATGAGTTAAAAATAAATCCCTCAATTTCATAAAACACCTAGATAACTAAAATAGTAGAAATATGTAATTTTATTCTTCAAAAAGGTTCTCATAAGTTTGATTAAAACTCAATTAGAATAAGGCTGAAAATATTTTAACTTTTATACTGATTTACTAGAATCAAACATAATATATAAAACTCAAATTAATGATAAATACCAAAGTAATTATTTTCTATTATAGTTTTGAAAATAGATATAGGGTCATTTTTAAAATAGATAAAACCAAATAAGAAATCACATGTTGGAATTAAATAAGGGGTTTAGTCTCAAGCTGAGACCTAATCCCCTCCACTTGAAAATCACCCACTTCCAAGTAGTTTATTAAAGAATAAAATGATCCACAACCTATATTAGGATATACACAATAGTTAAAAAGGTTTTCTAGGCTACATAGATACTCTTACATAGTTATTCATGGGATAAATAAAATTAATAACAAATTTACATTGGTAGTCTAAGCTACGTGGACTCTTCCACATTTTTACATGAGCGTAAAGATGAAAATAATTGAATGATAGTGTATATCACTCTATTATAGTTCATGATACTATATTTATAAATAAATAGACTAAAACAATAAACAACTTTAAAAGATTAGCTAGAGTATAAAGAGAATGGAATAGAAAGTGTGAATAATCAATGCAGCTCAATCTGATCAATATTGGTTGTTCATGAATCCTTGAATTTATCTTCAAAAGGTCTCAAGTAATTTTTCATAGAAGTTTTAGGAAAACATATTATCATAGAGTATTTTGAGTGAGTCCTATATGTATTAGAATATATCTTAGATACATGTGAGTATTCCTCTATTATTCCCTATATATAGCCCACTTATTTTTCACAAGCAGTTTTTCATCTAAAATAGAACTCCATCTCAAAGTATCCATTAGGTATCATTCATTACAGATTTAATTGAACTAGTTATTCATATAATTCTCAAAAATATAGTCATTTATGATTTAAAAATACTTTTCTACTTAAGTTATATGTGGTCGGTTGTCTTTACTTAAAGCATGGTTACTCTTGATCACAGTCGATTGACACGATCAGTTGGCACATATGGTTGGTTTTTTCTTTTTGTGACTTGATTTCTTCATGTGGTATGTATATTAATTCACATGGTATAATCTCTACTTCACATGGTAAGATAAAACCTTCATTTGGTATGTTCTTTTCTACACACAGTCACTTGAGTTATTCACATGGTTTCTTCTTTCTTTCATGAAGTAGCTTGATCTATGTGCATGGTAAGTTCACCTGTTCATGTGGTATATACATTGTCTTATGATAACTACACTATAGACACATGTTTATTACAAGACTTAGATAAAATTATACTCACCTGTCACATGTTAACTTGGATATTAATGTGGTAGGTTGATTTCTTCATGCGGTGGTTTAATCTTCTATGTGTGGTAGGTTGAGTACATGTGCAGTCACTTTAACTCAATGCATGGTTAGTTCATGACTTTGATAGTATTTTATCATTTTATATATTTTTAGTTGAATGTACATGAAGTCAGTTGTATTACAACATGTGATAGGTTCCACGGATTCACTTGAACTTCATGGTCAGTTCAATTTCTTCACATGGTAAGAAAATTACACATGTGGAAGGTTCTCACAATAGGTCTAAGACTTAGCCAATTTTATCAATGTGTCTGCAAAATAGTTAACTATAATAAAACATGAAATTAATTAGAAACATAATAAATATGATTTTGGATCCTTAAAATATGGAGGTAAAAGATTTAGGATCATTAAAATAAGGAGGTTTTATACAAATCCAACAATATCACCCTTTTTAATGATCATAAATCATGAAATATAAAAAGAAATGAATTGAATACATCAAAAATATATTTCAAAAAAAATAAAACATATATTTCTCAATATTCAAAGTTTTATTAAATTCCTTATATTATTCAATTAATTCAATTTATTTCACAATTACTATCCCTTTTAGGATTATCTAAAAGTGAAGGCAATATAAAATATATTAAGGAATAAAATAATATAAAAATAATTAATTATTAACATGGTATAAAGGATAAAATATATATTTCATTAATATAAAAAGAGATTAAAAAATAAATACATTTGTATCCCTATCATGAATCCTAATCATAATCCTAATATGAATATGATATATGTCTTATCTCATCAAGATGGATGGGATCCTTCCCCTTGGAGGTAGAGGGTGAGATAGGTTTGGTTGGTTTGGTAGGTTTTGGTATAGAAGTTGTAGTAGGGTCCCAAATGACCACACACCTAGAAATAGTTCTAAGATGTTGGACTTCTTATCTAGGAGACAGTCCAAAGGGGTTAATGGTTGAGGTTGAATCAGTGGGGGTTGTGTTAATAGGTAAGGTTGGAGGTCCAAGATTAGCTGTATTGGAAGTGTATTGGTATGGTTCCATCAACTGGGTAAATTCCATTATAGATCTATATCTATGCTCTATATCATAGAAATAATCTCCTTTATTTTCCATGAATTCTTCTAGAATAGGAGTTAGTATTTTCATCTTTTCCACTTATGAATTTAAAGCTTGGGTTGAACGAGACATCCTCAAGTCAGCATCTAAATATCTGAACATATATTTGTGATCTAACTTTGTGAATATTATGCTAAAGTAGTATTTAATTTTCTTTTTGATAGTTTCTCTATATTTTCTAGCTTTTTCAACATAATTTATTACTATTACTAAATTATTAATATCATGTGCTTAAAAGTATTCAGAAAATAACTCCTTTTTTTCCTGAAACTCATCATGTGTGGCCTTTAACTCATATCTTATGATTTCTCTAATTATTACTTCATAAATATCAGGGAAAGGAGGAGTAGGAGGTGGATTAATATATGTAGAGGATTTAAACACTAAATTAAAATATCTCTAGTATATATTTAATATCATATTAGAAAGGTATGCCTACAAATCACCTACTTTCACTTTCAAATCCTCAATATCATTCCTCATCATGTCTATATTGAGACGAAATTTGGGATGATAGTGTGAAATGACCAACATAACTATCTTGGAGGTATCTTCCTCTCGGATTAGCTCTATTAAATTTAAAAAATCCAGAAATAATACTTTTAACGCCCATATAAGATCTGATATGAAATATTCTAAATAATCTTTAGAAAAGTGGGATGTGGAATAAAAAAAGGGTTTATAAAATTACTAAAGGATATGGATTATAAATCATCTGCCTACAATCATTATAAAAGTATATAGACCTAGATCTTAAAGACTAATTTTATTCCTCAGTATCTATATCCTCAATAACCTTATAAACAACAGAATGGACTAATTCATTAGGTGATTCCTCACTTCTTTCCATAGGTCATTCAACTATCTTTGTTGAAGTATGAAAAAATAATTCATAAAAAGTTAGGTCCATAGAAGTTCTAATAGAGACATAAATTCCATTATAAGAATTTATCTTAGTAATCAATAATTCATCTATAGCTCTCTAAGTAGAGGGAATTTCAGTCCCACCGTCTTGAGGTGGACTTCCCCCATCATCATTATCCAACTATGAATAGTCTAATACAAGCAGAAATGATCATGGTAAATTATCCCCTTAGTATTTTCATTTGTTATAAGATATATAAGAGTGAATTCTATCATAGAAGATTTATCTGGACTGATTTTATCTTCATCAGAGTCACCAGACTCATCTCATTTAGTCTTATCCATATAACCACTGATAGGAATCTCAGTGTCAAAAAGGTCTTTTTATTTCAACTCTTCTTCATGATATGATAAGGGTAGAGGTGAGTAAGGTAGTATAAAAACATAATATTATAGATCCCCCTATCACCCTCATGGGCCGCCATAGATTCCTCATCAATTTTAACAAACTCACCTTCCTCTTCTTCTTCTTCTTCTTGAACTTCCTCAACTTCCACTTATTCTTATTCCACTTCTTCCACTTATTCCAATTTTTTATCATAAAAGTACTCAACAACCTCATCTATATCAAGACAAATATCTTCTAGATCCCTTGGTCTAACATAAAATTCGACAGGTTCAAATTTCTTATATGGTTTCTCATGGTCTGAAACCCATTCCCTTTTACAATGACTCTAATTTACTCTTAACTACTTTCATATTTATTGAGTGAATCAAAGGCCATTTGAAAAATTTAATTTTTACTACCCCTAAGAAACTAAACCTTTATAAGATAACAAGGATTATATGAGTTTTAGATAAGCTACAGAGCTAAAATTTTAAGATGGAATACACTTCTCATACAAGTTCCTCATCATATATCAGAAAAAAATTATCTAAAATCTATTTTTCATTAGAAACTGGAAGAACAGATCCTAGTTCCATGGGATACTAAAATATTCTTTTCTTGGATAGATCATATATTATATAAATTTATCCAAAAATATACACTTTCTAATGAGTTCTACAACCATTTATCTTATAGGTGTTCCATTTCTAGTTAGCTCTTCTAAAGAACTTTGCAGTTAAAAATGGTCATGGTTGGGTGAATAAGAACTCTAATAATCTTTGTATTCACCTTTATGAGGCATACCAAATATTTTTTCTGAAAGATTTATAGAAAACTACATAACTTCCAAATTTATGGTCATATTAATGGAGTCTCTTTTATCTCTTAGAATAAAATTCAAATACACATAGAAATCCTTTAAAAACTTTAGATAAAAATGCTTACTATTATCCTTGAACGAATCATCCCATCCTTGACTTTGTATCGCTTTTCAAACTAGTGATATTATAGAATGTAACCATTATGAATCGATTTATTTCACTTCATATACAAGTAGATTAACTAAATGTTGATTGTTTGACTTAGAAAAAACAATTATGATAGATTTTATTTTCTTTGACTTGTTTTTAGGGAGCACTTTGGAAGGAGGTGTGACATTGGTATCATGATTTATTCTAGGAATTTTCATATTTTTATCTGAATATAGAAGGTTAGAGTTTGAGAGATAGTTTTTTAAATAGTTTTTTGAGATCAGGTAATGATTATAAAGAAAGAAATGGGTTTTAAGTAAAATATACACACCATTTTAGATTCTAATTCAATTTTCAAATACAATCATTTAGGGGTATAATAATAATAAACATAAAGAAAACCTACCAAAATTACTCATGAAAAGTTATAAGTATAGAATATATATAGTAGGTATACAAACTCTGTGCTCATGGAAACATAGGAATGGTAGGTCTACTAACCCTAGATTCATAGTAAGTATACTAACCTTATGAGTTAAGTATCACGATAGGTATTATGACCATGTGAGTAAATTTTCACAGTAGGTATAGTGACTATATTACCAACTGATCATGGTTACTATATTGACTGTGTGAATAAAAACTCATGGTCACTTAACTGATCATGTGAACTAAACTCCATGCTTGTTTAAATAAAAAAGGTTAATAAATATAATTTAATCATCTGAAACAAGAATTAAAAAAAACATGAAAAGGTTAAAAAAAATTAAAGAATTAGATATAAGTTATCATACCAAATTCATGTGTGATATAATTAATTTTCTCAATATTCAAAGGATTTATAAATATATCAACAAGCTCATGTTTCGTACCAATGAATTAAAGAGAAATATCTCCTTTTTAAAATTATCTCTCAAAAATTGATGTCTTATATCAATATTTTTTCCCTTGAATGAGATATAGGATTCTTAGAGATATGTATTTAACTTGTATTATCACAGTATATTTTGATATGGTGAAATTGATATCCATATTCTAGAAATCTTTGTTTTATCTATAGAATATGTGCACAAAAAATTATTATAGCTATACACTCATCTTTATAAATGGATAATGTAACATAGTTCTACTTTTTACTACACTGTGATTGTAGAGACTTTCCCAAAAATGATAAGTTCCAGAGGTTCTCTTTCTATCTAACTTACAACCATAAAAATATTTATTTGGATAAATTTATAAATCAAATTCCTATCCTCTTGAATAAAACAATCCTAAATTATTTTTACTTTTGAGGTATTAAATAATTTATTTTCATAGTAAGTAAATTTGGATATTTTGAATTTTATTGAAAGTGTACACACATGTACACACTAAATTTAATATATGGTCAACTATTAGTTAAGTATAATAAACATCCAATAATACCTCTATAATTGGTTTTATCAACTAGTTTTCTAGTTTCATCAAGATCTATTTTACATCCTTCACTCATGATAGTATGAGTACATCTGGTTCTATACAAACCAAAAATAATTAAAAAATAATTAGTGTACTTGATTTGGTTTAAAATGATTCCTTCGTTATTCTAAAAAATTCGAAAACCAAGAAATAATATTGACTCACCCATAAAACTCATTCCAAATTCATTTTTCATAATTTTTAAAAAATAATTACATAATGAATTTTTATATAATATAAAATTGATATCATCAACATAGATTTTTACAATTAAAAAAAATTTTGAAATTTTTTTAATAAATAAATTTGGATAATCTATTCCTTCAGTAAAACCATTTAACATAAAAAAAATAGATGATCCTATCATACCGAGATCTAGTATATAATATTAAAACATATAAAAAAATATAATATAAATAAATGATTTAGAAAATGAGGGTTTTAAAATCTAGGGGGTTGTTCTATAAAAACATCCTAAATTATATAACCAATTAGGAAGGCACATTGACATCCATTTCATGTAATTTGAAATCAAAATTTTTTGCATAGGCAAGCATCATTATGATAACTTCAGGTATGTATATTGGTGAAAAGGTTTCCTCAAATTAAATACCTTTCTATTTATTATGTCCTTATGTAACAAGTCTTGATTTATTTTTAATTATAGTGCATGACTCGTCTACCTCATTCTTAAACATCCACTTAGTGCCAATAGACAGTAAGTCCTTAAGTGTTTTTACTAGTTCCTAGCCTCTATTTCTCTCAAAATGATTCAATTATTCTTGAATTTCTATTACCTATGATTCATAATCTATTCCTTCAATGATTTTCATAAGTTAAATATGTGATAAGAGGTCTTGATGTTCAACTTGATTTCTAAGAGAAGCTCTAGTCTATGTTCTTTTATCTAGATCTATAACTATGGAATATAATATATAGTCTCTATGAGTCCTAATAGTTCTATGGATATAATTATTTGATACTTAATTTTCTTATACAGGTTTTGGTTAAAAAAGTTCCTCATAACTGGTTGGTTTTTATACACTAGGTTTCAAATAATTATCACTAGGTTTGGTATTGACATCTAAATAGGAAAGGTTATTCTCAAGGTTTTCAAAAGGGTTCTTAGGATCATGTTGATATATTTTATCAAATTTTACATGTAAATATTCTATAATAAGTATTTTTATTTTATTTAAAACCCTGTATGATTTTCTAGAAGTTGAATATCAAAAGAAAATTATTTCACCACTTTTTTGTGAAAACTTTTCTAATTATCCTTTGTATTGAGTATAAAGACATTGAAACCAAAATATCTAAAGTAATTAACTTTTTTTCTCCCATTACATAACTTATATGGGGTGTTCTTTAAAATAAGTCTAATAAGAACTCTATTTACAATATAAAAAGTTTTATTCACAGCCTCTCGCCAAAATTAAATAGGTAAATAATACTCATTGAGTATGGTCTAAGAAGTTTTTTGAAAAGTTTTGTTTCTTCTTTCTACCGAACCATTTTTTTGTGGAGTCCATGGAGTATAAATTTTTTTATTGCATCAATTTTGTGATCATACTGATTCAAAATCATAATTTTCAAACTCATATCCATAATAACTTCTTAAGGTCTTAATTGAATGTCTGCTAAGGTTTTCTACAGATTTTTAATATTTAGAAAAATAATAATGATATTAATTTTTGTGAGCTAAAAAATAATACTCAGGTGTATCTATAAAATTAATCAACTATAATATAATCATAGTGTTTCCAATTTAACCTTTAAACTCTAGAGGATCCAAACCTGTCCAGGTGAACCAACTCTAGGGGTTGAGAAGTTGAAACTTATTTCCTTGGTTTGTAATAGATCATATTCTATTTCACTTTATGGAATGGGTTACAAACTTTGTCTACTGGGAATTATATTTTTGTAAGATCTTAGACTAATAATTTCCTATTTAGCTTCCTAATTGAGTATAATTTTCTGTTTCTTAGTTTCATATACCAATTCCATGATTATTTATGAAAGATACTTAAATAAGAAATATTTTGATAAAATAAAAATTTTAAATCAACAACATAGATATTATCATTAAGTAGGGTAGTAAAAACTAAAGCATTATTAGAATCATAAATTTTTTAAGAATTATTCTCAAATATAACATTATAATTATCATCCCATAAAAGTGAGATTCTAAGAAGATTATATTTTAATCAATCTATAAATAAAACTTTATAAATAAAAATAGTATTATAACTGGGAATTTGATCATGCCCAGTTATCTTTCCTTTAGAATTATCAAAAAAATAGAATTTCCACCATCTACATTGATAAGGTTCTTAAATATTGATTAGTCCCCAGTAATGTTTCTGGAACATCCATTTTCCAGATACCATAAGTGCTTACTGGTACTCTTCAAGCGGGTTTTCTACAGTGAAATTAAACCAGAATTATTTTGGTACCTATATTTTCTTGGGTATAGAGATTTTAGTGATAAGAGACTTAGGAATTCAAAAAAAGATTAACTATTCTTCTATAAATAGTCTTTATAATTTTAGAAATAAAAATATTACTAATTCTATATGAATAATATTTATTTACAGAATTCGTAGGACTTGTACTAGGAACAAATTTATTCTTATGAAATCTCATATATCCATGTTGGTAACTAGTCTTGGTGGAATAATTGGCTATGGTTTATTTACCAATAATAATTATAATGGTTCATCTACCATCTTTAAATCATTTCAAAACCTTTTTATTTTCTCATTAAACTTTTTGAGTTCATTTTTTTGCTTTAATAATTGAGACTTTTTATCCTTTTTTCATCAAATTCATATTTAATGTGAGTAGACAAAGAATACAACTTCTTCCATATTTTATATTTAACCTTAATTTCATTTAATGTCACATTTTAAATGCTATAGTAATCAAATATATCATTTATTCTCATGTTTTCATCATTTTTTCATTCTTATAATCATTCTAAAAATAAACCGGGGATATAAAAAAGGTATTTAGTACCTCAGATGTTTTTTGATAAAACACATGTTAGAATTATAATTTTTATCTTCTCTAATCAACTCAGATTCACCTGAAATATCCTCAATGGCACTCCATTTAGCTTTAATATCCTTATTTGGAATTTTTTCTCTATACTCATATCTTTTATAACATTTTAGCTTAGGATATTCAATCTTGATGTTTCCTTTTATTTTTCACTCATAACAGGTCACTTAACCTATGTGATTATCCTTTATCCAATTTCCTTTTCAATTATAATTTCCTCCATAATTTTTCTTTTTAAATAATTTATTTTTCCTATATAATTTATTGAATATCTTTTCCAGGTGATCTAGTTCCTCTTCATTTTCCAAAGGTGATTCATAATCACTCAAGCTATCATCATCGGTATTCTCTTTAATTTTTGATTCAAATGTATTGAAGGAAACTAATTTCCTATTTATTTCTTAATCTTATTCTTTATTCACTTTCACTTAATCCTCATACATTATAAGATTTTGGATAGGCTCTTTTACTTTTATTTTTCTAATTTCATAGGATTATCTGATAGAAACAGAGGTTCCTACCCACTTATCAGGTAGACATCTCAAAAGTGGAATCACTATATCTTTATCCTCTACTGTATTTAAAAGTGCATGAATTATATTCAAAATACTGTTAATAATGATATACATATCATAAATAGTTTCATCATGTTTTATCGTGAATGTATCATATTTAATGATATATGTATTTAAGCTCATATCTTTAACATTGTAAGTTTCTTTATATGAAACGGTCAGTGTATCCTATATTTCAAACGTGGCAGAAAAATAGATATTCTATTAAATTTATCTTATCTTAAATCATAGTATAAATAACTCATAACTTTATAATTATATTCATAAATGGACTTAGTGGCATCACTCTATTCATCTCTAGCGGCATTTGGTTTTTCATATTTATCCTTGATAGCGGTCCAAATATCAAATTCCATTCCCTCTATATGTATTTTTATTTTGATGTTCCATTAAAATTAGGAGTTTTATTATTATAAATCCCTTCATGTATATTATTACCCATAAATATATAAATTTATAATTAAAAGAAATTTTTATATCTTTTGGTAAAACTAGATCACTGTAAACATAATTCGAAAAACCCATCTGATACAAAATGTTAGTTAGAGTGGAATAACTTAAGAGGGGGAGTTTACAGTAAAAATTTATATTTAAAAATGAGTTAATAAAAATTCCCCAATTTCATAAAATACCCAAATAACTAAAATAGTGTAGATATATAATTTTATCTTTCAAAAAGGTTCTAAAAATTTTGATCACAACTTAGTTAAAATAATTTTGAAACTCTTTTGAATTTTAAAATATATTTACTAGAATAAAACACAATATATAAAAAAAATTATTTTAACTGTCAAATTAATGTTTCAATATTATAGTTTTTAAAATAGACACATGTTCATTTTTTAAATAGAGAAAACAAAACAAGAAATCACATAGTGTAATTAAATAAGGGGTTCAATTTCACATTGAGACCTAATTCACTGCACTTAGAAATCACCTATTACCAAGTACTTAATTAAAGAATAAACTAATCCACAACCTAGTTTAGTTTTTACACAACATCTCTCTAGGATATCCAAGCTTAAAAATCCACTTCCATTGTTCTTTGTGGGAGATATAAAATGAATATTATGTATACATAGGTAGTCCAAGCTATATATCCCCTTCCACTATTTTATGTGGGAGTGAAGAAGAAAAGAATTAGAATATAATGTCTATAAATCTCTAGTTCAGTATAGAAGCATGTGTTTACAAATAAATAGAGTAAAACAAAACACATCTCAAAATGATATGATAGAGCAAAAAGATCAAGGAATAGAAAGTGAGAATATTCAATGCAACTTAGTCTAATCATATTTGGTTGTTTAGGAGTCCTTGACACTATCTTGAAAAGGGATCAATTGATATTTCATAGAAATTTCAAGAAAATAGAGTGTCATAGAGTGTTTTAAGTGAATCCTCTGTGTATTAGAATATTTCGTAGGAATACTCATGTATTCCTCTATTATTATCTATGTGTAACACACTTATTCTCCTTGAGTAATTATTCTTCTTAAATAGAACTCCATCTCGAAGTAACCACTAGATATAATTCATTTCATATTTAATTAAACTAGATATACAATTAATAATTTAAAATATAATCATTTGGGATCAAAAATACTTCACTACTTAAGTTATAATTTATCGATTTTCTTTACTTAAAGCATATTTAATCTGGATCATGATTAGTTGGAAAGTTCAGTTGGCATGGTAGGTTTTCACGGTCAGTTGGTTTGTTCTTACAATCACCTGATCTCTTCATGATATAAGTTCACTACTTCACATGGTATCTCCACTACTTCACATAGTAGGTTGAATCCTTTATACATTAGATTATTTTCTTTGTAAGGTCACTTGAGCTGTTCGTATGGTAACTTCTTTCTTTCATGTATTATCTTGATCTCTACATATGGTAATCTCAATTTTTCATGCGGTAGATATGTTATTCTTGTGGAAAATACAATAATCACACATAGTCGGAACAAGATTTAGAGAAAATTATACATACCTATCTCATGGTAACACAGTTTTTCATGTGTTAGATTGATTTATTATTATGGTAGGTTGATCTTCAATGTGTGTTTGGTTGAGTACTCATGTGGTTTTTTGAACTCAATACATGAATAGTTCATGTCTTTGATAGTATTTTCTCATCTGGCACATAGTTAGTTGAATGTACATGTTATTGGTTGGAGTAAAATATGTGGAATATTCCACACATTCACTTGACCTTCAGGGTAAGTTCAATTTATTCACATGGTATATACATTACACATGCACTAGGTTTTCATGGTAGGTTCGTGAATTAGAATATTTTATCAATGTGTCCAAAAAATGTAAACTATCATAAAACATGAAATTAATTAGAAACATAATAGGCATGATTTTTTATCATTAAAATAAGGAGATGTTGGATTTGGAATCATTTAAATAAGGATGGTTTGGACTAATCTAATAAAGAATGAGTATTATAGGTTTAAACAAAGTGAATCCCTATAAAGTATATTCTTTTATTTTATAAGTATTTATAGTGAATTTGGAATTCCTAGAAATGTGGAAGTTTAATTTTAAAATTACACACAAGTGGTAATGAAGGAAGAGGTTTACAACACTGCATCTATTTTATGAAATATATATATATATATATATATATATATATATATATATATATATTTCTGTAGGTTAAAGGTAGAGTGAGTTTGTAAAAAATAGGAAGTTTGATACTATAAAATATTATAAATATTGAATTTTCAAGAGAGAGACTTAATACTATAAAAAACTAGAAAAACTCTTTAGTATTAAAGAATATAGATCCAATGAAAAAAATTATGCAATAAAGTAGAATAAGTGAAGAAGAAAAAGGATAATAATGGGTATTGTGTAAAAGTGGTTGTGTAGTGAAGAAGATGAATAAGATAATTATTGAAACCAATGTAAGGAAGGTAGTAACATTTCATACTAATGTGAAGAAAAGAGTTGTGTACATTTTTTTCATAAAAAAAAATAATAATACCCTATATGTTGTTGTGTAAGTGAAAGAAGTTGAAGAAAAAAAGAGGATGTATCACATTAATATCCTTATAGTAGTTTTGAAGAAGAATCATTGGCTTTTATATCTATAAATTTGAAACTAATGTGATATTAGTATAAATATTCAAAGGGATTTTTATAGAGTGTGGTATACACAACACTTGGGTATAAGGATAAACCCTACCCAATTGTATTAATAGGATGATAATAGTTTATTGTATGATATTGGTGGAACTCAAATCATACCAAGAAATATACTTTAATTTTTAGAGGTGAACCTTGAAAATATTCATGTCTCTTGTGTATGTGTTTCCAGTGGTGTTTCTTGAAAGAACCAAGAACAAGGGATGGATGCAGATAGAAAACAATAGGATAATATCTTAATAGTAAAAGAGGAAAAAGTTGTAAAGGGGTTTAAAAAATGATAATTGTACACTAACACTAATTCACCCCCCCCCCCCAATGTATAACATATCCCCAACTAGTACTCTCTAGTGGTATCAGATCTAGGATTTCCTCTATTATATTCTTAAGTTAAATTTTTCATCTTTGAATATTTGAAGTTTCTTTCCTGTAATCATTAGAAAGTGTAGTTTTGGATACTTTTTTTCTATGTCAAATTAGAACTTAGTTTCTTCCAATAATTTGATGAATAGGAAAAATAATGAGATGAAAAATTTGAATAATATGTCCCTATTGAGTAAGAAAGAAGTTTTTTCATTTCAAAATTCAAAAGAAGAAAGATCTGGTATGGAATGAGAATAATAGGTGGTTCAATCAACTACCAAGGTTATGGGAAAATAATCTACCTCAATTGGTTCAATTCAATCAATTGATCATGATTTATGTTCAAATTTATGTCAAAACTATCTTTAGAATGATCTAAACACTATTGGAATGAATGATAAGTTAGTTGATATTTCAATTGATGCATTAAAGAAAATAATTCATGATTTTTCTAAATAATTAGTTTCTATAATTCTTGTGATTTTTGAAATCATTTATGATGAGATCACTTAGCTTGAAGAAGAGTCTAATAGAATGGGGAATTCTATGAAAGGTAAGTTTCCTTCATGTGAAAATATCTCTAAATAGGTTGGATCCATGAAAACATTAAACATGGATCCTGAAGAATAATGTTCCAAACATGAAAGGTAATGGTTAAAAGAATCTCATTATAATAAATTGATCAAAAAGACTCATAAATAATAAATCATTTCATGTAAAGAAAAACTTGTTATCAAGAATGATCATGTTTATTTAAATTCCAAGAGTATTAAGAAACATGACACATCATTACAAGAAAGACTCCAAATTCATGATGAAGAGATTTTAATAATTAATGTGTGTGAATATATATTAAGGGTGGTTAATGATGAAAATAATATTCTCAATATGAAAAATCTGGTGCTTGAAATTTTATTAGAAAATCTCGAAACAATCCAAGCTCAATATTCAAAAAATATTAATGAAAGACGAGCTTATCCCATTAAGAAATTTCATTAGTATTAAAATGTTAATATATATTCATATAATGTAAATAATATCATTACATTATCATTTCATCTTTCTCATGTAGTTGTGAATAAATAGGTACCATCTATATCTTCATTTCATGAATTTATTGAATATGTTTTCATGAAAGATAAAGGGTTAAAATTAAAAAATATAAAAGTATATATGAGATGAATTAATGATGAGTATATCCTTACATAAATGGTATATTGAATAATATTTATGGATGTTGGTTCTAGTAAAAAAGAGTACAATAAATATTAGAGAAACCCCAAAAAAAATTTGATCAGGAGTATGGAATTTCTGGAATGCATACAATATAGAAGAAAAGATCAAGGTTTTTGGTTCATTGTGGGTGTTTTAAAAGATTTAAAATTTTTGAATTGGATTTTTGGTACAATATTTTAAATTATAAAGTTAAAATGAAACCAATTTTAAAGAATAAATAGTTTAATAAGGAGCAACATTCATAGAATAAGAGATATTTATCCGGTTCAAGTAGATTTAAGATTATTCAATATTTTTTAGATGTTTTCAATGAAGGTGGCCACATAATTGAAGAATTTTCTACAAAAAAAATGTATCTAATTGAAATATAAAGATAAGAACGCAATATTTTGTGATGAATAATTAAGATTAATCCCTAGGTAGAAATTTTAAGAAGGTTAAAAAATAGATTATACCAAAGAAGTTTGATAAGAAGTCGTCCTTGGAAAATAAAAAAAAAGAAAGATCGGATTCAAGGAAAGTCCAAGAAGACATAGAAGAGTTTAAAATAAATATTGAATGGTCTCAAGAATATTACTCATAAGTTTTCATGTGGAGAACCCAAATATGTTTTCAACATTCCTAAACATATATTAGTTGTTTGTCCAATTGATTTAGAAGAGGCAATGAATATGAAAGTAACGCAAGAAAAAGAAAGTGATAAAGGGAAGAAGAATATTCCACATGATGATGTTGAATTACTAGAGATGTTATCAAAAAATTAGAACCCATGTTTTAAATAATTTCATTTAAATAGGTGTAATAAATCTAGACACACTACTAAAGGATGTTTAACCACACTTTTAGCATAAAACAAATCCCTAAAGAGAATAGATATTGCATCAAGAGATGCATATGATTTGATGGGTAAATATAGAAGAAGTATCTCACATAATGAAATTGAAGAAGTTATGAGATTCAAACTACTAAAGGTAAAATCAGATTTGAAATTCAAATATGGAATCATAAAGGGTGGAGAAACTTGGTTGATAAAAATATTACAACCTTTCTATCTGTATTGAGAAATAGACAAGATCAACCTTATTCACATGACATGTGAGTATTGTATTTATACTTATAATGTTAGTAATTTAAGGTGAATAATTATCTAAATGGGGTGAATTTGAGGATTAATGTTTTTTTTCAATACTGGTCAGAAAAATGAGGAAGATCTTGTCCTAGAGTGATCTATTTATTCTCAATAGTAAGCATTAAATAAGATCATCCTTAGTGAAGATGTGGAAGCTGTCAAATCTGGGCATCCACATAAAGAATTAAATTTTGGGTTATGCTCTATATTATAACATCTTTAAATCCATTCTTAAAGTTATTCTCTATTATAAATAATTTAAGAGTGTTTCCCTCAGGGGGGACAAGTGAAAAATGATGAAGAAGCTTCCAGAAAATATTATCACATGAAAATATTAATTTTATAGAATGTTCTTGAAAGTGGTGTCATTAAAAATAAATTTTTCATAATATCTAATCCTTGATAATAAAAATCATATTATATCATAAATGTGGATAATAATAATCAACGACCAAAAGTGGAAATTTGAAGAAGTGTCAAGGAAGTTTTCATATCCTACAATGTTTGAAATTTTCTAATTTTTGTATTCAAGTGATATGGGAAATTAAATATTGATATACCTTATGAGAATATATATATTAATTTATATTTATCACTTATGTCAACCTGAATATAGTTTGAAAAACTCTTGAAGATAGATTATAAGAGGTTTTATTTCTGATTGGTATTAATGTCAACTTATTATAGATAGCTTAGTTGTCTAAATAATACCCTCTTATTTTCTACTCCAAGAATGGATTAGTATACTTAGATTGGAATTGTTAGTAACACATTTATATGTATGAATTTAAACCTTTTCACAAATACTTTACATTTCTTTTCAATAAGGTATAGATAAGTACAATGAAAATATTGATAAGAAAGGGGGGGAGAAATTAAATTCAAGTTGATAAGAAGATTTTAAGAGTATTTATCGATATATAATTGTAATATGGTATTGAAAAAAACACAAATGGGGGTTTTTAATCCCACTTTGTGTTTATTGTATATATTTTCAATGATTTTTTATGATTACTAATGAATAATGATAATTCATTTATTTCAATATGTTTAATGAGGAATTGATGTGTTCAATAATCTTAGTGATTATGATGTATTGATTATTAATGATGAAGATACTAAGCTTATAGGATAAGTATATCATGAGTATTATTTTTATTGTTTCATAATTAATTATTATAAAAACATGTTTTATAATATTAGTTTAAATATTTTTAGATACATGGATATGATATTGATATCCTTATGAAAATAAGTTTTAAAAATTTTCATCTATAGTTGTTCAGATGAAGAAAAACTAGAAAATGCCAAGTATGATATTATTCATTGATATATATCAGGATTGGTTGATCATGATTCAAGAATTTTATGAAGTTTAAAGGATAATTTATGTTCTATAGATGGTTTATGAAGTAATGAAGGCTCTTGGAGGAAATGAGGGCTAGGCTAGGAAGACCACATCTGTGGTGAAGATTGTGTTGATATAAAGATATCTTAATATGATAAATTATATGACCTAGAGGTGGTCATGGTATATATGGAGAAGAATTTTGGGTGTGGATACACCCATATCAT
The DNA here is from genome assembly GCA_963277665.1 of Viscum album. Lineage (NCBI taxonomy): Eukaryota > Viridiplantae > Streptophyta > Magnoliopsida > Santalales > Viscaceae > Viscum > Viscum album. Next base: position 2,011,287,695 of record OY728135.1, read on the forward strand.
AGGGTGTGTTGAAAGGAATTATACTAAAAATGGGAAACTGAAAAGGGTCCTTTCATATGGTGGACTTCTAGTGTACCTATGAAAAATAGGCAAGACACTATGCTCGTGGTGGTATCAAATAAGGATATGGTTGACAGGTAAAGTAGCAAGATAAAATGAGTAGAGGTAGATGACCATGCCCATGGTATAATTAGTGGTCAAAAAGTGGAGCAGTATACCAAAATAGTATGATGTTTGAGACTATGCTCGTGGTGCTCAATGTTTTGGAGGCAAAACGGCCAATTATTTTTCACTATTCTATGGTGCAAGGAATTTCAACATGGTTCGTGATTATTTCAGAAGAAATTAATCAAGTTATTCATGATTTTTATGTATAATTATTCATATATCATGTTCCTTGTTTTTAGACCATGATCCAAGTCAAATATTGAAGGAACTTATAACTTTACTCAAATGGATTAATTGATTATTAATTTCACTCTACACGTTGATGGATAGATTCATGATAACGTTCTCTATAATATAAAACATGAATGAATATATAGGTTAAATGTATATGGATATCATGGAAAAATAATAAGAATGAGTATTACAAGTTTCAATGAAGTGGATCCTGTCAAATTATATGTGTTTGGTTTAGAGGTAGTTGCATAAAGAAATTATAGTGAACTTGAAATGCCAAAAAAACATAGAATTTCAAGTTAAAAAATAATCACAATAGGGAATAACAGAAGAGGTGTAAAACACTACATATATTGTGTAATATATATATATATATATTTGTGCAGGTAGAAGGTAGAGTGAATCTATGAAATAGAAGGGAATTAGATACTATAAGATCTAAGAAATATTCTGGTGTCAATAGAGAGAATCAATACTGTAAAGAAGTAGAGAAATTATTTGTTATTGAAGAAGATAGAGACAGTGTAGAATGTGTGTGCAAATAATTAAAACAATAGAAAAGTAGTCAACGGATAAGAATAGGTACTATGAAAAAATTATTTTTTAGTGAATAGAAAGATAAGATAATTCATGGAACTAGTGAAAGAATGGTAGTGATGTTACTTGTCATTGTGAAGAGATGAATTTTTGTGCATTTCAGTTTGTATAAAAAAATAAGTCATTTCATACTGTTGTGAAAGTGAAAGAAGTGGGATAATAAAATAGGAAATAACACATTAATAACCTTGTAATAGTTCTGAAGAATACCCTTCGGTTTTTATCTTTATAAATGTGAAACTGTAGGGATAGAATTATAAAGATCAAAATGGAATCTATTGAGTATGGGATACACTAAAATTGCATATAATGATAAACCCTTCATGTTGGTTGGAGTGAGTAACTAAAGTGGGGGAGATTTGAATTCCCAATAGTATTTTTATTTGAAAACAATTTAAAAACTAAATCCATAATTTAATAAAAATTCCTAGTTAATCAAAATAATAGAAATATATAAATTTCTTCTCTCAAATAATTTCTCAGAAGTGGGATTAGGGCTTAGTTAAAATGTCTTTTAAATACTTTAAATTTCAAAATTAATTTTCTTAATCAAACACTTTATATAAATTAAAATTAATACTAAATATCAAAGTAAAGTTTTTATATAGTTTAGAAAATGTAAAATTATTTGAAATTTAAATAAAAAAACTAACAAAACACATAGAGTAATTTAAACAATTGGTTTGGTCTCAATCTTGGACTTAATCCCATCCACTTGGAAATCACTTGATACCAAGCAGTTTATTACTGAATAAACCAATCCATAACTTGGATTGGGTTTTAAAAATAATATTACACAATACTATCCAGGTACTGAGCCTCTTTCATAGTTGTACATTGTATGAAAACAATACCAGGCCATGCAGGACATCTTCCACAATTATTATAGGTAATACCAATAAAGGATTTGATATATTATCAAGTATTATTCAGTTTAGCATAGGATATTGTGTTTTATATATAAATAGAGTAATATAAAACAAAAATTTATATAATAGCTAAGATAAAAATATCAAGAGATGAAAATATAGGAAATGTATTGCAGCTTTATCTGAGTAGATTTCAATTTCTAGAGTATTTGAAATTTTCTTTTAAATGAGATTAGATTTGTTTCTCAAAAAATTATGGAAAACAAAGAATCCTAAAGTATTCTATATAGAAAATGTTCTCCTATAAAAATACTCTTTTATTCTCTATGTGTCAACAAAATGTTTTTAGTAGTCCATCATTTCTCCACACGATAGAATGATTCTCGATAAAGAGATATTCATTAGAAGTATCCATTAGAGAATAATCATTCTTCATTAAATGCACTAACGCATCATTTAATGATTTAAAACTAGTAATTAGAGATTTTAAATTATTCACTACTAAGTTAGACTTGGTAAGTTGTATTCACTTGAAGTAAAATTAGTTGAGCTCATGGAAACCTGACATGGTCAATTGTTGTGGCATGGTGACATGGTCAGTTCATCTCTTCAAGCAGTCATCTCATTTTCACATGTGTTAAGTTGATAAATTCATGCATTAATATTTTTATTCATGTAGTCACTACATTAGAATACATGATCAGTACATTACTTTATGAAAAATTATATATACCTTGGCAGGGTAACTTTATTTATTCATGTGGTAGCTAGTTTCCTTCATGCAATCAGGTACACTTATTTTCATGATAGATTCATTGTACATATGGTAATGTGAATAACATTTCACGGTAATATGAGTTTTCAATGTGCGTCTAGTTCATTACTTAAAGAAAAAAAATATCTGACTCACGGTTAGTAGTTTTTTTCATGCGGTAAGGTGATACGGTCAATTGACCTTCACACGGTAAGGTGGTATGGTAATCTCTAGACTTATTCATTTTTTCAATTATTTCTAGTAAACATATTTCTGCTAGAAAACATAAAAATCATTAATGAAAAGATAAACATGATTTGGGATCATTAAAACAAGAAGGTGTTGGTCTAAGCCATCAATCTCCCCCTTTTGGATGATCACAAATCATGACAATTAAAATGAAATGAATTGAATGTATCAAAAGTATATTTTCAAAGGATTGAAATAATTGTGTAAAAAGTTCTATAAATAATGAAAATTTTAATAATGAATCCAATTAATTATAATTTATCACATTACTCCCCCTTTTGAGATTATAAAAAAGAATCAAAATATAGAATAATATAAAAAGAAACATGGATGAGAATAAAATATATAATGACATTAATATATCAAGAGATTGTACAAAAAAAGGGTAAAAATATATTACAAAAAAATACCTATCTGAAATCATAATCTAAATCCAAATGAGGGTCATCTTTGATTTTTGTAGTAAGGATATGGTAATTTCCTTTAGTTTTAGAGGCAGGAGTAGGAGTAGTCTCAGGAGAAGATGAGGTGGTAGGGGCTCTAATAACTACACAGTTAAAAAATGGTCTAAGCTACTGAAAGTCATGGGTAGGAGTTAAGCCAAAAGGATTAATTATAAATGAGGTATTAGGAAGAGAGAAATTAATGGTTTAAGGGGATAGAATAGCTATCTGAGAGGCATAAATATAGGGTTCCATCAATAGAGTAAACTCAATGATAGCCTATGAACCATGCTTCAAAGCTTAAAGGAATCATTGTGATTCTCCATCAAAGATTCCAAAATAGGATTCATAGCTCTAAACTTATCAAATTGTGACTTAAAATCTTGAGTCAAAAGAGTATTATTCAAATCCAAATAATTATTTATAAATATCCCTTTTAGATATAAATTTGTAAATATATGTCTTAGATAATAATCAATCACTTGCTTGATTGTTTCTCGGTCTTGACTAGCATATTTAAAATCCTTATGAACTAAAGCTAGGGTATTAGCATCATGGGTTTGAAACCCATCATACATGGCTCAAGATTATTTTCAAAATCTTCAAAAAAACTTTCAAATCATCCTAAATGAACTATTTGATCTTGTCTTCATCAAAAACTAATTGAACAAGAGGAGAAGATGACCTAGTAGGAGGTTGAAACACATCATTCTATATTCTTAGGTCTAACTAAATCATCATACCAGATAAATCATCTTGAAGAGAAAAAAACTGAACTATCATATCTACAATCTCATTCTACATCATCTCAATTTTGAAATTAAATCTAGACTAAAGATGATTGATGAAAAAATTATCTATATCAGAAATATCCTCTTGTCTCACTTGCTGCAAATAGTTTTGAAAGTTATGAAATGCACATTTGAGTATCTCCAAAATATCTAATTTTAATGAAACTAAGTTAACTTTAGTGACATACGAAGATGATTAAATGGAGGGTGTAGGATGATAAGGGGATGGATCACTAGCTAGACACCTACCATCTACCTCAGGTAAATCCTCCATCAGAATATCTCTCATAGTCTGATCCTCAACTTTGGTAAAAACTTCAAATTTTTAATTATCATAATATTCAATAATTTCCTTATGAAAAACAAGTTGTAAATCAATAATTATCTCTTTAATTTCAACCTCAATAATTAAATATCCTTCCAAAGTTATTTGAGAAAAGAATAGAAAGTCCACCATGTCCAGGTGGACTACCTCCATGATCTCCATCATCAAAATCAAGATATTATAAACCTAATCTAATAGATATGGGGTACTTATCCCCCTTATAAGGTTCATCTGGTATAGGATGTCTAGGGGTACTCCAAATAATTGGAGTTTATTTTGAGTTATACCAATATTCATCAGTTCCAACTGATTTTTCCTATCCTGGATCAACCTCACAAGCTAACCTAGCTTCTTTATTATGGTCTACAGCATTTGTTTCTTCTTCTATTACTACTATAATTGCTTCTTCTTATTATTTAGAATCATTATCTATTACATGTGTGGTTTCTTTTTTAGGTAATTTTTCTTTTATTTTGGTCTTATCTTTATTTCATATCGTTTCCTATGGATTTTTTAGAAAAAATGTGATTTTTGGACCTAACAATAGGTGGTGCATAGTTGGCACACAGTTAGTGAAAAATGTGCGCCAACCCAAAGGAGACCATGTTCCCTTGACAGTGGCACTATCCAGGGCACATGGCTTATGCACGGGCATGCGGGATAACTATGTTCCCTAGCCAGTGGGTCTGTTTGAGGCACATGGTCAATCGCACAGGTGAGCACTTTCCCCCAAAAAACTATGTGCCCTGATTTCTCTATTGGTGGACGAGCTGTATGGTTGGCACAATGTATATAAGACCATGCGGCAAAACCATGCATCCTTTCCATAACTTTAAAATTTTTTAATTTCTAGTTTTTTCCCCTTTGATGTTTTACCCCAAATCACCATATCCCTCTTCATTATATCTCTCATTCCCTAGGCACATCTCCCCCTCCCCTTCCTCTCCCATGGGATCCAAATCATGGGTGGTTTTGGTCTAAAATCTTAAAGAAACTTCAATTAATCTCCTATATTCATCTTATTCTTTTTTATTCTTGTTTCCTTCTTTGTTCTTATTTATGTTCCCATTTATCCAGTGGGTTGTTTTCCAAAAATTGGGTTAAACCTTGTCCCTTTGGTTTTGATCTTGATGTTTATAGTTTTATTTCCTTGATAGGGTCTCTTTGTGGTGCGGTTGTGGTTTTCCACCAGTTTTCGGAATTTTCCAAGTGAAAGGTAGGTTGTTCTATTCTTTAACATTATTGGATGATTTTGGTATGATTTTTATTCTTTCTAAATGTGTTCTATGAATTGTGTGGGTGGTGTGAACTATGTTTTCGAAGGATTTGGGTGTGTATTTTGGTTCTATAGGGGTTTTTCTATAGAAAATGTTTTTTTTTTCTTATGTGTTCCATTATTGGGTGGGTGTGTATGTGTAAGTGGTGGTTCATATGACATGGGATATAAAATTGATAACAAATGAAATCCTTAGTTACTAGGTTGGTCTAACTAGTTCTAGTATGCTAGTGGGCCCGATAGGGTTGAGGTCTGGTTCCCCTATCAGGATTGACACTACAACGCTAACTAAATATGTGATGTTGATTGGAGACCAATAAACCTTGGGATTTGTTCCCCTCTAGTGTCTTGTGCACGAGTATGTTGTGGGTTGTGTTTATTTCAGTCATAACATTGAGGTACAAGTATACTAGTAACCCACTAACCATGGTGCCTTAAAGATTACCCGTGGTTCTCATGTGATGTTATTCTTATCATTCAGCTTGATGTCTTTTTTACTTTATCCTTTTTAATTTCAAATCAGGTTTCATTTAAAGATGTTTCCTTTCTTTTTTATAAAAAATATCATGTTGATTTGTCTTATGATTTTATAGCATGGAATATCTTTGGTTGATATCCTATCAGTCTTTAGGTCACACCCTAAATACACCCTTGAGAGTATATAGACCTTGTTATTTTTGACCCAGGTAAAGGTAAGATGTTCCATGGTGGTGATGGTGGAACAGGTTACTAGCAATATCTCTCTTACAAGTGTTGGTGGTGGTGGAATGATGTTGTCAACCCTCTTGTTTCACAGAGGTTTTAGTAGTGTATTTATTTCCCCTCCCCATTTTGGTTTTTTGGTTTTTTGTGAAAAATGTAAATGGTTTAACTCATGATATAAGTATTTATTTTGATTATGGTTATTTATTATGATGTGATGTTCTATTCTTGTGGTTCTTTATGGATATTAATAATTTGATTAATCATTCCCAAGTTTGATATTTGATTCCTAGTTATTAGTTTCCATCTTTTTGGGATCAGAAATTCCCTTCAGTCCATGCCACAGGCCAGGTCGGGTTTCGGGTTGGATGCCACCACTTATTGGTTTGTGACAAAATGATATTAGAGAATAGTTTAACCCTTTCATTGGTTCATATTATTTGGGAGAGTTTGGATGGGAAAAAGATATAAATATTGGTTCTTGGGGTTCTAGTTGTGATTGGGGTGTCCGGCCAACACACCTTATGATATACCTTGGGTCATCATGGGATGTTTGAGATTTTGTTTGAATTATCCACCAAGTGAGATGTACATGTTGTATAATATGCATGGAAACCAAGAGAAGGTATATGGGATTGAGTGGTTTGACTTATAATTATTATTGCTATGTTTTCTGTTTCAATTTATAAATATGTTTTAGATGTTGTTGTTTCTGAAATATTTTTTGTATATTTTTCTTTGATTGTTTCTTTAGTTTGTTAAATGTTGTAGTATCATGCCACCCCATAGACTTTCTATGAAACCACTAGAAGAGGCTATAGAGATTTCTCCCTCACCATTTGATTAGAGACTAGTGGAATTAGTGGTTTGGGTTATCCAAGTACTGGATTAGGGAGTGGTCATTGGTCCTCGTGTTAGGGAAGCCGAACCAGGTCCTGAAAAGGAAAAAGCTCATGAGTTCCTCAAGAAAAATCCTCCTTATTTTCAGTGTAGCATGGATCCCAAGTAATATAAGGATTGGATTGATAATATATAAAGGATGTTTCGGTTTCTTGATACTCTTGATGTAGTTAAGGTGAAATGTACTTCATTTCTATTGGAAGGTCCAAGTCAGAGGTAGTGGGACTCTATGGTTTAGGCTAGGAATCATGAGAGGATGGGTTGGAAGGACTTCAAATTAATGTTCAATGAGAAATATTTCCCTATGACCTTGGAATTTTCTAAGAACTAGGAGTTTCTAAATCTCCACCAGGGGGACCAGGCCATGTTGGAGTATGCCAATTATTTTACTGAGTTGGTCCTTTTCACACCTGAGGTTTTTTCTAAAGACCAGTTGAAGGCTCGGTGATTTTAAATGGGGTTGTGGTTAGACATCTAATATCAAGTCTTCTTGTTTAATTTGAAAATTTATGTTGAGGTGGTTGATCAAGAATTTATGGTATAGATAGACTATCTGGTAAAGTTTAGGTTTTATAGGGTAACTTCATCAGTTGTATAGGGTAGTGATAGTTTTGTCTAAAAAGAAGAGGAGGAATGATGAGTAGGAGAAGAAGGGTGGTGGTAGTTCAGGCCATCCCTCCTGACCAGCTTTGTATATAGCTTCGGATGGAGGATCAGTCCTATGCCTTCAGAGTGGAAGGTCAGGGAACATGTGACCATCATGTCCATCCCTGCCTATACCTTCTCATAATTTCAGAAATATGGGCAATCTATAGTGGTTTTTTAATGTTACACACACATATCATGGTGGTATAGATTATGCAATCTTCATGGGAATGATACCCCTTCAAAACTATCCAGGATAGAGGGATCTCGATTTGGAAATCATGGCATTAGGGATGGATCTACTTTTAGGTAGAGTCAACTTAATACAAATTCGTACGTCAATAGTCATTATAAGGATTAGGAAAATATGAGGCATCTTCATGCTATGGACCAAGCCCTAGTGGAATCAGATTCAGGACCTATAAAGGTTTTAGGTACGATTCTTATCACATCATCCTTAACTATTTCCTTGTTTGACACTTTTATTCCTTTATTTCTTATTTTATTGTGAATTTTTTGTAATTTTCAATTGAGAATGTGTCATATGTGATTTAGTTGGTAACATTGCGTAGTAAAAAGAGATATCAAGGTTTTAAGTGCCCATATTACACACTCACCATGTTAGTTGTCAAGTTGGAATGGGATTTCCTAGTTCTAGAAATGGGCCTCTTTCATGTGATACTTGGTATAGATTGGATGGTGTTTTTCTAAGTGAACATTGATTTTTATCACTAGTGATTGAGCTTTTTTGGAACCTAATGGAATCTTACATGTTTTTCAAGGTGGATGGGATCCTTGATCAGGATGTGTAGGAACTCCACTTCCAAAATTGTGAAATCTTGTTTTTTAGATATCTTCGCAAATATTGGAGGACGATAATAGAGGTTCTTAGGGTGGATTATATCATTTCATGGATGATTTTATAGAGGTGTTTCTAGATGAATTCTTAGGGTTTCCTCCGGAGTGGGATGTGGATTTAACCATAAATTTTTTCACTAAGGATACAACGGATATCTCTTCCCTTATTCCATATGTCTCCCACAGAGTTAAGGGAATTTAAGATATATCTAGATAATTTGTAAGGATTCATTATCCTGAGCATCTCACCTTGGTTCGCCCTAGTTCTATTTGTAAAGAATGCATATGGATCTCTTAAATGGTGTATTGATGACCAGAATATGAATAAGGTAATGATAAAGAATAAATACCCCTTTCATCGCATCAATGAACTATTTTATCAGCTCAAAGGGGAAAGTTGGTTCTCCAAGATCCAATTTCAGTACAAGTATCATCAAGTCAGATACATAGAAGTGTATGTTCCTAATACAGACTTCTAAAGAAAGTACAACCACTTTGAGTATTTGGTCTTTCCTTTTGGGTTGAATAATTATCCAACGGTTTTCATGCAACTCATGAATAGGTTTTTTCATTAGTATCTTGACTAAAGTTTTGTCATTTTTTTGGATGAAAACCTAGTCTACTTAGGGACTAAGGAAGAGAATGAGTGACACTTTAGAACTATGTTGGTAACTCTTTAGGATCATCATCTCTATGTTAATATCTCTAAGTTCACCTTCTGAATTAGGGAGATGAAGTTTCTGGGTGTTGTGATCTCAAAACGTGGGCTTTTGGTGGACCCTAAGAAGATCAAAGTGGAAATGTCATGGGAAAACTGAGGAACTCCTTTTAAATTAAGATATTTTTGGTCCTAGTAGTGTATTATAGGAAGTTTTTTTTGATATTTATCTCAAATTTATATTCCCATCACCATGATTACCCAGAAAGGGGTAAAGTTTGAGTGTATCCTAGAATGTTAAGCATCCTTTGGGGAGATTAAGCAGTGATTGACCAAAACCCCTATTTTTATATTTCTTGAATCTAGAAAGGGATATGTTTTCTACTATGATTCCTTATGTATGGTTATTTGGTGTGTTTTGATAGAGTATGATCATGTGGTGGTGTATTGTTCTCACCTACTCTGACCACATGAAACGAATTACCCAAAAAATGACTTGGAATTAGTGTCAGTGACATATGCCTTGAAAACATATAATCACTACCTATTTAGGGATAATTTTATAGTCTACTCAGATCATAAAATCTTGGACAACATTTTCTCCAAGAAGGATCTAATTTTTAGGTAGAACTGTTGGTTCAAGTACCTTTAGGGGTTTGATTTTGATATTGTGTATGCCTTGGGAAAATGTAGTGTGGTAGAAGATGCCTTGAGCAGGAAAGTATCGATAAAAGTGGTGAAAGAGTCCAGTGATAAGTAGACTTTTATGGGGATTTTTTCTCAGATTAATCTAGAGACCAAGGAGAACAGTAGAGGTGCGTTATTTTCTAGTGTTTAGCTGGAACCCTCCCTTATGGAGATTATTTGGTAAGAGAAGCCTGGTGTGAGTTGTACCAGTGGTCTATGCAGAATTTTTATGGTGGGGTGGTTCCCACTGATTGGTCTTTGTATTCATATAGTGTTATTTTCTTCAAGGGATGTGTTTTTTTGTTGTTGTCACTACAAATTTTGGTGATGTAGGATAGCCACTAGTCTAAGTGGTCCATTTACCCAAGGAATTATAAGATGTTTTATGATGTACATCATCGGTTCTGCTAGCTAGGTATGAGATAGTGTATAGTTTACTTTGTATCTAGATATTATACCTATTATCATGTTAAAGTAGATTACCAAATACCCTTAGGTTTTCTTCAGCCACTACACATTCCTACTTGGAAGTGGAATGAGGTCTCCATGATTTTCATCATCAGCTTAATGTGTATTCCTTGGGGATGGAATTACATATGGGTAGTGATTAAACATATAACTAAATCATCCTAATTCATTCTGATTATGTACTCGACTAAAGTGGATGAATTGGGTCTGTTGTATATTCAAAATATAGTGAGGCTTTATGGTGTGTCATCAGTGATAATTTCAAATAGGAACCCTTTTTACTTATCTTTTTTTGGTGGTCCTTTAGAAGGAAATGGGGTCACAAATCAAGTTGAGTATGGAATACCATACTCAAATTGATGGTCTGATGGAGTGGGTGAATCAAATCTTGGAATACATGCTATGAGCATGTGTGTTGGATTTAGGAGGCTTGTGGTAAAAATATTTGGGATTGGTCGAGTTTGCATATAAAAAATTTACTAATAATAAATAAGAATGGATTCCTTTGAGGCACTTTATGGTCAGCTATGTCAATCACCATTGTGATGGGAAAAGGTTGGTGAATACTCATTGTTGGGACCAATCCTTGTATATGATACATCTAATAAAGTTTGGTTGATCAGGAAATAGTTTTTAGTATCACAGATCTGCCATAATTCTTATGTCGATCAGTAGCATCGAGCCTTGTAATTCATAGTGCATGATCAAATGTTTCTAAAGGTGACCCCTCACTTGGGTCACTATCATCTTGGTAATAAAGGGAATCTAACACCGAGGTATGTCTAGCCTTTTGAGATTACTCAGAGAGATGGTAAGGTGGATTATCAGTTAGATTTTTTGTCTCAGTTTATGATAATTCATGATGTGTTCTGTGTATAATAATTGAATAAGTAAAATCTAGATCTGTTCTGTGTGTTGAATTGGGAAGGGTTGGAGTTGGAACCTAATCTATCTAGGTTTGAGTGACTAGTGCAAATTTTAGATTCCATAGAGAAAGTGTTTTAGGGGAAGTCTATACCATTGTTTTGGGTTCTTTGGTAGCATGGGAATGATGAAAATGATACATGGGAGTGGAAGTCTTAAGTTGAGGAGAAGTACCAATTTTTTGTTCTCTGATCAGAATTAAAGTTAAATTTTGAAGAGTGGAATGTTTTAATGGTGGGGAGAATTATAAAATTAGTGGGTTTTTTGAGGAAATTTATATTTTATTTTGTTCTTATATTTATTTCATAACTTTTCTGATGAGTTTTTGAGAAAAAATGGTAGTTTTTTGGAACCGAAAAAACATGGAACATGGTTGGAGCATTGTTAGTAGAAACCATGCACCATCCTAAAGGAGATTGTTCCCCTGGATAGTGGCACTATCCAAGGAGCATAGCTCATGTATGGGTGTGCAGGATAACCATGAACCCATACCATTGGGTCTTTTTGAGGCACACGATCGACCTCATGGGCATGCATCCTCCCCTAGGAAACTGTGTTTCCTGGTTTTTTCTTTGGTGGAGGAGCCACATGGTTGGAACATGGTCTAGCAGATCATGCTGCCTGTCTAGAATTTTAAAAATGTGGAATTTAAATTTTTAAACCCTTTTATTTTTAACCCAAAATTAACATAACCCTCCTCATTCAACCTTAAAAACCCTAAGAGACTCTTCATATCCCCTTACTCACCCTTGGGATACAAATCATGGGTTTTTTTGGGTGGAATATTCAAGAAACTTCTAGTAAGCTCTTTCATTCCTCTTCGCCTTCCTTATTCTCAATTCCTTATTCCTTCTTCTTTGGGTTTTCCTTTTATCTAGAAGGTTGGTTTCACTAAAGTGGTTTTAACCTTGTCCTTTTGGGTTTTATCTTGATTTTCATGGTTTTTCTTACCTTGATAGGGTCTCATTATGGTGCAGTTGTGCTTTTCCACCAGTTTCTAGAAGTTTCCAAGTGAAAGGTAGTTTGTTTAAGATTTTAACATTATTGGATGATTTTTTTATGATTTATATTCTTTCAAATTATATTCTATAAATTTTTTGGGTAGTGAGAACTTTTTTTAAAAGTATTTTAGTGTATTTTTTGGTTTTAAAGGGGTTTTTCAAATGGAAAATGGTGGTTTTATTATGTGTTACATTATTAGGTGGGTGTGTATGTGTTAGTGGTGGTTTATATGACATGGGATATGGAGTTGATCACAAAGATAATCCTTGGTGAATTTGTTGGGTAGACAAGGTATTTTATGCTAGTGGGTCTAACAGGGTTGAGGCCCAATTCCCCTAGCAATAATGATGCTACAACACTAACTAAACATGTGATGATGATCAGAGACCACTAGACCTTTGGATGTGTTCCCCTCTAGTGGATCATGATTGAGAATGATTTGGGATGTGGTTTTTAATCCATATCATTGAGGTATGAGGATCCTAGGACCCCATTAACCCTATTTTCTTAAAGATTACCCATTATGGTCATGTGATGTTCTGCTTTTCATTTGGCTTGATGCCTTGTTTACTTTTCCCTTTTTAATTTCAAATCATATTTATTTTAAAAAAATCCTTTATTTTTCATAAAAACGTGAATTTTCATTTTTTATTATGATTTTATAACATGGAATCTCTTTGGGTAATATCCTACTAGGCTTTGGATCACACCTAACATACACCCCTGAGTGTGTGTAGACCTCATAATTTTTTATCTAGGTAAAGGCAAGATTTTCTATGGTGGTGGTGGTATAATAGGTTTCTAGTGATCTCTAATTTGTAGTTGTTTGTGGTGGTGGAATGAGGGTATCGACCCTATTGTTTCACGAAGGTTTTTGTAGTGTAGTTAGTCCTCCACCCCATTTTTGGTATTTTTATTTTTTATTAAAAATGTAAATGGTTTAACTCGTGATACATGTACTACATTTGATTATGGTTATTGATTGTGATGTGATTTTTTATTCTTGTGGTTGATTATGGATGTTACTCATGGGATAAATCATTACCAAGTGTGATGTTTGATTCCCAGGCAGCAGTTTCTAGCTCATGGGGATTGGGAACACCCTTCTGGCCATGCCATGGGCCGAGTTAGGTGTCGGGTTGGATGGAACCCTGGCTAGGTTCATGACATTATCATCTGAATACTCCACATCCTCATAAGGTTCAAGACCTAGATCTATTAAATACATAGGTCTAATATAATACCTAACTGGATTAAACTATTCATATAATTTATTTGGTTTATCCACCCATTATTTTTTCCATGGATTCCAGATGAATGTCATTTGCTTACAAATTTTTTGAGTAAGAAAAAATCTATGAGAAGAAGTTATCTTATCCTATACATGGCGAACTAAACCTTTGTATTCTTCTAAGGAAGAAATTATCTTCACATAAAGTAAGGAACTAAACCTTGAGTTTGTCTTTCATGGATCAACCATGTGTCTCGTAACAAACCTGAAAATATTGATTTAAATGACATTATTCATCAAAAAATAAAAATATGTCTTGATGCCTTAGGATACTAAAGTCTTCTTTTCTTTAGAATATTACATACTGAATAAAATTAACCAAGAGCCTACATTCACCACTCAACTCAACAGCAATGGGTCTTTTGGGAGTCCCAGTCTCAGTGATCTCATTTAAGGAATTCTAAAATTCAAAATGTGGATGATTAATAGAATATGAACTTTGAAAATCATTATAATATCCACTATGCAGTATGACCAGACACTTTGACCAGTGATTTGAAGAGAAATAAAAAAGTTCACCATTAATCCTTGATTTTACAAAATCCTTCTTATATCTAGGGAATAATTAAAGGTTTTAATTAAAATATTTGATTATATATGGATATAAATGTTTACCATTTACTTTAAACTAATAAATACATCCTTGTTCTTGAATAGAATTACAAACTAGTGATAATCTCAACATCAACTATTGAGCATCGACTTCCTTTTCTGTTGAAACAGGATGATCAATGACATGCAGATTCTTTGTCTTTATAGATGCACTAAATCTGGATTTCTACTTCTTCAAAGTAGGTTAATGAATAAGAAAAGTGGTTTCCAGCATTCTCTTAGTCCTCAATATTTAGATTCGATTTGATAAATATGAATGTTTTAAAATAGGAGGTAAAATAGAGAGGTTTGATATGCTATAAAATGATTCACTCAAAATATCTTTAAAATATAGAGGATATATAAAGGAAAAGAGAGGTAGTGATTCATATTCCAATTATAATTTTAATTTAAATCATTTATGGATTAGAATAATAATAAACTTAAAAAAAATACCACCAAAATATTTTTATGAAATATTCAAAGTAAATAGAATTGATAATTCTTATTACCATGGATCTATAAATAACATAAGCATGATAGGCATGTTGTCCATAAAAATTTATGGTAGGTGTGTGAATTTTACTATAAATATGTTCATGATAAGTATGTAATGACCATATGAACATATTTTCATGGTAAGTAAAGTGACCATGTGGGTAACTAATCATGGTTAGTATGGTGGCCACATGATTAAGTGTTCACAGTAGGCATGATAACCATATGAACTAAAACTCATGGTCATCCAACTGACCTTGTGAAGTATACTTCATAATTACTTCAAGAAAATATTAGAGAATAGAATTTAAAACATTTTAACATGGGAATTAATAACTAAAACTAAATTAAAACAATTGGACATAATTTATCATAACCAATTCATGTATGATATAATTGATTCTCTCAATATTAAAAATATTTGTAAATATATTGATAATATCATGTTCATTACCAATGAATTCTAGAGTTATATCAACTTTCTAGTAATGATCTATTACAAAGTGATGACTTATATCAATATGATTTTTTATTTAATGAGGTATAGGATTATTAGAAATATTTATCACACTATCATCAAAATATATAGGGACATGTTAGAATTGATATCCATAGTATAGTAACGTATATTTCATCCATTAAATTTGGGCATATTAACTACCTATAGCTATGCACTTGGCTTCTACAGTGGATAATTCTATAGAGTTATATTTCTTACTAAACCATGACACTAAAGCCTTTCCCAAAAAGTGATATGCTCCAGAAGGTCTTTTTTATCTAACTTACAACCACAAAAATCTACATGTTAATAACTAACTAAATCAAATTATTTTCCTTTAGATAAAAACAATTCAAAGTTGGTTATATTCTTCGGGTATTTCAAAATTATTCTCATAGCTAGTAGATGTGACTATTTTGGATTTTCTTAAAAACAATAACATATACACACACTAAATATTATATCAGGTCATCTAGCAGTTAAGTATAGTAAGCTTCAAATCATACATATGTAAGTGATTTGATCAACTGATTTCCCAGTTTTATCAAGATCTAACTTACAGCTAATACTCATGGGAGTATCGCTGCCTTTAGTACTATCCATGACAAAACATTTTATAAGATATTTGGGGTAATTTATTTTATTTTAAAAAACTATTTATATATTTTTTTAAAAAATTAATCCAAGAAAGAATTTAATTTTACCCATTAAAATCATTTTGAATTCACTATAGTGACCACAACCTAATTAGCCCAGATCCAGTTCCTACTACCATTACATTAGTATAATATAAAATAAAATCGCATCCCAAAAGACTAAAAAATTTATTAGTATTGTAAATCTAGATACATACATGAGTCTTGTATTAAAAATTAATAAAAAAAATTACAACATGATTTTTTTATTTTCTAGAATAACTTTATTCTATCTAGTATGTCATTACATATCTTTCTTAGTACACTTCATGGTATCCTGGGGAAAGGAAAAAAATAAGTGTTAACTCAAGTTCCTAGTAAGTTTTTAAGTACAATAGAAGTAATAATGAATCAATGATCATAATAAATAATTAAAGGAAAATAACTGATCATGTATGCTATTTAAATAATGAGATAAGGAATAATAAGTACAGAGAGGTAAATAATGGAGCACACATTTCATTTAAATAACTAGATAAAGTATAATAAATATGGAAAGGTAAAGAACTGAAAACCATTCTATTTAATTAATAAAATGAGAATGAAATGAATCCAAAGATTTTTTCATAGGTAAAATTTCAAGATAATTGAATTCTGAATGAAGGTAATGATTAATTATTGTACTCTTTGTTCCTTAGTACATGTAACCTTTACCATCAATACCTTTCATAAGATGGATTAAAAATGATGGGTAGAAAACCATTTAGTTAAGGCTATCCAAATGATCTATCCCATGAGACTAATGATGAATTGATGGGATTACTTTAAAGGGTCCCCAACCCATGTAAAACTAGTCCAAATAATTCCTTATATATTTATTAAATGATTTAATTCATAAACAATTTGCCTTATCAAATATCTATATTGAGTAATGGATACAGAACTATCAATATTTCCCTAGTTAATCAAATAACATTCAAAGTAAACATCCTACGTAAAAATGGTATACAATTTAGGATATAATAATATCAATGATAAATGATATGGATATTTAGGGTAAATTTAATGTTAAATAATCATAAGAAAGTGAATAACTTAAGGGGAAGTTGATGACTGCGCAAATGAATCAAGGAATTGAATTTCAATATTATCCTTGATCAAAATAATCATAATCCATCCAGTGGAAGAATAAGGATGGTGTCAATATTATGTATACCCATTATATTAATAATAAATTTTTTTTGTAATTGATGAAATAAAAAATATCTTTACAAAAATCTTGAGGAAAATATCCTTTTTATTTTAAAAAAATGAAAATCTGTTTCTTTGAAAAATACTTTTAAAAAAAATTATTTAAAAATATCTTCATAAACATGAAAAGGGAGTTTCAAAGAAATAATGGAAGGTGAAAAAATAATAAATATTTTTTAAAAGGATAATTAAAAAATTTCAAAAAAAAATTTAGAAAACATGGTATTGTAAGAAAACTGATTTCTAACTAAAGATAGAAATGAAGTCGGATTTTATTAAAAACAATTCTCAATAATTTTAAGTACCAAAGAGTGTAAAAATGGTAATATAACTTGAAAAATATCATTAATAACTAGAGGAGATGAAAATTAATGGGTTTATTAAACAGTTATTATATAATTTACTTTAATTTAATTTCAAGAATAAACAATCTCGATTAGAATGGGATTATGAAATAAACCCTTTAAATGATAATAAAATTGAAGTGAGAATTAATCAATGAATTGATTATGTGTATAAAATTTAAATCCAAATAAAAAATTTTAAATACAATAATATATATTCAAAGTCATTATACACATAATCATGTAATATTAACATCAATTAGGAAGTAATATAACCCAATAAAAAGGAATTGAGTTATGAAATTTCTTTACCATTTGGTAACTTTAAGTTCAAATCCAATTAAATGAAATAGTTAAAATTAAAACTAAAAATTCCATAAATAATTAACTATGCATGATATTAAATGTTCAAGGGGTATTATATACACTATATAAAAGAAACTAGGTCCATAACATTACAATATTCCTCAATGAAATTAAATTGAGATAGAAACCCTTACCTTTTGCTTCCTTTTGGTTGAATGATTTATAACCTCATTTATAATGGTTTTAAGCAAGTTATAAAATTATAATATAACCCTATTAATATTTATAATATCATATATTATCCTTTTATAACATCTTATCACCTGATTGTTAATAATTTTTCATTATTTTCTTTGTTTCGGGTGTTAATTGCTTTCTTTTTTTAGTATGTTTTTACTTGTTATTTATTTGTTCCTATTACTTATATTATGATTTAATCATATATAGAATGTAAAATATTATTTAAATATCATATATATTCAATATATAGGTATTTGTAGTAATCCATAAAATTTGGTGATAGTAAATGAGATATATCATTCATAAAGACGGTAGGTCATATGTATGCATGAATGTTGTTTCCATTTTCTTGTTATATTGAAAGAACATAAAGTAAATTATATATATATTATAATTTAAGTATAATTTTTATTTTATATATATCACATATTTTTATTAAATCCATCCTTAATACATTCCATGTAAAGAATGAATGAATTACATCGCTTCGCGAGGCGGTGGTCCGTCATACACACAAACGAAGTTATCGTATTCCCACAAAACAGAAATCATGAAGATATGTGATATATAATAATTAAATAAGAATAAAGAAATTTTATATATACAATATATATCATATATAAATAGTATTTTAATAATTATTCCCAACCTTTATAGGTGGTAATGTAAAAACAAATGACATCGTTTCACGAGGTGGTAGTCCTCCGTACAAATGAATGAAGATTTTGTAACCCATTTGATAGAAGTGTGTATAGTTTTAGGTCATAAACATAACATAAAAAATCTCAGTATATTAAATATATTTATGTTATTATATAATAATTATATGAAAATAATTTAATGGGTTTGAGTAAGAAAGCATACAAAAACATTTGTTGATGAATGTTACATCTTCTTCGGGTATCTCCTTTTGGTTGGCACCAAGGACCTTCCTTGGTTGGATTTATTCCCAAGGTAATTATTCTAGGATGAGTTTAGGTAATTTTTTAATTTAATTGGGTAGGTTTTTTATAAACAAAATGGAATTGGAGTTGTAAATAAGTGAGGGAAATGAGTACCCTTTTATAGTGGAGGATGAGTGGTATTCTTTTAAATACCAAAAAGTAAACACTATTGGGAGGTATCCCCTACCTCATGTGACTGAAATAATGTATAATTTTCAATAATAGATGGTATATATTATAAATATTTCCATACAGTTGGTTTTTGACACGTTTTGGGGCATTTCCACACATTATCTTTTAAGATTAACTACTAAATAAACTCATTTTTACCTTAATCGTTGTGATTAACATTAACTGTCTTTACTAAAAAAATTAGTAATTAATTTTACCTTATTAGAAATTATAAATTATAATTATTCAAAATATTTAATTAATTTTTATAAATTAAACTCATATAATAGGTATAATTTAATTTAAAATTTATCTCATAGACGTGACGACAAAGCGGGTTTTTAAAGTGAATATTTTCAAATTTTGAAATGTTTTTATATCAAAATTCAATGTGAAATAGATTAAAATGACCTAAATTGGATTAATAGATTTATAATTGATCTAATTTAACTTTAAAATTAATTTTAAATATAATTTAAATTTTAAATTATTTAGATGAAAAGTCGGTTTTCAATTAAATTCAATATTTTCAACTATTCATCAAAAAATGAAACTTCTTAGAAAAAGAGAAAAAAAAATAACCCTAATATAATTTTTAAATTCTTATTTCAAAAATAAAGTTTATTTTTTCAAATAAAATTTATAAAATTGTAAAAATTTAGTTTTAAAACAAGTACAACATTAAAAGGTGGCAAAACTACCTTTAGAAAAATAACAATTTTTTTATGAGTGAAATTGGATTTTCCTTATGTAATTCCTAAAAAATCTATTTAATGAATTTAAAAACATTTGTATTGAATATATAATATATAAATTTCATTAATATCATTCATTGATATTAATTAATTTAATATTTTAATATAAAACACCTTTGGCGCATAAAAACATTTTTTTATATAAAAAAATACTTTATATTCAATTGGTCTTCATATTCATTTATAATTATTTGGTAACCAATTAATTCAGCCATATATTTTTATAAGTTAGTTAATAATATTAATAACCTCCAATTTAATGTCTAGTAGATAATTTTCATTTTAAATAATAATATTAATAGTATATAATTGTTTAGTAAAACCTAGTATTGCGTGTAACGTAAGATTTTAAAAAAACTCATTGTGTGTAATACAAGATAAACTTTATGTTTCATGAATTTAAAGATATATAATGTTTTTATTTAAAATTTTAAATATATATTAGATAATTTAGATGTTATATTCCCTTCTAAACTTGGTTTTTTATGTCATATAAACTATAAAATGTTATTCGTTTAGAATTTTGGGGTGTAACATTCTCCCCACAATAAATAAATTACATCCATGAAATTTAAACATGAACTTGGTAATCGAGGGTTTTACATTTGAAAATACCATATTTGAAAACACCACATCATAAAAGAGTTAACAAAATATCCTCTTTATATGATAGGATTGGAAGTACAAAGGTCAAATAGAATAACATATAACTAGGTTTAAAAGTATAAGAACATTAGTGGAAAGTGAAGATATTTACATTGAGTAAAAGATTAAATAATTAAAAGGATTAATTGAGGTCATTTATCACAATATTTTGAGTGATCAATGAAAAGTTTAGGGCCTTAAATCCATTGATCTGTGATGATCTAAAGGACCATTTGATTCATCGAATATGAATGTAATTGGATAACATTTTTGTTTCAATATCATTTTCTTAATGTTGAGTAATTATTTTACTACCTAAGAATATAAGGAAATATACTTACATGATATATTTATATCGCATAAACACTATTTCACCCATTGTTTTTTCTTTGATAAATTTTTAATTTAATTCTTATTCCAAGAAACAAAATATTCATAAATGAATTTTTTATGTCTAAAGCACTAAAATTTACTTTTAACGGATCATAAGATCCATAAAAGAGTGACAAGTCTTTCCATCTGTCTTTGAATATTTTCCAAAACAATTTTGTTAATAAATTAATCTCTAAAACTAAAAATTAATAATACTGGTTCATTATTAATATGTATTCATTAGAGTATTTAGCTAAAAACAATAGCATATTAACTAGGACATTGTGTAGGTCAGTGGTCGGTTTTAAACCCCTATCATCCTTAGGTTGTGGGTTCGTGCCCTATGTCCTTTCCAGATATGATGGGTTGTCTCCCATAATATATTTTTTCCTTTTTTTAAACTATATTCGTATATAGTTTCAAAAATATTATGGACATCCTTGAAATAAATTTAATCATAAAATAACCTTTTTACTATGGTTTTTAAAACAACTTAATTTTTTCCACAAAGTATAATAATATTATTTTATTATTATTAAAATTTCATTAATGATCATATTAATCCTAAAGGTTGTCAATACCTTTAATCTTATTTCTATAAAATTTAAATTCATTATTACTCAAATTAATTTTCACTAAAACATAAACTTTCCATAAATTCTCCAAAATTTCATTAATCTTAGTAGACTCCCATCACATAAAACTTTAAAATATGTGCTTAACACTTGAAAATTATGATAAATATTAAACTCATAAACCCATATTGGCATTTATAATAATTAATTATATTAAGATACATGTTCTATGATTTAACATAATCATTAGATCTTTCATGATTCTTATAACCAAAATATCATTGGTAAAAATACTTCTACAATTTAATTCTTGAATCCCAATACTTAATCTATTTTAATTCAATATAGTTCCTTCCTTAGTCTAAGGTTTATCCATATAATAATTTATAGGATGCCTAAATCATAACACTTTATATTCAATCTAAGGCACGTTTGTTCTAACCTAGTTTAGTCATTGTAATTATCTATTCAAATCATTCATAATGGTTTGTAAATAAAATTTGAATAATCCTAAGAATATCCCCAAGGAGTTTCAAACCAAGTGTGCATCAAGGACCATTTTCATGTAACAAGTTATGCTTGAGTCAATCCTAACATACCATTTTTAGAGTTATTACCCACAAGTACATTTTTTCCACAATTACATCCACTTGTAGTATTCAGATAGGGATGTTGTGATAGGAAGACCCACATAATACCTACATTACGAAAACTTTAGAATTTTATTCTATTCTTATCCTCAAATTATATTATATGGTTATGTTCCATAAGGTTTGTTTTCATAAAACTATTTGGTTTCTACTAAACTTTATCTAATAACAATAGTAGTGACCCAACCCCAACATCCTAGAGTGGGTGCCTTCTACCATTACATTATCATAAGATACGAGGAAATCAAATCCCAAAGGATTGAACAGTTTAGTAGTCTTGGTAAACTAGATACATACATGAGTGTTGTACTAGAAATTAATACACAGATTATAATATTTTTTTTATTTTTTAGAATAACTTTATTCCATATAGAATATCCTTGCATATATTTCTTAGTAAACTTCATAGAATCCTAAGGAAAGGAAATAAAATAAGGGTGAGCTCAAATACTTAGTAAGGGTTAAGTACAGTGGAATCAATAATGAATCAATAATAATAATCAATATTTCAAGGTAAATAATTGATCACACATTCCATTTAAATAAATTGATAAGGAATAATCAATATGGAAAGTTAAATAACTAATCACACATTCCATTTAAATAACTTGATAAGGTATAATCAATATGGAAAGGTAAATAACTGAAAAACATTCCATTTAATCAATAAAATGATAATGAAATGAATCCATATATTTTTACATAGTGAAAATATCATGGATAATAATAAATTAATTCTGAATAAATTCAATGATTGATTATTGGACTCCATGTTTCCCAGGTACATAGAACCTTTACTTTGAAGACCTTTTATAATACGGTTTAAAACTGATGGGTAGAAGCCCATTTAGATGAGGCTAGCCAACTTATTCTTCCCATGAGACTACCAATACATATAGGTGATTACTTTAAATATTCCCCAACCCATTTCATATAAATCCAAATAATTTCTCATATATCTAATAATCGATTGAATTCATAGACAAAGTGCCTTATCAAATATCCATATTGAGTAAAGGATATGAAATTATCAATATTTCCCAAGTTAATAAAATAACTTTCAAAGTAAATATTGTGTGTAAAAATGGTTTATGATCAAGGAAATAATTATATATATTATAAATGATATGGATATTTTGGGTAAATTTAATGTTTAATGATCACAATAAATTGAATAACTCAAGGGGAAGTTAATAAATACACAAATGTTTTAAGCAAGTGAATGTTAATACTATACTAGGTCAAAATAATCATAATCCATCTAAAGGAATAATAAGTATAGTATCAATAAGACATATACCCATTATAGCAAGGATAACAGTTTTCTTCATTGATGGAATAAAAAATATCTTTAAAAAAGTGCTTGAGGAAAATATCCTTTACATTTTAAAAATATTTTGAAAATCCTTTTCTTTGAAAATCACTTTTAAAAAAATTCTTTAAAAATATATTTATAAACTTTTAAAGTAAGTTTCAAAGAAATGTTAGAGGTTAAAATTTTCTTTTAATAAATAATTTTAAAAAAAATTTAAAAAATTGAAAACATATTTAGAGAACACGGTTTTGTAAGAAAATGTATTTATTACCAAAGATAGAAATTAATTATGATTTTATTAATACATTATCTCAATAATATTAAGTAACAAAGAGTATAAAAATGGTACTATAACTTGAAAAATATCATGAATAACCATAGTATGATAAAATTAAATGGTTTATTAATCAATAATAATATAATTTCCTTTAATTAAATTTAAATAATAAACAATCTCGATTAGAATGACATTTTGAAATATACCCTTAAAATGTTCATATTGTTGAAGTAAGAATTATTAAATGAATCTATTATGTGTATAAACATTAAATATACATAAGACAACTATAAATACATAAATATATATTCAAAGTCATTATAAACATAATAATATAATATTAACATCAATGATAAAGTAATATAACTCAATGAAATGGAATTGAGTTATGAAATTTCTTTACGACTTGGTAACTTTTTATTCAAATACACTTAGATGAGATTATTCAAATTTAAACTAAAAATACCATGAATAATGAATTGTTAATTATATTAAATGTCAAATTGTTATTATATTTACAATATAAAATAAACTAGGTGCATATAATTACAATATGCCTCAATGAAATGAAATTGAGATGGAATCTCTTACCTTACGCTTCCTTTTGGTTGAACGTTATTTAACCACATGTATACTGGTTTTAATAATTTTATTAAATTATAATATAACCATATTAATATTTATAATATCATATATTATCCTTTTATAACATCTTATCACCTATTTGTTAATAATCTTTCAATATTTTCATTGTTTCGGGTGTTAATTGCCTTGTTTTTTAGTATGTTTGGACTTGTTATTTCTTTGTTCATCTTACATATATCATGATTTCATAATCTACATAATATAAAACATTATTTAAATATCATATATATTTATTATATATTTAGTTATATTAATCCATAAAATTTGGTGGTAGGAAATTAAATACATTGTTCATGGATAAGGTAGGTCGTACGTATGCATGAATGTTATTTCCATTTTCTTGTCGTATTGAAAGAAAATAAAGTAAATGGTATATATATATATATATTATAATATAAGTATCATTTTTATTTCATATATATCACATATTTTTATTAAACTCATCCTTAATACATTCCATGTAAATTGTGAACAAATCACGTCGCTTCGTAAGGCTGTAGTCTGCCGTACACACAATGAAAGTTATCATATTCCAATAAAATGGAAATAATGAATTTATGTGTTATATAATAATTAAATAAGTATAATTAACTAATTTATATCATATATATCATAATTAAATATTATTTTCATCATTATTTCCAACCTTCATAGGTGCTGATAGAAAAACAAACAACATTAGTTCACGGGGTGGTAGCCTGTTGTACACACGAATGATGGTTTCATAATCCATTTGATAGAAGTGTGTATGGTTTTAGTTTTTAGCCATAACATAAAAACATATGATTATATTTAATATATTTAGGTTTTTATATAATAATTATATTAAAATAATTTAAGGGGTTTTAGGAAGAAATAACATAAAAAAGTTCGTTGATGAATCTTACCTCTTCTTCGGGTATCTCCTTTTGATTTTCACCAAAGTCCCTCCTTGGTTGGATTTATTCTAAAATTAATTCTTCTAGTATGTGGTGATATAAGTTTTAAATTAAATTTGGGATTTTTTTATGACAAAATGGATTGGTATGCGTGAATAAGTGAGGGGACTGAGTGTCTTTTTATAGTGAAGGAGGAGTATCATTATTGTAAATACCAAAAAAGTAAACAATAAGGGGAGGTATCTATTTAATAATGAGACTCCAATAATGAAAAAATTTAGATAAAATATGTTATATGTTCTAAATATGTCTGTAAAATGGGTTTTGGATAATATTTGGGTCATTTACGCACCTTGTATTTTAAGATTAATCACTAAGTATACACATTTTTACCTTAATCATTATGATTAACATTAACTGTTTTAGCTAATCACATTGGTAAAAAATTATTTTTACCTTATTATAAATTATAAATTATTATTATTAAAAATATTGAATCAATTTTTTTAAATTAAACTCACATAAGTGGTAGAATGTAATTTGAAATTTATCATGCAGATGTGATGACAAAGAGGGTTTTTAAAGTCAAAGTATTTGAAAATTTGAAATGTTTTTATATAAATATTCACTATGAAATTGATTAAAATGGAATAATTTTGATTAATTATTGTATAATTTATATAATTTAACATTAAAACCAATTTAAAATATAATTTTACATTATAAATTATTTAGATGAAAATCCAACTTTCAATTAAATTCAGTATTTTCCACTATTCATCAAAAAATGAAACTTCTTAGAAAAATACCAAAAAATAACCCTAATATAAATTTTACAGTATAATATTAAAATTTTAGTTTATTTTTTCAAATATAATTTATAAAAGTTTCAAATTATAGTTTTAAAATAAGTTCACCATTAAAAGGCGGCAAAACTGCCTTTAGAAAAATACAGCTTTTTATACATAAAATTGTATTTGTTCTTATCTTATTCCTATAAAATATATTGGATGAATGTAAAAAAATATTTAATATTTAATATTTAAGTTTCATTAATATCATCCACTAATATTAATTTTTTTAATTTATTAATATAAAATTCCTTTGGCATACAAAAATGTTTTTTTATAAAAAACAATCCCTACATATTCAATTGGTTTTTATATTAATTTATAATTAATTAGTAACTAATGAATTAAACCATATATTTTTATAATTATTTAATAATATTCATAACTACCAAATTAATTTCTAGGATATAATTATTATTTTAAATAATAATATTAATAGTATATAGTTGTTGAGTAAAACCTGATCTTGGGTGTTACACAAGATTTTGAAGGAACTCATTGTTGTGTATAATGCAAGCTAAAATCTATGTTACATGTATTTCAAGATATATAATTTTTTTATTTAAAATGTAAATATATTTTAGTGTCTCTAGATATTATATTCCCTTCTAATCTTTGTGTTTCATTTCATATACGCAATAAAATGTTATTCGTTTATAATATCAACGTGTTACATTCACTTTACATCATTATTGAAAATTTAGTACACAAAGAATTTCAAGAAGATAAAAAATAGTATCATAAAAATAAATTTTTAAAACTAAAATATCTCTTGAAATATTTTAATTAATAAATTAGGATCAGTTATACCTTTAGTAAAATCTTAAAAAATTAGAAAATAGTCGAACTTATCATACCAAACTCTAGGAGATTGATTTAAACTATATAAAGCTTTTATTAATTTAAAAACATGATTTGAAAAGTGAGAGTTTTTAAATATAGGTGGTTTATTCAAAAAAATCCTTAATAGTATAACCATTTAATATTACACTCTTGACATCCATTTGATATAGTTGGAATCCAAATGTGTTGCATAGAGAAAGGACATCCTCATGGCTTCAAGTCTAACTACCGTTGTAATGGTTTCCTCAAAATCAATAACTTCTTCTTGAATATATTCTTATGAAAAAATATATATTTATTTATAATAATTATTCCTAAATCATAAACCTTATTTCTAAATACCCATTTAGTTCCAATATATAGGTAATCTTTGGGTCTTTTAACTAGTTATTATACTCTATTTCTTCAATCTGGTTAAGTTCTTATTACATTTCCATTACCTAGAATTCATCATTAATTTCATCAATAATGTTCTTAGGTTCAAATTGTTAAAATAAAGATTTATGTTCAACATTATTTCTTATAGAAGATCTATTTTTAGTTACCTTATATAGGTCACCTAATACAGTATTTCAGGGATGAAATATATGAGTCCTAGCATATCTAGGAATATAATTATTTTAAACTTCATTCCCATCTATAGGTTTAGGCTCAAAGTGTTCATCATAACTGGATTATTTCTTTACAGTATGTCTGATAGAATTTTCACCAGTTTCAACATTTATGTCCATACTAGAAAGGTCCTCCTCAAGATTTTCTAAAGAGGTTTTAGGCTCAAGTGGATCTATCTCATCAAATTTTACATGTACAGATTCTTCCATAACCTTATTCCTTTTTTAAAAACCACTTTATGATTTACTTGATGTATAATATCCAATAAAAATTCCTTCATCACTCTTGTAAGAAAAATTTTCTAAATTATCTTCTATATTGAGTATAAATACTTTACAACCAAAAACTATAAGTTAATTAACCTTTGGTTTCTTACAGTTCTGTAATTCATAAGGGGTCCTTTTTGAGAGAGGTCTAATTAAAACTCTATTAATTATGTAACAATATATATTTTAGTATTCTTCCCAAAAATAAATAGGTAAATCATACTCATTGAGAAAGGTCTAGGAAATTTATTAAAGGATTCTATTTCTTCTCTCTACTACACTATTCTATTGTGGGGTCCTAGGAACAAAACAATTATGATTATGTCCATGTTGTGATAATAATAATTCAATTTATTAGTTTTCAAACTCACATACATGATCACTTATTAAGGTTTTAATTATAAGTCCATTAATATTTTTTACATATCTAACATATTTTTAAGAACCATAAAGAGATTAAATTTTATTGGAAAGTAAAAAATCCATGTATATCTTGAATAATCACCCACTATAGAATAAGTATAATTTTTTCCTATTAAAATTGAAACTCTATAGGGTCTAAAAAATTCCATGTGAACCAAGTATAATGGTTAAGAAGTTAATAATTCATTATTTTATTTGAAAGATATTTTATCCTAATTTCCCTTTTCATAGGGATTACATAATTTATCTATTGAGAATTATAGCTTAGGTGAATATTTAATTAAACCTTTCTGAGTTATCTTTCTAAGAGAGTGAATATTGAAATGGCCTAGTCTCCTATTCCAAATCCAAGATTCTTTGTGAAAGGTAGTTAAAAAATAAATGTTCTGAGAAAATAGTAACTTAATTTTAAAGAATTAATATTTTTATTTCTAAAAGTAGTAAAAACTAAATCATGTTTGGAATAAAAAAATATAAAAGTATTGATCTCAAATTTATCATGAAAATAATTATCATGTAATTAAGAAATGTTAAGATAATTATATTTCAATCCACCTACAAATAAGAATTTATAAATTAAAATTGTACTAGAATTACCAATTTGGATAAGACAAATTATCTTACCATTGTAATTTTCACCGAAACTGACATGTACAACATCCACTTTAATTAATTTCTTGAAGATTGAGTAGTCTCCAGTTATGTTCTTGGATAATATACTAACTAAATACCATAGTTTTTACTATAACAATTTAAGTAAGTTTCCTATAAAATATATGTAAACCAAAAATGACTTTTTTACTCTTGTTTTCTTGGGTCTAGGGATGTTAGTAATAAGAGATTTCAGAATTCATAATTGTTTTACTGGTTTTCTATAGGCAGATCTTATAAATTTAGAAATAAAAACTTTTTTAAGTCCATAATAATAGGAAACTCATTGTACTCGTAAAACTAAAACTAGAAATAAATTTAGTCATATTGATCTTTCCCTTTCCAAGTTGGTATCCAACTCCTGTGGTATACTTAAGTGTTGTTTTCTTTACAAGAATCAGGGTTAAATTATTTATTCTATTTGTAAATATATCTAGATCTTTTTTTAATTTTTCATTTAGATAATCTCTACTCATTATTTTATTTTAGTATTTGAGAATTTGTATCCTTTTCTACTATAATATCGGTTTTAAAGTGAGTAGACAAAGAATGTTACTTCTTTGAAATTTTATATTTATCTTTAAGTCCATTAAATGTGTACTCCAAGATATAAAAATATTCAAACATTTCTTTAGTAGACGTGTTTTTTTTCACTATTCTCACTCTCAAAAAGGCTATAATTATGACCAAGATAAGCATGAAAATTATTAGATACCTCATATGTGTTTTTAATAAAACACATATTGGTTCTATCATGAATATACTCTCTTTTTGTGTCTAAATCACTTGAACTATCTTATAAATCACTCCAAGTTACTTTTATAGCCTTTTTATATCTTTTATCCTTGTTCTCATACTTTTTATTATACTTTATATTGGGATAATTTTCTTTTATGTATCATTTTATTTTATATTCATAGCAGGCTATTTCATTTGAAGAATCATCCTTCCTCCAATATCTTCTCCAATTTCCTTTGTCATAATTATTTAGGTAATTGGGTTTCTTGAATAATTTATTCTTTTTTTTATAATTATTTTCAAACTTCTTTCCAAATATTCCATTTTGTCATCACTATTAGTAGGTGATTCTTCATTACTTGAGCTTTCAACATTTATCTTCCCTTTTTATTTTGAATCAATAGTTTTAAAAGCTATAGACTTTATTTTTGGTTCATTCATTTCCTATTTGTTTACTTTTAGTTATTCTTCATACATAATTATCTTTCAAATAACTTTCTTCACTGTAATTGTATTAATTTCACATGATTCTATTATTGATATATATGTTCCTCTCTATCTTTCTATTAAGCTCCTGATAAGTCACATGACTTGATCCATGTGAGTAATATCCTTTCCAAGTGAATGCATCATGTTCAATATATCATTGAACCTAAGATACATATTAGATATAGATTTATCAGGATTCATCTTAAAAGTATCATATTTAATATTGTAAGTATTGAAACATATTTCTTTAGCATTAGAATTTTTATCATGAGAAGCAGCCAGGGTATCCCAAATTTCAAAAAAAAATACCACAAATAGATATTATGTTAAATTAATATTTTCCTAAGGAAAAATATAGAGAATTAATAGATTTAAAATTACAATCATATTCATCTTCAGTAGAATCACTCTATTTAGTACAAGAATATTGAAGTTTTTCATATTTATCCTTAATTACATTCCAAATATCAAAACCCAAAATATCTAAGTGAATTTTCATTTTAATATTCCATTAAGAATAATTAGTTCAATTAAAATAATAATTCTGGTTAGTTTCAGTTACTTCATGTTTATTTTTATCTATAAAGAATTAAATTTAAAAATTATATAAAATTAATATATTTAAATACAAACAAATCACACTTAAAAATATGTTTTAAAATTCTCTGATACCAAATATTAGTCAGAGTGAGTAACTCAAGAGGGGGATATGATTGAAATCCCAATATAATTTATATATATATAAAATTTAAAAACTAAATCCCTAATTTAATAAAAACACCTAATTAATCAAAATTGTAGAAATATATAAATTTTATCTTTCAAATAATTTATTAGATGTGAGATTAAGGATTAGTTAAAATATCTTTTAAATACTTTAAATTTTAAAATTAAGTTAGTTAATAAAAAACATTATATAAAAACAAATTAATACTAAATATCAAATTAAGGTTTTATTATAGTTTATAAAATGGAAAAAATTTGAAATTTAAATCATAAAAACTAGAAAAAAAAAACATACCGTGTAATTTAAATAAGGGGTTTTGTATTAAGAAGAGTCTTAATCAACTCCACTTGGAAATCACCCATTACAAAGTAGTTGATTATTGAATAAACTAATCCATGACCTAGATTGGGTTTTATAAACAATAGTACATAAGACTATCTAGTTATAGATTATCTTCCATAGTTTTACATGGGATGAAAAAAATATTAGTCCATGCAGGACATATTCCATAGTTATTCATGGGAATATAAATAATGGATTCAATAGAATATAAATTTTTCTCTAATTTATCATTGGAGAAAGTTTTTTTATAGATAAAAATAAAAATATAAAACACTTCTTAAAAGAATATCTAATATGGAAATATAAATATATAAAAATATAGGAAATTTAATGCAGCAAGATTCAAGTATCTTTAATTGTCGAAAGTCCTTGAAATTTTCTTTTTATGGAGCTTGGATGAGTTTCTTAGAAAATTCTGGAAAACATAGCATCGTAAAGTCTTCTCTATAGAAAAAGCACTCACATAAAAATCCTCTAATATTCCCTATGTTTCAGCAAAAAATTTTAAGTATTTAGTAATTTCTTCATATGATTTAATAATTCTATTTAAAGATATCTTCATTAGAAGTAACCATTAGAGAATAGTAATTATTCATTAAATTCACCAATGATTCATTTAATTCTTCAAAACTAGTCATTGGAGATTTCAAATTTTCTAATTATAAGTTTGACATGATATTTTTTAACTTTAAGTATGGTTAGTTGAGATCACAAAAACTTAACATGGTCAGATGATGAGAAAAGGTGGCATAGTCGGTTCATCTCTTCATATGGTTAGCTCATTTGTACATGTGGTGAGTTTATGACTTCATGCGGTAGGATTTTTCTTTATGGGGTTACTAAATTAAAAGACACAGTTAGTATATTACTTCCTGAAAAAATATGCATACCTTGGTATGGTAATTTGATTTCTTTATGCAGTAGGTGGTTTACTTCATGCGGTCAAGTACACTGATTTTCACAATATGTTGATTGTACATGCGGTAAGGTGAGTATCATTGCACGGTAAGCTGAGCCTTCATTGTGCATTAAGTTCATGACTTAGACAAAAAAAAATTATCTGAATCACTTTAATCATTTTTTACTCATGTGGTAAGGTGATATAGTCACCTAAACTTCACATGGTAAGGTGATATTGTAATATCTAGACTTATACATTTTTTGTGATTCCTTTCAGTAAACTAATTTCTAACAAAAAACATGAAAATCATTAATAATATGATAAAAATGATTTGGAATCAATAAAATAAGAAATTTTTGGTCTAAACCAATACTTCCCAATTATATTCACAGGTTGATACTAGTGGATCATATGATATTGGTGTAACTCATATCATACCAAGGACTTTCCTTTGTTTTGAAATGTGAACCTTGTAAATATTTATGTATATTATTTGTGTGGGTTTATTAGTGTTAATTGAAATAATAAAGAATAAGAGAAATAAATACATAGAAAACAAGAGGATCATCAATTAATAGTTAAATAGGTAAAAGTTGTAAATGGATTGAAAATGTGATAATTGGACACCAATACTGATTCACCCCACCTCTTAATGTATAACATATCCCCCAATGGTCTTATCAGGCTTGATATTTTTTGTTCAAAATGGAAACTTTGTCTTGGATTCTCATTTTTTTCAAAGGTATAACTGATTTTCATTCTATAATACCCATTATTGAGCTTTATAGACTGACCCCAAATTTTTGATTGATTTTCATGGGGCATAAGGATGAGTAGGAATGATTATGAAGTCTTATTATGATTATGATATTTTTTCTTTAAATAGAGAAAGTGTATCTTTTAAAGAGTTTGTTTTAGTGAAAAAGATTATTATTTGGTGTAAAAAGTATAGGTTTGTTATGTAAGGTATGTTTTTTAATTCTCTAAAACTCTAAACATCAAAGGTCTTGGGCATGTGATTCATGTAATATTTGTTATAAATCATGTAATTGTAGTAAGTTAATGTTTGGTTATTTACAAATTGGATCTTAATGATCCTTATGAGTGTTATTTCATCATTTATACCCATAGGCTATGGGGAAGGTTTGGTTACGGTGATGTTAGGGCCATCGAGTGTGTCTAACCTAGAGTGATGGTTCTAGTGACATATGGAGGTACAATGTAATTAGTGAATGTTGTTCAATAAGACCATTAGGTTATGGTTCAACCTAGTGAATGGTTAAAATAGCAACCATATAACCTATGGGATATTTATATAGGTTTATAGGATCACATGGGGATGTTTCCAACAAATAAGATGGGGTGAATTGGTGTTGGATTACTATTATTTCAATTTTACTTTTTTCATTTTATCACCTCTTCACTTATTAAGTGAATGGATATATCTTTATATTTATCTTATTTGGTCAGTATACATATGTATAATAGTAAAGAAACATAATATAACACTAGGTGTTTTAATTAAATTTTCCTTCCTAAGGATGAATACATACTTGATACATCATTGTTATTATCCCATCTGCACAGCTTCCTAATTATTATCAAAGAAAGAATGAGAAAGGGTATGTCCTTGTAATATTTATCCTGTAACTAACTAGGTATAAATAAATTAAGGTCTTGTTCTCCCTTAATATAAGATAATGGGTTTTTACTTTCTTAAAGCTTGATCATCAGTGTTGTCTTGATTCACTCCTTGATTATATGGATAGATATTCTTTCTCATTTGCAGTAATCGGATGGGATACCTCATGATTCATCAGACTTTTATAGTATATGATTATAGGTTTTCTCTGTAACACCCCAGGTAAATAAATAATATGAAATCTTTATATTTATCCATATTTGTGAATAAAATATTAATATTACTTTAAAGGGTATGCTATGCTCGATGGCGTACCCAATACGCAACAACGAGTTTCTTGGGAATCTTACGTTGCACTCTAATAATAAAATAATATTATTTTAAATGGTAGTTAACATGTAGACGTTGTATTGGTGGGAATGGATAGAAATAACTAAAATATTATTATATATGTTTTTTAAATGTTTTTACATTTATCCAAAGGCTTAAAATACGGAAAGAATTCGATTTTAGGCTTTTATACCCTAATTTTCACTAAAGGTTCACTTATCGCCTTTGGATGGCGAACTGTCATTAAAAATATTTTTGATCACTCTTATACATTCTTTTGGACCAAATAAAACTCTTCTTTATAATCGGCACATCAAATTTTACTTTGTGTAAATTTTTGGTATTTTTTCGATAAAGTTCATTTTTTTAATGAATAGTGTAAAATGTTGTTTTTTAATTCAAACCCTCTTTTTAATCTAATTTATTTATATGATTAGATTATATTTTGAATTGGTTTTAAAGTGAAATTAGAAAATATTTTTACCATTAAATCCAATAGTGGTCTTTGGAATTAATTTGACTTTGAAATCGGACTTCAACTAGTGTCAATCTTTTGATACTTATTATTTCATAAAAACACGCTATTAGATCTGACAGTGGGAATTAATTATTAAATTAATTAATGTGACTTATATGTTTTTAATTTTGTAAAATATACTTCATTTTTGAATTCGTAATATCAAATATATCTTAGGGTGAATTTTTGGTAATTTTTTGAAAAACTTCAATTTTTTATGAATAGTGAAACCACTAAGTGGTACTTATAAAAACTGATTTTCCGTTTAAATGAAATTTTGCCATCATTGTGTTTTGAATTTCAAAAATACAACATACATGGTTGTCATTAAGAAGTAAAATGTGGTTCAATGGGATTAAAATAAATTTTTGGTGAATAGTAACTTATTAAGTTCTTAATCGCGATTAGAGGTAATTAGTGTAATTTAAGGTAAAAATGATATTATAAAAATATGAAAACACCATGACACTTGTCCTACCCCTATTGGATGAGTCATGGACGACCAAGAAAACCCATGGGTCAACTTGGGGACCCCATGGAGCCACTTTGGTTGGAAAATGACATTAATATATATTTATTTAATGTTAAAATTATAATGGAACAAACATGATATGTTTTACTAAAACAATTTTTTAATGGGGTTATACAAGTCAGAGTTTTTATTATAAATAGTCATTGGAAAGATAAAAATATTTCATATATCATAGTAATTTTTTTATAATTTTTATACATTAAATAAATTAAATTATTTATGACATAATAATGATGCAGCGATGACATCATTATTTGACGATTTAAGTAAAATGGAAAGATAACGTAAAATCTATGAACTACACATGTCCAAAACTTATTGGATGGGTGGATTTTGAACCCTTATCACCTTATCCACGAATTATATCAATGTGGGACCTTTTAAAACCGAAACACATTTTCAAATAAAGTAATACTTCTTTACTTTCCAAAAGTGTCCCTCCTCTCCTCTTATAAAAGGCCCCCACCTCTACCTCATTTCACACACTCCTCAAGCCTTTGGATCGGCCAAAACCTGACCATTTACTCTCTCCACATCCCTCTCCTCATCCTAGAGTATTCCCTTTGGGCATAATCCTTTCAAAGGAAGCATTTAGGCTCAAATCAAAAGGAGTTACACTTTTAAAGGTAATTCATTCTCTCATGTTCATTTGTTTTATTTTGCTTCTCCAACCCCCTAAACTCTTTTTATTTACTTCTTTTGTAACAACACAAGTATCTTCAATATACTAGTATGTTGTTATAAGATTTATTCGAGCTACACTCTCACACAACTACATCAAATGGTTAAAGAACATACGGTTTCCGTGGATGGCGAAATTCTGCCTCCCGAAACGATGATTGTTCAATACTCATTTAACACCTTCAAAGGTGGCCATTATGATGTCACTATTTTTATATATGATATATAATATGTTTATGTTTTACTTATGCTTCTGTATTTTTCATTTGTGTCTTACCTTTATGGCTTCCATTATGGGTATACGCGATATCTTCATTTTAGGAAATGTGGACTACCGCCCCCTCAAAGTGATGTGATTCGTTAATGCCATACGTGGGAAGTATAAAGGATTTAATGTTATTATATATGATTTTATACTGTAACTATTATATACCTCTATATAATTATTATTTCTTCCCATTAAAGTATGAGATAGAAATGAAAGTAGCGTTCATGCGTACGTACGACTTACCGTCTCCATGAACAGTGCATTTCATTTCTTATCCCCAAATGTAATGTACTATTATAAGTACATGTATATAATGGATATATATGATTAATGATACATCTAAATGATGAATATAATTCTGTAATTAAAATATACATACCTCTCATTTAGTTTTAATTCCATTAATATGACAAAGAAATGAAAGTAGCGTTCATGCGTACGTACGGCTTACCGTCTCCATGAACGGTGCATTTCATTTCTTACCTCTAAATGATTATGTAATATTATAAATACATGTATATGATGGATATATATTATATATATTATATCCAAATCAGGAATTTCATTCTGGATATAAAGAACCTTTGACCACACGAACAACATGTAAATTGTAAGAAGTCCACTTTCGACTTAAGAACCAAATATCGACAAAACAAACATTATTAACTTAAATGATAACATAATGTTTATAACATGGAAATAAGTGATATAAAAGGAATAATGAACTTGAAAAAGGTTCTTAAGCAAATATAAATTAACTCAAGTTTATTATTCAGGACGTTAAAGAATGATCGAGTCAAGTCGGACCCGAGGTAAGGGATCCTACTCCTCTCTTTCTTTTTAAGTACACTCTTTTATGTAATTCCTTTTAAAGCTCATCTTTATTGTTATTGGGATTTTCTTTAATATTACATTTAATGTAATTCTTATGTTCATGTGATGAGAGACCCTATTCTCTCTCATCAATCCATTTTGGAAGTTTTAAGTGGCGCTGATAGGCTGCCGAATTTTCGTAAGAGATCTGACCTCTCTCTTTCTTTTAAAGTACTCTCCTTTATGTCACTTATTTTAAGCTCCTATTTGTTATGTTGGGGGATGTTATTTTATATTCCTCTTTCTATAAACATTATGTTGATGTGATGAGATACCCTATTTCCTCTCATCAATCCATTTTGGAAGTTTTAAGTGGCACCGTTAGGCTGCTGAGTTTTCGTAAGAGATTTTTCATCTCACTTTTATTCCCGTGAGATTTATGCTACATTTGCCACAATTTCCATTGAGTGGTTCATGTACTATCCACTATTACACTCTTTTTGTAATATAATTCCATTTATTGGTATTTACATATTCATTGTATGACACTTCTTCAATGGGGTGTACTTTTCGAAAGTTACCCAAGTCGGTAAGGGAACCTTTCACCCTCCTCTTTTTAAAAGACTTCGTTTGTTATGTCTTTTAATTCACATACTATTATTTTGGGATATGTTCTTTTATATCCTGATTGATGTAAATTTTATGTCCAAGTGATGAGATACACTTTTTATCTCTCATCAACTCATTTTGATGTGACGCCGTTAGGCTGTCAAGGGAACTTCTTAACCCAATTTCGATTTCTTTGGGTTCGACACGTAGTTATTGAGTATGTCATCCTTTGAATATGTGTGAATGACCTTTGATTATTTTACACTTAATATCCACTTATATTTGGTGTATTCGTTTGCCACACATAATTATGTAATTGATTTATCCTTAAACCAAGGATATCGTCTTTGTAAGGGACTTCGTCTCAATCTCCTTTCATTGAGGCATATTTCGTTTTATACACAACTTTCTTTTATACAGTGTATAAACCCCTTTGACTTTTACTTTTATAAAAAAGGAATCTTTCTCTACGAAGCGTTTTACCAAACGACAAAAAGGAATGTTTCTTTTAACGTACGCGGTGACAACAACCTTTTCCGCCGCTGCGAGTATTATTTGGTCTTTGGCTTCCTCAACAAGCCGTAATTTTTTAAAATAAAATAAATACCATATACTCTTTTATGTATTTTGGTATTGAAAATGGTTTTGATAAAGGATTCTATTATGATTGAAATGTGGAAATTTTATCATTCCTTTATATTGGTGTTATGTTTTAGGATTTTATTATGGTACTTGGACATTTTAACGGGTGGTTACGTTATAAACCATATGACGGGTGGTGCCGTGAATACCAGGACGGGTGGTTACGTTATAACCTCCAATGCATTGGGTATGGAAGTCGGCCGTATGGATATTCCATTTAGTATGTATGGAAATTGGCCATATGGCTATTCCATTAAGTGATTTGTGTGGGAGTCGACCGTATGGTTATTCCACTTAAGTATGTTTATGTCCCAAGTTACCTCTATATATGTTATGTGTTATTTATATGGTTTTATGGTAATCCTTTGGTTACAAAAAGGTAAGTAATGATATTTTATTTAGTGAAGAGTTTTTACTACTTCATAAAGGTGAAAAGTATTACTTTGATAAAGTATACATGGTTTACTTTTTGTTTTGATAAACTAACAGTTTTTATTATTTGTGTATCCCTTACTGAGCTTCTTATGCTCATCCAAAGTTTTTGAAATGTTTTTCACAGGACTTAGCGTGGAATAGGGTCAAGGATGGGATCAAGAGAAAGTCATGCTACCTAAAACATGTAACTATACATGTTCTTTTTAAGAGTTTTTATTTTATGGAAATTTAGTAGAAGCGACTACTTTGTAATCTTTTGAGATGTAATAGTTATGTCATAATTCTCTAAAACTCTAAAACTTAAAAGATACTCAATGTGAAATATTAATTTAATTCAATTTTAAGTAAGGTTTAAGGTTGGGGCCTTATAGTTGGTATCAAATGTCGGTTTAGATAACTTTAGATGTTAGGGTATTCATTAAGCATAAGTGACATTACCATAATGGTTAGGATTTCAGACAGAGTCCTAGTTTTAGATAAAATGAATGAGTAAGAATATCTTAGTGTTTATCTTCCTCATTAGTACATGATGGTTTTGTTGTTATACTCACACTGACCCTTTTTGGTTTTAGTAAATGGCTGGATCTAGCAGGCACCAAGGTAACGGTGGATGTGAAGGAAACTGTGACAGTTTTCTGAGCGAGCAACTGAATGATATGGGTGTTGTAATGAGAACTCTTGTGTTTATCCTCAACCAACTATCTGGAGTTATGATTGACCACCTAAACCTTGGAGATTTCTCTAAGGCATCATATATGTGAGAAACAAATCCCTACGGAACTATAGGTAATAATCATAAAGGTAAGTGTGTTCAAAAACCTATGTGTCAAATATGTGGAAAGAAACACCTAGGAAAATGTTTCAAAGGGGCAGAAATGTGCTATAGATGTGGAAATGAAGGTCATAAAGCAAGAACCTTCCGTGGAAAAAGGAAGCATCCAGTTGACTCGAGGAAAGGGAAATAAGTTCTTTCTAAGGGATCAATTGAATGTTTTAAATGTGGTGTGCATGGTCATTATGCAAACACATGTCCCATTAAGAAGTTTCGTGAATGGGATCACCAAGATCATACAAATACTCGTTTACCAATACCTAATTCTATTCCGATTGAGGATGAAGAAGCTGACAATGACCAATCAAAGGTATGTATTATTTCATGACTATTGTTTTCCTATTTTGGAATCTTAGGATATGATTCATGATTTTGTTTGTAGGAAAGAGGTATTTCAAAATAATTTGGAAAGGAATGGTTAATGGATCATGAAGAATGTTGAATGAGTAAGATGTCAACATATAAGGGCTTCAAGAGTTATGGTGAAATTCTTAAGAGTATTAAGTCTCTTTTGATGATGGGGTTACATTAGAAGACTTTTTATATTATGTGTAACCCTGATGTTTAATATAGGCAAATTTTATTCATGGAATAGTTATCTTTTCTTTTGTGGACATAGTTATAAAGAACCACTTGGGTTTATATGATCCTTACTTTTGAGGTAATTATGGGTTACTATATGTTATGATTGAAGTGAAAGGCATGAGATAAAATTGAGGTTAAATTATGTTATGGTTATTTTTGATGATTTTATCCCTTTTTGGGTAATGATTTAAGAATTATATAGTTTTGGAAAAAGGACAACACGCAGACCATGTGACAACCCGTCGCGTCAGACAAAGCTGCGGGAATCGAACCCACAACCAAAGTGCGACTGGTATTTATCGCCTACCACTGGACTACATGAAGTCCCTGGTTAGTTTGACTGATTCTTTTTAGTTATATGATTTTATGAATTAAGAGTAAGTTTATTTTGGGTTATTTATGAAAATGATTAACCTATCATGGAGGATATGTGATTAGGTTAATTACTTTTCAATACGAGACTTTAGGAGCAACTAATGTTGTTTGGAGATAAATGTTACGATTTAACTTGGAAGACTATGTGACTAAATCCTTCAAATATTTGGGTTTCAATCTTATATTGGTTTACTTTGAAGAATTTTATGGACAAATTGTTTATCGGATGGTCCTCGTTGAACTTTGGGTTTTGTTGGACAAATTTTGGAGATTAAGCATAGATTTTCTTTTTAAAGGGTTATCCTTTTCTGGATTATCTGACCTTGTACTAACATTTTTTGGTTTTGGTTAAGTTCTAAAGATATGGGATGTATATAGTTCTCTTTGATGGATTAGGTGATTCTCTAGAAGTTGATTATAGTACTCTTAATGTGAACAAGTCTTCCTAAATACTCGTCTTTTGGAGAAAATGTGAGTTTGTGTAAAAGTTGAAAGTCAACATGATAAGTGATTATGTTTCCCTATGAATGAATTACTCAATAAAATGTAACTTAAAACAAAAATGTTGTCTATTAACATTTCCTACTGGGGAATCGAATATCGTTTAACCCATCACAAGTTTGTTATTTTCTCATGGTTAACTTTCTCCTAAACATGTTTTCTATCACTCTCCATCAGAACATGACCCTTTGTTTTTTCCTCCATGTCCATATTTTCATACATGGAATCCTAGTATTGGTTAACTCGGGTGACCTTTGTACTTATCTTTCTTTATTTTAAAGTGATTGTTTTACCGACTCTTGTTCCGATGTGGGACTTTCAAGGATGTTTCCAAGCCCAATTTTAAAATTGCGAGGACGCAATTCCCAAAAGGGGGGAAGGATGTAACACCCCAGGTAAATAAATAATATGACATCTTTATATTTATCCATATTTTTGAATAAAATATTAATATTACTTTAAAGGGGATGCTATGCTCGATGGCGTACCCAATACGCAACAACGAGTTTCTTGGGAATCTTACGTTGCACTCTAATAATAAAATAATATTATTTTAAATGGTAGTTAACATGTAGACGTTGTATTGGTGGGAATGGATAGAAATAACTAAAATATGATTATATATGTTTTTTAAATGTTTTTACATTTATCCAAAGGCTTAAAATACGGAAAGAATTCAATTTTAGGCTTTTATACCCTAATTTTCACTAAAGGTTCACTTATCGCCTTTTGATGGCGAACTGTCATTAAAAATAGTTTTGATCACTCTTATACATTCTTTTGGACCAAATAAAAATCTTCTTTATAATCAGGACATCAAATTTTACTTTTTGTAAATTTTTGGTATTTTTCTGATAAAGTTCATTTTTTTAATGAATAGGGTAAAATGTTGTTTTTTAATTCAAAACCTCTTTTTAATCTAATTTATTTATATGATTAGATTATCTTTTGAATTTGTTTTAAAGTGGAATTAGAAAATATTTTCACCATTAAATCCAATAGTGGTCATTGGAATTAATTTCACTTTGAAATTGGACTTCAACAAGTGTCAATCTTTTGATACTTATTGTTTCATAAAAACACGCTATTAGGTCTGACAGCGGGAATTAATTATTAAATTAATTAATGTGACTTATATGTTTTGAATTTTTTAAAATAGACTTCATTTTTGAATTCGGAATATCAAATATATCTTAGGGTGAATTTTTGGTAATTTTTTGAAAAACTTCAATTTTTTATGAATAGTGAAACCACTAAGTGGTACTTATAAAAACTGATTTTCCGTTTAAATGAAATTTTGCCATCATTGTGTTTTTAATTTCAAAAATCCGACATACATGGTTGTCATTAAGAAGTAAAATGTGGTTCAATGGGATTAAAATAAATTTTTGGTGAATAGTAACTTATTAAGTTCTTAATCGCGATTAGAGGTAATTAGTGTAATTTAAGGTAAAAATGATATTATAAAAATATGAAAACACCATGACACTTGTCCTACCCCTATTGTATGAGTCATGGCCGACCAAGACAACCCATGGGTCAACTTGGGGACCCCATGGAGCCACTTTGGTTGGAAAATGACATTAATATATATTTATTTAATGTTAAAATTAAAATGGAACAAACATGATATGTTTTACTAAAAAAAATTTTTAATGGGGTTATACAAGTCATAGTTTTTATTATAAATAGTAATTGGAAAGATAAAAATATTTCCTATATCATAGTAATTTTTTTATAATTTTTATACATTAAATAAATTAAATTATTTATGACATAATAATGATGCAGCGATGACGTCATTATTTGACGATTTAAATAAAATGGAAAGATAATGTAAAATCTATGAACTACATATGTCCAAAACTTATTGTATGGGTGGATTTCGAACCCTTATCACCTTATCCACGAATTATATCAATGTGGGACCTTTTAAAACCGAAACACATTTTCAAATAAAGTAATACTTCTTTACTTTCCAAAAGTGCCCCTCCTCTCCTCTTATAAAAGGCCCCCACCTCTACCTCATTTCACACACTCCTCAAGCCTTTGACTCGGCCAACCCCTGCCCATTTACTCTCTCCACATCCCTATACTCATCCTAGAGGATTCCCTTTGGGCATAATCCTTTCAAAGGAAGCATTTAGGCTCAAATCAAAAGGAGTTACACTTTTAAAGGTAATTCATTCTCTCATGTTCATTTGTTTTATTTTGCTTCTCCAACCCCATAACTCTTTTTATTTACTTATTTTGTAACAACACCAGTATCTTCAATATACTAGTATGTTTTTATAAGATTTATTCGAGCTACACTCTCACACAACTACATCAAATGGTTAAAGAACATACGGTTTCCGTGGATGGCGAAATTCTGCCTCCCGAAACGATGATTGTTCAATACTCATTTAACACCTTCAAAGGTGGCCATTATGATGTCACTATTTTTATATATGATATATAATATATTTATGTTTTACTTATGCTTCTGTATTTTTCATTTGTGTCTTACATTTATGGCTTCCATTATGGGTATACGCGATATCTTCATTTTAGGAAGTGCGGACTACCGCCCCCTCAAAGTGATGTGATTCGTTAATACCATACGTGGGACGTATAAAGGATGGATTTAATGTTATTATATATGATTTTATACTGGAACTATTATATACCTCTATATAATTATTATTTCTTTCCATTAAAGTATGATATAGAAATGAAAGTAGCGTTCATGTGTACGTACGGCTTACCGTCTCCATGAACGGTGCATTTCATTTCTTATCCCCAAATGTAATGTACTATTATAAGTACATGTATATAATGGATATATATGATTAATGATACATCTAAATTATGAATATAATTCTGTAATTAAAATATACATACCTCTCATTTAGTTTTAATTCCATTAATATGACAAAGAAATGAAAGTAGCGTTCATGCGTACGTACGGCTTACCGTCTCCATGAACGGTGCATTTCATTTCTTACCTCTAAATGATTATGTAATATTATAAATACATGTATATTCTAGATATATATGATATATATGATATCCAAATCAGGAATGTCATTCTGGATATAAAAAACCT
The DNA here is from genome assembly GCA_963277665.1 of Viscum album. Taxonomy (NCBI): domain Eukaryota; kingdom Viridiplantae; phylum Streptophyta; class Magnoliopsida; order Santalales; family Viscaceae; genus Viscum; species Viscum album. The sequence continues at coordinate 2,011,331,820 of OY728135.1, forward strand.
TTGACCACACGAACAACATGTAAATTGTAAGAAGTCCACTTTCGACTTAAGAACCAAATATCGACAAAACAAACATTATTAACTTAAATGATTACATAATGTTTATAACATGGAAATAAGTGATATAAAAGGAATAATGAACTTGAAAAAGGTTATTAATAAAATATAAATTAACTCAAGTTTATTATTCAGGATGTTAAAGAACGATCGAGTAAAGTCGGACCCGAGGTAAGGGATCCTACTCCTCTCTTTCTTTTTAAGTACACTCTTTTATGTCATTCCTTTTAAAGCTCATCTTTATTGTTATTGGGATGTCCTTTAATATTACATTTACTGTAATTCTTATGTTCATGTGATGATATACCTTATTCTCTCTCATCAATCCATTTTGGAAGTTTTAAGTGGCGCCGATAGGCTACCGAATTTTCGTAAGAGATCTAACCTCTCTCTTTCTTTTAAAGTACTCTCCTTTATGTCACTTCTTTTAAGCTCCTATTTGTTATGTTGGGGGATGTTATTTTATATTCCACTTTCTGTGAACATTATGTTTATGTGATGAGATACCCTATTTCCTCTCATCAATCCATTTTGGAAGTTTTAAGTGGCACCGTTAAGCTGCCGAGTTTTCGTAAGAGATTTTTCATCTCACTTTTATTCCCGTGAGATTTATGCTACATTTGCCACAATTTTCATTGAGTGGTTCATGTACTACCCACTATTACACTCCTTTTTTAATATAATTCCATTTATGGGTATTTACATATTCATTGTATGACACTTCTTCAATGGGGTGTACTTTTCGAAAGTTACCCAAGTCGGTAAGGGAACCTTTCACCCTCCTCTTTTTAAAAGACTTCGTTTGTTATGTCTTTTAATTCACATACTATTATGTTGGGATATGTTCTTCTATATCCTGATTGATGTAAATTTTATGTCCAAGTGATGAGATACACTTTTTATCTCTCATAAACTCATTTTGATGTGACGTCGGTAGGCTGTCAAGGGAACTTCTTAACCCAATTTCAATTTCTTTGGGTTCGACATGTAGTTATTGAATATTCCATCCTTTGAATATGTGTGAATGACATTTGATTATTTTACACTTAATAACCACTTATATTTGGTGTATTCGTTTGTCACACATAATTATGTAATTGATTTATCCTTAAACCAAGGATACCGTCTTTGTAAGGGACTTCATCTCAATCTCCTTTCATTGAGGCATATTTCGTTTTATACACAACTTTCTTTTATACGGTGTATAAACCCCTTTTAATTTTACTTTTATAAAAAAGGAATCTTTTTCTATGAAGCGTTTTACCAAACGACAAAAAGGAATGTTTCTTTTAACGTACGCGGTGACAACGACCTTTTCCGCCGCCGCGAGTATTATTTGGTCTTTGGCATCCTCAAAAGAAATAATGTTTTTAAAATAAAATAAATACCATATACTCTTTTATGTATTTTGGTATTGAAAATGGTTTTGATAAAGGATTATATTATGATTGAAATGTGGAAATATTATCATTCCTTTATATTGGTTTTATGTTTTAGGATTTTATTATGGTACTTGGACATTTTAACGGGTTGTTACGTTATAAACCATATGACGGGTGGTGCCGTGAATACCAGGATGGGTGGTTACGTTATAACCTCCAATGCATTGGGTATGGAAGTCGGCCGTATGGCTATTCCATTTAGTATGTATGGAAATTGGTCGTATGGCTATTCCATTAAGTAATTTGTGTGGGAGTCGACCGTATGGTTATTCCACTTCAGTATGTTTATGTCCCAAGTTACCTCTATATATGTTATGTGTTCTTTATATGGTTTTATGGTAATCCTTTGGTTACAAAAAGGTAAGTAATGATATTTTATTCAGTGAAGAATTTTTACTACTTCATAAAGGTGAAAAGTATTACTCTGATAAAGTATACATGGTTTACTTTTTGTTTTGATAAACTAACAGTTTTTATTCTTTGTGTATCCCTTACTGAGCTTCTTATGTTCATCCAAAGTTTTTGAAATATTTTTCACAGGACTTAGCGTGGAATAGGGTCAAGGATGGGATCAAGGGAAAGTCATGCTACCTAAAACATGGAACTATACATGTTCTTTTTAAGAGTTTTTATTTTATGGAAATTTAGTAGAAGCGACTACTTTGTAATCTTTTGAGATGTAATAGTTATGTCTTAATTCTCTAAAACTCTAAACCTAAAAAGATACTCAATGTGAATTATTAATTTAATTCAATTTTAAGTAAGGTTTAAGGCTGGGGCCTTATAGTTGGTATCAAATGTCGGTTTAGATAACTTTAGATGTTAGGGTATTCATTAAGCATAAGTGACATTACCATAATGGTTAGGATTTCAGACAGAGACCTAGTTTTAGATAAAGTGAATGAGTAAGAATATCTTAGTGTTTATCTTCCTCATTAGTACATGATGGTTTTGTTGTTATACTCACACTGACCCTTTTTGGTTTTAGTAAATGGCTGGATCTAGTAGGCACCAAGGTAACGGTGGATGTGAAGGAAACTGTAACAGTTTTCTGAGCGAGCAACTGAATGATATGGGTGCTGTAATGAGAACTCTTGTGTTTATCCTCAACCAACTATCTCGAGTTATGATTGACCACCTAAACCTTGGAGATTTCTCTAAGGCATCATATGTGTGAGAAACAAATCCCTACGGAACTACAGGTAATAATCATAAAGGTAAGTGTGTTCAAAAACCTATGTGTCAAAGATGTGGAAAGAAACACCTAGGAAAATGTTTCAAAGGGGCAGAAATGTGCTATAGATGTGGAAATGAAGGTCATAAAGCAATAACCTGCCGTGGAAAAAGGAAGCATCCAGTTGACTCGAGGAAAGGGAAAGAAGTTCTTTCTAAGGGATCAATTGAATGTTTTAAATGTGGTGCGCATGGTCATTATGCAAACACATGTCCCATTAAGAAGTTTCGTGAATAGGATCACCAAGATCATACAAATACTCGTTTACCAATACCTAATTCCATTCCGATTGAGGATGAAGAAACTGACAATGACCAATCAAAGTTATGTATTATTTCATGACTATTGTTTTCCTATTTTGGAATCTTAGGATATGATTCATGATTTTGTTTGTAGGAAAGAGGTATTTCGAAATAAGTTGGAAAGTAATGGTTAATGGATCATGAAGAATGTTGAATGAGTAAGATGTCAACATATAAGGGCTTCAAGAGTTATGGTGAAATTCTTAAGAGTATTAAGTCTCTTTTGATGATGGGGTTACATTAGAAGACTTTTTATATTATGTGTAACCCTGATGTTTAATATAGGCAAATTTTATTCATGGAATAGTTATCTTTTCTTTTGTGGACATAGTTATAAAGAACCATTTTGGTTTATATGATCCTTACTTTTGAGGTAATTATGGGTTACTATATGTTATGATTGAAGAGAAAGGCATGAGATAAAATTGAGGTTAAATTATGTTATGGTTATTTTTGATGATTTTATCCCTTTTTGGGTAATGATTTAAGAATTATATAGTTTTGTAAAAAGGACAACACGCAGACCATATGACAACCCGTCGCGTCGGACAAAGCTGCGGGAATCGAACCCACAACCAAAGTGCGACTGGTATTTATCACCTACCACTGGACTACGTGAAGTCCTTGGTTAGTTTGACTGATTATTTTTAGTTATATGATTTTATGAATTAAGATTAAGTTTATTTTGGGTTATTTATGAAAATGATTAACCTATCATGGAGGATATGTGATTAGGTTAATTACTTTTCAATACGAGACTTTAGGAGCAACTGATGTTGTTTGGAGATAAATGTTACGATTTAACTTGGAAGACTATGTGACTAAATCCTTCAAATATTTGGGTTTCAATCTTATATTGGTTTACTTTGAAGAATTTTATGGACAAATTGTTTATCGGATGGTCCTCGTTGAACTTTGGGTTTTGTTGGACAAATTTTGGAGATTAAGCATAGATTTTATTTTTAAAGGGTTATCCTTTTCTGGATTATCTGACCTTGTACTAACATTTTTTTGTTTTGGTTATGTTCTAAAGATATGGGATGTATATAGTTCTCTTTGATGGATTAGGTGATTCTCTAGAAGTTGATTATAGTACTCTTAATGTGAACAAGTCTTCCTAAATACTCGTCTTTTGGAGAAAATATGAGTTTGTGTAAAAGTTGAAAGTCAACATGATAAGTGATTATGTTTCCCTATGAATGAATTACTCAATAAAATGTAACTTAAAACAAAAATTTTGTCTATTAACATTTCCTACTGGGGAATCGAATACCGTTTAACCCATCACAAGTTTGTGATTTTCTCGTGGTTAACTTTCTCCTAAACATGTTTTCTATCACTCTCTATCAGAACATGACCCTTTGTTTTTTCCTCCATGTCCATATTTTCAGACATGGAATCCTAGTATGGGTTAACTCGGGTGACATTTGTACTTATCTTTCTTTATTTTAAAGTGATTTTTTTACCGACTCTTGTTCCGATGTGGGACTTTCAAGGATGTTTCCAAGCCCAATTTTAAAATTGCGAGGACGCAATTCCCAAAAGGGGGGAAGGATGTAACACCCCAAGTAAATAAATAATATGAAATCTTTATATTTATCCATATTTGTGAATAAAATATTAATATTGCTTTAAAGGGGATGCTATGCTCGATGGCGTACCCAATACGCAACAACGAGTTTCTTGGGAATCTTACGTTGCACTCTAATAATAAAATAATATTATTTTAAATGGTAGTTAACATGTAGACATTGTATTGGTGGGAATGGATAGAAATAACTAAAATATGATTATATATGTTTTTTAAATGTTTTTAAATTTATCCAAAGGCTTAAAATACGGAAAGAATTCAATTTTAGGCTTTTATACCCTAATTTTCACTAAAGGTTCACTTATCGCCTTTTGATGGAGAACTGTCATTAAAAATAGTTTTGATCACTCTTATACATTCTTTTGGACCAAATAAAACTCTTCTTTAGAATCGGGACATCAAATTTTACTTTGTGTAAATTTTTGGTATTTTTCCGATAAAGTTCATTTTTTTAATGAATAGTGTAAAATGTTGTTTTTTAATTCAAAACCTCTTTTTAATCTAATTTATTTATATGATTAGATTATCTTTTGAATTGGTTTTAAAGTGAAATTAGAAAATATTTTTACCATTAAATCCAATAGTGGTCGTTGGAATTAATTTGACTTTGAAATCGAACTTCAACTATTGTCAATCTTTTGATACTTATTGTTTCATAAAAACACGCTATTAGGTCTGACAGTGGGAATTAATTATTAAATTAATTAATGTGACTTATATGTTTTGAATTTTTTAAAATAGACTTCATTTTTGAATTCGGAATATCAAATATATCTTAGGGTGAATTTTTGGTAATTTTTTGAAAAACTTCAATTTTTTATGAATAGTGAAACCACTAAGTGGTACTTATAAAAACTGATTTTCCGTTTAAATGAAATTTTGCCATCATTGTGTTTTGAATTTCAAAAATCCGATATACATGGTTGTCATTAAGAAGTAAAATGTGGTTCAATGGGATTAAAATAAATTTTTGGTGAATAGTAACTTATTAAGTTCTTAATCGCGATTAGAGGTAATTAGTGTAATTTAAGGTAAAAATGATATTATAAAAATATGAAAACACCATGACACTTGTCCTAACCCTATTTGATGAGTCATGGCCGACCAAGAAAACCTATGGGTCAACATGGGGACCCCATGGAGCCACTTTGGTTGGAAAATGACATTAATATATATTTATTTAATGTTAAAATTAAAATGGAACAAACATGATATGTTTTACTAAAACAATTTTTTAATGGGGTTATACAAGTCAGAGTTTTTATTATAAATAGTCATTGAAAAGATAAAAATATTTCCTATATCATAGTAATTTTTTTATAATTTTTAGACATTAAATATATTAAATTATTTATGACATAATAATGATGCAGCGATGACATCATTATTTGACGATTTAAATAAAATGGAAAGATAATGTAAAATATATGAACTACACATGTCCAAAACTTATTGGATGGGTGGATTTCGAACCCTTATCACCTTATCCACGAATTATATCAATGTGAGACCTTTTAAAACCGAAACACATTTTCAAATAAAGTAATACTTCTTTACTTTCCAAAAGTGCTCCTCCTCTCCTCTTATAAAAGGCCCCCACCTCTACCTCATTTCACACACTCCTCAAGCCTTTGGCTCGGCCAAACCCTGCCCATTTACTCTATCCACATCCCTATCCTCATCCTAGAGTATTCCCTTTGGGCAGAATCCTTTCAGAGGAAGCATTTAGGCTCAAATCAAAAGGAGTTACACTTTTAAAGGTAATTCATTCTCTCATGTTCATTTGTTTTATTTTGCTTCTCCAACCCCCTAAACTCTTTTTATTTACTTCTTTTGTAACAAAACCAGTATCTTAAATATACTAGTATGTTGTTATAAGATTTATTATAGCTACACTCTCACACAACTATATCAAATGGTTAAAGAACATACGGTTTCCGTGGATGGCGAAATTCTGCCTCCCGAAACGATGATTGTTCAATACTCATTTAACACCTTCAAAGGTGGCCATTATGATGTCACTATTTTTATATATGATATATAATATGTTTATGTTATACTTATGCTTCTGTATTTTTCATTTGTGTCTTACCTTTATGGCTTCTATTATGGGTATACGCGATATCTTCATTTTAGGAAGTGCGGACTACCGCCCCCTCAAAGTGATGTGATTCGTTAATGCCATATGTGGGACGTATAAAGGATGGATTTAATGTTATTATATATGATGTTGTACTGGAACTATTATATACCTCTATATAATTATTATTTCTTTCCATTAAAGTATGAGATATAAATGAAAGTAGCGTTCATGCGTACGTACGGCTTACCGTCTCCATGAACGGTGCATTTCATTTCTTATCCCCAAATGTAATGTACTATTATAAGTACATGTATATAATGGATATATATTATTAATGATACATATAAATGATGAATATAATTCTGTAATTAAAATATACATACCTCTCATTTAGTTTTAATTCCATTAATATGACAAAGAAATGAAAGTAGCGTTCATGCGTACGTACGGCTTACCGTCTCCATGAACGGTGCATTTCATTTCTTACCTATAAATGATTATGTAATATTATAAATACATGTATATTCTGGATATATATGATATATATGATATCCAAATCAGGAATTTCATTCTGGATATAAATAACCTTTGACCACACGAACAACATGTAAATTGTAAGAAGTCCACTTTCGACTTAAGAACCAAATATCGACAAAACAAACATTATTAACTTAAATGATTACATAATGTTTATAACATGAAAATAAGTGATATAAAAGGAATAATGAACTTGAAAAAGGTTCTTAATCAAATATAAATTAACTCAAGTTTATTATTCAGGATGTTAAAGAACGATCGAGTCAAGTCGGACCCGAGGTAAGGGATCCTACTCCTCTCTTTCTTTTTAAGTACACTCTTTTATGTCATTCCTTTTAAAGCTCATCTTTATTGTTATTGGTATGTCCTTTAATATTACATTTACTGTAATTCTTATGTTCATGTGATGAGAGACCCTATTCTCTCTTATCAATCCATTTTGGAAGTTTTAAGTGGCGCCGATAGGCTGCCGAATTTTCGTAAGAGATCTAACCTCTCTCTTTCTTTTAAAGTACTCTCCTTTATGTCACTTCTTTTAAGATCCTATTTGTTATGTTGGGGGATGTTATTTTATATTCCTCTTTCTGTAAACATTATGTTGATGTGATGAGATACCCTATTTCCTCTCATCAATCCATTTTGGAAGTTTTAAGTGGCACCGTTAGGCTGCCGAGTTTTCGTAAGAGATTTTTCATCTCACTTTTATTCCCGTGAGATTTATGCTACATTTTCCAAAATTTCCATTGAGTGGTTCATGTACTGCCCACTATTACACTCCTTTTGTAATATAATTCCATTTATGGGTATTTACATATTCATTGTATGACACTTCTTCAATGGGGTGTACTTTTCGAAAGTTACCCAAGTCGGTAAGGGAACCTTTCACCCTCCTCTTTTTAAAAGACTTCGTTTGTTATGTCTTTTAATTCACATACTATTATTTTGGGATATGTTCTTCTATATCCTGATTGATGTAAATTTTATGTCCAAGTGATGAGATACACTTTTTATCTCTCATCAACTCATTTTGATGTGACGCTGTTAGGCTGTCAAGGGAACTTCTTAACCCAATTTCGATTTCTTTGGGTTCGACACGTAGTTATTGAATATGTCATCCTTTGAATATGTGTGAATGACCTTTGATTATTTTACACTTAATATCCACTTATATTTGGTGTATTTGTTTTTCACACATAATTATGTAATTGATTTTTCCTTAAACCAAGGATACCGTCTTTGTAAGGGACTTCGTCTCAATCTCCTTTCATTGAGGCATATTTCGTTTTATACACAACTTTATTTTATATGGTGTATAAACCCCTTTGACTTTTACTTTTATAAAAAAGGAATCTTTTTCTACGAAGCGTTTTACCAAACGAAAAAAAATTAATGTTTCTTTTAACGTACGCGGTGACAACGACCTTTTCCGCCGCCGCGAGTATTATTTGGTCTTTGGCTTCCTCAACAAGCCATAATGTTTTTAAAATAAAATAAATACCATATACTCTTTTATGTATTTTGGTATTGAAAATGGTTTTGATAAAGGATTCTATTATGATTGAAATGTGGAAATTTTATCATTCTTTTATATTGGTTTTATGTTTTAGGATTTTATTATGGTACTTGGACATTTTAACAGGTGGTTACGTTATAAACCATATGACGGGTGGTGCCGTGAATACCAGGACGGGTGGTTACGTTATAACCTCCAATGCATTGGGTATGGAAGTCAGCCGTATGGCTATTCCATTTAGTATGTATGGAAATTGGTCGTATGGCTGTTCCATTAAGTGATTTTTGTGGGATTCGACCGTATGGTTATTCCACTTAAGTATGTTTATGTCCCAAGTTACCTCTATATATATGTTATGTGTTCTTTATATGGGTTTTATGGTAATCCTTTGGTTACAAAAAGGTAAGTAATGATATTTTATTCAGTGAAGAGTTTTTACTACTTCATAAAGGTGAAAAGTATTACTTTGATAAAGTATACATGGTTTACTTTTTGTTTTGATAAACTAACAGTTTTTATTCTTTGTGTATCCCTTACTGAGCTTCTTATGCTCATCCAAAGTTTTTGAAATATTTTTCACAGGACTTAGCGTGGAATAGGGTCAAGGATGGGATCAAGGGAAAGTCATGCTACCTAAAACATGGAACTATACATGTTCTTTTTAAGAGTTTTTATTTTATGGAAATTTAGTAGAAGCGACTACTTTGTAATCTTTTGAGATGTAATAGTTATGTCCTAATTCTCTAAAACTCTAAACCTGAAAATATCCTCAATGTGAATTATTAATTTAATTTAATTTTAAGTAAGGTTTAAGGCTGGGGCCTTATATTCTCTCTCATCATATATACTAGGAATATAATCAGTATTAGCACATCTAAACTCTTATTTATTCATATTTCAATAGAAATCTGTGGTTGCAGGCTGGCTCACTTAATTACTTTATCTTGGATACGATCAACATCAGTTCTCATCTAGATTCTATATTCTCTTACTTTTCTTCTTCAATGAATAATAATAACATTGGGACACCTTATTCTTATCTTTTATACACAAGACCTATAGTAGGTTACTGTATCAGTTCTTCTCACTTCTTATTTTTCTTTTGAATTTTCAAATATGCATTTGTTGAACTGATAACTCTCTCTAATTTTTCTTCAACCTACAAAAAATATATGTATATATATAATATATGTGGTAGTGTTTATTATTCCTTGTATTTGAACACCCTCAAGTCTTAACCTTCAACTCATATAATCTTCACATGTGTTTCCTCTTTAGTCTATGAGAAAAATTGGCCTTTAAAACATAGAATTTTCAAGTCAAATCATTATTTAAATTCTTCCTGAAAGTTTATTTAAATACTCAATATGTCTCCTTCATGAAATATTTGAATTATATCAATCTTATCATTTATATAAAACATTCCATGAAATTCATGCTATTAAACCCTTTTTAAATAATTCAAAAAATCATGGCTTTATGAAATTATAGCACCTTATTGTGTGGTGTGTAACTCCCTTAGAATCCTATTTTTATCCATTTGATGGATCTAACTTCATCTTAGCTTGGATCATGATACATGTATGATTAGTATTTTTATTATATGAGGAATATCACACATAAATTTTCAAAATTTAATCACCCTTTAGAGAAGAATGTATATATATCATTTTATTTCACTCTTCAGAAATATTTTTCTTGTATTCTTATATTTTTTATCAAAGTAAAATATCTTATGAGCTCTCATGAATGTGATTAAATTGTCTTACAAGATCCTCAAAATTAAATCATGTAACAAAATTTCTTTTCTAATTATCTAAATTATCATAAGTTCATCTCAAATTTTTTCTATATATATGAATTTACATACATGGACTTTCATAGCTCAATTATATTATGGGAACCTCAAAAATATTTTTCATTCACAAATCTACTTCTATTTAGATGAATTTCCTTATCCATTTTTCTTCATTCTAGTCATTTAGGTAAATTTTCATATGTATATTATCATAGGATATATACTTTTTCATTCTTTTAAACTCCAGCTGAAAGCTTATAAAAATTAGTTCATTGGATCAACTGTGAATCACAAGTGGTCGTACAATGAATGAAATTAGTGGATTGACTATTTGTGTCTATATTGACTACATGTACAAAATCAATTGACCATGAGTGAAGTGGTCACATGAAAAAACATTAGATTGGATGCATAAACAACTGTCAGATCAACCAAATGACTAATTTAGAGAAACTTCATATAAAAACTCATATATATGGTTAGTGTATCAATTGTAAGGAATAAACAACCATATAGTGCATGTGATCAGTGGATTAAACTATCAATGGAATCCATTTATAGTTTTATTTTACTTTATTTAAGTATCTAGAATTATTAAAATGAATACAAAACTTATTTATCTTTCTTCAAGGCTTCTTCAAACTTCTCAAAACTTCATTCAATAATTTTTTTCATAAGGATAGATCTCTTCTTTTCAAAAAATCTATTTGAATTGAATTTACATGTAAAGTTCCAAGAAAAAACATATTCATATCATCTTTCACATTAAGTAAATTATTCATTAATATCCCAATGGAAGCAACTCTAATAATCAAAATATTATTTCCATCCATGAATGGATCTCTAGAAAACTATAATGTAAATAATTCAATTTTTGTATAAATATGACTTCAGCTCAAAATTCCTCCATGTTGTGCATTTTTTATCTATATCCATTGTCAAAAGTTCAACATATAGAAGTATCTAGGCTTTAGAACCCTTCTTATTTACTACACGAACCATAGCAGCAACTAATTCCTAGTTTAGTATGCAATAAAAAAACTAGGTAAAGGGAAATTAAAAAGTAATTATTTTTGTTGTTATTTGGTTTGCATGGATAGAATTGGTGGTTCCTTTAAACAATAGAACCATAATGAAATCATGATTCCATCCACTGGTGGGTTGAAAGGTTGGGGTTTTATAGAAACCAATTTTTTTACCATTATACCTCTCTCCCCACATTGTATTGCTTCACCTCTTTCATTTATCAATGTTCATAGTTGAACCATGTCCAAAGAATGCATATAACCTCCAACCCCCCCCCCCCCATTGATGAAACCCTACCCTAAACATCATTGATGACCATTTCTCTAATGGATTAAATCTCAGTGGGAGTTCTTATCAGGGTTGATCCCAACCTAGAAAATTTTAGATTTGATGGATCATTTGAATATTGTAAAAGATGCAAACATCATGATCTACAAAATTTTTCTGTTAAAATATTGAAAATAAAGGATTTCAAAACCAAGAGGAGTTATTTTCACATAAAATTTATAATTAATTTAATTAAATAAGAAGAAATTTCACTTCATTCTTGTGATCTTTATTTGAAGTAGATATTGATCATCTGAAACCCTTTTTGATAATTTTTCATTATTCTTGTAGGATCCAAGTGTATAATCCATTTATCAATGATGCATAAATGATCCTAGGATCTCTGAATGACATCAATGAATCACAAGGTTCTAGTGTGGTGGATTGATCATATTTCATTGTTCATCTTGATTGCTTCACATTTCTTTAGTATTGAAAAAATTGTCTTTATCTTTTCATTATTGAGAGGAAGTGAGAAAAAAGATGAGAATTATAGAGGGTAATATATTATGCACAATGATTCTTGATTAACCTCTCTTAGAATATATTATCAATCTATTTATAGACCTAGGGTTAGTTTTTTTAATTTAATTAATTGTACAAGTGTCCTTAATAAAATGTTAAACACGTGTCTAACCCTAAACCATGATTTAAAATAAAAAATGTTATTTTTATTCCATGGATTTAACTAACTATCCAATGATAAATATTATTTTACCAGCTTTTAAATTAATATTTATCACCAGATTCAATATCGTCCCATTATCCATCCTCGAAATTTATTTAATACCTGAATAAATTAAATATTGGTTGTGAATATATATTTATTTAATTTATGTGTTCATTAATCCTGAATAAAATTATTCCTTAGTGTTGATAATAATATCTAATAAAATAATTAAATTAAAATATAATTTAAATAAGATCAATGAAAACACTTAGTGTGTGACCCTATGGGATTTTTTCTCATTGGTATTAGGTGGGTTTGCCTAAAGTCCAATATTATGATCTAGAAATCGGTTAAGGCACCCAAGAGAAAGATGTTAATGTCATAAAATTGACAACCACATTAAAGTGTTCCTTGTGTAATATAATCTCTTTGTCATAGTATCTCATAAAGTAGGTTGTTGTCCTGGTTCATCAACATATATGCTTGATACGTATTTATTTGACTATATGAAATATAATCATTATAACACCATGACCATATAATTCAATGTGATGGTTATATTTCAATAAATGGGTAAATATATCAAATTCCATTAATATTGAAGGGAAAAATAATTCATCAGCTTATTCATTAATAACACATCATTCATGATGCACCCAATGTACCCAACATCTCCAAGAACTATTATTGACATGGTTTATAGCAATACATATAATAGTATGAGTTATGAAATGTGTTAATAATAATCTTAAGGTCCAATTACCATTGCATGTACTCATAGAAAGGAATATCCAATGACACATAAATATGAGGAATTCTTATTGGAGGGTCTATTCTCATAATCTCCTATCTTAGATATTATTTATTGCAAACTTTATGAGAATAAGTATCATCATCTTATAAGTAATCAAACTAGAAAATACACATGATTTTTTCTATATCAAATAATTTTATCATCCATATAACTAGGTTTAATAATATCATCATGGAATTTAAAGGCTCACATTATAGAGGGGAATTACTATGATCTTTTAATGTGATAGATACTCTAGGACATTATTACATTAATTTCACATAGAACTATGAATGATGTGTAATAATACATTTAAATTAATATTCACTTCTTTGAATATAGATGTAATTCCAAGTGAAAATAGTTTTTCTTGAACACTAAATCTAATAGGATCCCACTTGGACTAGATCTATATACCTATGACTTTTAGTTCACTAGACCTCACATGATGATCATGTTTCTATAGAGTTAAAGCTTTGTTCAATGGGTCATATACATTTTATTTCATAGATATTATACTTACTATGACTTCACCTCTTTGATAAGAATCCATCAAGATATGATATTTCCAAGTTATTTAATTCATACATTGATATGATCTTGGATCCTTTGTTAGGGAATCTGCTGTAGTATTTTTATAATATAGTGTTATAGGATCTTTACTAATAAGAATCACATCAATCTCTTGGATGAAGTTTCATATCCAAACTACTTCTTTAGTTTCCCGTAATCTGAAACATGCTAATAATATTCTATATAATCTGTGACCATGGATTTATTTGATCTCTTCTAGCTCATAGTACCTCCTTTGAGAGTGAAGATGTATCATGTCTGTGATTTTAGATTATATTGATCTATTTGGAATCTAGCATCTACATATACTCTAATGAGTATCTCCTAATCTTATTCATAGACCAAGAAAATATCCTTAGTTCACCTTAAATACTTGAGGATAGTCCTCGCTTCCATATAATAGTGATCACTTGGGTCATATTTATATCTTCTTACCATACATAAGGCATAGGTGACATCTAGCCTAGTAAATAGTATAACATACATGAATAGAATAACATACATGAATGAATCAATTGCTAACATATATGGAATCCTTATCATAATTTTTCTTTCCTCATGTGTTTTAGGAAACATTTTTTTACAAAGAAGAATTCCATGTGACCTTGGAAATATTACCATCTTAGATTGTTCCATACTAAATATTTTCAGTATATTTTCAATATATGTAATTTGACTTATACCAAGTAGTTTATTGGATATATCACGATAGATCATGATCCCAATAATATATGTTTCTTTACCTAAGTCCTTTATGGAGAATCATGTGTTCAACAAGAATTTAATAGACTATAACATAGGTATTTTATTTCTAATAAGTATTATGTCATCGACATAAACTATTAGAAAAATTACTGAATTCACACAAACTTTTTTATAGACACAATACTCACATTCATTATTTATGAAACCAAATTATGTTATGGATTTATCAAATCAAATTTTCCATGACCTAGATTCTTTATTTAATCTATAAATGGATGTCTACAAGCTACATATCTTATTGGCATCATTTAAAGTCACAAAAACTTTGGGTTGTTTCATATAGACATATTTTTGAAGGTCCCTATTAAGGAAATCTATTTTGAAATACCTTTTCTATATATCATAGTCATGGAAATATATTATGGAAATTATAATTCTAATTAATTTCATAATATTAACTAGGGAAAAGGTTTCATTATATTCAATTCCTTAACATTGTT
Organism: Viscum album; assembly: GCA_963277665.1. NCBI lineage: Eukaryota > Viridiplantae > Streptophyta > Magnoliopsida > Santalales > Viscaceae > Viscum > Viscum album. The sequence goes on from OY728135.1 coordinate 2,011,346,971, forward strand.
TAAACCATTTTACAACTAGTCATCCCTTATAAGTGCTAAATTGTCTATATATTTCCAGTTTCTTCTTGAATACCCATTTACAACAAACAATATTTACATCCATTATAGAATCTACCAAAATCTAGACTTTGTTTCATTATATGGAATCCATTTAGAAATTTATAGATTCATGCCATTTGGAAACATCTGTTCCACTTTCTACTACCTTATAGGTTAGAGGATCATTATTATCAACTAATAATGTGTTATCATCCTAAGAGACTATAAAACCATATCTTTTGGGTTCTATAACCTCTATTATAATCCCATATATTAATTGTGTCTCTGGATGTTCTCTTCCATGTGGATTCATGGAATTTTTTATTGTGCCAACTCTTTTGTATCTTGAGTCTAGACTTCATCAAAGTTTATATTGTTCCCATTATATATTTTAGATATATAATCCTTATCAAGGAATATGGGATGTCTATCAACCAAAAACTTTTTTCCTAAAGGTTTGTATTATCTCCTAATTTCCTTGGGATATCTTATAAAGATACACTTAGTTCCTTAGGGTGAAATTTTTTTCCCTGAAATAGTCGTAAATGCATAGTATCCCCACACTCATACATGAAACAACATGAGTTTATTTATATATAAAAGTTCATATGAAATACCATTTTCTAATTTATTTGGAACTCATTTTAGAATGTGTTCTTTTGTTTTTAATGTGAATCCATAAAAAGATAATAAAAGACTTACATGACTCATCATTAATCTCAACATTTCTAATAGGATTCAATCCATCCTTTCTCTTACACTATTTAAATGTGGTTTATAGGGAGGATTGATTTGATATAGAGTCCCAAAATCTTGTAAATAATCAATAAATACATGATTAAGATATTATACAACATGGTATGAGTATAGTTTCTTAATATTCTTACCATGCTGGTTCTCAACTTCATTCTTATATTCCTTGAATATATAAAAGGAATCTGACTTATAACTCATTAATTAGACATATCCATATCTACTAAAATCATTAGTAATAGTTATAAAGTATGATTAAACACCCCTTTCTTCAACTAAAAATGGTCTACACACATCAGTATGAACCAACTTAAGAAGCAAATTGGACCTTTCACCGTTTCCACTAAATTGATCTTTGGTCATTTTTATTTATAAATATACATGATATACACCAAGTGGTTTTTGTTCAAAGGAATCTAAATATCCATATTAGTGTAATATAGTCAAATAGTTTTCATATACATGAAATATCATATGATTCCATAGTTAGGTTTGGTATGAATCATGTGAACTATTCTCATTATCAATTGGCATTACATAGTTTGTGTAATCCGACATGTTAATACTGTTATTTAAACATTCCATTCCATAAAAAATGATTTATTTACAAAAAAGAAATACATATTCCTAATTTTAAAAATAAATCCACTTGTATAAAGTATTTATATAGATATAAGTTTTTAGTAACTAATGGTACATAATAATGATATTTCAAAACCAAGAACATTACAGTCAGCTTGTGAGGTGGTAGTCCCCAATAGCCACTTCAACAGGTCTATCTCCATTAGATTCTCATAGATCTACCTCACCTCAATAAATTTTCTATAATCTACTTGGTTTTTGTATTTTAGTACATATTTGAGAACCACATGATGTATATAAAAACAAATTAATATAAAAATATAAATTTCACTTTATAAAAAACACACTTAAATCTCCCACTTTCTTCTTGGTTTGGGTGTGTTTTTTCTTCCAGTGGCCCTTTTTTCCACTTTATAAAGTAATATCATCTTGTTCCCTTGATTTAAATTTGATATTTTACTTCTATAAGAGAATTATGAAGAATATTTGGACTTATATCTCTTTTTAAGACCATTCCTTTTATTCACTATAAGGACAGAAGGCTTTTCATGCTTTATATCCTTGTTAACTTGGAAAATTAGTGTGAGAGGGTATTATATAGGCTTATTGGTGTTATTCATATTAAAATTAACCAAAAATATATAGAATCACTAAGTGGGTGATTAAATAATGATATTTTTTCATAGTTTATTAGGAATTTTAATCCCTATAACCCCTATGTACTCAATGTAACTGATGAGTTTGACTACGTGAGTCCTAGATAGTTCACCTTCTACAAGTTTACTCTAAATTAGATCCTTTTATATATAAAATCATTCATATATATCTATATTCTGATATAAACCATATATATGATGGATAATTCTATGAGAATCTATTTCTTTGTGTGAATTCATGGGTTTATTATACACGGATTAAAGCATTAAACAATGAACTTTGACCGCATTGCTCAAATATTTATCATAGAACACAAACTCCTCATCACTCACCTCCTTTATTGGTAGATCAAGAATTGAAAATAGATCTCTAGGAAAATTTGGTTGATGAAATTTCCATTACTATATATTTATTAAATATTGTATTATTAATACATCATTTTATTACAATTTATGTGATACTATAATAATTTTATTTTTATTAAGTGTCTTACTATTTTAGTAAGACTCAAAGACCCTAGCCATTGAAGTCTTAATGTCTCATAACTATAGAAATTATAGTATTAATGATCCATATTTCCTTTCTTATAATCCAGAAAAAGGTGATGAAAATTATAAGAAAGTATTTAGGTAGATAGTCTTTCCAAATACAAACTACAAGCTCCTTAAAACATTGAGTGGATTCCAAAAACCATAAATAATAACTCGAATTTCATAAACACTTGCCACCAAATTTGTATTGGATAGATGAATTTCATTAAACTTAATATAAATTTGGTTAATTCAACCCACTATATTAGTTAAGACTTCCTGATAATTAAAATTTCCCCTGATGAAGGTTGAACTAAAAATTTTACTATGTTTTCATCTTCATTCAGATGATGAAAGAGTTAATGACTCAATACTAACTTAAAGAATTTTGTTTATTATGGATAAATTAACTTATTTTATCTTTAACATATATTTTTAAAATAAATTGGATTTTACTTTATGGATTAACCATGTTATGATAAAACATTTATGCATAACCCTTTTATTTTAATTTTATCTTTGCATATTATTTCATTTATTTATGTGGTCACGGTATTGAATCCATAAAATAAATCATGTACATGATAAAAAATAAAAAATAAAAATAAATGACATGATAATAAGATTATCTAATGGTTGATTTATTGGGTGGGAAATAAATCAACCTATAAACCTAGGGGTAACTTCTTTTGTTGAACTTGTCATAGTTTCAACATTACTCCTATACACCTAGGTATTTCATATGTTGGTTTTATCTCAGTTCCTTATTGAACTACATTCTCCTTGGATCTATATTTAACTGACTCCATATACCTTCAAAATATAATTTTATTACCTATGTTTTATAACTCACATGCATGTAATGGGAATCAAAATATTGTTAAGGTGAATTGCATAAAACAACCTTGGACACACAGGTCCTATATAATAAAAGTGGGAGGTATGACACACAAGCCATCATATTTAATTTAATAATAAATAATTGTAAAAAGATACAATAAAATAAAATTATATTAAACAAATTCATAAATAGGTCCAGTAAATGCTCATGATCAGTTATGAACATGTAATAATTATGTATTTAAAACAACTATCTAGCATTCATTTTTATTTTTGATTTAATAAGATAAAACATGCACAAATTAATCCAATTAATTATATTATTAATCAATTAATTCATTTATCTTATTTCATCAAATCATCCCAAATTTACCATCTGCTTTGATTTTAAATAAAATAAATTATTTTATTTTATTTAAAACTCAAAAAAATAGGGCACATATTTTTAATTAGAAGAAACTTAGTGATTACCTATCCAACCTATTCAGTATGGTTTAAATTATAAACAATGCACTCATATGACATATTAAGAAAACGAAATGTTTCATAATTTCATGGCATGTACTTATAATTAAATTCCATAAATAATACATGATAATTACATAGACTCTATAACTTAATGTGTTGAGTCTTTAGTATATAATAACCATACATAATTCATAGTTTAAAATATTACATAGAATTAATTAATAATTTAATTTAATATAAAACCTAATGACCAGAATGTACTGTCAACTTAATGACCCATGAAACTCATGTCGATGAGGTTTAAAAGTGTAATTAATTAAATTTAATAATTCCATGTAAACAGGTAAAGTATACGGCATGTGCAAGCCAACCACATGATGTATACTTATCTTTGTCTGATATCTACAGTACATGCATAGGGACTCATCATGTAATTATCATGAATATTTTTGAGGTAAAAGGGATGTAAAAAAGAATACATGACATGTTATTCAAGATACATGTTTTTTATTATATATGTGTCATGTATTAAATACACATGTTGTATAAATTAAACAATGTGGTTTGACCCTATGTTTTCCTCCTTAAAAACATGTGAACTGCACATTGTGTAGTCAATATACATGGCATGTACTCCAGTAAATACATGTTTCGTGGTGAATTTATTGCACATTGTGTGTAAAAATTACATGATGACCTAGATTCCATGTGGGTATCCATGTGTAATTAAAAAGGATATATAACGTGTGACAAAAAAGTACATGTCATGTAACCCTGTATTATTCATCCTGATTTATTAACACCTCCGGATGGGTTATTTGGATGTATTCATTGTTAATTATTAGTCAATCTTGGTAATATGATTGATAAATGAAGAATAGTAATAAGATATTTCATTGATGAATCAATAATGAATTAAAACTTGAAATGAATTTTAGATTTTAAATGTGCAATGATTAAAAAGAAAATAAATAATTATAAATTTTAACATCATCACTTTGAAACCACTTGATGTACTCAAAAATTTCATAAGTTCTTATAGAGACTAATCTCAACTCAAAAAAATTTGGAGTCCATGGGTCATTTTCATATTAAACAATATGTGAACACCATGACAAGTGAAATTTTTTTGATCGATTATTGACAAGAAATTTCACTGGAACTAAGAGGAGATATTTTCATGTTAAATATATAATAATTTAATTAAATTAGAAGAAATATTACCTCATTCTTGAGATAATTATTAATAGTTTATACTGATCATTTGAAACCCTTTTTGGTAATCTGTCATTGTGCTAATAGGATCCAAGTGTAGAATCCATCTAGCGATGATCCACACATTCTCCTATGATCTCCGAATGACAATAATGAATCACCAGGTTCTAGCATCATTGATTGATCATCTTGTGTTTTTCATCTTGACCAATTTATGTTTCTACTATCTTGAAGAAATTCTCTTGATTTTCTCATTCTTGAGAGGATATGAGAATGAATAGACAAATTTTAGAGAGAAATATGTTGTTCACAAAGATTATTGATTAACCTATATTGTAATGTATTATCAGTCAATTTATAGACCTAAGGATAGATTTTATAATTTAAATAATTTCATAAGTTCCCTTAATAAAATTTTAAAATCATTTTTGAACCCATGCCTTGTATCAAAATAATATTATTATTTTTATTCCATGAAGTGTTCTAACTATATCAATGATAAATATTATTTTACCAGCTTATAAATTAATATTTATTACTGGGATCAATCTTGGTTTGTTAGTCCGCCTTGAAAATTATTGAATACCAAAATAAATTAAATATTTATTCATTTAATAAATAAATACTATATTATATATCCATGTAATTTAATAATTACCTTGAAAATAAATATTTATTTAATTTATGTAATCATTAATCCTGAATAAAATTATTCTTTGGTTTTGAGAGTAATATTTATTCTAATAATTAAATTCAAATATAATTTAATTGATATCAATATAAATACTTAGTGTGTGACCCTCTAAGATTATTTATCATTCACATTAGGCAATATTTCCTAATGTCCAAGATTATTATTTAGAAATTAGTTAAGGTTCCCAAGAGAAAGAAGTTAATATTTCAACGTTGATAACTACATATGAGTGCTATCTATGTAATATAATCCCTTTTTCACAATATCTCATCATAAATTTTGAACACTCATATAATATACCTATATTCTTGATACTTATTTCTTTGAATATATAAAATAAATTCGTTATTAGACCATGACCATGTAATTTGATTTGATAGTTCTATTTCAATCAAAGGGTCGAGATATCAACTTCTAGTAATATAGAAGGGACAAATCCTTCCTTGACTTATTCATTAATAACACATTATTTTTGACACACCCAACATACCCAACTTCACCATGAAATATTATTGTCATGGTTTATGGAAATGCATCTAAGTGTTTGATTCATTACATGCATTAATAGTAATTTTAAAGTCTAAGGACCATTTCACATGCTCACATATAGGAGTATCCAATGGAACATAACCATGTGGAATTATTGTTGGAGGGTTTGTTCTCATAATCTTCCATATTAAATATTACCACGTGTGAACTTCATGAGAATAATTTTTATCTGTTTATGAGTACTCACAACTAGTAGTCAACATGATATTTTCTCTATCATGGAATTTTATCTGACCATATAACTAGGTTTAAGAATATCATCATGGAATTTCAAGGTTCTCATCATAGTGAGGAATTATATGCCCTTTTAAAGCAAAAAATATTCTAGGACATTATTACATTAAATTAATTCAGAACTATGAATGATATGAAATAATATATTTAAATTAAAATTTACTTCTATGAATATACATGTAATCCAATGTAAAAATAGTTGGTTCTAGAACACCAACTCTAATACGGTGCCGAAATTTTCGACTCTCGACTCCCAATAACCCCCACATCTGAAAACTCTCATGCCTAGTGAATCATGATGATCAAAAACCCCCACACCACTACTAAATTCCTGATCCCTTCCTCAAAATGGTAATGATTTTGACAAATGGGTTCTAGGAAACACAAATATTAAAATTCCATATTACCAAAAATATATTCCCATGGTTTATTAAAAATATCGCAATACATTTCCCAATTTTATACTTCTTACCACCCTATTCACTCCCCACTTTATGATCAATCCCTTCCATTCATAAATATCCACCCTGGATAATGCTTCACCTCTTCGTGATCGACCCCTGGTCACCGCAAATCCCCCCCCAACCAATGCTTCCCCTCTTTGTGTGATTGACCCCCGACCTCCCCAAAACTTCACCTATTCACGTGATCAACCTATGGACACTAAAAATCATCTCCCGAATTATTCTCCTCTTAATTCAATTGAAAAAATCAATGGATCTAGAAGACGTGTTTTCCAGTTATTCTCGTCTCAATCGAATAGCCCCTGCTCCACTGTATTTCGAGCTACCCCTTACTTTCTCTCTTGGGGTTATAGACCATACTGATGGTTATGTAAATCAACTTTCTTGTGGAAATAATATCTCACAATGAATCCATTTTCTAAATAGGTTCTTCATAATTAAAATCAATTTATTTATTTGTGAAGTCTCATACCATGGTGCCACTCAAAGGTGCCCTAAGTCCAGTTCCCCACATGGCCTCAAGTGCATCTCCCCAAATACTAGAGGAATCTGACTATAAGCGATTGAATAGGGTGTCTTCATGGGGATACTATTCTTTAATTAATAGAGTGGAACATATAAGATAACATGATAACAGTTAAATAGTGGAATTAGTTTAATAAGAATATGTCACAGTGGAAATATACACTATAAAAACTAGACTTGTAACCCACCGTAGAGGAAGAAAATGGGAATGATAAATAATATAAGAGAAGGTTAATAATAATAAAAGATGGAAACTAAATCATATAAATAATTATGATAATGTATTTCATGTATCTATAAATATGTAAAACATGGATACAAAGCAGTAGGAAATACACACTATACAAAAATAGAAAAAAAAATAAACCAAAATTATCCAGCATCCTGAGTGATGGCTCAGTCATCTGTTACCAAGCTCCATAATAATAAATAAAGAAAGATCAAGTTTCCAACATGGGATGATTCCCCTTATCATCACATGTATACATATAATCTATATGGATATCAAAGGCATCCCATATAGGGTGTGAGATAAATCTCAATAGGCTACCACCAATTATGACAACCCTAATATTTTATTACACAATTAAACATAATTTATTACATAAAACTAACTTGATAAAACATATAAGATCAAGAGGTATAGTGTATTTAGGGCTTAGGATCATTACATAACCACTTAAAACATGAAAAAAAACATCTTTATGGAAAACTTCCTTTACAGGACCACTATATTCCCTCATACTTAGCATTGTATGGGATAACCTGAGGACATGCATAAAAAAAGGGTGAGATAAAAAGAACAGTAAGATAATAATCATGTAATTACATGAGGAATACAATACATGTTATAAAATAGGCCTATCAATAGAGCACAAGAGAATCATAAACATAAAGGCGTGATAAAGCATGATAATCATAACATGGAAATGTGGCAACAACTCTTAACATGGAATTAGAATGAGCCAAGGCTCATTGCACATAGAGCATGAGTAAACCCTCATTGCACATGAAGCATGAGTAAACCCTCATTTCACTTGAATTATCATGATTCAAAACCCATTTCACATAATTTATCATGATACTATACTTTACCCAATGCATTGGAGCGCTATAAGGGCGCACCCTTCTTAAACATTTCATTTCATGCATAAGTGTGCCTCATGGATCAAATAACATGGATTCATAAAACATAATCATTTATTCTACAATAAATTAATGTGGAAAGATAACATTCCCACATTGCAATCACAATATATCATTTCAAAATATTGACAAAATCAAAGCTTTTATCAAACCATTTTCAAAACCATTTAAAATATTAAATAAAGAGTTTTTTGAATCAAAGTGTCCCATACAACTTTAAATATTTTGAAATAAATTTAAATTTCAAAACATTCATGTCCATATGAATAAATCCTTAAAAATATTTTTAAAACGTGGAAAATAATGTGAAAGATTTATAATAATAAACCTTTAAAACATTTAAAACGATATTTTAGTTAAAGAGTTTTTAATAAAATGAGAGTTCCTAGAATAGAAATAATTGAGGAATAACATTTATACAGAACTTGATAATATCATGAGAATAAAGGTATTCATGATATAATATGCCAAAGGAGAGTATATACACCATATAAGAGTTAATTGGTGCATATCAACAATGAAGTCTCAATGGAAATGTAAATTGAGACAAAATCCCTTATAAAGATGGTATCCTTAGATTAAGGATAAATCAATTACATAATTATGTGTGAAAAATATAAATACACCCTATATAATTGGATATTAAGTGTAAAACAATCATAGTTTATTCACACATATTCATAGAACGGCATAATCAAGAAGTATATGTTTAACTCAAAAATTGAAATTGGGTTAAGAAGTTTTCTTACAGAAATTCGTCAGCATAACGACGTCTCTTTAAAATTCAGAAAATAAGTTGATGAGAGATAAAAGTATATATCATCACTTGGACATAAAATTTAAATCAATACGGATATAGAATAACATATCCCAACATAATAAGATGTAAATTAAAAGACATTACAAAAATAAGTCTTTTAAAAAGAGGAGGGTGAAAGGTTCACTTACCGATTTGGTAACTTACGAAACATGCACCCCAAGAAAGAAATATCACACATTGAATATGTAAATACCCATAAATTAAAGTATATTATACAAATAATACAATAATGGGCAGTACATCCACCACACAAAAGTAAATAGTGGCTAATATAGCATGAATCTCACGGGAATAAAAAGTGAGATGAAAAACCCTTACCACGTTGTAATCAATCGAGTCATATGAGAAAAAGTTAATTACCAACAAATGAATCATATAATACCATGAATATAAATATAATCCTGATAATATATATCAAATGTCTGTACACAATACACCAAATTCAATAAATAAGTGGTGAACAATGGAAATCTCACGGAATTAAAAGTGAGATAAGAAATCCCTTACCTTCTGTCCAACTTGACTCGTATGTTCATTGTTCTTCCTAAATAATAAAATTAAGTTAATTTCTACTTGATTAATAACCTTTTAAATTTTTATTACTAATTTTATATCACTTATTATGTTGCAATAATAGTTAGTTAATTATTTGAGTTCATATCGGACATTTTATCGTTGTTCAGAATTTGAGTTAAAAAATAACTTGTTATAATTACAATTTTTCCATGTGATCAAAACTCTATTATATCTAGAATGATATTAATGATTTAGATATAATATATATCATATATATCTAGTGTATATATATATATATATATTTATAATAGTACATAACATTTGGAAAAAAGAAATGAAATGTACCGTTCATGGAGACGGTAAGCCGTACGTACGCATGAACGCTACTTTCATTTCTATTTAATATTTAATGGAATGAAAACTTAATGATAAATAGGTATATTATAATTATAGTATAATATAATATGATATATATGTTACATAATTTCATTAACTCCATCTTTATACGTTCCATGTATGTTAAGAACGAATAATATCACCTTGAGGGGGTGGTAGTCCGCACTTCCTCAAATGAAATTATCGTGTTTACACATATTGGAAGGAATAAAGGTGTGTTTTTATATAAAAATTAAAGAATAATATAGAAAAAAACATAATATATATCATATATAAATACATTTTCATCATAATGGCAACCATGAGAGGCGGTAGGAGATAATTGAACAATCATCGCTTCATGAGGTGTTAGTTTTCCATCCACAGAAACAGTATGTTCTTCACCCATTAGATGGAGGTGTTTGTATGTGTAGTTAGAATAATTCTCATAAAAACATCCTAGTATATTTAGGATACTGGTTTTTTTATAAAATAAAATAATAAAAAGAGTTTAGTGGTTGGAGAAGTAAAATAAAATAAAAGAACTTAAGAGAATATGTTACCTTTAAATCGGGTAACTCCCTTTGGTTTGAACCAAAATTGTTTCTTGAAGCGTTTTCTATATAAGTTAAGGCTTCTATTATGAATATATGGGCCTTGGGAGCTTATTTTAGAATAGTTTTCACGATCCAATGGCTTTAGAAGTGTTAAGAAAGAGTTATAAGTGAGAGATTTATATAAGAGAGAGGAGGGGCTCTTTAGGAAAGTTTGAAACAATTATTTTTTTATAACCACATATTCGGTTTCAAAATTTCGAATATTCGTTAATATCAAAGTTAATTTGACTCATGGTCGAAATAAAATAATCCAATAAGAATTGGACTGATTTTGGATATTATTTTAATATTTATAATCTTGTTCATTTAAATCATTTATTAATGAGGTAAATATTGTATCATTATTGTGTCATAAATAATTTAATTTATTTGATGTCCAAAAATTATTAAAAAAAATACCATGATATAGAAAATATTTTTATATTTAAAAAGAATATTTATATTTGAATAGATATCTTATATAACCCCATGTAAAAATTTATTTACTAAAAGATATTTGTTTATGACATTTTTGTCTTTACTTTAAATTAATTAATATAAAGTGTCATTATTACTCACATGTGGCTTCATGGGGTCCTAAATTCAACACAAGGATTCACATGTTTGGATATGTATTATCCAATAGGATTAGTGAACTTTTTAGGATAATTTAATATTATTATAATATTATATTTTACCCTTATTCATTATATTTACCCTTTAATCATGGTAAATAAAATATTTACTGAAGTAAATATTTAAAATGTCTAAAAATAAAAGTTACCTATTTACACAATTAGGAAATAATGATTCTAAATATGTAATACATTTTTCCAAATTAAAAACATTGAAGTGGTAGAAATTAATTTAAAATTAATTCCCGCTACTTAAACAAATAGTGTTTTTTACGAAATATTAACTAACAAAAGATTGATACTTTTTTATGTCTAATTTTAAAATGAATTTACATCCAATGACCAACATTATATTAAATGGTAAAAATATTTTCTAATTACACTTTAAAACTAATTAAAAAGATATTATAACCATATAAATAAATTATATTAATAGGAACTTTTGAATTAAAATACAGTATTTTTCACTATTCCTGAAAAAATGAACATTATTAGAAAAATACCAAAATTTCATCCAAAGTAAATTTTTGTGTTTATATTATAAAAAAGAATTTTATTTTTTCAAATAGAACATATAAAAGTGGAAAAAAAATTAAGAGGGTTCCCCATTAAAAGGCGGTAAATCGACCTTTTAGTGAATATTAGAGTATTTATGCTTAAAATCGAATTCATTGCTTATTTTATCCCTCTAAATTTTATTGGATAAATGAAAAAATATTCAATAAACATGTATCACCATATTTTAGTTAGTTCTATTCATTCCCACCAATACAACGGTTAGGCATTAAATACCATTTAAAATAATAATATTATATTATTAGTGTGCAACGTAAGATTTCAAATAAACTCATTGTTGTGTATTGGGTACGGCGTCAAACATAGCATCCCCTTTAAAGTATAATTAATATCTAATTCACAAATATTAATAAATATTAAAATTTAATATTCTTTATTTTCTTGGGATGTTACACCAATAACATTTATACCACCCATTTTATGAAACAATAAACTAAACCAAGTGTGAAGGTATATATATAAATGTAAATCATTGCATAAATATAAGTACCTCGATACCTTCTTTGGCCTCAGTTTTTAATTTCTCTAAACATGAGATCCTTTAATTAATTCATTTAAGTTCAATTATATAATTAATTCATGTGATATGTGACTAGAACTAACATCAAATATTGACAATAAAAATTATAAAGGATCCAATATATAACAAGGAATCCTAAAATAGTGATAATAATGAAGAGGATCTAAGGTGATAACCAAGGAATTCTTGACCTTAGTGGTTGATCCAACTAAGTATTAATTGGTATCTTGGTTAATAGGGGTATGCATATAATCCAAGGGGAATCACCCAAGTCATTACATTATAATATGGTTCTAACTGTGTCCAAGGAGCTCATCCAAGGTAAAATGGGATAAGAAATTATCGGGACCAATGGGTATAACCATGGTTACACATGTCTGTAGACATCATTCTAGGTCCAAGGAGTGTATCCATGGAATCCTATAATTATAATGGAAGGATCATATGACATCCTGTCGAGCATCCACTGGTATACAAGGATCAGGTTCCAAGGGGTGTATCTCCCTTGGTAACCAGCACCCTTAAATCGTAATGGTTTTTGTGAGTGATCAAGGAATTACCTCAGGAATACAAGGCTCACTTGAGTATGGCCACTCTTATAAAGATGAACAGGTCCATGTGAAATAGTTACCTTACACTTGATTCATTTAATAAATTAGTCCATGTAATACTCACGTCATTTAATATGTTAATTGGTTCATTATTTTTCATTTCATACATGTGAAAAGGCTAAAAGGACATGAAACCATTTATTAGTTTATTTAAGTTATAATCAATTCATTGGGTTTACTCCATTTTCTTCCATTATGTATGGAAAGGGTTTCTACAGACATAAAACCAAGTCTTCCATTTACATTTAAATAGGCCAAGTGATATATGAAGATATACCTTCCAATTACCATTTAAAGATTCATTAATAAATTGAGCACATACCTTAGGAGGTATAAGTTACATATACATATAATATCCATTAACAACTCATTCGATTTATTAAACACTTAACTTTATCAAGTAAAATTCAAAGCACACTTGAATAGTAGCTCAAATAGCTATAAAAACCACTAAAGGTACATTTAAGGAAAACACCAAAACTGGGGCAGTCGGTGTTGAGAAAGTAACCTACAATGTTGAAGGAAACATATAAAAAGGGATCTAGAATATAATCATGATGATTATAAGAATTCCACATGAATTAAATAGGCAATTATTGAAAAATTGGCATAAGAACAATGATGGTAGTTTATAAAATGGAGATAATTGAGGGATGAGTCATATACCACCTACCTTAAAGCTGTAACACTCTCCCTGTCTAGTATCAGTCTTTAGTTTGGATTGAATTTGGAGAAATCTGAAGAAATGATCAACACCCCAAAATTAGGTTATATGATCCTGCATCAAAATAACATCATTGATAGGAAGAAGAATAATGAACTGATCCTATGTATTTTTTCTATTACCTTGAGGAATCTAAATAAATAAATGGTTCTCAAATCCAATACTGAGAAATAAAGATATCAAGAAACCTAACTTATGATGATTTGGGAGCTCAAAATTTTAGAAGAGATCCTCTATAATATGTTGGAAAAGAAACCAAAGTAAGGATTAAACATAAGGTTCTCTAAGGGGATTTTTTTAATTTTACCCATGAATTTTGGGGGTGAATGGTTTGGCCACACAGTTTCCCAAATTGTGCATCAACCATGTTTGGATCACTACCTTGGTAGGGGACCTGCATGGTTATGGAAACCATGTACTAACCATGTTATTCAACTCTACTAAAAACTATGTACATCCCACATGGGAAGTTGTACCCTAACATATGGTTAGGGTATACTATGTGCCTAGATTCACCCATTTGTCCAACACCCGCATGGTTATAGAAACCATGCAAACTGGCCCGCACGGTTTCTACTAACTATACGGCTAGTGCACTTTTCCCCCTGGCTGAGTTTACGAGCTCTGAACAATCCCCAAACACTGTCATAACCTTTTTGAAGCCATTAATAATCAATATTAGGTCCAAAATAATGAATTAGACTAGATTTTTGCTTGAGTGAAAAAATGGGTTCTTATTGTATTCCTCCCTTAAAGGAACTTTTCCCTGAGTTTACCTTTCAATGGTGGAAAACCCCTATCTGGGAATGACTCTGGCCACTGGGCACGTGCGTCAGCCTCCCACTCCCAAGTTTCATTTTATACATGGTCGTGCTTCCATAGCACCCATACTAAAGGGAACACCATCCTCAGAGAGCCTTCATGATCCAGTCAACTATGAGTATAGGATACTCCTAAAAATAAGTATTAGCGTCTAACTCAACCTTTTTGGGATCAAAAGTATGATATGGGTTGGAATGATAATGTAAAAGTTTTGAAACATGGAAGATACCATGCATAACACAAAGACTATGAGGTAATATAAACAGATAGGCTATTGGCTAGACTCTCTCCATAATCTCAAACAGCACAAAAAATAATGGTGAATGATTCCCTTGCCTATGTATCCATTTATGACCAAGCCTGGGTGATAACCATAGAAAAACATGATCCTCAACCTCAAACTCTAGAGTTCGTTGATAGAGACTAGCATAATATTTCTATCTATACTGAGTAGCGGACATATGTTTCCTAATCAATTGAACCAACTCTAAAGTCTCATACATGATATGAGGACCTAGTAACACTACCTCACCTTCCTCTAACCAACATAGGGGTTAACAACATGGCCTACTGTATAGGGCCTCAAAAGGATCCATCTGAATCATCACCTAAAGGATATTATTGTAGGATAAATTAATGAGATGAATATTATTTTCCCAAGAACTACCAAAATCAAGGACGCGTGCTTGGAGAATTTCCTCTAACATCTATATCCTCCATTCTGACTGACCATTGGTCTGAGGGTGAAAAGTTATGCTCGTAGGCACCTGTGTACCCATAGATTTATATAGCCCCTACTAGAACCATGATGTGAAATGAGCATCCCTATCTAAATTGATAGTATGAGGGACCCCATGTAGCTGTATGATCTTATGTAAATATAGTCTTCCCATCTCATCAACTGATAAAATCTCTTATATTGGAAGTAAGTGGGCTACTTTCATCAGTAAATCCACGACTTCCCAAACTGCATCGCTGCCTCAAGGTGACCTCAATAATACAACTGTAAAATCCATTTTAACATATTCCCATTTCCATTTTAGGATCAGAATCGGTTTTAACAAGCCTTTAGTTCTCTAGTGATCCACCTTCACCTACTAATATGTGGAACATCTTGTGATAAATCCTGCTATATGATGTTTTATTCTAAGCCACCAATACTGGTGTCAAATGTCTGATACATCTTGGAGATGCATGGATAAATTTCCCACTGATAAGCATGGGACTTTCACATCAGTTTCTCTCTCATATCTATAGAAACCCAAACACACCCATATAAACATAGGATGTTGTCTTCATCCATATACCAATATGAAGGTGGGTCCTCACCAGATCTACTATCCCAGATAACTAACCCCACATGAACTAAAAATTGCATGCTCTTTACCCTATAAAGGAGTTAAGGGGTAACTTTCAAGACTGATATATAAGACTGCTCATTACTATCATGAAACTCTATATATATCTTAGAAAATAGGTCCATTAATTTCTATTCATCGTTGGATTCATGTATATCTTGTTCCTAAGTTTTCTGACTCAGCACATATTCTATCACATTTCCCTTTCTAGGCATATAGGAGAGATAAAAATAAAAGGACTAAAGATATTCATCCCATATTCACTTTCTTATATTCAATACATGATTTTAAAATATATATTTGAGGCTCTTGTAGTATTTATACACCACAAATAACTCACCCATCAGGTAGTGTCTCTAGTGGAATAAGACATGGACAACTACATCTTTCTTGAGGTCATTCATCAGGTAATTTCTCTCATGAGGCCTAAACTACTAAGATCTAGACTCAACAACTCTATCCTTCTACATCAACATTACTCCCAAGACAATGCTTGATACATCACAGAATAATGTGTGGCCTTTTCCAGGATTTAGAAGAATCAGAATAGGTGTTGAAGTAATCCTTTATTTCAGCTCCTGAAAGGATTTATCATATGATTCTGACCATAGGAACTTAACACCCTTCATTTTAAGACTAGTAAGAGTTGAAGAAAATCATGATAAGTCCTATATGAAACATTTTTAATATCTATATAGCCCTAAGAAAATGGGTATATCAAACACATTCTTAGGCTTCTCCCAGAAATTCACAGTAATCACCTTCTATATGTCAATATATAATCCTAATTCCAAGATAATATGACTCAATAAGTGAAACTTTTTGATCCATAAGTGGCACTTAGAAATATTGGAATAATATGATCCTCTCTCAGTGTATTCAGAATGATCTCAATATGCTTTGCATGGTCTCTATGAGTGCGAGAATACACCAAGATGTCATCCAAAAATACTGTGACAAAAGAATCTATATAGGGATGAAAACACCTATTAATAAAATCAATAAAAAATGGTAGATGTGTTCATAATACTGAACATTATAATGATAACCTCATACAGACCATACCTTCTATGAAAAGTTGTATAAGGTATGTGTGAAGGTATGAATTGCATTTGATGATAGCCTGATCTCAGGTCGATCTTAGAGAATAACCAAGATCCTTGGATCTGTTCAATTATATTATCTATATGAGGTATTGGATACTGGTTCTTAACCATAAGCTGGTTCAATTTTATGTAATCCATGCATAAATGAAGGGTTTCATCCTCCTTCTTAGTGAATAGCATGAGTGAATCCCAAGAGGAAGTATTGGGTCTGATAAAACCTTTAGAATCCATATTGTATAACTATCATTTGATCACCTAGATATCAGTAGGTGTCATCCTATATGGAGGAATGTACACTAGAACTACTCTTGGAATAATATTGATCATAAACTCTACCTATCTCTCAGAAGGTAATCTAGAAAAATCATCGGGAAAGACCTCCATAAAATAATCCACTATGGGAGGAAAACCTATCAGGTGTACTCCCTTCTCTTCCATAAAGAGACTTGAAATATGGGTGGTTACTCCACCAAGCCCAAGATGCTTTGGTCCAACTCTACTGACCTAGACATCCCACTCACCCTTGTGGAGATAGTTGTTTCCCTCTAGTGAGGTAAACAACATCCTACGGTGATAGCAGTCTACAAAGGTGTGATATGGGACCAACCAATACATCCTCAGAATGAAATCAAATCCCATAATCTTTAGAAAAAATAGATACTATAAGAATGGATAGTTTCCTACCTTAAGGGGTAGTCCCTGCATTAGCATATTCCCTATGATCGTACTCCCAATGGTGTGTTTAGGGTCATTAAACCACAGTAATACTAAATTCCTAGCCTAAGACTTTCCAAGATAGACAAAGAGATGAAGTATTTTTAAACACGTGTATTGAATAAAGTAGATACTATAGTGGAGGCTATTAGAATAGTACGTCATACTATAGAAGGTCCTACACTCTTGTCCTTAGTTATTTGTTTTAATACATGCAACTGACCTAATACAGGGCCCTATGTTACAGTTGGACTACCCTGAGTATGACTGCTCTGTTTTCACTTGCTGATCAGAAGTCTATATACCACATCCATTAACTCCTCCTTTTTTAATCCTTTTGGTGATACTCCAACTCCCCACCTAATGCAGTGTAAAAGATATTTCCCCTAAAGGTGGAGCTGTTGAGGATCCTATTCTACTGGAAGTAGATGGAAAGGTCTGAAATAATGTCTAAAGATTCCACATACTGTTGTAG
Source organism: Viscum album (assembly GCA_963277665.1). Lineage (NCBI taxonomy): Eukaryota > Viridiplantae > Streptophyta > Magnoliopsida > Santalales > Viscaceae > Viscum > Viscum album. The sequence continues at coordinate 2,011,365,515 of OY728135.1, forward strand.
TAATGAAACTCTATTGGTTCTCTATCACACAGAGGCTTCATATTCCCCTATCTTCCACACTGATTTCCTGTAACGGAGATTCTAGTGAGGTTAATTTGACCACCAGTACTCTGATGTAAAACCTCAAGGAAATGCTTCCTGATACCAGAAGAACTACTAGCATATCACGCCATTGAACCTCTATAATCAGTACTATAACCTTCCCTTAGTTCATTCTTAGTGCTAAGAGTCTGATTAATGATCTCAAAAAAATTAGGTAGGTGAAATAATTTTACCTGAGTGACGATGGAATATTGTATCCCATCCTTGAAAATTCTAGGATGCATAGCTCATCACTAGATAGAAGCAGTGCAAAGAACTATAATTCAGTAAAAATGCACTGAATAATCCATGAATGAAATAACACTCTAATCTAGATTCCTAAACTCTATAGCTTGGTCAGCTCTAAATATCTGAGAAAAGAAGTGATCATAGAAGTTAATATAGAAATAAGGTCATACCATGCCATGATGAAGACTAGCCTTGGTAATTACATCCCACCAGTACATGTCCAAATCACAAAGCATATAGGTGGAAAGGTTTATCCTCCACTCTATAGGTATCTCCATATTCTCAAATATATATAGGGTGGAATCCATCCAAGACTCAGTAGCCTATGGACCACCATCCCCCGAGAAGATGGGAGGATGCTACTGCTAAAACTCACATGTCAGATCAGCCATTGTGGGTGCGGGTTGGGAAGCACCCTGCATAGACTACATCATATGTAAGAAACTCTCAAGAATATGGGTGTTGGTTCCCATATCTAGTATAGAAGGCAGTGCCTCAAGTTTCACTCCTAGTGGAAAGATCAGTGGCTCAGGGCCCACCGCGTCTGGAGCATGGTTGTCACCACCCTCCTAACACACAATAAGAGGATTTCGTGCCAACATAGTTCTAAAAATACCAAGCACACGCCTCAGACCAAGATTTAAGAAAATATAGAGGCATTGGAAGAATAAAAACATAAAAATAGGATCTCACTACCCAAGATATACTACCCCAACTAACCGCTTAGGAGGACAAGTATTGTTAAGTGCTTGGATTTAATTTACTGGGGTTCCAGTAAGTGAATGATGAAGTATACATTGCCTCTTAATTTACTGGAAACCATTTTCTTTTATAAGTAAAGATTTTACATTTAAGTTTTCATTTTCTTATCAGATATATCAATATTTGATTAAAATTTATTACCATTTCCAGTGAGTTAGGGCCCATACACCTTATAACTGAAATTAACACCCATTTAAGTTCTATAAAATTCCATATACAATTGGTCTCAGAATATAACGGGTAATATACAATGAATCGACTCAGTAAATTAACCATTAAAAACCATGAGGTCCCATAAACATTATGAATTGAAACTGGAAATAACATAATCACAATAAAATAGTAGCACAGGATTATGTAACAAGCATGGTTCACTCAATAATCATGGGCAGTACAGTAAAATAAAAGTAATAAAATTCACCTATATGGCATGGAATATGAATTAAATGTGAATTACAGTTGCCTATAATGATGCATGTATCAATTATACCTACCCTCATCTTATCATACCAAGGTGTAAATTAAATCCTAAATCATAATAATTAACATCACCAAGAGTTTACGTCACCCAACAATGAAAGGATATCAACTGTAATAAGAAAAAACAGAACAAAAATTATTATTTCAGGAAACTCATCATATACCCTAAACATGGGTTAGCTACTCCCAAGAACATATTATAACTAAGTTCCAAAGAATTCCTAATATCTTGTCTATTGTATCAAAATAGTAAGGTAATAAAAGAATCCTAAAATATTAGTTTGTGACATCCAAGACTGGGGTTTCACTCAAAGGTTCCCCAAGCCCGATTGTCCACATAGCCTCAAGCACTTCTCCCTAAATTCTAGAGGCTTCCGACTAGCGGTGAGGTCCTAGGGTGTGTCTATGGATATACTATGACTTCATTACTAGAGTGGAACACAAAAAATAACATAATAATAGGTAAATATCAAAATTGATATAATAAGAAGATGGCATGGAGGAAATAGACACCATAAACACTGGACTAGTAACCCACTATAACAGAAGAAAAAATGAATAATAAATAACATAAGAAACTAATGATGATAATAAAAGCTGGAAACTATATCATATATAAAATTATGATAATGTATTCCATGTATCTATAAATATGGAAAACATGTATATACAGCATCAGGAAATATATGCTATAAAAAAATAGAAAAAAGAAACAAAAATTATCCATCATCTCGAGTGATGGCTCAGTCATATTTTACCAAGCTCCATCATAAGAAAGCAAGATCAGGTATCCAAATCGAGACGCTTCCCCTTATCAACACCTATATACATATAATATTCCTGAGTACCAAAGGCGTCCTAGATAGGGTGTGAGATAAATCTCAGTAGGGCACCACAAACGTCATCTATACCACCCAGTCTGTGAAATAATAAACTAAACCAAGTGTACAGGTATGTATAAAAGTTTTAAGTAGTACAGAAATGTAAGTACCATGATACCTTATTTAGTCTTAGGTGGTAATGTATCTGAACATGATATCACTGAATTAATTCATTTAAGTTTAATTATATAATTAAGTTGCATGATGTGTAACCAACACTGACATCATATATTGATAATAATAATAATAAAGGATCCAATATATAACATGGAATCTTGTAATAGTGATAATAATGAAGATGATCCATAGTAAAAACCAATTAATCCTTGACCTCATGGGTCGAAATAACTCAGTATTAATTCATATCCTGACTAAGAGGGGTCTTCATGTAATCCAAGGGGAATCACCCAAGGATTTATACTATAATATAGTTCTAAATGAGACCAATGAGCTCATCCAAGGTAAAATGGGATAATAAGTGACTGGTCCTAATGGGTGTAACTATGGCGCCATATGTCTTTAGACGTCAAGATGGATCAAAGAAGTGTATACAAGGCATTCTATAATGATAATTAAGGGATCATATGGAATCATTCCAGAAATCCTCTAGTAAATAAGGATCTGGTTCCAAGGTGGGTATATCCCTTGGAAACTGGTACCCTTGAATTGTAATGGCATCCATGAGTGATCAAGAAATTCCCTCAGGAATACAAGTTTGACTCAAGTCTAACCACTCTTATAAAGATGAACAGGTCCATATGCAATAGGAACATTATACTTTATTTCATTTAATAAATTAGGACAGGTAATAATCATTCGATTTAATATGTCAATTGGTTCATTCAGTTGCCTTTCATACAAGTGACAAGGCTAGAAGGACATTCAAACATTTATCAGTTCATTTAAGTTATAATAAATCCATAGGTTCACTCTGCTACCACTCATTAAGCATGTAAAGGGGTTCTAAAGACATGAAACCAAGTCATCCATTTATATCTAAATAGGCTAAGTGATATATAAAGATATACTTTCCAATTACCATTTAAAGGTTCATTAATTAATTGATCACTTACCTTAGGAGTTACAAGTGACATATACATGTAATAGCGATTAACAACTCATTTTCTTAATTAAACACTTACCTTTATCAAGGTCAAGTCAAATCACACTTGAATGGTGGTACAGATATATATAACAAACCACTAAAGGTATATTTAATGAAAAATCTACTTATGGTGGTTAACATTGAGTAAATAACCTCCCATGATGAAAGGAACATATAAAATAGTCTCTAGAATACGAGCATGATGCTTATAATCATGAAACATGAATTAAATAGGCAATGACCGATAAAATTATCATGCACAAAGTGATGGCAGTTTATAAAACAGTGAGAATTGAGGGATGAGTCATAGACCACCTACCTCGAAGCTATAACACTCTCCTAATACAGTATCATCCATTAGTTTGTCCTGGATTTGAAGAAATATAAAGAATAGGTCAACACCCTGAAAATTGGGCATATGAGCATGCATCTAAATAGAATATTTGACAGGAAAGAGAATGATTAATTGAGCCTAGGGATCATATATCTTACCCAGAGGAATCCAAAGAGATGAACGTTTCTCAAATTTTAGCTTGAAAGAAAATGATATCAAGAAGCCTATATTATGAGGCTTTAGGAGATAAAAAATGGAGAAGAGAGCCTCTTATGTACTCTATTAAAGAAAATAAAGTAAGGATTAATCATAAGGTTCATTAAGGTCATTTTTTTAATTTTACACAAGAATTTTAGGGGAACATGGTTTGGCAGCATAGTTGTCCAAACCTTGTTCCAACCATGCTTGGCTCACTACCGTGGAAGGGGACATGCACAGTTGGGCCCCACAGTTAGAAAAACCATGCGCCAACCATGCAATTCAGGTTTACTAAAAATTTCATACATCCTGGATGGGCGTGAATTCCCTAATGCACAGTTAGGTAAAATCATGCTCCATGCTTCACCCATCTTTCCAGCACCAGCACAGCTATAGAAACTTTGTGAAATGGCCAACATAGTTTCTACTAACCATGAAGTCGGTTCATTATTCCCATTTTCTGGGTTCCAAGCACCAAACAATCCCCGAACACCCTAATAACCTTCATGAACCCATTAGGAATCCTTATTAGGTCCAAAATAAATAATTAGACTGAAATTTTAAGTATCCTTACCTGTGTTAAAAACTAGTTTATTACCTTATTCACCTTTATTTTTCAGTAATCACAATTACTTTATGAAAATCCCTAATTCAAAATACTCTATCCTTAAATAAATTTATTCTTTAATACATTTTTTATGTTGGATATAAAATCTTAGTTTTCATATTTTATTCTAAAATTCTAGTTATTTAAATATTTTTTATGTGAATTTTGTTAAAAATTTTGATATTATGTTGATTTTAATCATTATTCTTAGTTCTTAAAAAATCATTATGTTTATAGGTATTGTGTTTCTTCTATTGTGTGTTATTTTTAAAGGTATCAGTTGTTCTAAATTCATGGAAAAATGGGGTTAATCCACTATAGGTGAAAGAGGAACAATGACATCACATCCTCTAATAGTTCAAAAATTCATAAACAGAGGAGGTTTATACAGTATGTTTAAAGGGATTGACTCTTCTGATGAATCCTTCTAGGATGTACTATGTTTAATAAATAAATATATTTCAATGTAAACCTACTATAATTCTTTTTATATGGTAAAGTATTGAAATGAAAAATATTCTATAACACTGTATAGTTTTTTTAAATGGGTATTTTATTTAAATGAAATTTTAAATATGATATAATTATTTATAAATAATAATTAGTTTTAATTTTTTATTTTAATTAATCTTTTTTCCACATATTAGTCTCTATTTTTTTATGAGAAGTATTAATTAGTTATGACTAATATCATACATAATCATTACCTACATTACTTTAGTGAACACAAGTTTTTATCTATGCAATTGTTAAAGAATTTTTTGTATAAATGTTAATGAACCAAGTATTGTTATCTACTCAATGACCAATGCATGGTATTACATGCCACTAGACTTTTTTATGGTGGTGTAACTGCTATTTTTTATTTGAGAATTGTTAATCCACTTTATAGGTAGTGTTTTTGTTTTAACATGTTTTATTTTAGAATATTTTATTAACTTTATTTTGAAAATGATGTTTTTTGAAGATTTTATTTCCAAAATTATTTTTAAAAGGAAAATATAAGTATGTTTGGTTTGAATTTATTTTGATAATTTTTTGGTATAATTGAAATCATTTAAATAGTGGAATTTTAGAATTTTATTTTTAATGATCGTGATTTTATACAAGAAAATATATTTTCGGTGGTATTGGTAAAACACATGAGACAAATTAAATTTATATTAGATGATTTTAAAGGAATCTTAGAGAAAAATATTATAGTTGCTTCATGAAATTGGTTTAACATATTTAGGTTTTAATAAGTATTGTTATAATATTTTTATGAATTTAAATGTCTTTTAAGATAATAAAACAGGAAAGGAAAATACTTTTATCTATTCTATAATGAACATTTCATACTTTTTAATTCATTAATAATTATAATAATGGATTAATGGGTTTGCATACTACTTTTCTTAAGCATGTGTGAGCTGTAATGTTTTTATTGACAATCAAAATTTTAACTAATAATTTTTTTATTCATATTAAAATGGATATAAGTTGGATTTACAATATTTATCATATCACTGATGAGTTTTAGAAGGAGTTGGAATATTTTTTTTATTTTGAATTCAATAATGTTTCATATGGAAGATTGATTTGATGTCCATGTTTTTATTTCATTGCAAGACTATGGTTAACACGTAAGAAAGTGAGTTACTATATCACTAAAAATAGTTTTTAAGGAGAATAGAATTTTTAGTAAAATAATGGAGAAAATTTTCACAAGGATAATGAAATTGATTTAGTTGAAAGGTTTGTAATAGAAAATTTTATTTCTAATCGGTTTCTATTTATTTCTCAAGACAACATTTCATGTAGAAAAGTACAAGAGGAAATGAATATGAAAAAATGGTTTTCATTAGATCATCATAATAATGGTGTTGAGAATGTTAGAAAGATTATTGAAGATTTTAATACCATATTATATCAATTATGTACAAAAATGAACAAACTTGAGTTCTTAATGTGATTGTATCATGGAAAAACAATGTAAGGATTTGGTAATACTATGATTGACTATATCCTTAACTTTTTTAAGTAATTATTACCTGATTATGTATGAATTCATGAAAATGATTATATAAAATCAAAATTGGTTAATAAATTTTTATATTCAAGTAATAAAATCCATATGTTCCCTAAATATTTTTGTCTATTCTGGAAGGGAAATTCGAAGTTAAAAGAGTATTTTAACACCCCGAAATTATAAAAGAATAACATTTTATTCAATATCATATGTGACACGTAAAACCAAGATTAGGATATAATATAACTACCCAAGACTTTAAAATATATTTATTTTAAAATAAATTTTATTTCTTTGATAGCTTATGATCTACTCAATAATGTGTTTCTTCGATAGCTTTTGTTACACATAAGACTGAGTTTTAATGAGCAATAATATACTATTAATATTATTATTTATTATGATAGTTTTCACCTAGATATCAGAATAGTGGTAATTAATAGGATTCAATAACATATTAAAATATATATTTTACACATATTTATTAATTATATATTTATTACTAATAAAATAGATATCATTTAAATAAAAATGACATGTTTTTTGAGAAATTTGTATTTTTTCTAAAAGACAGATTATTAGAGCTTTGGGTACATAATTTAAAATTAATTTTTACCAATTTTATAATATTTATAAGAAAAAATAAACTTTATTTTTGAAATTTTAATATCAAAATTATCTTAGGGTGAATTTTTGGGATTTTTTTGGGAAGTTTCATTTTTTGATAAATAATGAAAAATACTAATTTTAATTGAACATTTTCATTTCATTTAAATAATTTATAAGGTTAAATTATATTTTTAATTTCTTTTAAAGTAAAATTAGTTAAATTTTATATCATTTAATCCAATTTAGGTCATTATAATCATTTTTATATTTAATTTTGATATAAAAACCTTGTAAACTTTTGAATATTTTCACTTTAAAACCCTGCTTTCTCATCACGTCTGTGGGATTAATTTTCAATTAAGTTTCTTCAATTATATGAATTGAATTTGTAGAAATGGGTTCCATATTAAGAATTATAATAATTTATAATTTATAATAATTTCAACTTAATATTTGAGCAAAATGAATGGTGAATGCAGTAAAAATTATTTATCATGGTTAGGGTAAAAATTAATTTGTAAGGGGGTTAAACTAAAAAGATAAGGGTATAAATGGCCAATAAACTTGTCCAAAAACTATTTTATGGAAATATTTATAACATTACACCTATTATGTTTTATAATTTTTATTTTTTAACTCCTTTTACATATTAAAAACATGGGATCACTCAATTCTTTAAAAAATATAAGTGTGTCATTTCCCCCACTTACAAAAGGCCACCCCCTATCCTCTCCACTTCACACCTTCAAACCACTTTGTTTTGGAAAATACCTATCAAAATAACTTCCAAAATTACCTCCCATCATCCTATAATCCTTATTTTTTGTATAAATATAACCTTTAAGTCTTATTGAAAACCTAAGTAGGATACCCAAAGGAGAGGTAATGTTCTTCAACAAGCATCTTCATTTTATTTCATTCTCCACCTCCTTAAATTATTTTAAAAAAATTCTAGTATAATAACCTCATTATATTCCATATACTATGATGTTATTTTGTTAAGTTTTCAACATACATCCAGACACACTTCCATCAAATGGGCTATGAAATCATTGTTCGTGTGTATGATAAACTACCTCCTCCCTAATTGGTGTCATTTGTTTTTTCATTAACACCTATCAAGGATGCGTATGGTGATGGATATAAATTATATATATATATATATGATATTTATAACATAAATATACCATTTTAGTCACTATAATATATATATATATATATATATACCTTTCTTTCTGTAGGAGATTTTATAATGTTGCTCGTGTGTACAGTGGGCTACCAGCTCGCGAAGCGATGTGATTTGTATTTCACTAAAGCTTCACGTGGAAGGTGATAGAGATAATTTTAATGATTATATTTTATATAAATGAAATAATTATGAAATTAATTTCATATTCATAATTATTTAATGATAATATATCATTTATTTTTTTACACTTAAAGATGATGACATCGTTCGTGAACGTGTTGACTATCACCTTTACGAAGTGATGTGACTCTCTTTTCATAACCACACTACATGGATGATATATATAAGTATATAATATTATATTAATTATATTATTATCATTATTTAAAGTTAAAATATTACTTACCTACTTTCCATAATGATCGGTGAAAAATGGAAATGTTACTCATGCGTACGTACGGCCTACAGTCTCCATGATCGTAACATAAGTCATTTTTCAAAATAATCATTCATAATTTGTTTTAAAAGTACAATTGATATATAAATATGATAATTATGTCATTATTATTATTATAGAGATGATAAAACTATATAATATACACATGATTTGGATCATTCATGACGAAAGACAATTAACACCCGAAATAATGAAAATAATGAATGATTATTAATGAAAATGTAATAAGATGTTATAAAAGCATAATAAATGGTGTTATAAATATTAATATGGTTCTGATATATGTTAATAACGTGTTTAAGACCATTATACATGATTTTAATTCAAGTTCAAACAAAATGAATCATGAGGTGGGGGATTTAGTCTCAATTCACATTCCATTGAGACTTATTTGTTAGTATGCATCAATTCACTTTTATGTGGTGTATATTAAACCCATTTGATATGTAATATCATGAATAATTAATTATTCATAGTATTTTATGTTTTTATTTGGATTATATCATCCAAGGGGATTTTAATTTAAATTTACCAAGTGGTAAAAGTTATTTTGCAATCTCAATTTCTTTTGATATTGTTAACTTTCTCTTAAAACAATCACTTTATTATAATAATTTTTCATTTGAAATTAAATTTATATTAAATATCTATGTTAATGTGTAATGTATATGATTATTTTATAAAACATATACCATTTTTTTATATGATGTTTACTTTGGATGTTATTTGTTTAATTGGGAAAATACTGATAAATCAATATCCTTTACTCAGTATGAATATTTGATAAGACACATTGTTTATAAATTAAATAAATTATTCAATATATGGGTAATTATTTGGATATGAAATGCATGATTTTGGGGATGGTTAATTAAATCCCTTTGATGTGCCAGTAGTCTCATGAGATGAAATCAGTTGGACAAACCCTATGCATTTGTAACTAGTATGTTTTCAAATGTCTTGTGAAAGGTCTTGATAGTAGTATGTTAAAAACAATCTTGTGAAAGGTCCTAATGGTAAAGGTATCATGTTACTAGGAAACATAATGTCTGATAATTAAGTATTTCCTTCATTCAGTATTTAGTTATTATTATTCAGGATATTTTCACAATGATATTATCTCCATATGCATTTCATTTTCCATTCATTGATTAAGTGGCATGTGTTTTTAATTATTTAACTTCCCATATTGATTATGCATTATCTAATTATTCAAATGGATTGTGTATTAAGTTATTTAACTTTACATATTTATTATTATTATTAATTCATGATTTCTTTCGTTGTACTTAACCCTTACTGGGGATTTGTGCTCACACTTATTTTGTTTCTTTTCTCTGAGATTCCATGAAGTTTACTATGACTAATATGCAGGGATATGATAGATGAAATAAATTTATTTTAAAAATAAAAAAAAATATTCTAATTTTTGAATTCAAATATAATTCAAGTATCGTGTATGTATCTAGTTTACCAAGACAACTAAACTGATCTGTCCTTTAGGATGTGATTCCTTGTATATTATTCCAATGTAATAAACTACAACAGTGGATCTGGGCTGTAGAGGTTGGGGTCACTACAGTTGGTATCAAAGTAAGATTAGTAGAAACCTTGGGAACTAGATTTAGGAAAACAATTATTAGGGAACAGAACCCTATGATATACTTTGAGGATAAGTATAGAAGAGAATCCTAATGTTTTGGTAAGGTAGTTATTATGAGATTTTTCCTAGTAGTACATCTCCTTTTGGATACTAAAAGTGGATGTGGTTCTGAAAAATATGTACCTAGGGGTAATAACTCCAAAAAAGGTGTGTCATTCTTGACTCGAGTATTACCTATTACATGAAAACTGGCCACACTACCCACCTAGTTTGACACTTCCAAGGGATATACTTAGGATAATTCACATTTTATTTAAAAACCATTATGAAGTATTTTAATAGATAATGACTATGAATTAATTATGTTAACCCCTAGAAAAAGTAAGGATATATATGGAAATAAAATAAATAAATTATTTATGTATTGGGATTCAAGAATTAAATTTTTGAAGTATTTTACCAATGGTATTTTGTTTTATATGAATCATAAAACATATAAGGATTCTATTAAATTTTAGAAGTGCATGTGTATTCATTAACATGATGTTTATGGATACCATAATGGGTTAAATAGTTTAAGTTTGATCATAATTTTAATGTTATGAACACCCCTTTTAAAAAAATTTGTGGTAGGAATGTTATAAGATTAAGGACATTTTGGGAGAAATTTACCACAAACATATGTTTTAGCGGAAAGTTATTTGAGGAATAATGCCTTTACATTTTATAGAAATAATTTTAAAGGTAATGATATCATTTATGTTTAATATTATTTTTAAGTACATTTTAATAGTGGTCAAATAATATTATTAGAACTTATAACAAAATTGTATTGAAAACCTTAGTAAAAATTTTATTTAATGATAAACTTTATTTCAATGATGTCCAATATATTCTTTTAGAACATTATAGGAGTTGTATTAATATAGTTTAGAAAAATTAGAACCTATATAACGGTTGAAAACCCATAATTTTTTCCAAGGTTCCAGGGCTTGAGCCCATGACCAATGGACAATAAGGTTTTCGCACCTACCACTCGCCTACACGCTGTCCTGGTTAATATGTCATTATTTTTTAGTTAAACAATTTGATGAATAAATATTAATGATAAACCAATGGTATTACTTTTTAGGTTTATATATTAATGTATTAACCATATTGGTTTTAGAAAATATTTAGATACTTAAGGAAATAATTTTCACTCTTTTATGGATCTTACAATCCATTAAAATTAAATTTTAGTGATTCAGACATAAAAAAATAATTTTTTTGGATATTTATTTCTTAGAATAATGGATGAATTGGAAATTGATCAAAGAATAACTAAATGATGAAATTTTTATTATAAATTATAATCATGTCAAGTAAGTATATTTCCTTACATTCTTGGTTAATAAAAAAATCCTCAACTTTAGGAAAAGGGTCTTAAAAAATGTTATCCTACTACATTCATATCCAACAAATCAAATGGTGTTTTAAATCATCACAGATTTATGGTTGTGAGACCTTTAACTTTCCATTGATCATTCACCTTATTATGATCAATTTCCACTATCACTCTCTAAAAATATTTCTATTTTTCTTTTATGTTCATATCTTCACTTATCATTAATGTTCTCCTACGTAGAAACCTAGTTATGTGTTATTCCATATGACCTTTGTTCTTCTATTTCTCTCTTATTAAAGGGATATTTTATTATGTGGTTATTTTCAAATATCAAACCCTTTATTACTGTTATCAATTTTAAATTGTTATATGTAGTTTATTTAAGGTGTGGAGAATGTAACACCCCGAAATTTTAAAAGAATATCATTTTATTCAATAGCATATGTGACATGAAAAAACTAGATTAGAAAAGAATATAACACCCCAAGACTTTAAAATATATATCTTTTGGAGTAAATTTAATTTTTTTTTTTGATAGATTATGATATATGAAACAATGAGTTTCTTCGATAGCTTGTGTTACACGCAAGACAGAGTTTTATCAAACAACAACATACTAATAATATTATTATTTAATACGATAGTTTTCACCTGGCCATTTCAATAGTAGGAATGAATAGGATTCACTAAATTATGAAAATATAAAGTTCATAGGGTTTTATTAAATATTTATTTATTATTAATAAAATAAGTATCATTAAATGAAAAATAAATGTTTTCTAAAAAGTTATATTTTTTCTAAAAGACAGATTAGTAGCGCTTTGCGCACATAATTTAAAATTAATTTGTACCAATTTATAAAATTTATATAAAAAAATAAAATTAATTTTTTAAATTTTAATTTCTAAATTATATTAAGGTGATTTTTTTTATTTTTCTAAGAAGTTTCATTTTTTAATGAATAGTAAAAAATATTGAATTTTATTTGAAAACTACATTTTCATTTAAATAATTTATAAGGTTAAATTATATTTTTATTTTTTAAAAGTAAAATTAGTTCAATTTTATATTATTTAATATGATTTAGTTTATTGAAATCTTTTTTATTCTGAATTTATATATAAAAACTTAGTAAACTTTTGAATATTTTCACTTTAAAAACATGTTTTCTCATCACATCTGTGAGATTAATTTTACATTAAATTATGAAACTTCTATGAATTGAATTTGTAAAAATGGATTCAATATTTTCAATCATAATAATTTCTAATTTCTAATAATTTGAACTTAATTTTTGAGAAAAATGAATAGTGAATGTAGTAAAAATTAATTATCGTGATGAAGGTAAAAATTGATTTATTGGGGGTTAAAATAAAAGGATAAGGGTATAAATGGCCTAAAAACTTTTATAAAAACGATTTTCTTGCCACTTTCAACTATTAAACCTATTAGGTTTGATAATTTCCCATTTTGGACCCATTTTTCATATGAAAAATTTGGGATCACACAATTCTTTTCAAAAATACCAAGTGTGTCATCTCCCCCACTTATAAAAGGCCACCCCCTATCCTATGCACTTCACACCTTCAAACCACTTTGGTTTGGATAATATATACCCAAATAACTTCCAAAATTTCCTCATAAATCCAACCTTTTTAGGATTTAGTGCGAACCTATGGAGTATACCCGAAGGAGAGGTAATGTTCTTCAACAAGTGTATTCATTTCATTTCATTCTCTACCTACTTAAAAAAATTTAAAATCATGATGGTATAATAAAATTATTATCATAAATATGATTATCTTTTTCATGTTAAGTTAATGATATACAACCACAGACACTTCCATCAAAGGGTTTATGAAATCATTATTTGTGCGTATGGAGGACCGTCGCCTCACAAACCGATGTCGTTCATTTTTACATTACCACCTCTTAATGTTGGGTATGATAATGGATTTAAATTATATTATTATATTTATTACATAAATATACATATGGATTCACTATATCATATATATATATATTTACCTTCCATTTCATAGGAGATACGATAATGTCGCTCGTGTGTACGGCGGACTACCGCCTCGCAAAGCGATGTGATCTGTATTTCACTAATGCTTCACATGGAATGTGATAAAGATAATATTAATAATTATATTTTATATACATGAAATAATTTTGATAATCATGACATATTCATCATTCTAGAAATATAATATATCATTATTTCACTTAAATATGATAATATCGTTCGTGTGTGTGTGAACTACCGACTTCATGGAGCGATGTGGCTCTCTTTTCATCACTATAAGAACGCAGATCTTCATTTGAGGTATGTTTTTCCTTTTTCTGGAGTTTTTGGGAAAAATAAAGTTTCTGGAAAATTTTTAAGTACATGCCGTGTACTTTCTGAGTACACGCTGTGTACTCATTTCCTGCTCGAAGTCGTGTGTTGGCCGTGTCTGGACCACACACACAGTGTGTAGGGGTGACGTGGAGGCCGATTTTGGTGGAGTACGGAAAAACCCACTACACTCCATGTACTTTAAAAGTACACGCCGTGTACTTTTCTTTTTATTTCATTAATCGGATTAAGGTCGTGCCTAATGCTCATTAACGTCTTCTTCTCTGCCTAATTCCATCCAGAGCGTCCGAGGAGGCTAATTCTTCTCTGAGCCACCGATCTGTCACCGGTTTTCCGAATCAAACTCCGCCGATTGTAGAAGAATCACAGCGGTGAGCTCTTGGTCATTCTTTGGTCTCGTTTTCTGATTCTTCATATCGTCTGAGTTATCTGAGGTTGAACGTTTTAGACTTTTTTTCATATCTACTCCATTCTAGGATGATTTACAGGCCGAGGTTCAAGTATATCGATCATCGAGGATCGAGTTAGGTGGTTTGTTGCCCTACGTCTAAGTTCTTTGAGTTTTGGTTTCAAAAGTTTCGGATACCCATGTATCGGGTATCCCAGGTTGAGGATTTTGATCCTATTTTTTATTTTCCCTAGATTTCTTGTTAGCTTATGATTAATTTCTGCTAATATATGCTTGGTTGCATGTTTGAGGATCACCCCATGGGTGGTTTCTCCCTATTTGGTTGTTTATCACCGTTCGGCACTATTTGCCTGTGAGGCAAACCCTATTACAATTTCTAGTTTACTTGTTATAACTGTTTGCATGGGTTACATACTGTTTAAATGCTTTTGATTCATGGTATCTTTTAGCCAAGTAGTTGTTGAACTTACTTAGGGCTTCTGACAGTCGATTACACATGAATAGACTGCTCAGGGCTGTGTGAACCTGGTGCGGTAAACTAAAGAGGGAATTGACGATTAAGCGCTTCCCTAGAGAGTCTGTTATAAATTAGTTTCATACACAGGACCTACAGGAATTGGACTTTGTGCTTCCCAAGAGTTTCCTTAGTTTACACATGTATCGAGACCATATGAGGAATTATACATAAGTGCTTCCTCAGAGAGTCTGTAGCTATCATTGCAAGACCATAGGGTAATTGATGGTGAGAGCTTACCAGAGTGTTTGTGCCTTGTATGATCATTTGACTAGAGGGGTCTGCCAGTAGGATCCACCCAGAGAGTCAGTATTTCTATTTGTTGGTTGGTTGTGACGAGTCCACCAAGCCAAAGAACAAGCTTGGGTTTGTAGTGCTTGTTGTCTAGTTAGTCTGATGAGATACCTGTAGTGTCACTTTCTTACCTTGGAATAGAATTCTCTTCTAGTTTTCCTTGGTCATTTAGTTAAATCAATGTGAATGGTAATTGGTAGGATTTTTTACTGGTGTACTTCTATTTCATTACTGTATTTATTTTCCTTTACTTTTTCTATATTACTCATTGATAGTAGGGTACAAATCTTGTGGTGGTTGCCTACTGGGATTAGTCTCACACCCTGTTTGGTTCTTTCTTTTCAACTCAAACAGATTATATGGTTGCAGGTGTAGATAGGGATTGTGGCCCTTCTACCTTAGGTACTTGATTTCTAGTTGGAGCTGGAGATCATGGGACCGGGCTTTGGCTCGCAATGCTGCTGGAGTTTATGTTTATGTTTAGTACTTTGGTTTCAATTTTATTTTAGCACTTTGATTTGTTTACTACTTTCCATAGATACATGTACCGTACTGCATCATTATTATATCAGACATTGCTTCTACTTTTAGTTCAGTTGTCGTATGTTGTTTACTGCTTCCGCTATTGATTATGTTTATTCTTCCTCTACATACTTTACCAAATGAGGGCATAGTTTCCCCACTGACTCACCAAGGCCCTCGCTGCTAGTCGGCAGCCTCTGGCATTTGGGAAAACGCGCTTGAGGTCATGTGGCGAAATGGGTACGGGGCACCGGTTATGTGGCTCTGGATTTGGGTCGTTACAAAGTGGTATCAAAGGGAAGTTCTCTTCTTTTCTATTTCCTTACTGTTTTGTGAAAATATACAGGGATAGAAAGAAAAGGGTAGTTTGTACTTAAATGTGCCTGGGAGTAATTAACCCATGTACAGGGAAAAGCTATATTACCTCGTAATTGTAATTTTTAGTTTTTACAAGTGTTGCAGTTTATTATATTTCACCGTTGGGTGATGTACATGTTTTGTGTTGTTATAGTTTATATGATTATGGTTCTATTTTGTTGCAACCCTATGAGATGATGGTGTTCCATCTCATGCATCATATAGGCACTGGGTAGGAAATCACATGTCATGCATTTTACCATGCCATCTAGGGTTCATTAGAATTTCATGCTGTTGTGATAGATGTTGTGATAAATTATGCATGTTGTTGTGAAAGTTGTTGTGACGGACATACTTGCTATGCTGTTTTACTTGTTATATGCATGGTTATGATGCCAAGATTTTATTCTTGGGGAGTATGGGCCCCCATGGATTGGAATTTGGCACATAGATATTTGTTTTTCAGTGTTTTTGGTGTTCAGTGTAGTTTCTAAGCTACTGTCCGAAAAAACCCAGAATACACAGCGTGTAGTTTTTAAACCGTGTTAATAACTTTGTGAATAGAGAAACGAGGTGTTGGAGAGTCTTTAGGGACATGCTATGTACAATAAGTACATGTCGTGTAGTAGTAAACAGTGTACCCGGCCGCATCTCTAACAACACGGGTCGGGGAAACTCGTGTAGTACACGTCGTGTTTTATATGAAAACACCGTGTAGTTATCTTCTTGGTACCCGGCCGTGTCACTAACAACACGGGTCGGGAAACGCGTGTAGTACACGCCGTGTTCCATACGGACACGCCATGTAGTTTTCTTCTGGATACCCGACCGTGTCACAAACAACACGGGTCGAGGAAGCTCGGGTAGTACACGTTGTGTTTTGTATGAACACGCCATGTAGTTTTCTTCTAGGTACCCGGCCGTTTCACGAACAACACGGGTCAGTGTTATCTATTATTATACATGTCGTGTTTGTTCGTAACACACTATGTAAGGTTCAGCCGTGTAGTCGGCCGTGTAACTGCTACATGGGTCTCTGAAGCCTGTTTGGTACACGTCGTGTCCTTATTGAACACACCGTGTAGTTTAGAATTAGGAGAACTGTGTAGTTTATCCGTGTAAAGAGACTCAGGTAGGGGAGTGGAGTTTAAGTACACGCCGTGTTTTGGGACAACACGCCGTGTAGTCTAGGATGTTACACGACCAGTGGGGGCAGAGTTACACGCCCATGTGGAAGGCTTAGAAAACATGTCGTGTAGTTTAAATACATGTCGGGTAGTCCTATTTTGAAAACTTAAGTATTTATCTCTCCTGTTCCCGTTTTGTACTCTTGTGTTTTCTGTCCTTGTTAATCCTAAATCTGAGGTGTGCTTTTAACCTTTCAGGACTATGGAACCAAGACATCCTCCAGTTGCATTCCAGGAACTAGGCAGTGACCGTACACCTGATACAGAAGACCAGGGACTACCAGTAGTTCCACCGATCATTCCGGACATGGTACCTGCAGTTATTCTAGACACTGGTGCTGACACTCAGTTAAGAGAGGGTTTCATGAGGTTCATGCAGACCTTCTAGGGAGCTCAGCATCCTACCCCGTCTATGGCAGAGCTAACGCGAGTCTTCCAGCAGCAGCATCCTCCCACTTTCACTGGGGATGGAGGACCTCAGGCTGCAGAGTCATGGATAGAAACCATGTTTTCCATCTTCAATCATCTGGATACACCCCCAGATAGAAGAGTGAAGCTTGCAACTTACATGTTGCGAGCTTCTGCTAAGAGATTGTGGGATGTAGTCTCGTAGGTAGGGCGCCAACGGACTATGGCTTGGGACGAGTTCCAGTGTACGTTCGACGACTACTTCTATCTAGCGACATTGAGGTCTGACAGAGCCAGAGAGTTCATGAACCTACAGCAGGGTACTCTTTCGGTTATGGATTATTCCTCCTGCTTCATTGAGTTACAGTTTTTCACTCCCGTTTTGGGAAATGACAAGTTGTTTTTGGCAAGGAAGTTTGAGGAAGGCCTCAAACCAGAGACCATATCGCAGGTGAACGTCTTCCAGTTGACTTCTATTACCCTAATAGTCAACCAGGCACTGATCACCGAATATAATCTGAGGGAGACTGGAGTAGTTGACCAGGGTGGTTCAGCATCCAAGACTGATTCATTTCCTACTAACAGCAGGAAGCGCCACCGAGAGTCTACTCGAGGTGACTCGAGGAAGCGAGGTATTTCTTCTGGAAGACGGTACATTCCTTCTGGAAACTAGGTGGTGTGCTATCAGTGTGGAAAGAGTAATCATAATAAGCCTCAGTACCTGAGAGATCCATTGGAGTGCCGAGCCTGCGGCAAGATGGGTCATCTGCAGCGTTTTTTGCAGGGTTCTTCTTCCAGCATCTAGTGGAGGAGGATCAATTTCTACTCCTCGTACAGGAGCAGGATTACCAGTTCTGCAGCAGACTGGGGGATGGAGTTCTTTAGGTTGTTCATGCCAGGTTAGAGGTCACGGACGCGGTGGTCGGGCTCAGGGAGGATCAGCTCAGGGATATCAGGCTGTTACACAGGGCCGCAGTACTAGCCAGACATTTGCAGTAGAGCAGATTCATTGAGGGTAGGATCCTGTACCTTCCATAGTTCAAGATATGATCCTAGTAGCCTCAGTTTTATCTTCTGCACTTTTCGATAACAGATATTCTCATAGCTTTATTTCTGTGCACACTGTGGAGATATTTAGACTTACTATCTTAACTTCTGAGGATACTTTGGCACTAGACACTCCTTTAGGACATAGAACTACTAGTGTACGTCAGTGAAAGGAGTGCCCCCTTGAGGTTGGTGGGTGTCACTTCTTATGGGATCTTTATGTCCTTAAGATGACGGGTTATGATATCATTCTCAGAATGGACTGGCTAGTTCCTTTTCAGACCTTTGTCAATTGTTATCACCGTAGGGTGAGTTTCATGCCACCATAGGGCGGGTCCTTTCTTTACAAGGGTGAATGGGATTTCTAGGAAAGTAGATCTGGACCAGAGAATCATGGGTTGGGTAGTGTTACAGCCCAGATTGCTAGTTTATATCTGGATGATCAGGGGACTTCTCAAATGGACTTACCTCTGGTAGTTGACCGTTTTTCGTATGTCTTTCCAGAAGACTTTTCAGGGTTTCCTCCAGAGCGTGAGGTAGACTTCTCTATTGATCTTGTTCTAGGAGTAGCATCGTTATCCATACCTCCTTATAGGATGGCTACGCCTGAGTTGCAAGAGCTCAAGAATCAGTTGGAGGAGTTGCAGGTGAAGGGTTTTATCCGACCCAGTACTTCCCCTTGGGGTTCTCCTGTGTTTTTTGCGAAGAAGTTCGATGGTACCTTACAGCTTTGTGTAGACTATCGAAAGCTGAACCTGTTGATGGTCAAGAACCGATATCCTTTGTCGAGTATTGATGATCTTTTTGATCAGCTTCGAGGAGCCAGGGTATTCTCGAAGATTGACTTGAGATCCAGCTATCATCAGTTGCGGGTTAGACCATCTAATATACCTCTCACATCTTTCTGAAGCAGGTATGGTCTGTACGAGTATCTGGTTATGCCGTTCAGTCTTATGAACGCACCGGTAGTTTTCATGGCACTGATGAACAGATTTTTCCATCCTTACTTGGACTCTTTCGTTGTTGTCTTTGTGGATGATATCTTGGTGTACTATCACATTCGACATGACCATGCTACCCATATTGAGATCGTATTGAGTACACTGAGAGAGCATCAGTTATATGCTAAGCTCTCAAAGTTCCACTTCTGGATGGACAAGATTCACTTCCTGGGCCATGTCATCTCAGAGACAGGAGTATCAGTAGACCCAGAGAAGGTGAGAGCAGTAGTTACCTGGGAGAATCTGAAGAATGTCTTCGAGGTACGGAGTTCCTTGGGACTGGATGGTTATTACAGGTGGTTTATACAGGACTTTTCATGCTTAGCAGCGCCGTTGACGGGCTTGACTAAGAAAGGTGTGAAGTACGTTTGGTCAGAAGCTTGAGATTCAGCCTTCCAGGAGCTGAAGGGGAGATTGACTTCAGCACCGATTCTAGTTCTTCCAGAGTCGGGAAAGAGTTATACAGTTTTTTGTGACGCATCCAGCATTGGTCTTAGAGCAGTACTTATGCAGGAGGATCGTGTTGTTGCATACGGATCTCAGTAGTTGAGGCCCCATGAGAAGAACTATCCTACGCACGACCTGGAGTTGGCTGCAGTTGTTCATGATTTTCTTTGTTAGAGGCATTATCTCATGGGAGAGCATTTTGTGGTATATACTGACCACAAGAGCCTCAGGTATATCTTCACGTAGTGTGACTTGAATCTGAGACAGCGAAGGTGGGTCGAGTACCTACAGTCTTTTGACTTCGAGCTTGCTTATACGCCTTGGAAAGGAAATGTTGTGGCAGACGCACTGAGCAAGAGGACTCAGTTACAGGTAGTTTAGGAGGCCAACAGTGAGTGGCAGGTAATGGCTCTGTTCTGTGAGATTCATTTGGAGGTGCACGACAGACAGGGACATATGGTTCTTTCTTCTGTAGCTGTTACCTATACTCTTTTAGATCGAGTTCAAATGAGGCAGCTATCAGACCCAGAGGGCCTAGTCCTATGGGAGGGTGTGTCAGATGGAGACCCTACTCCGGGGTGGACATTGGGAAATGATGAGGTGCTACGTTTTCATGGTCGCATATGGGTTTCAGTGGACATACATGAGGAGATGATGCAGGAGTTTCATGCTTCAGCTTGGGCAGTTCATCCTGGTGTCACCAAGATGTATCGAGACTTACACTGTTAATATTGGTGGCCAGGTATGAAGAAGGATGTGGCTGGTTTTTTTATGCGGTGTTCCGCCTGTCATCGGGTGAAGGTAGAGCATCAATGACCAGCAGGGCTTTTCTAGTAGTTATCCATTCCTGAGTGGAAATGGAATGATGTCGCGATGGACTTCGTGACAGGGTTACCAAGATCTCCTCGAGGAAATGATGCGGTTTGGGTTGTAGTGGACAGGCTCACGAAGGTTGCACACTTCTTGCCAATCAAGGAGACCTTCAGTGTTGATGAGTTGGGAAGGTTGTACATCCGAGATATTGTACGTCTGCATGAGTTTTCACACTCCATTGTTTCATACAGGGATGCACGTTTTACTTTGCACTTCTGGCAGGGGCTATA
Organism: Viscum album; assembly: GCA_963277665.1. NCBI lineage: Eukaryota > Viridiplantae > Streptophyta > Magnoliopsida > Santalales > Viscaceae > Viscum > Viscum album. The sequence continues at coordinate 2,011,387,122 of OY728135.1, forward strand.
GAGGGCTTTGGGTACACAGGTACTTTTGAGTACAGCATACCATCCCCAGACTGATTTCCAGTCTGAACGTACGATACAGATGCTTGAGGATATGCTCTGAGCTTTCATTATAGACTTTGGCGGCACTTGGGATAAGAATATCCCTTTGGTGTAGTTTTCCTATAACAACAGTTTTCAGGAGACTATTCAGATGGCACCTTACGAGGCCTTATATGGTAGGCCATGCCGATCACCTTTATGCTGGATGGAGGCAGGAGAGGCAGATTTTCTGGGACCTCATCTTGTTCAGGAGACCTTAGAGCAGATAGAGTTAATTCAAAAAAGAATGGCTACAGCACAGTCTCGGCATAAATATTATGCTGATTAGTAGAGACGATCTTTAGAGTTCAAGTTCGGAGATCAGGTTTTGTTGCGCGTTACCCCAAGGTTGGGACATAAGAGGATTAGGAGGCAGGGGAAACTCTCACTAAGATACGTCGGTCCGTTTGAGATTCTGGAGAGAGTCGAGCTGGTTGCTTACAGATTACAGTTACCTCATAGGTACCAGGCCACGTACGACGTCTTCCATGTTTCCCAGCTTGGACGGTATTTCTCAGACCCGTCTCATGTTTTTTAACCTGAGGAGGTTGAGCTGGAGAAGGATGCATCTTTCTAGGAGCATCCTATCTGGATTATTGATTGCAGTACGAAAGTTCTTAGTGGCCGATCTGTTCCTCTGGTATAGGTGCTATGGTAGCACGGCTGTATACAGGACGAGACTTGGGAGAGGGAGGCTGATGTGTGATGGCAGTGGCCAGAGTTGTTCGAGGTTCCCTATTCTATGCCTCGTTAGGGAAATTTGGAGACGAATTTCTTTAAGGGGGGAAGTTTTTAAAAAACCGGATCTTTTTTTGAGGTATGTTTTTCCTTTTTCTGGAGTTTTTGGGAAAAATAAAGTTTCTGGAAATTTTTGAAGTACACGCCGTGTACTTTCTGAGTACATTCCATGTAGTCTTTTCTCACTCGAAGCCGTGTGCTGGCCGTGTTCGGGCCACACACATGGTGTGTAGGGGTGACGTGGAGGCCGATTTTGGCAGAGTACAGAAAATCCCACTACACGTCGTGTACTTTAAAAGTACACGTCATGTACTTTTCTTTTTATTTCATTAATCGGATTGGGGTCACGTCTAATGCTCATTAACATCTTCTTCTCCACCTATTTCCATCCAGAGTGTCCGAGGATGTCGATTCTCCTCCAAGACACCGATCCGTCATCGGTTGTCCGAATCAAACTCCTTCGATTGCAGAATAATCGCAGCGGTGAGCTCTTGGTTCTTCTTTGGCCTCATTTTCTGATTCTTCCTCTCGTGTGAGTTATATGAGGTTGAACATTTTAGACTTTTTTGAAGATCTACTCCATTCTAGGCCGATTCACAGGCTGAGGATCAAGTATATCGATCATCGAGGATCGAGGTAGGTGCTTTGTTGCCCTACGTCGAAGTTCTCTGAGTTTTGGTTGCAAAAGTGTCGGATACCCATGTATCGGGTATCCCGGGTTGAGGATTTTGATCCTGTTGTTTATTTTCCCTATATTTCTTGTTATCTTATGATTAATTACTGCTAATATATGCTTGGTTTCATGTTTGAGGATCACCCCATGGGTGGTTTCCCACTTTTTGGTTGTTTATCATCGTTCGGCACCGTTTTCCTTTGAGGCAAACCCTATTGAAATTGCTAGTTTACTTGTTATAACTGTTTGCATGTGTTGCCTACTGTTTAAGTTATTTTGATGCATGGTATCTTTTAGCCAAGTAGTTTTTGAACTTACTTAGGGCTAATGACAGTCGATTACACATGACTAGACTGTTCAGGGCTGTGTGAACCTGGTGCGGTAGACTAAAGAGGGAATTGATGATTAAGGGATTCCCTAGAGAGTATTTTATAAATTAGTTTTGTACGCAGGACCTACAAGAATTGGACTTTGTGTTTCCCAATAGTGTCCTTATTTTACGCACGTATCGAGACCACAGAAGTAATTAGATGTAAGTGCTTCCTCAGAGAGTCTGTAGCTATCATTACAAGACCATAGGGGAATTGATGGTGAGAGCTTCCTAGAGTGTTTGTGCCTTGTATGATCATTTGACTAGAGGGGTCTGCCAGTAGGAGCCACTCATAGAGTCAGTATTTCTATTTGTTGGTTGGTTGTGATAAGTCCACCAAGCCAAAGAACAAGCGTGGGTTTGTACTGCTTGTTATCTAGGTAGTCTAATGAGATACCTGTAGTGTCACTTGCTTACTTTGGAATAGAATGCTCTATTATTTTTCCTTGGTCATTTAGTTAAATAAATGTGAATTGTAATTGGTAGGATTGTTTACTGGTGTACTCCTATTTCATTACTGTATTTATTTTCCTTTACTTTTTCTATATTACTCACTGATAGTAGGGCACAAATCTTGTGGTGGTTGCCTACTGGGATTAGTCTCACACCCTGTTTGGGTCCTGCTTTTCAACCCAAACAAATTATATAGTTGTAGGTGTAGATAGGGATTGTGGCCCTTCTACCTCAGGTACTTGATTGTTGGTTGGAGATGGAGAGCATGGGACCGGGCTTTGGATCGCGATGCTGTTGGAGTTTCTGTTTACGTTTAGTACTTTGGTTTCAGTTGTATTTCAGCACGTTGATTTGTTTACTGGTTTCTATAGATACATGTACCGTACTGCATCATTATTATATCATACATTACTTCTACTTTTAGTTCAGTTGTCGTATGATGTTTACTGCTTCCGCTATTGATTATGTTTATTCTTTCGTTGCATACTTTACCAAATGAGTTCATAGTTTCCCCACTGACTCACCAAGGCCCTCGCTGCTAGTTGGCAGCCTCTGGCATTTAGGGAAACGCGCTTGAGTTCATGTGGCGAACCAGGTACGGGGCACCGGTTATGTGGCTCCGGATTTGGGTCGTTACAATCCCCAAACCACATGGATGATATATATAATTATATAATATTATATTAATTATATTATAATCATTTTTTAAAGGTAAAATATTACTTATCTCCTTTCCATAAGGATCGGTGAAAAATGGAAACATTACTCATGCGTACGTACAACCCACCATCTCCATGATCGTACAATACTTCATTTTTCATAACCATAATTCATGATTGGTTTTAAAAGTAAAATTGATATATAAATATGATAATTATACCATGATTATTATTCGGTATATTATATAACTATATGATATACACATGATTCGAATCATTCATGAAGAAACGCACATGAGAAAACAATAAAATTAACACCCAAAAAAATGAAAATAATGAAATGTTATTTATGAACAGGTAATAATATGTTTTAAATAGATAATATATGATATTATAAATATTAATATGGTTCTAATTTATATTAATAACATGTTTAAAACCACTAAACATGTTAATAAGCCAAGTTCATCCAAAAGGAAGTGTGTGGTAAGGGATTTCGTCTCAATTTACATTCCATTGAGACTTATTTGTTATTATGAACCAATTCACTTTTATGTGGTGTATATACTACCCATTTTACATGTAATATCATTAATACTTAATTATTCATGGAATTTTATGTTTCTATTTTAATTATCTCATAAAATTGATTTAAATTTAAAATTACTAAGTGGTAAAAGTTATTGTGCAATCTCACTTTATTTTGTGATTATTAACTTTGTCTTAAAAATCACTTTATTGTTATAATTTTTCATTTTACATTTAATTTCTCTTAAATATCCATATTCTTATGTAATGGATATGATTATTTTTTAAACCATATAACATTTTTATATATGGTGTTTACTTTGAAAGTTATTGGATTAACTGGGGAAATATTGATAAATATGTATCCTTTACTCAATACAAATATTTGATAAGGAACGTTGTTTATGAATTAAATTGATTGTTTGATATATGAGGAATGATTAAAATGTGAAATACATGGGTTGGGGATTGGTTAATGAAATACCCCTGATGCATTGGTAGTATCATGAGACAAAATCAGTTAGAAAAACCCTATGCATTTGTAACCAGTATGTTTTAAACTGTCTTTCGAAAGGTTTTAACACACTACTAAAAAATGGCCTTTAACAGTGATATAAATGACCTTTATAAGTGCTAGAAAAGCACTGATAATGTGAGAGATGTTAAAATTCCAAGACTTTTATCAGTGCTTTTAAAATTGCTGATAAAAGACCCATTTATCAGCACTTTAATTTAGCGCTGCTAAAGGAACCCTTTATCAGCACTTATAAAAGTGCTGACAAAGTAACCCTTTACCACAATTTCCATTGATGTTATTTTTAGAACTGCCAACATTGCATGAGTAGTTTTTAACAAACCACTTCAACTCGAAAAAAATAATCCACCTATATAAGAAAACAATTATTATGAGTAATACTAAAAAGAAATAAATTAAACATAAATATGAAATAATACATTGATTCTACGGAAAATGATTTTACAATGAAAATAAAAAGATTGCCTATGTGATTGAGTAGTGGAGGGAACTTGAAATAAATTGATAAATTTCAACACTACAGGATTGAAAGGTTTTGTGAGAGAAGAATTATGTGGAAGTTTTGGTGTAGAAAGGGATAAAAGATAGACAGAGCACCCAAACTCTAACAAAATAATCTGCCTGTATAAGGAAAAAATTATTATGTGAGTAATACTAAAAATAAATAAATTAAACATACATATGAAATAATAAATTAATTCTATGTATAATGATTTTATTGTGTAAACATCAAGATTACCTTTATAATTGAGCAGAGGCAGCATCGTTTCTCTTCCTACAAAGGTAGTGGAGGTAACATGAAAGAAAGTGATAAATGAACCACTGAGGGGGTGAAAAGGTTTTAAGGGAGAAGGAGCGTGAGAGTTGGACAAAGAACCCCCCCCCCCAACTTGAACAAAATAATCCACCTATATAGTAAAACAATTATTATGTTAGTAATACTAAAAAGAAATAAATTAAACATACATATGAAATAGTAAATTAATTCCATGGATAATGATTTTACTGTGAAAACATCAAGATTACCTTTGTAATTGAGAAAAGGTATCATCTTTTCTATTCCTACAAATATAGTGGAGTTTACTTGAAAGAAAGTGATAAATGCACCACTACTGGTGTGAAAAGGTTTTAAGGGAGAAGGATAATGAAAGTTGGAAAGAACACCCCCAACTCGAACAAAATAATCCACTTATACAAGAAAAAAAATATTATTTAATTAATATTAAAAATAAATAAATAAAACATAAATATAAAATGATATATTAATTCTATGGACAATGATTTTACTATAAAAACATCAAGATTACCTTTGTAATTGATTAGAGGAAACATTGTTTATCTTCCTGTAAAGGCAGTGGAGTAACTTGAAAGAAAGTGATATAGGTGAAAATATTTTAAGGGAGGAGGAGCATGAAAGTTGGACAAAGCACCCCCAACTCGAACAAAATAATCCACTTGTATAAAAAAACAATTATTATGTGATTAATACTAAAAGTAAATTAATTGAACATAAATATGAAACAATACATTAATTCTATGGACAATGATTCTACTATACAAATATCAAGATTAACTCTATGGTTGAGCAGAGACAATGTCATTGTTCTTCTTGAAAAGGCATGACACATGGACAGAAATCTTCTAAAATAAACAAACTCTACAAGGAATAATGAAAATTAAATCAACATTACATTATATAATTTTTTGGTAAAATAGAGAAAGTATATCGTAACTCTCACGACCCGACCCATGCTAGGGCTCGAGCTGAAACTACCCCAAGCCCACCTCTGTAGGCCAGGGGCTAGTGACTAGAGTCGAAGGCACAACAAACTTGGGAAGGCCTTTTCCTAAGTACTTGTACACACACACACGTAGCCAAATCAATTCAAAAGTGTAGAGGGAAAGGAAAACATGATACACTACTACTATATATATATCACAAATATGCATCGACCTCTAAACTGCAAAAGTATAGAAAAGTAAATTGAAATGGAAAGGATAAAAAATATACTCCCAACCAAAAAAGTACCACAACCCAGAAATAAGTGGAAAAGTAAAACAGCTGAGACATCCCCACTCCTGGATCCCAAGCTATGACCATCGCACGCGGTCTAAGCACCTCGTATCCCTAAGCTCCTCTAATGTCATGATAAAAATGTATGTCATCTACAATGGAACACTAAGTTCTGGAAAATCCAAAGTAGGGGTGAGTATAAAAATACTCTGTAGAATGCCCTAAAGGCTCAAGGGAGTAATAAAATATGTACTGAATAGGGGATAAGTAGATAGAAAAAGGTAAAGTAAGAGTACAGTAAAAGGAGTGCAGCTCAACCCAATAAGAGAGTGAAGTAAGATTATCCAAACACAATGAGCTAGAAATGGTGAGAAGATGAACTTCTCATCGAGTCCTAGCTACCTATAGTAGGAGAGTAGACTCATCCAACCATGAGAAGCTAGACACGGAAAGCACATGGAATACCCCACGTGTCTTTGCCTTTCTTGGAAGGAGAGTAGACAAAACCCAATAAGTGGGTACTGAAATAGGATATATATATATATATATATATATATATATATATATTCTCAACCAAAGAAGCCAAAACGAGAGAGTAAGGGGATCTCCATCTCACATATCAGCCCAAGAAAAGTGTCATCAACAGTTCTAGAATTAACCACCTAAAATGACCATTATCCCTCACATTTTCTCTAAACACGCAAGTCAAAGGGACTTAATCACAAGACCTTGATACTATCCACTTTGGGCATGGCTATCTCACTCGAACAGTTTTAGGTCACTTCACATGGATGTGTCTCAATGAGAAAAGTGTCCCTATTTATCATGAGCCCAAAGGTACATTAAAAAATGTCTCGTCACTGATCCACATAACCAAGAGATCATGTCTCAAGGTCGAGGACCCACTTCCCAGCCCCGCTGAAGGGTATGATTAGTACTATCATTGGTGAATGCCACTACCGAATCTTATTGAAGGGTAATACATTGAATGGTAAGCCCAAATGTGTCATCAAAAAATTCCACTTCCCAACCCCACTGGAGGGTAATCCTGGAAGAGTAAATAGTGAATGCCACTGCCCAGCCCCGCTAAAGGGTAAGCTCAAAAGTGTCATCAGTGAACGCCACTACCCAACCCCACTAGAGGGTAAGCCCGGAAGAGTAAACAGCGAACTCCACTACCCATCCCCACTGGAGGGTAAGCTCAGAAGAGTAAAAATTGAACGCCACTACCCATACCCATTGTAGGGTAAGCCCGAAAGAGTAAATGGAGAACGCCACTACCCAACCCCATTGGAGGGTAATACCTAAAAATTCAACGGTGAACTCCACTTCCCATCCCCACTAGAGGGTAATCTGGTACTGCTCAGTCCATACTGGCTAAATGGTACCTCTTGGAAAGCATCGAGGAACTACACTATAGTGATTAGGTATCTCCCCAGATAGGCGTCACACCCAGAACATCTCGCATTGTATCTCGAAATCCACTACGGAGGGAACCATCGTATTCTACATGGAAGAACACTCAAGATAGGATTCTCGTATGCCAAAACCCAAGTCCAAAAGAAGGAGATATGAGAGGTATAGTATTCATAGTGTGGTACACAGAGCGTGTGACATGATGTGTGGCCCCTCCTCATCACATTTCCATGTACCCAACCATACTCAGGTACTAAACTATGATTAAGTACCCCTAGGCATGGCAGTGTACTCCCAGAGTACATGGAGCCTCTATACAAAATGTTGACGAGTGCATGATGCCCGTCGCTGGTCTAAAAGAAAAAAAAATGTAACTTTACTAACTATTTTCCTTATATGTTCCCAAATAAACAAACAGATCACATCATCATGGTCCATACAGAAAAATGTATAGTATCAACTATTCATTCACCTGAAAACAGACTCCTGATGAAGAAACTGTATTTCGTAGCATTGCGTACAAACGGTGCTTCGTGGGACCCACACCATTATCCCAAAACACATCAAACGGATTGCGCCATTGTGATCCCCTCAGAAAAGCACATAGTATTGTCTATTCATTCATCCCAAATGGACACCGGTGAAAAGGATGCATTTCACTACAAACTCCAAAATCAGGCCTCATGGGGCATGCACCTCCTTTTCATTTTAAGTTCCCAAAACCATTCTCAAAACTTCCACCTCAATTTTAGGGTCGCAACACCGCTAATGGTGCGAAAGTCGGACATCCGACATAGGAGATATGTTTGTTACAAGGTTCTCCAAATAATAATAATATAATTATTATTATTAAAATTAGATGTTTTATGCCACAGAGCATCGAGCCTAAAAAAAAACTTCCCGAACTTTCTTCAAAAGGTCTGTCTCGTTAAGAGGAATGTGTGGCCACATACAGCACCCAAAACATACTCTCCATTTAGGAGATATAGGCATTTTAAGTTTGTTCGACCTGATCGGGCCCAAACTGGTTGGACCGGCCCACTCTTGTCGGTCCACACCACCTGGCCCGACCCTCCAGCACCCTACCATCATGGACCACTGGTCGTGGTCTCCTCCACTCATAATTTCCATCACAAAATGGTGTGTTGCCATGGTTGTCGTCCTCCTGCGACGCCCCAGTGCTCAGAAAATAGATCTCAGACCGGATCTGGGTTCCTTGGGATGAGATCTTCACAACACCAGCCTCTGCTAGATGATATGTCATCGTTTCGATGTAGAAAAAATTAGATGAAACTTTCACTCACTGTTGCGCCTCCTACAGCACCAAAAACACAAAACTCTCATAGATCATGAATCCATGGACCATGACCTTCACAAAACCATGGTTTGTTCAACGATCGGATGTCGGTTAAGCATGGAGAAAAGTTGACCAATGAAGAATATGAGGAATGGTGAATAACGAAGAAGAATGGACAATCCAGAAATTAAACGAGTGACGGCCATCATTAGTTTAGCCAGCAACAAAGATTTTAAAACAGATAATTCCAACAGAAATTGAAAATGACAACTAAGGATTCAATCGGGGAGCGGAAGAATCCGAAATAGAAATCCTACCTGGATTCTGGATCTGTTGTTTCATTTGTTGCGCTCTAATCTACTAGGATGTGAATTTTCATTGTGATCCACCGAGAATTAAACGTCTAATCGCCATCGAAAGGATCATAGGAGCTCTCGCTAGTGCCTGTGGGAGAAATGAGCCAACCTTTGATCATTTCTCTTAAATGCTTATTTATAGAAAACTGTCAATGGTTGTGGAATATAAACCTCCCACGCCCTCTCACTTTATGTTGTACTTATGTAAAACACCTTATTCTAAACGCAATGGAATTCTCAGATTCCCAATCCGACTCCCCAGTCAAAAGTTATTTGATTCAGCATTCGAGATAAAATAATTACATTTAATTATTTTATTTATTAAAACTCCTTCCGTGGATTTTTTTTACAGAAGACCTGTGCCAAAAAAAGTTATGTATAGAATAGGGTAAAATCCATGCTTTGGACTCAATTGTGCTCTCATATTTTTGATCCAATCTACCATTTGAGAGATATCATGTTTCCATCATGTGAATAGTATATAAATAATTAATATTTTTTTTATAATTTATTCTAGGAACTCTGGTCCTCGTAATAACACATCATCTCAGTGCCTAGCTCCAGAAATATATGTAGAAAATTTTCAAAGTATTACAAGGCAAAAACCTGGTCTCTTCATTATTCTCTCCTTCAAGATTTTTTTCCCCAAAAAGAAAAAATAGGGAAAACAACTCAGGATACTGAGCTCACACCTGGCTCCCCTACTCCTAGGAACTCTCATGCACATTTCCATACTGCCACAACATGCAAACCAAGGGGATTTTCCATCCTCTTATGGTTTTCTCATGTCTATGACATGTGTAGGATCATGCACGTATCTCCACAGCTGCAACATGAGGAACACATCGTTCACCCACTTTAATTGAGGGGATAGTTCATGGTGGTAGGAAACCTCTCCATCTCTTTTCATGGTCCCGAATATCCTGATGAAACTTGGGGGATAGTTTGCCTCCCCGTTCGAACCTCTATATCACACATCGTAATTGAAATCATTATCTGTCCCTGAAATAGGGTCATGTGATTCCCTCTTTTAGAATATCTAATTTGTGTGTTGCCTGTGGAAAACTGAGTCATGCAAGATCTCTCAGTCGATGCATCACAATCGATACCATATTACACGCTTGGGAAGTGAATGAGTCGTCACCATCAACTGAAGAAAAATTGTACTCTCCTACTCTACTAGGGTCAGCTACAAGGAAGCTAACTACTCTGAAACTCTCCATGCTAGGAGAGCCCCGGACTTCTTGCTAAGGGAATTTTATACAACATTTCCCTTTCCTATATTATAGGCTATCTCAAAGTCATAATCCTATAGGAATTTCAACCAACGTCACCACCTCAAGTTCAAGTCTCTTTGAGTGAAGACACACCTAAAACTCGGGTGGTCTAAGCAAACCATAAAGCGCTCTCCTAGAAGATAGAAACTCCATATTATCAGGGTGTAGACTACCGCTGCTCACACTAGATAGTGAGTTATTTAGTTCTGTTCATGGTGTCTCTATCACCTCAACCTATACTTGGTAATTGTAGTATCAAGGTTGACGTTGATCATTCAAGGTTCAAATGAACATGGCAGGTGAGTAAACTCATCCAACTACAAGAAGCTAGACATGGAAATCATGTGGGATACCTTGTGTGTCTTGTCTTCCCTTAGAATGAGAGTAACCCCAAACCAGGCACTCTGCCACACCCACTAGTGTCATTCCATGCAAAAGGATTTCGAGCAGAAAAACTCCATTAGTAATGTCCGGACCTGCTCCAACACTCCACTGCACAACTTCACTACGAATACACAAGTCAAAGGGATTCATCCACCGTACCTCGATACTATCTTCTTTGGGTGGAAATGAATATTCTTCATAGTTTTTCTCGCATCACAAAAATATGTCTTGATGGGGGAAGAACCCCTCTTCCTTGTGCATTCAAAACTATGTCGAACAACACCAACATAGGGTTACATCGACTCCCAGCATCACCCCGGCAAAACCTTAAGCAAGAATAAGGGAGAAAATAGTACACCACCCAGTGTCAAACAAGTTTCACTTCAAAAATCTAGAAAATAAACATGGTGTAAATCTCATCATCTCATTCTCTTTAGGCTCATAGGCATCCATATAAATTATTTTCCTGCAGCCCTGACCACTAACTCCTTGATCCTAACATGGGATGCCTGGTGTTGGTGGAAGGGCTTCATAGAGTCATATACCAACCACAAATCCTCCTGATCCCCTACCTACATAACCTCCCTAGGGGTCACCCTGTCCCTGCCTAGTAGATCCCTAATCACAACGTCGTCTCTTTCAGGGCAGTTCATTTACTATCTACTTGGAAATCTCAACACGTACGATCAGTTAGTCTCGTGCCATGTGACCTCTCCCTTCATAAGCATAACACCATCCCTCCGCAGGTTATCCCCACGCTCTACACTTCCTCGTTCCCATATGACTGTGTGCCTAAGACCGATTATGGGGAGGCCTCCTGTGTTGAGATTGTCATCTAATGCCTACTAGTTGTGGTTGACGTCTTATCTTTGTTTCACCCACTGCCACCACCATTTGTATATAACCCCTCTAATAGAAAGATATATGTCACTAGTGTTTGCTCCAGCACCCCGACATAAGTGGGGATGCACAAGGGTACTATGATAGCACAGATCTCTCTATAGAGTCACTAATCAAATTTCTTTTCCTAGAAGTTACCATCGTGGATCACATCCAAAGAGTACCGAGTCAGATCTGTGAACTGAGCCTCGTACTCTTCCACCATCATCCCTCCCTACTGAAGCTCCATAAGCTCCTGAATCCAAATCGATCATAAGAAGGAGGGGTAGTACTCCTCAAAGAAAAGCTGCTTGAAGTCACCCCATGAGAGTACCGACTCATCGTGTATCTAAGTAACCAGACTCCACCAACGTCAAGATGATCCATGGAAAAGACTAGCTACCTAAGCCATTATTTGATCTATCAGTGTCTGAAAAATCCTGAAGAGGTGAACCATCAACTCTATCCAAACCTCTACTGCCTGAGGGTATGGATCCCCACAGATCCTTAGTGGTCTCTGATGCTAGAACTTGTGAAGCACGCTAAACCTACGCACATCCTCAAATTGATCTATTGGGACTAACTATTGCTCAACAGGTGGAGGTGTTGATACCTATCCACCCAGAGGAATGTGAATCGTATGATGTATCCTGAATTATGGCCTTGTCACTCATAGGGTCATCATTACGAACCAGAGATGATATCCTGGTTGTATGTCGTCATGGAGGCATCCTGAATCTGATCAAGGAGTATCACAGTCAAGAGAATATATATATATATATATATATATATATATATATATATATATCAACAATGATGGGGAGATGACTCAAGAAGGATGTTCAAAGACTCAATCCTATATGATGCATGTACCATTGTTTCCTGCAACATATGTCCCAGCATGCCAAGTTGAAAAGTGGGTAATCAGGGTCGTGGTGAATGGATATGTTGGCCACAACACCATCAATGGACTCCCTAGCCCAAGATCCACTATCGAGACACTTAGACATTGTTTCCCTAAAACCCAACCAATTCCTTTTTAAGGAACGTCCAAAAAAATTCCCAAGGAACAAACCACCTCTGATACCTCTTTGTCACGACCTGACCCATGTTGGGACTCAATCCGAAACTACCCCAAGCTCGCCTCCATAGGCCAAGGGCTGGAGACTAGTGTTGGAGGCACAAAAAACTCAGGGAGGCATTTGACTAAGTACATGTACACACACACACAACCAAATCAATGAAAAAGTGTAGAGAGAAAATAAAACAATATAAAACACTACTATATATATAAATCACAAATATGCATCGACCTTTAAACAATACAAGTACAGAAAAATAAAATGAAAGGGAAAGGGTAAAAAATACATGCCCAAACAGAAAATTTCCACAACCTAGCAATAAGTGGAAAAGTAAAATAGATGAGAGAGCCTCACTCCTGGATCCCAAGATACAACCACCACACGAGGTCCAAGCACCCCATATCCCTAAGCTCCTCTAATGTCATCATCAACCTCTCTGTCATCTACAAGGGAACACCAATTGTGGGAAAAGCCTAAGCAGGGGTTAGTATACAAATACTCTATAGGATGACCCAAAGGTTTTAGGGAGGAGTAAAAGATGTACTAAATATGGGAGCAATAGATAAAACAAGGTACAATAAGAGTACAGTAAAAGGATTACAGCTCAACCCAACAAGATATTTAAGTAATATCATCTAAATATAATGAGCTAAAAATGGTGATAAGATGAGCTTCTCATCGATTCTTCGCTACCTATAGTAGGATAGTAGACTCGTCCAACCATGAGAAGCTAGACGCGGAAAGAACGTGACATACCTCACGCGTCTTCCCTCTCCTAGAAGGATAGTATCTAAAACCCAAGCAGTGGGTACTAAAATAGGATATATATATATATATATATATATTATCAACCAAAGAAGACCAAACGAGAGAATAAGGGGGTCTCCATATCACAGCTCAACCCAGGAAATTAGTCTCCAAGAGTTCCAGAAGTAACCACCTATGATTCCCAACATCCCTAAAGTTTGATATAAATATTCAAGTCAAAGGGACTCAATCAACACACCTTGATACTATCTGCTTTGGGAGGGTTTGTCTCACCTGCACGGTTTTAGGTCACGTCACAGGGATGTGTCTTGATGGGAAAAGTGTCCCTCTTTATCATGCATCCAAAGGTACGTCAAAATGTGTCTCATCACTGATCCTCATAGACGAGAGATTGTATCTCAAGGTCAAGGACCCACTGCTCAGCCCCGCTGGAGGGATTTCTCGGTGCTGTCATTAGAGAACACCACTACCCAGCCCCACTAAAGGGTAATACGCTAGAGGGTAAGCCTGAAAGTGTCATCGAAGAACTCCACTACCTATCCCTGTTGGAGGGTAATCATAAAAGAGTAAAAAACGAATGGCATTGCCCATGCCCACTGGAGGGTAATCCCAGAAGTGTCATTGGTGAAATCCACTACCCATCCCTACTAGAGGGTAATCCCAGAAGAGTAAATGGAAAATTCCACTACCCAGCCCTACTGGAGGGTAATCCTGGAAGAGTAAATGACGAATTCCACTGCCCATCCCTGCAAGAGGGTAAGCCCGGAAGAGTAAACGGTGAATGCCAATGCCCGGCCTCGCTAGAGGGTAATCTCTAAAAAGTCAATAGCGAACCCCACTACCTAGCCCTACTGGAGGGTAATCCTTGAAGAGTCAATGAAGAACTCCACTGCCCAGCCCCTATGTAGGGTAATTAGGTACTTCTCTAGCCATCTTGGATGGATGGTACCTCTCAAGAATCATTGAGGAACTACATTGTAGTCATCAGGTATCTCCTCTGATAGGCATCACACCTGGAACATCTCACATCATATCTTGAAATCCACTATGGAGGGAACTATCTCATTCTACATGGAAGAACGCTTAGGATAGGCTACTCGTAATCCAAAACCTTAGTCTAGAAGGAGATACGAGAGGTAGAGCATTCGTAGTGTGGTATACAGAGTGTGTGCAGCCTAAATGACGTGTGGTCCCACCTCATCACCTGGACATGTACCCAACCATACTCAGGTACTAAACTACAATCAAGTACCCCTAGGTGTTCCATTGTACTCCCAAAGTACATGGAAACTCTATCCAAAAGGATGATGAGCGCATGATGCCCATCACTGGTCTAAAAGGGGTGAAAATGTAACTTTACTAACTATCCTTCTTAAAGGGCCCCAGATAACCAAACGGATCACACCATCATGATCTATGTAGAAAAACCCACATGATCGACTATTCATTCTCCCAAAATAGACTCCCAGTGAAGAAACTTCATTTCATAGCATTACAGATGAACGGTGCTTCGTGGTACCCATTCCACTATACTAAAATACATCAAATGGATTGCTTCATTTAAATCCCCTCATAAAAACACATAGGATTGGTTATTCATTCGTCCCAAAACAGACACCTGATGAAAAAGATGCACTTAACCGAAACGCCCAAATAGGGACTCATGGGTCCCACACCTGATTTTTTTTTATGCACCTGCAACCAATCTTGAAAAGTCTGGCTCAATTTCAGGGTCACAATTCCACTGACGGTGCATCAATAGAATATCGGATGCAGGAGATACGTCTGTTACAAGGTTCGACAAATAATAATAATTATTATATTATTATTATTAAAATTGGATGTTTCGCACCACTGAGCATTGATCCTAAAACAATAGTTCCTGAACTTGACTCAAAAGGTTCTTATCATTAAGAGGAATGTGTGGCCATTGATTTCACGCAAAACGGACTCTCTGTTTAGGAGATATAGGCATTTGAAGTCTGTTTAGTCTGATCAGGCCCAAACTAGCTGGACCGGCCTGCTCTGGCTGGTTCGTACTACCTGGGCCATCCTACTCCAGTAGGCCTGGTTGGACCCGCCATCTAGTAGCTGGCCTCCATACCCAGTGTGCCCCGTGCACTCCGACACTCTACTATCACGGCCCGCTGGCTGCAGCCACCATCGTCAGTCGGCCTGCTGCTGCAAGACTTTTGTAGACTGTCAGCGGTGCCTCGGTGCTCAAAAAATAGATCTAATATCACATATGGTATCCCCATGATGAGATCATCACAACGCCAACCTCCTCTTGATGATAAATCACCGTTTCGATGCAGAGAAAAGTAGTTGTCACTTCCTCTCGCTGTTGCGCCTCCTCCGGTGACTAAAACACCAAACCATCGTGGATACAGAATCCCTAGATCATGACCTTCACAAAACCATGCTCTACTTGATGATCAGATGTTGCTTCATCGTGGTGAAAAGTTTACCAATGAAGAACATGAAGAACGGTGAAGAACGGACGATTCAGAATTAAATGAGTGATGACTGTTTTTAGTTCGACCATCAACAAAAGATTCTAAAACAAAGAATTCAAACAGAAATAAAAAATGACAACTAAGGATTCAATCAGGGAGTGGTAGAATCCGAAATAGAACTCCTACCTGGATTTTGGATTTGTTGTTGCGTTCGTTGTGCTCTGATTTGTTATGATCTGAGTTTTCGTCGCGATCCACCAAGAATTCGGTGTTGAATAATCGTCGAAAGGATAAAAGGAGATATCACCGGCATTTGTGGGAGAAATGATCCAACCTTTTATCATTTCCCTTAAATTCCTATTTATAGAAAACTCCCAGTGGTCACGGAATCTAAACCTCCTATGCTCTCTCACTTTAGGTTTCACTTAGGTAAAACACCCCATTCTGAACTCAACAGTGGTCTCGGATTCCCAATCCAAATCCCCAGTCAAAAGTTATTTGATTTAGTATTTGAGATAAAATAATTAAATTTAATTACTTTATTTACAAAATATCCCTCCATGGCCTTTTTTACAGAAGACTTGTGCCAACAAAAGTTATGTCCTGCCTAGGTTAAACGCCACTCTCCATACTCAACCGTGGAATCGGATTTCTAATACAAGGTACTATTTGAGATATATCCCATTTCCGTCACATTCATAGCATATGAATACTTAATATTTTTTTATAATTTATTATGGGAACTCCAAGCCTCATAATCGCACATTGTCTCAGCTCTTGGCCTTGGAAATATATGTAGAAAATTCCAAAGTTTTGTAAGGAAAAAAACAGGTCTTTACAGTAACATTACCTTTTCATCTATCCAAATGGTTTCCTTTATTATAGTTTGTTATTTTAAGGGATTGGAAATATCATCATGTGCAGAAGACATTGTATGCATGAGTAGTCAAAAATTTAATTTATATTATGTTAATATAGTAGAGAACATGTAATATTATGAGGAAAAACATAATATGTTAAAAATCACTTTTACCTTCTCATTGAACTCTCTTTATTTTTTAAAAGTTTTCAAGGATTTGGTTCCTCTTTCAAGAATCCAAATCCCCTATTTGTGGTCCCCTATAATGTACAATACATTTTCTATAATGGGAACAACATGAACTGATTGCAATGTCCCAATAAAAGGGTCATCCTTGATTGAATTTTCATCTGAATCAATATTTTTTTTAGTCACCAGTAGGACAATAAAACAATTATTTTTTGTTGGATTAGAGACATAAAATACTTTCACTTCTTGTGATGCCATTATGAATGGATTGTCTTTTTTTCTTTATACATTGAAATTCACCTTCATAAATCCCATTTCATCAAATTTCGCTCCATTGATATTGTCAAAACATTTTCAATGGAAAAGAGGCACTTGAAATGTTGTATAATCCAACTTTTATATCTATTATATAATGAAAAAATATGACATATTTTCATAAATTAGACTTCTATACTTGTAACCAGATATGTGCATTGATTTATCCACAAGCATAACACCACTATTTTTCATCATAATAAAGTCATTGTGTTATTTTGTATAGAACGTATAACCATTCATTACAAACCTAGTGTAAGATATAACATTTTCATTCAGTCATATGGCTATCCATTAAAGTCATTCAACAATTCAATTCAGATTTTCATATAACTCCTTGTAAATTTGATCTTTGAACAATCTTATAAATTATTGATTATGTGTATCTAATATCCACCTTTCAGACCTTGATGGATTTAAATTTATAAGAATTTATTTATGGGATTAAATTCATGGATCAACATCTTCACTATTATGTAATATGTAAATATGTTCTTAATCCCACTCTTTAAAGGTAATTGTAACAACATATCTTCTGGAAATTCATTCTCCTATAAGGTGTTCGTTGTGACGAGACTTTGGGAGACCGATGATTTCAACATTTGATAGGTAATTGGTACAGAATTCAATATCTTATTCAACAATATATTGTTCTACAATACAACCTTCTGGACGACTTTAATTATTTACATACCCTTTCAAAATCTTTATATATAGTTCAATGGGTTACATCCATATATAATGGAAAGGAACACATAGTTGAACCTCTATGACCAAGTTAACCATCAGGTGGATCATTTTATCAAAGAATGATAGTGTAAATAACATTTATAATTCATCTTTCAACATGATTAGTTGTTTATATTCTGAGTTTCCAAAGACACTAAACTATTACAATCCTTGTGTGTCCTTTTTTTTTATGTATTAAGTATTCCGAAAAAATAAATAATTATACCTAAATTTAAAGAAGAGACCTGAAGCTTGACGTACATGGACATTACATTACTTTTTCGGAATACTTAATACATAACAAAAAAAAGACACACAAGGATCGTAATAGTTTAGTGTCTTTGGAAACTCAGAATATAAACAACTAATCATGTTGAAAGATCTTCAACATCTCCCAAAACGATCTTCCCCTTTTTGTTTCCTTACCTAAAACCTTTCTTTATTTCCTGGGGAAAATAAAACATAAAAAGGGTGAGCTCAAATGCTCAGTAAGGGCAAACATAGAGAACATAAAACAATCCATAAACATTTGAAAGCAAAAACTTGAACATGAAATCTAAACATTAAAACCTTGAGCAAAGACATAAATCTTGGAAGTACGTAAGGAATATATCATAAAGGAACATCAATCAAGATAAAATAGCATGGGAATAAAACATTTAATTGTGGCAACCATTAAGCACATGTTATGATTTCCATAGTAGCCAAGGCATTGCTGCCAAGACCATCTTAGTGGACAAAGTCCCTTTCTGAATCGAGTTCACTCCTCATTCCAGTCTTGTATTACTGAACCAGTTTAACTTGCCGCTCCAGCCATGTTTATCTCATGAGATATAAATCTTTACCCAATTCATTAGAGGGAGATATAGGTCCCAACCATATCATAATGAAATCATTCTTACTTGTGCCACAAAATAAACTTAAAACATTCACCATAACCCAAAGAATAAAATTGGTTTCATAACATCATCCCATCATCTCATAATCCATATAAAACAAATAGACATTTCATCATAATAAAAGTGAAACCATGTAAATCATAGATACATTAAACATGAAACATACACATATGAAATAATTTCATCTTAGATGGAAAATGGTTTTGATAAAACATTTGAAATGAATTCTTGAGGAAAATATCCTTTCCTCTTCAAAATCAATTTCTTTTCACAAAATTTCATGCAATTTTAAAAGAAGGATATTTTGTTGAAAATAGTCATGAAATATTTTGGAGTAAGCTTCATGAAAATAAGTCTTTATAAAACCGTAAAAATCCTTTCATGCTGTATAGTTAAAAAAAACATTCTTCTCATACTTTTGTCGGAAAAGTGAAAAAAGTACCTTGTAACGTAAACAAAAGAAAGATTACTTACATACCATGTAGTAAAAGTCAAAAATGGGTAAAAATGAATTTAAAAATTCATGAAAACACTTTTATAAAACATGGACATGGATGATAGAAATAACCCTAGTAAATACTTACGAATAAGCAATCTCAGATAAAAATGAGATTTGCAAAATTATCTCTTACCTTAGGTCCGATATGCTTCGTACGTATCCAAACCTCCTGTATAATGATTTAAATAATGTCATTGACTTATTAAAGAATCATATTCATTGTTATTATATCATATATGGTTCACTTATGACTTTATATTACCCGTTCTTTTGTAAATTGCATGTTAAAGAGTGTTTTGGGTAAAATTGTTTCATTTGTCGTTCGTGTTTTGACTTGTAATTATTCATATGATTACATAGATCATGATTACATAATTCCAGAATATAAAACATGATTTATATATAATATATATTCAGAATATACAAATGTATAATAGATTGATAAATGGAAAGAAATACACTGTTCATGGAGACAGTAGGCCGTACGTACGCATGAACGCTGTTTTCATTTCCTTATTGAGTTGAATGGAATTAAGTAGATGAAATAAATATATATATACATAAATACAGTAGCATTATTATGTCATATATTTTATTATTACTTATTATATATACTTTATAATCATTCTTGAATGGTTATCATGGAGAGTGAATCTCATCGCGTCGTGGGGACGGTATTCCGTACGTACGCACGAGCGATAATATCATTCCCATGATCGTCGAATTGTATTAAAGTGTATGTATAATATTATAGAATAAATATCACTTTACAATAATCATATATATTCATTACTTTCACCATTATACCCATCCAATTAAGGTGGTGGTGGAAAATAGATTACACCGCGGCGTGGAGACGGTATTCCGTACGTACGCACGCGCGGTGATTTCATTTTCCATAGGATGGATAGATGGTGAAATATGGTTGTTTCATACTTATAATAACATATCAGTATATGAGTGATACTGATGTTATTAATTCATAATGAAAAAACTAAATAAGAAGAAGTTAAAGAAGAAATAAAATTGAAAGAATCGGTAACGGATATTACCTCTTCTTTGACACGCCTCTTTGAATCCTCCTCTTAGGGTACTAAAATTGGTCTTTGAAGAAGACCAGGACCTCTAGGATGTTTCTATGGAAGTTGATAAGTGAAATGGGCAGGGTTTGGCCGAGATTAAAGGCTAAAATTGGTGTGAGGAATAGAGGGAGGAGGTTCCCTTTTATAAGGGAGGAGAGGGGCACCTTTGGAAATCTAAAAAAATATTAATTTATAATAAATCTAAACCCACTTAAAAACCTCCAAAAATGACTCATATTCGAATTTAAGATGATATAGGGTTGTAATATCATCAACCAATAAAATTTAGACATGTTAGGAAATTATTTTAAACATTATCAACTTGATTTATCCTTACTTAATCAATTTAATTTTATTTGTGGTAATAACATTCTAAATTTTAAATTATAACAAACAATTACTTATTTGTTGTGAATTGTCCATAATTGGATACTTTATAACATTTTAGACCATATAAATTTAAATTTATAATTTTTTAAATATTTTTTTGATTTTTAAACAATTTTATAATATGTTATTTTTATAAAATAACAATAGTGTCAATTTTGACACTATTCATTTATATGAATTTAAATAAAATATATACAGAAGATATTTTCAAAATAAAAGCATTAATAGAATAATAAAAGGCCATATGTATCTATAAAATTATTGTAGAACATTAAATAGTTCATATAATATTTATTTTATTATTTTTAAAACCATTTATTTGGTTTATCTCTTAATAAAATAATTACTACAACATTTGTTTATAATTATATAATATACTTATTTGTTGCATAAAAATTAAAAATAAAATCCTATGATGAATATAAATCTACTAAATTTAACAATAATACTTTTACTCGAATTTATCATCTTAAAATCACAATATTTAAATTGTTATATTTATTAAATTATGAAGGTGACAACTTTCGTATCATTTAAAATAAAATAATATAAGTGTCATAATCACTATTATAAGACTCCAAACGGTTATATATTAGGTAATTGGATGATTATGGTATATATATATACTACCAATAAGTTTTGGTCAGGTTTGTGGAACTTTTAATGTGTATTATTATTTCAATAAAAACTATATTACTGATTTTTCACTTAATAAATAATTTCTGCACCATTAATGTATCACCATTAATGAAAATTATTTAATCCCTAAAAATTCTAAATAAATTATCATGATGTAGATAATTTTATTAGATTTCTGGAGACTATTAATTTTCGAAGTTTCATGAAGTTTATCACTAAATTAAAATTAATATACTTATAATATTTAAGAGAGTGACATGTTGTCACTTTCTTTGGTTTTAATAATAATTAAGTTATTTTCATGGAAAAAATTCCATTAAATGATTCTAATCTGAACCTTAGGTGATATGGGTATACTTTGAGTCATCCAATAGGATTTTGGAAGATTTTAGGGTAATTTTATAATCTTATATTTACCCTTAATTACCCGATTTACCTTTAACTATGGTAAATAAAATTTACCGTAGTTACTATTCATAATGCCCAAAAATAAAAAGTAGTCTATTAATATAATTTGGACCCACTTATTCCAAATATGGAATCCATTTTTCCAAATTATATACACAGAAGTTTCAGAAATTAAATTAAAATTAATCCCGTTGTCGAAAGAAAACGGGTTTTTGTTTAAAACATTACAAAAGATTGAATTGATTTACCCTACGAATTCAAGGTAAAATCAATGATAATGACATACATTATATTAAATGTTAAAAATATATTCTATTTATACTTTAAAACCATTCAATATTATAATTTAACCATATAATATATTGTGATGAAAAAAGTTGTTTTTAATTAAAATATAGCGTGTTTTTACTATTCATCCAAATATGAAAGTTACCAGAATAATATGAAAAATTTATCCAAAGTAAATTTTTATTTCTTGATTCCAAAGAAGAATTTTATTTTTTCAAATTGAACTTATAAACATGTCAAAAACTATATTTAAAGTGGGTGCCCCATCAAAAGGCGGCAAAACTGCATTTTTTGAAAAATACTTATTTTACCCGAAAAATTTATTTTGTTCTTATACCATGTTCTAGAAAATGTGTAAGATGAATAATAATGTTATAAAATTAAAATTTTAATTAATAATATTCATAATGGCTAGTTCATAATAATATTATAATAATATATCGTTGTTTAGTAAAACCCGGTATTGCATACGACACACGCTATCGAGGAAGGTTGCGATTGCGTGTAATGCAAGCCAAGCCAAGGTTGCGTGTTGTTAAAGAATCCTTCTTTGTTTCATATAAAATAATCCAACCATATTTCATTTATACATTGAATATATATATATATATATCTATACTCAATGTTGCGTAGAATAACTATTATCAAAATTGTGTGTAACACGATCCAAGAATAGTGTTGTGTATACTGCAAGCTAATACGGTGTTGTGTATAGCGCAAGGTAATCTTGGTGTAGCATACAACACAAGAAATTAATGAAATTAAGATAATATTTTTCATAAAATCTCAGGGTGTTACATTCTACCCCCCTTAAAATGAATTTCTCCCTCGAAATTCGTCGGGCTTATAAATGGTTTACTACTCGAAAGTTTCTTTAATTGAAACCGACATCGTAAAAAGGAATACCAAAACTTAACTTTAAAAACTAAAGTATGAAACGTAACGGTTACCCAAATTAACTAATCATTGGGTTTCCACTTAGAAGAACATAGGTGAAAATATGGATATGGAAGAGAAATATAATCATCAAGTTCTGATGGAGAGTGGTAGAGGACATGGCTATGAAAACACCAACAATCACAAAGCCATAAATTTGTGATGATCTAAGGTAGCATCTGATTCATCAGATATAAGGGAACTAGGACAACATTTTTGGTTTTCAAGATCATTTCTCTAAAGTTGAAGAATTTTAATTAGATGAAATAATTACTTTACTTCGATATAATCTCACCATTGTTCGTGCCTTGAACAATTTCCACTTTATCTCTTAAAGAAATGAAGTTGGATTTGTCATTCGTGAAGTGTTAGCAGATCATGTGATAGAATGATGGGTCATTCCATCTGTCTTAAACAAAAGGTTATAAAAGTTATCAAAAATACATAAGTCCATCTATAGTGAGATTAATCATATATGGTTCCTAAAATGGACTTATACTTCATATATCAAACTGCTTAATATAATAAACTAGTTTCTACTAAACAGGGACTTCCTGTAGGCCAGTGGTAGGCGATAAAGGTCAGTCGCACTTCGGTTGTGGGTTCGATTCCCACAGCCTTGTCCGACGCGATGGGTTGTCGCCCATCCTGCAGGTTGTCATTTTTCTATTACTATAACATCCCATCAATAATATCGGGAAAAAAAGTTCTACCCTTAAATAATACTAACTTATGTACAACATAATCCATTCCAATATTTAGGCTTATCTAAAATACTTCGGTCCAAGATCATAGTATAAAGAAAATGATTACTCGAAATGTCATCAACCAAGCATGTGAATACCATCATTTATCCCCCATATATCTTGTTGGTCACATTCTAATCATGTGAATACCTTAATCATGTATTCTCTTGAAAAATGAATACCCATTAAATCTTAGTGAAAACATGAATGCAGTCAAAAGTTAACTCCTTCCACATACCAAAATCCAAAAATTCTATATACTCAAACCATGATATAACCTTCTCCTTATATCAGTCATGAGCTCATGAATACTATCAAACATTTAATTTTCTCCTTATCCCTTCATTATGCTCATATCATCTACATTCCGAAAATATCTGAATAACCTTTCACGGATACTGGTACCATTAATCATACACTTTCAAAACTCAAGGAAAGACAATAGTGTAACAATCCTTATATGTCTCTTTATTCCATAGTACCATGAGATTACTTATACAACATTACACTTGATAAACATGTAATCACTCCCCTACCTTCTTAAACCATTGACCGAGCTTCAACAATTCTTTCATCTCACATATCATTTGTAGTCTCTTCATCATCATCAACATAAATACTACCCATACGACCGTACAGATTCTCTTCATGAGACTTTCCCTTAGGGAATTGGTTTGCATAATGCCCGTACATTCCACATTTAAAAAATTTAACCATTGTTGATGTCGTAGCAATACCATTATCCTCATCCATGGTGTTAACTGAACCTTTTCCTTTGCACTTACTGGCTTTGTGTCCTTCTTTTTGACACCCAAATCATCTTCTAGTTCCCTTGAAACAATCTCCCCGATGCCTCTTCCCACATGATTTACATGAGGGAAATTGAACTTTCTTTCCTCTATGATCATCATGAAACTCCATCTTTCTCTTATTATCTAAGTCGGGAAACTTACCAAAGTTGAGATTATTGATCGTATTATGAGATTGCTGATTAGGAATAATAATGATGTTTGGACTTCCAAATACCATTTCATTTGGTTTCTCATGAAGAATATCATTCCATTGTCTGTCATATCCTCCATTATCATGAATCTTCCTATTTCCAGCCATTTTCTAAAACCCAAAAAGAATAGTGTGAGAGGCAAAAATCATGCTAGGGAAAACAACATAGTAAAGGGGGAGCACCCTCAATATCTAACATCTTAGGTTAAATTCTAAGATCGTTACCGTAGTTCTAGGACTATATCCTATACGTATACTTATCCTTAGGGACATCCCTAGACATACCTTAGAAATATCTCTAGGGATCTCACTAACATTTTCGCATCCTAGTTTTCAAAGGTTGACTAAACCTTTCCTCTGATACCAAATGTAGAGACCCGAAGCTTGACGTACATGGACATTACATTACTTTTTCAGAATACTTAATACATAACAAAAAAATACACACAAGGATTGTAATAGTTTAGTGTATTTGGAAACTCGGAATATAAACAACTAATCATGTTGAAAGATCTTCAACATCTCCCATAACGATCTTCCCCTTTTTGTTTCCTTACCTAAAACCTTTCTTTATTTCCTGGGGAAAATAAAACATAAAAAGGGTTAGCTCAAATTCTCAGTAAGGGCAAACATAGAGAACATAAAACAATCCATAAACATTTGAAAGAAAAAACTTGAACATGAAATCTAAACATTAAAACCTTGAGCAATGACATAAATCTTGGAAGTACATAAGGAATATATCATAAAGGAACATCAATCATGATAAAATAGCATGGGAATAAAAACATGTAATTGTGGCAACCATTAAGCACATGTTATGATTTCCATAGTATCCAAGGCATTGCTGCCAAGACCATCTTAGTGGAAAAATTCCCTTTCTGAATCGAGTTCACTCCTGGTTCTAGTCCTATATTACTGGACCGGTTTAACTTGCCATTCCAGCCATGTCTATATCATGAGATATAAATCTTTACCCAATTAATTTGAGGGAGATATAGGTCCCACCCATATCATAATGAAATCATTCTTACTTGTGCCACAAAATAAACTTAAAACATTCACCATAACCCAAAGAATAAAATTGGTTTCATAACATCATCCCATCATCTCATAATCCATATAAAACAAATGGACATTTCATCATAATAAAAGTGAAACCATGTAAATCATAGAGACATTAAACATGAAACATAAACATATGAAATAATGTCATCTTAGATGGAAAATGGTTTTGATAAAACATTTGAAATGAATTCTTGATGAAAATATCCTTTCTTCTTCAAAATCAATTTCTTTTCACAAAATTTGATGAAATTTTAAAAGAAGGATATTTTGTTGAAAATAGTAATGAAATATTTTGGAGGAAGCTTCATGAAAATAAGGCTTTATAAAACCGTAAAAATCCTTTCGTGCCGTATAGTTAAAAAAACATTCTTCTCGTACTTTTGCCGGAAATGTGAAAAAAGTACCTTGTAACGTAAACAAAAGAAAGATTCCTTGAATACCATGTAGTAAAAGTCAAAAATGGGTAAAAATGACTTTAAACATTCATGAAAACACTTTTATAAAACATGTACATGGATGATAGAAATAACCCCAGTAAATACTTACGAATAAGCAATCTCAGATAAAAATGAGATTTGCAAAATTATCCATTACCTTTGGTCTGATATGCTTCGTACATATCCAAAACTCCTGTATAATGATTTAAATAATGTCATTGACTTATTACAGAATCATATTCATTGTTATTATATCATATATGGTTCACTTATGACTTTATATTACCCGTTCTTTTATAAATTCCATGTTAAAGAGTGTTTTGGGTAAAATCGTTTCATTTTTCGTCCGTGTTTTGATTTATCCTTACTTAATCAATTTAATTTTATTTGTGGTAATAACATTCTAAATTTTAAATTATAACAAACAATTACTTATTTGTTGTGAATTGTCTATAATTGGATACTTTATAACATTTTAGACCATATAAATTTAAATTTATAATTTTTTAAATATTTTTTTGATTTTTAAACAATTTTATAATATGTTATTTTTATAAAATAACAATAGTTTCAATTTTGACACTATTCATTTATATGAATTTAAATAAAATATATACAGAAGATATTTTCAAAATAAAAGCGTTAATAGATTAATAAAAGGTCATATGTATCTATAAAATTAGTGTAGAACATTAAATAGTTCATATAATATTTATTTTATTATCTTTTAAACCATTTATTTGGTTTATCTCTAAATAAAATAATTACTACAACATTTGTTTCTAATTATATAATATACTTATTTGTTGCATAAAAATTAAAAATAAAATCCTATAATGAAGATAAATCTATTAAATTTCACAATAATACTTTTACTCGAATTTATCATCTTAAAATCACAATATTTAAATTGTTATTTTTATTAAATTATGAAGGTGACAACTTTCGCATCATTTAAAATAAAATAATATAAGTGTCATAATTACTATTATAAGACTCCAAACGGTTATATATTAGGTAATTGGATGCTTATGGTATATATATATACTACCAATAAGTTTTGGTCAGGTTTGTGGAACTTTTAATGTGTATTATTATTTCAATAAAAACTATATTACTGATTTTTCACTTAATAAATAATTTCTGCACCATTAATGTATCACCATTAATGACAATTATTTAATCCCTAAAAATTTTAAATAAATTATCATGATGTAGATAATTTTATTAGATTTCTGGATACTATTCATTTTCGAAGTTTCATGAAGTTTATCACTAAATTAAAATTAATATACTTATAATATTTAAGAGAGTGACATGTTGTCACTTTCTTTGGTTTTAATAATAATTAAGTTATTTTTATAAAAAAAAGTCCATTAAAAGATTCTAATCTGACCCTTAGGTGATATGGGTATACTTTTAGTCATCCAATAGGATTTTGGCAGATTTTAGGGTAATTTTATAATCTTATATTTACCCTTAATTACCCGATTTACCTTTAACTATGGTAAATAAAATTTACCGTAGTTACTATTCATAATGCCCAAAAATAAAAAGTAGTCTATTAATATAATTTGTACCCACTTATTCCAAATATGGAATCCATTTTTCCAAATTATATACACAGAAGTTTCAGAAATTAAATTAAAATTAATCCCGTTGTCGAAAGAAAACGAGTTTTTGTTTAAAACATTACAAAAGATTGAATTGATTTACCCTACCAATTCAAGGTAAAATCAATGATAATGACATACATTATATTAAATGGTAAAAATATATTCTATTTATACTTTAAAACCATTCAATATTATAATTTAACCATATAAATTATTGTGATGAAAAAAGTTGTTTTTAATTAAAATATAGCGTGTTTTTACTATTCATCCAAATATGAAAGTTACCAGAATAATATGAAAAATTTATCCAAAGTAAATTTTTATTTCTTGATTCCAAAGAAGAATTTTATTTTTTTCAAATTGAACTTATAAACATGTCAAAAACTATATTTAAAGTGGGTGCGCCATCAAAAGGCGGCAAAACTGCATTTTTTGAAAAATACTTATTTTACCCGAAAAATTTATTTTGTTCTTATACCATGTTCTAGAAAATGTGTAAGATGAATAATAATGTTATAAAATTAAAATTTTAGTTAATACTATTCATAACGGCTAGTTCATAATAATATTATAATAATATATCTTTGTTTAGTAAAACCCGGTATTGCATACGACACACGCTATCGAGGAAGGTCGCGATTGCGTGTAATGCAAGCCAAGCCAGAGTTGCGTGTTGTGAAAGAATCCTTCTTTGTTTCATATAAAATAATCCAACCATATTTCATTTATACATTGAATATATATATATATACTCAATGTTGCGTAGAATAACTATTATCAAAATTGTGTGTAACACGATCCAAGAATAGTGTTGTGTATACTGCAAGCTAATACGGTGTTTCGTATAGCGCAAGGTAATCTTGGTGTAGCATACAACACAAGACATTAATGAAATTAAGATAATATTTTTCATAAAATCTCGGGGTGTTACATTTTACCCCCCTTAAAATGAATTTTGCCCTCGAAATTCGTCGGGCTTACAAATGGTTTACTACTCGAAAGTTTCTTTAATTGAAACCCACATAGTAAAAAGGAATACCAAAACTTAACTTTAAAAACTAAATTATTAAACGTAACGGTTACCCAAATTAACTCATCACTGGGTTTCCACGTAGGAGAACATAGGTGAAAATATGGATATGGAAGAGAAATCTAACCGTCAAGTTATGATGGAGAGTGGTAGAGGACATGGCTATGAAAACACCAACAATCACAAAGCCATAAATTTGTGATGATCTAAGGTATCATCTGATTCATCAAATATAAGGGCACTAGGACAACATTTTTGGTTTTCAAGATCATTTCTCTAAAGTTTAATAATTTTAATTAGATGAAATACTTACTTTATTTCGATATAATTTCACCATTGTTCGTGCCTTGAACAATTTCCACTTCATCTCTTAAAGAAATGAAGTTGAATTTGTCATTTGTGAAGTGTTAGCAGATCATGTGATAGAATGATGGGTCATTCCATCTGTCTTAAACAAAAGGTTATAAAAGTTATCAAAAATACATAAGTCCTTATATAGTGAGATTAATCATATATGGTTCCTAAAATGGACTTATACTTCATATATCATACTGCCTAATATAATAAACTAGTTTCTACTAAACAGGGACTTCCTGTAGGCCAGTGGTAGGTGATAAAGGCCAGTCTCACTTCGGTTGTGGGTTCGATTCTCACAGCCTTGTCCGACGCGATGGGTTGTCGCCCATCCTGCAGGTTGTCCTCTTTCTATTACTATAACATCCCATCAATAATATTGGGAAAAAAAGTTCTACCCTTAAACAATACTAACTTTTGTCCAACATAATCCATTCCAATATTTAGGCTTATCTAAAATACTTCGGTCCAAGATCATAGTATAAAGAAAATGATTACTTGAAATGTCATCAACCAAGAATGTGAATACCATCATTTATCCCCCATATATCTTGTTGGTCACATTCTAATCATGTTAATACCTTAATCATGTATTCTCTTGAAAAATGAATACCCATTAAACCTTAGTGAAAACATGAATGCTGTCAAAAGTTAACTCCTTCCACATACCAAAATCCAAAAATTCTATATACTCAAACCATGATATAACCTTATCCTTATATCAGTCATGAGCTCATGAATACTATCAAACATTTAATTTTCTCCTTATCCCTTCATTATGCTCATATCATCTACATTCCGAAAATATCTGAATAACCTTTCATGGATAATGGTACCATTAATCATACACTTTCAAAACTCAAGGAAAGACAATAGTGTAACAATCCTTAGATGTCTCTTTATTCCATAGTACCATGAGATTACTTATACAACATTACACTTGATAAACATGTAATCACTCCCCTACCTTCTTAAACCATTGACCGAGCTTCAACAATTCTTTCATCTCACATATCATTTGTAGTCTCCTCATCATCATCAACATAAATACTACCCATATGACCGTACAGATTCTCTTCATGAGACTTTCCCTTAGGGAATTGGTTTGCATAATGCCCGTACATTCCACATTTAAAACATTTAACCATTGTTGATGTCGTAGCAATACCATTATCCTCATCCATAGTGTTAACTGAACCTTTTCCTTTGCACTTACTGGCTTTGTGTCCTTCTTTTCCACACCCAAATCATCTTCTAGTTCCCTTGAAACAATCTCCCTGATGCCTCTTCCCACATGATTTACATGAGGGAAATTGAACTTTCTTTCCTCTATGATCATCATGAAACTCCATCTTTATCTTATTATCTGAGTCGGGAAACTTACCAAAGTTGAGATTATTGATCATATTATGAGATTGCTGATTAGGCATAATAACGATGTTTGGACTTCCAAATCCCGTTTCATTTGGTTTCTCATGAAGAATATCATTCCATTGTCTGTCATATCCTCTATTATCATGAATCTTCCTATTTCCAGCCATTTTCTAAAACCCAAAAAGAATAGTGTGAGAGGCAAAAATCATGCTAGGGAAAACAACATAGTAAAGGGGGATCACCCTCAATATCTAACATCTTAGGTTAAATTCTAAGATCGTTACTGTAGTTCTAGGACTATATCCTATACGTATACTTATTCTTAGGGACATCCCTAGACATACCTTAGAAATATCTCTAGGGATCTCACTAACATTTTCGTATCCTAGTTTCCAAAGGTTGACTGAACCTTTCCTCTGATACCAAATGTAGAGACCCGAAGCTTGACGTACATGGACATTACATTACTTTTTCAGAATACTTAATACATAACAAAAAAATACACACAAGGATCGTAATAGTTTAGTGTCTTTGGAAACTCGGAATATAAACAACTAATCATGTTGAAAGATCTTCAACATCTCCCATAACGATCTTCCCCTTTTTGTTTCCTTACCTAAAACCTTTCTTTATTTCCTGGGGAAAATAAAACATAAAAAGGGTTAGCTCAAATTCTCAGTAAGGGCAAACATAGAGAACATAAAACAATCCATAAACATTTGAAAGCAAAAACTTGAACATGAAATCTAAACATTAAAACCTTGAGCAATGACATAAATCTTGGAAGTACGTAAGGAATATATCATAAAGGAACATCAATCACAATAAAATAGCATGGGAATAAAAACATGTAATTGTGGCAACCATTAATCACATTTTATGATTTCCATAGTATCCAAGGCATTGCTGCCAAGACCATCTTAGTGGACAAAGTCCCTTTCTGAATCGAGTTCACTCCTCGTTCTAGTCCTGTATTACTGAACCGGTTTAACTTGCCATTCCATCCATGTCTATATCATGAGATATAAATATTTACCCAATTAATTTGAGGGAGATATAGGTCCCACCCATCTCATAATGAAATCATTCTTACTTGTGCCACAAAATAAACTTAAAACATTCACCATAACCCAAAGAATAAAATTGGTTTCATAACATCATCCCATCATCTCATAATACATATAAAACAAATGGACATTTCATCATAATAAAAGTGAAACCATGTAAATCATAGAGACATTAAACATGAAACATACACATATGAAATAATGTCATCTTAGATGGAAAATGGTTTTGATAAAACATTTGAAATGAATTCTTGAGGAAAATATCCTTTCTTCTTCAAAATCAATTTCTTTTCACAAAATTTCAGGCAATTTTAAAAGAAGGATATTTTGTTGAAAATAGTAATGAAATATTTTGGAGGAAGCTTCATGAAAATAAGGCTTTATAAAACCGTAAAAATCCTTTCGTGCCGTATAGTTAAAAAAACATTCTTCTCGTACTTTTGCCGGAAAAGTGAAACAAGTACCTTATAACGTAAACAAAAGAAAGATTCCTTAAATACCATGTAGTAAAAGTCAAAAATGGGTAAAAATGACTTTAAACATTCATGAAAACACTTTTATAAAACATGTACATGGATGATATAAATAACCCCAGTAAATACTTACGAATAAGCAATCTCAGATAAAAATGAGATTTGCAAAATTATCCCTTGCCTTAGGTCCAATATGCTTCGTACATATCCAAAACTCCTGTATAATGATTTAAATAATGTCATTGACTTATTAAAGAATCATATTCATTGTTATTATATCATATATGGTTCACTTATGACTTTATATTACCCGTTCTTTTGTAAATTCCATGTTAAAGAGTGTTTTGGGTAAAATCGTTTCATTTGTCGTCCGTGTTTTGACTTGTAATTATTCATATGATTACATATATCATGATTACATAATTAAAGAATATAAAACATTATTATATATAATATATATTCAGAATATACATATGTATAATAGATCGATAAATGGAAATAAATACACCGTTCATGGAGACGGTAGGTCGTACGTACGCATGAACGCTGTTTTCATTTCCTTATTGAGTTGAATGGAATTATGTAGATGAAATAAATATATATATACATAAATACAGTAGCATTATTATGTCATATATTTTATGATTACTTATTATATATACTTTATAATCATTCTTGAATGGTTATCATGGAGAGTGAATCTCATCGCGTCGTGGAGACGGTATTCCGTACGTACGCACGAGCGATGATATCATTCCCATGATCGTCGAATTATATTAAAGTGTATGTATAATATTATAAAATCAATATCACTTTACAATAATCATATATATTCATTAATTTCACCATTATACCCATCCAAGTAAGGGGGTGGTGGAAAATAGATTACACCACGGCGTGGAGACGGTATTCCGTACGTACGCACGAGCGGTGATTTCATTTTCCATAGGATGGATAGATGGTGAAATATGGTTGTTTAATAATTATAATAACATATCATTATATGAGTGATACTGATTTTATTACTTCATAATGAAACAACTAAATAAGAATAAGTTGAAGAAGAAAGAAAATTGAAAGAATCGGTAACGGATATTACCTCTTCTTTGACACGCCTCTTTGAATCCTCCTCTTAGGGTAATAAAATTGGTCTTTGAAGAAGACCAGTACCTCTAGGATGTTTCTAGGTAAGTTGATAAGGGAAATGGGCAGGGTTTTTCCGAGCTTAAAGGCTCAAATTGGTGTGAGGAAGAGAGGGAGGAGGTGCCCTTTTATAAGGGAGGAGAGGGGCACCTTTGGAAATCTTAAAAAATATTAATTAATAATAAATCTAACCCCACTTCAAAACCTCCAAAAATGACTCATATTCAAATTTAGGAGGAGATAGGGTTTTAATATCATCAACCAATAAAATTTAGACATGTTAGGAAATTATTTTAAACATTATCAACTTGATTTATCCTTACTTGATCAATTTAATTTTATTTGTGGTAATAACATTCTAAATTTTAAATTATAACAAAAAATTACTTATTTGTTGTGAATTTTCCATAATTGGATACTTTATAACATTTTAGACCATATAAATTTAAATTTATAATTTTTTAAATATTTTTGTGATTTTTAAACAATTTTATAATATGTTATTTTTATAAAATAACAATAGCGTCAATTTTGACACTATTCATTTATATGAATTTAAATAAAATATATACAGAAGATATGTTCAAAATAAAAGCTTTAATAGATTCATAAAAGTCCATATGTATCTATAAAATTAGGGTAGCGCATTAAATAGTTCATATAATATTTATTTTATTATTTTTAAAACCATTTATTTGGTTTATCTCTTAATAAAATAATTACTACAACATTTTTTTATAATTATCTAATATACTTATTTGTTTCATAAAAATTAAAAATAAAATCCTATGATGAAGATAAATCTATTAACTTTCACAATAATACTTTTACTAGAATTTATCATCTTAAAATCACAATATTTAAATTGTTATATTTATTAAATTATGAAGGTGACAACTTTGGCATCATTTAAAATAAAATAATATAAGTGTCATAATCACTATTATAAGACTCCAAACGGTTATATATTAGGTAATTGGATGCTTATGGTATATATATATACTAGAAATAATTTTTGTTCAGGTTTGTGGAACTTTTAATGGGTATTATTATTTCAATAAAAACTATATTACTCATTTTTCACTTAATAAATAATTTCTGCATCATTAATGTATCACCATTAATGACAATTATTTAATCCCTAAAAATTATAAATAAATTATCATGATGTATATAATTTTATTAGATTTATGGAGACTCTTCATGTTCTAAGTTTCATGAATTTTATCACTAAATTAAAATTAATATACTTATAAGATTTAAGAGAGTGACATGTTGTCACTTTCTTTGGTTTTAATA
The DNA here is from genome assembly GCA_963277665.1 of Viscum album. NCBI lineage: Eukaryota > Viridiplantae > Streptophyta > Magnoliopsida > Santalales > Viscaceae > Viscum > Viscum album. The sequence continues at coordinate 2,011,421,927 of OY728135.1, forward strand.
ATAATTAAGTTATTTTCATGGAAAAAAGTCCATTAAATGATTATAATCTTACCCTTAGGTGATATGGGTCGACTTTTAGTCATCCAATAGAATTTTGGCAGATGTTAGGATAATTTTATAATCTTATATTTACCCTTAATTACCCGATTTACCTTTAACTATGGTAAATAAAATTTACCATAGTTACTATTCATAATGCCCAAAAATAAAAAGTAGTCTATTAATATAATTTGGACCCACTGATTCCAAATATGGAATCCATTTTTCCAAATTATATACACAAAAGTTTCAGAAATTAAATTAAAATTAATCCCGTTGTCGAAAGAAAACGGGTTTTTGTTTAAAACATTACAAAAGATTGAATTGATTTACCCTACGAATTCAAGGTAAAATCAATGATAATGACATACATTATATTAAATAGTAAAAATATATTCTATTTATACTTTAAAACCATTCAATATTATAATTTAACCATATAAATTATTGCGATGAAAAAAGTTGTTTTTAATTAAAATATAGCGTGTTTTTACTATTCATTAAAATATGAAAGTTACCAGAATAATATGAAAAATTTATCCAAAGTAAATTTTTATTTATTGATTCCAAATAAGAATTTTATTTTGTCAAATTGAACTTATAAACATGTCAAAAACTAGATTTAAAGTGGGTGCGCCATCAAAAGGCGGCAAAACTGCATTTTTTGAAAAATACTTATTTTACCTGAAAATTTTATTTTGTTCTTATACCATGTTCTAGAAAATGTGTAAGATGAATAATAATGTTATAAAATTAAAATTTTAGTTAATACTATTCATAACGGCTAGTTCATAATAATATTATAATAATATATCATTGTTTAGTAAAACCCGGTATGCGTACGACACACGCTATCGAGAAAGGTCGCGATTGCGTGTAATACAAGCCAAGCCAGGGTTTCATGTTGTGCAAGAATACTTCGTTGTTTCGTATAACAGAATCCAACCATATTTCATTTATACATTGAATATATATATATATATATACTCAATGTTGCGTAGAATAACTATTATCAAAATTGTGTGTAACACGATCCAAGAATAGTGTTGCATATACTGCAAGCTAATACGGTGTTGCGTATAGCGCAAGGTAATCTTGGTGTAGCATACAACACAATACATTAATGAAATTAAGAGAATATTTTTCATAAAATCTCGGGGTGTTACAACTCGAGTCCGTTTAAACATTTCTCCTTCTCTATTTCTCTCAACCTAGTTATCTAGGAGTGAGTTTTTTTCTTTTTTTGTAGATATACTCTAATACGAGCCAAATAAAGGGCCTATACTAGAGTAGGAGAGTCATATAAGACTAATATGGGTGGTCTATAACTCATCCCGCAAGTTCGTTGATTTTGGAATTGTCGTGTGGGGACCACCGATTTCATCAGCTATCGTTTATTGAATTTATATGACATGTTTATAATCATTAGAACCATATAGTTATGATATTTACATATATGTGATTAATTATTGGTGGTTATTCCCGCAACTTCATCTATCCCATGTAGGATGTTAATTCATAATTGGGTTTTTAGTATTTGACACATTTGAGCCACTGTTCAGGTGTGACTTGGCTTGATCCTTCTAAGGGTAATATTTTCTATATTAAATGGATTGATTTATATTGTGAATTGAATAATTTCAAGTACCATTTATTCTCACAACTTGACTTTCCTAAGGTAAGTGCTTCAAATTGATAATTAAATGTGAAAGGGAAATTGGAAAGTATACCAAGTATATGACTTGATCGGATTAAAAATGTGAATGATTAATAGGTTGCATGTTTTTAGCATCCCTTAACACATTAATATAAGTTAGCGGAATGAAACTTAATTATCTAATATTCCTTAAATGTAATTAATAAAGGTTTCAAGCTACTTGTCCTTGTCATGCTAATTAAAAGAAAGTCTTGAACCAGATGGACTTATTGATTATCTATGAATGGATTAAAGGGTTGCATGCTACTTGACCATATCACACTAATGAAAAAAAAATCTTGAACCAAATGAAATATTAACTAACCTCATTATCAAACAGGAATGGCCTGAATCGATCTTGCCTTGGATTCTTATTGAGGAATACCTTTAGCACTCGGAAACCCCATTCTGATTCAAGGATACGGGTTTCTTAGGTTGAGACCCACCTAGATCCCGATCCTTGCCTATTCTTGGATTCCCATTATAACACAATAGGATCCCTCACATTGTATTAAAGGATGCTTTGGATACACTCCTTGGATCCATCATTGACAAGTAGGTGTCGTGGTTACAGCCCATAGGTCCCTATCTCTGATTAGCCCCGTTTTACCTTGGATGATCACTTTTGATTCGGTAGGCACCTTATTGTGGAATGCCTTGGAATATGCTCTTTATATTACACTCTTACCCTTGGCCAGGCTATAGTTATTAATGAGTTAGAGACCCTTTATGTAGAGACTTATTTTTTCCTTATAATACTTTAGAATATTTTTACATATATTTCCAGAGCCAAGTGCTGAGACGGCATGCAATTCTGAGGATTGGTGTTCCCAAAATAAATTTTATAAAAATATTAAGTGTTTTCACATTGTTCACGTGGAGGAAACGTGATATCTTGAAAATAATAGCTCGGATCTGAAATCTGAGGCCACAGTTGAGTTCGGAGCATGTCGTTTACCCAAGGAGGGGTATAACTTTTGCGGGTCTAGGATTCCTATGGAAAACTCTATCGAGGGAATTTTCATAAATAAATTAATTTAAAAATTTAATTTATTCTAGGCGTCATATCAAATAACTTCTGAACAGAGATTTGGATTAGAAATCTGAGAGCACCGTTTAGTTCGTAGCACGGTGTTTTCCCTAAGTGCGACCTTAGGTGAGAGGGCGTGGGAGGTTCATATCCCACGACTGCTGACATTTCCCTATAAATAGGAGCTTAAGGAAATGATAAGGGGTTTGGCTCATTTACTCTTAGGCATGGGAGAAGCACCACTCTCCATTCTGATGGTGATTCGACGTCCTTTCTTCGTCAGATCGCAACGAAACTTCAGGGGCTGGTAGATTAGAGCCTAGAAAAAAAACGACTGAATAAAAAACTGAGGTAGGATTTCTATTTTGGATTCTTCAGCTCCTAGATTGAAATTTCATTGTCAAAAATCATTTCTAATTGAATTTTCTGCTTTTTAGTCCTTTTTTGATGGCCAAACTAACAATGACCATTGACCGTTTAATTTCTAGATCACTTGTTCTTCATCGTTCTTTGTGTTCTTCTTCATTAAACTTTTCACCATGATGAAATGGAATCCAATCATTGAGCGGGACATGGTTCTATGAAGGTCATGATCTATGGATTTTGGATCTATGACAGTTTCATGTTTTGGGCATTGGAGGAGGCGCAGTGGCAAGCAGGAGTGGAGGCTAATTTTTATCATGCTGAAACATCAATGGAACTTCGAGAAGAGTCTGTGTCAATTAAATTATCATCCAAAGGAGTCCAAATCTAGTCTTGGAATGAGATTTGTGAAATTAGGGTGTTCCCAGTGGTCCACGAAAAGACTACCAGTGGCGGATCGTGATGCTGGCGGCGACCTGTGGTGGAACCCACGGCAGCCGTGAGTCTCGGGCGGCGGTGCAGGATGCTGGAACGGTGGGGTGGCGGAGCCACGGTGGTCTATGGTGGAGTATTCTAGGACAAGATGGTGGGGGCCGGGGTGTGGTGGTGTGGACCGAGTTGTGACAGTTGTGCTAGGCCGAGGTGGCCAGGCCGAACCAGGGATGGTCGAGGCTTCTTCAAACCCCGATAACTTCTAAACAGAGCATTTGTTTCGCGTGTCGTCTGCGGCCATGTATTCCTATTATCAAGATGGATATTTTTATACTGGTTTGAGACTTTTATGTTTTGGTTTTGTGACCCAGTTTCATGAAATTATAGGGTTTAATAATAATAATATATTTATTATTATTCAGAAATCTTGTATCGAACCTAGCTTCCAAACTGGACATCTGATTTTCATACCGTCTGTGGAAACATGACCCTTGCTTTGAGGTAGACCTATTGAGGCAATTTTTTTGTTTTTATAATTCTTGGTTGAGGTTTAGTGGCACAAAAATTCTGATTATAATAATAATAACAATATAAGTATTATTGTTTGGGAAACTTGTATCGGATTGTACGTCTGTATACGATGTCCGATTGACGCGTCATCATAGGTGTTGAAAACCTAGAGTTGAGGATGAATTTTTTAGACTAATTTTGGGAACTTAAACCAAAATGGTGGTGCGGGCCCCATGAGGCCCAATTTGGGTTTTTTCAGTGAAATTCATCTTTTTCACCGGGTGTCCGTTTGGGAAAAATGAATATTAAATCTCATGTGCTTTTCTAAGAGGATCACAATGGTGGAATCTATTTAATGTGTTTTGGGATCGTAGTGTGGGTCCCACGAAGTAATGTTCATGTACAATGATGTGAAATGTAGTTTCTTCACTGGGAGTTCGATTCGGGCAAATGAATAGTCGATCCTATGAGATTTTTTCACAAGGATCGTGACTGTGTGATCTATTTAGTTATTTGGGGTCATCTAAAGAGGATAGTCAATAAAGTTATGTGTTCACCCCTTTTGGACCAGCGACGAGCATCGTGCGCTCTTCAGCCTTATGTCTAGAGGTGCTATGTACTTTGGGAGTACACTGGCACGCCTAGGGATACTTGATCATAGTTTAGTACCTGAGTATTTATAGGTACATGGATAGGAGATGATGCGGGGTCACACATAATTTTGGCCCCACACATTTCATGTACCACTTTATGAATCTTTTATCTCCTATACCCCCTTCTTATGAACTCATATTTTGGCCCGTGAGTAGCCTATCTTGATTGTTCTTCCATGTAGAACGTGATGGTTCCCTCCATAGTGGAATCCGAGATACAATGCAAGATGTTCCAAGTGTGTCGCTTATCCTGGGGGATACCCGATGACTATAGTGTAGTTACCTTATACGTTTTGAGAGGTACCATCTAGCAAGGATGGCCAGAGCAGTATTGGCTTACCCTCCAGCAGGGCTGGGCTATGGTGTTTATCATTTACTCTTCTAGGATTACCCTCCAGCAGGGTTGGGTAGTGGAATTTGTTTTTTACTCTTCAAGGATTACCCTCTAGCAGGGTGGGTATTAGCGTTCGCCATTTACTCTTTAGGTCTTACCCTCCAAGAGGGCTAGGCAGTGGAATTCACCGTTTACTCTTCTGGGATTAGCCTCCAGTGGGGCTAAGCAATGGCATTCACCATTTAAATTTTTGATCTTACTCTTAAGTGTATTACCCTTCAACAGGGCTGGGTAGTGGTGTTCGTCGATGACAGTATGAATCAAACCCTCCAGCAGGGCTGGGCAGTGGGTCCTCAACCTTGAGACATGATCTCTTGGCTATGTGGATCAGTGAAGAGACATGTTTTGATGTACCTTTTAACTCACAATAAAGAGGGACACTTTAATCACTGAGATGCATCCCTGTGACACAACCAAAAACCATGTGGGCAAGACATTACCGCCCAAAGTGGATAGTATCAAGGTGCGGTGATTAAGTCCCCTTGACTTGTATTTTAGAGAAAATTTGAGGGATGTTGGGAATCATATATGGTTACTTCTGGAACTGTTAGTGACTCTCTTCCTAAAATTATATGTGAGATGTAGATCTCCTTACTATCTCATTTGGGCTTCTTTGACTGAGCGTATATATATCCTATTGCAGTACCCACTCCTTGGGTCTTGGTTACTCTCTTCCCGGGAGAGGCAAAGATGCGTGGGGTATGAAAAATGCTTTCTATGTCTAGCTTCTCATGGTTGGACGAGTCTACTCTCTTACTATAGGTAGAAAAGACTTGATAAGAAGTCCATATTATCATCGTTTCTTGATAATTGTGTTTAGATGATCTTACTTCACTCTCTTATTGGCTTAAGCTATAATCTTTTAATGTACCTTGTTCTATCTACTTCTCCCATATTCAGTACAAATTTTTCTACTTCCTTAAGCCTTCGAGGCATCCTGCTGAGTGTTTTTATACTCACCCCTGTTTGGGATTTTCCCACACTTGGAATGCCCTTGAAGATGATGTACAGGTTGATCGTGACTTCATAAGATCATAAGGATACTGGGTGCTTGGACCACGTGTGGTGGTTGTAGCTTGGTATCCAGAAGCAGGGCTCTCTCAGCTATTTTACTTTTCAAATTGTTGTCGGGTTGTGGTATTTTTCTGGTTGGGAGTTTATTTTTACCTTACCTTTCAGTTTACTTTATAGCACTTTTACTTATACTATTTAGAGGTCGATGCATATTTTTGGTTTATATATAGCAGTATTGTATATTTTAATGTTCCTCTACACTTTTTCATTTAGTTGGTTGTGTGCATGTGTATAGGTACTTAGGAATATTCCTCCTTGAATTTGTTATGCCTTTGGAACTTGTTGCCAGCACCCGGCCTATGGAGGTGGGCTTGGGGTAGTTGCAACTCGATCCCCGACATGGGTCGGGTCGTGAAAAATTGGTATCAGAAGTGATTCATTCTTTGAGACATTGTTTTTATGTTTCCTAAAAATTAATTGGTTGGGTTTTAGGGAAACAGTGTCAACATGTCTTGAGAGTAGAGCTTAGGAATGGGAGTCCAGTGATGGTGTGACGGTCAAAATATCCATTCACCAGGACCCTGATTACCTGCTTGTCAACTCGACATGTTGATACATCTGTTACAGGTAATAATGGTACATGCATCGTATAGGATTGAGTCTTTGGTTTTCCTTCTTGAGTCAGCTCCCCATCATTGTTATTATGTTTGTGTGTGTGTGTGCGTGTGTGTGTGTGTGCTCTTGACCGCAATACTCCTTGATCAGATTCAGGATGCCTCTGTGGTGACATCCATCTAGGATATCAGCTCCGGTTTGTGAAGATTACCCTATGAGCGATGGGGACTTAGTTCAGGATCCATAATACGGTTCACCTTCCTCCAGGTGGATAGGCAGCAGAACCTCTACTTGTGAAGCAGTAGTTAATACCAAAATCACAGGATAAGGATGAGCACAGGCTGAGCACACTTCATGAGTTCCAGCATTAGAGACTGCTAAGGTTCTAAAGTGAGCCATACCCTCAGGAAGTGGAGGTTTGGATAGAGTCAGTAGTTCACCTCTTCATGATTGTTTGGACGTAGATAGATCAGATAGTGGCTTTGATAGCAAGTCCTTTCCATGGAACATCTGGATGTTAGTGGAGTCTGGTTACTCAAATACATGATGATTCGGTACTCTCATGGGATGACTTTCAATTGTTGTTCCATGAGGAGTACATCCCCTTCTGCCTACGCTCCGTCTAGATTCAGGAGCTCCTTCGGTTTTAGCAGGTAAGGATGACGGTAGCTGAGTATGTGACTAGGTTTGTAGACCTTGCATGCTACTCTCTAGACATGATCTATGAAGGCTACTTCTGAGCACGTAAGTTCGATAAGTGAATCTGCAGAGAGATCCATGAAATCATAGTACCCTTGTGCTTACCCACCTATGTCGGGGTGTTGGGGTAGGCACTAGTGACAAAGAGATTTATATCAAAGGGGTTCCATATAGCTAGTTGTGGTAGTGGGTGCAATAGAGCTGAGATGTCTTCCGTAGCTAGTAGGTGTTGGATGATAATATATCAACACATGATGCCTCCCCATAATCAATCTCAATCATGTATTTGTATGGGTCTGAGGCAACGTAGAGCATTAGGACATCTGAGGGAGGTTCCATGTTATGTTTTTGATGGGCAAGGTCACATGGCACGAGACTACGCAACCATGCATGCTAAGATTTCCAAGAAGATAGTAAATTAACTTCCACAGAAGATACAGTGTTGTGATTAGAGATCTCCCAGGAGAGGACAGGGTGGTCCCTAGGTAAGCTGTGTTAGAATAGGACCATAAAGAACTATGGTTGGTGGATGACACTGTGAGGTCATTCCACCACCACTGGGAGGCCCACATCAGGCTTAGGGAGTTGGCAGTTGGGGCTAAGGGCAGATGCATGTTATGGATGTTTATGATCATGCAGTGCATGTGATGATAAGAGATACACCCTATGTATTTTATACCTTTTTTAGTAGAACTTGTAAGATACTAGGTGAAGTAATCTTTTCTCCCTACGTCTTACTTAAGGTTTTACTAGGGTAACGTTGGGAATCAGTGTAACCATATCTCGGTGTTGTTCGATGTAGCTTTGAATGCATGAGGAAGAGGGGTTATTTCCCCACTAAGATGTATTTTTGTGATGTGAGAAAAACCATGAGGGAGAGTCAGTGCTGCCCAATGTATATAGTATTGAGGTTTGGTGGATGAGTCCCTATGACATGTGTGTTCATGGCAGGGTTGTGTAGTGGAGTGTCAGAGCAGGTCCTAGCATTGTTAGTGGAGTTTTTCTGCTTGACCTGCTTTTTTCTTGAGATTCCACTAGTGAGTGTAGCAGAGTATCTAGTTTAAGGATTACTCTCCTTCCAATGGAATTGGAGACACGTAGGGTATACCATGTGCTTTATATGTCTATATTCTTGTGGTTGGATGATTTTACTCACCTGACCTTTTCATTGGTACATTTTATGCTCAACATCAACCTTTATATAACAGTTATCAAATACAGGTCAAGGTTATGGAGACCACATAAACAGTACTATGTGACTCACTATGTGGTGCTGGTATCAGTTGTCTTCAACCTAAGGGTGTGGAGACACTAACTTCTAGTATAAAACCTTGTATTTTGTGTATACCACTAGAGTCTCATATCCGTATTCACCAAGAGAGACTTGAACCTGAGGCAGCGACACTGGTTGAAATTCTTGTAGGACTATGACTTCAAGATATTATATACGTTGAGAAAGGGTGATGTCATAGTAGATTCCCTTAGTAGGAAGTCCTAGGCTCACCTGGTGTAGGAATTTTTGTAGTAGTTAACTTCCCTACAGCTAACCCTAGAGGAGCATAATGGTACATTTTTCTTTAGTCGATGGTGTTGACTCCTTCTCTTCTTTAGCATGTAAGAGAGTCTCTATTGTGAGACATCGACTGTGAAATCCTGCATGACCAGAAATCCTTAGGTGTTTTACCAGATGGATATTTTGAAGGAGGGAATCACAATACCTTACTCTAGGTAAAAATAGTGATTCCAGTCATGATGCAGGATGTAGAGGTTCGTCCAGGGAAGCGAACTATCCCCTTGAGTTTCTTCAGGATGTTCAGGATTGTGAAAAGAGATGGTGAGGTTTCCTACCGCCTTAACTTGCCCCCAATAGCTAGAGTGGGTGCATGAAGTCTCCCATGCGTCACAGCTAAGGAGATATGTGCATGATCATACGCATGTCATCAATAGGAGCAGACCATATGAGGATGAACAATCTCCTTCATTTGTGTACTATGGCAGCATGTAAACGTGAAGGTTCTCCTAGGAGCAGGAGATATAGGTATGATCTCAGTAACCTCAGATGTTTTCCCTAGTTTTTATTTTTAGGGAATAAAATATTGAATGAGGGAATGATGTAGAGACCCTATTTTTTCCTTTTAAGACTTTGGAATATTTCTACATATATTTAAAGATCCAGGTGCTAAGACGACATGCAATTCTGAGGCCTGATGTTCCCGAAATAAATTTTGTAAAAATATTAAGTGTTTTCACATTGTACATGTGGAGGAAAAAAGGATATCTCGCAAATGGTAGCTCGGTTCAGAAATCCAAGTCCACGGTTGAGTTCGGAGTGTGTCGTTTACCCTAGGTGGGGTATACCTTTTGCGGGCGTAGGCTTCCTGTGGAAAATGCTATTGAAGGAATTTTCGTAAATAAATTAATTAAATTAATTTATTTATTATGGATGTTAGATCGAATAACTTCTAAACAGAGATTTAGATTGGAAATATGAGAGAACTATTGAGTTCGTAGCAAGATTTTTTCCCTAGGTAAGACCTCAGGTGAGAGGGCGTGGGAGGTTCAGATCCCGCAACCACTGATAGTTTCCCATAATTATGAGCTTAAATAAATGATCATGGGTTTGGCTCATTTTCTCTCAGGCATAGGTGAAGTGACACTCTCTCTTCTGATGATGATCTGACATCCGTTCTTTATCGGATCGTGACAAAAAAATCAGGCACTGATAGATCAGAGCGTAGCAAACACAACGGTGGAACCAAAAAATGAGGTAGGATTTCTATTTTGGATTTTGTAGCTCTCTGATTGAAATTTTGTTGTCAAAAATCATTTCTATTTGAATTTTCTACTTTGGAATCCTTTTTTGATGGCCAAACTAACAATGGCCAATGACCGTTTAATTTCTGGATCGTCTGTTCTTCATAGTTATTCATGTTCTTCATCGGTAAACTTTTCTCCATGTTGAAATGAAATTTGATCATCAATAGGGGCATGGTTATATGAAGGTCATGATCTAGGGATTCTGGATCTATGACGGTTTCATGTTTCGAGCACCAGAGGAGGTGCAATGGTGAGCAGAAGCAGTGACTACTTTTTGTCACGCTATAACATCGATGGATCTTCGAGCGGAGGTTGTGCCAGTGAAGGTATCATCCCAAGGAGTATAGATCTGGTCTCGAGATGAGATTTGGGAAACCTGGGTGTTCCTGGTGGTCTGTGGAAGTACTACTGGTGCGACACCGGTGCGGTGGTGCCCCTGGCTATCGGCGGTGGTCTGCGAGGTAGAGGTAGATCCCACATAGACTGTGGGTTTCAGGAAATGGAATAGGATGATAACATGTCAAGGTGGAGGATCTGCAATAGGCCCGGTCAGGGTAGTGCGAGCCAGGTCATGGTGGTTGGGCTAGGTCAAGGCGGCTAGGTCAGACCAGGGTTGGTTGAGGCTTCTTCAAACCCCAATAACTTCTAAATGGAGCGTCTGTTTTGTGTGTCGTATACGGACACACATTCCTCTTATCAAGACAGATCATTTTATCCCTGTTCAGTATTTTTAAGTTTTGGTTTCATGGATCAGTTCCACTAAATTCTTGGGTTTAATAATAATAATATAATTATTATTATTCAGAAATCTTGTATCGGACCTCTCTTGCAAACCAGACTTCCGATTCGAGTGTCGTCTGCGGAAACGCAACCCTTGCTTTGAGGAAGAACTTTTGAGGCTATTTTGTGGTTTTTATAATTCATGATCGAGGTTCAGTGGCACAAAAAGTCCGATAATAATAATTATTATTATTATTATTATATAATTATTTTTATTAGGGAAACTTGTATCGGACCGTATGTCTGCATACAACGTCCGATTGATGTACCTTCAGAGGTGTTGAAACCCTAGAGTTGATATGGACCTTTCAAGACTGATTTTAGGTGTTTAAACCAAAATAGTGGTGTAGCCCCATGAGGCTCGATTTGGGCGCTTGCGGTGAAATGCATCTTTTTCACTAGGTGTCCGTTTGGGACGAATGAATAGCCAATCTCGTGTGCTTTTCTGAGAGTATTGCAATGGAGAAATATATTTGATGTGTTTTAGGATCATTAAATGGGTCCCATGAATCAACATTCATGAAAAATGTTGCGAGATGTAGTTCCTTCACTGAGATTCTAATTCGGGTGAATGAATAGTCGGTCTTGTGCGTTTTTCCTCAAGGATTGTGACAATGTGATCCATTTGGTTATTTGGGTCCATATAAGAAGGCTAGTTATTAAAGTTAAATTTTTATCCCTTTTGGACCATCTAGTAGTATCATGAACTCGTCATCCTTTTGGCTAGAGGTGTCATAAACTCTAGGAGTACACTAGCACGCCTAGGGATACTTGATCACTTTTTAGTACCTGAGTATGGACAAGTACATGGCTAGGTGATGACGCAGGGTCACATGTTGTGTGGGAACCACACATGTTTTGTACCACTATACGAATCTTATATCTCTTTTATCCCCTTATTCTGAACTTAGATTTTGGCCCGCGAGTAGCCTATCCTGAGTGTTCTTCCACATAGAACGTGATAGCACCCTCTATAGTAGCTTTCAAGATACGATGTGAGATGTTATGAGTGTGTCTTCTATCTAGGGAGATACCTAATGATTTTAGTGTAGTTCCTTGATACTTTCTGATAGGTAACATCTAGAAGGGATGGTCATAAAAGTACCAACTTACCCTCCAACGGGGCTAGGCGGTGCCGTTCACTATTTACTCTTCTGGGATTACCCTACAGTGGGGATGGGTAGTGGCATTCATCATTTACTCTTTAGGAATTACCCTCCAGTGGGGTTGGGAATTGGTTTTTATCATTTACTCTTTAGGGTTTACCCTCCAGAAGGGCTGGGCAGTGGCATTCTTCGTTTACTCTTTCGGTCTTACCCTCCAGTGGGGCTGTGTAGTGGAATTCGTTATTTACATTTTTGAGCTTACCCTCAAACATATTACCCTTCATCGAGGCTAGCTAGTGGTGTTATCCAACAACAGTATTGGGAATACCCTTCAGTGGGGCTAGGAAGTGGGTCCTCAACCTTGAGACATGATCTATCGGCTATGCAGATCAGTGATGATGCATGTTTTGACATACCTTTGAACTCATGTGAAAGAGGGGTGTTTTCCCCACCAAGACATGTCCCTATGATGAAACCTAAAACCATGAGGGTGTGACAGTGCCTCCCAAAATATGTAGTATTAAGGTACGGTGATTAAGTCCTTTTGACTTGTAGTTTAGAGAAGACGTGAGGGATACTGAGAATCGTAGGTGGTTACTTCTAGAACTATTAGCGAATCTCTTCCTAGTCTAAACTGTGAGATGGAGATCCCTTTACTCTCTCATTGGGGATTCTTTGACTGAGCATATATATCATATCGCAGTACCCACTCCTTGGGTATTGGTTAATCTCCTTCCAGGAGAGGCGAAGACACGCGGGGTATGCCACGTGATTTTCGTGTCTATCTTCTCATAGTTGTATGAGTATACTCTCCTACTATAGGTAGCAAAGATTATATGATAATTTTATCTTTCTATAATTTCTATCTCCTTATGTTTGGATGAGCTTAATTCACTCTCTTATTGGGTTGAGTTATACTCTTTTACTGTACCCCGTTCTATCTACTGCTCCCATCTTCAGTACAACTTTTTATGCTCCCTTGATCCTTCGGGGCATCCTAATGAGTATTTTTATACTCACCCCTACTTGGGATTTTCCCTCACTTGGTGTTCCCTTAAATATGATGAACAAGTTGATCGTGACTTTAGAGGATCATAGGGATACGAGGTTCTTGGATTGCATGTGGTGGTCGTAGTTTGGGATCTAGGAGCAGGGATCTCTCATCTATTTTACTTTTCCACTTGTGGCCGGGTTGTGACACTTTTCTGGTTGGGTGTGTATTTTACCCCTTTACCTTTAAATTTACTTTACAACACTTGTACTTGTACTGTTTAGATGCTGATGCATATTTTTGTTTATTTATAGTAGTGTTGTATCTTTTCTTTTTCCTCTTCACTTTTGAATTGAGTTGGTTGTGTGCATGTGTATAGGTGCTTGGAAAAGGCCTCCACAAGCTTTTTATTCCTTCGGCGCTTTTCACCATCCCCTGGCTTATGGAGGCGGGATTGGGGTATTTGCGACTCGAGCCCCAGTATGGGTCGGGTTGTGACACTTGAGGTAAATGTTGCCTTGGTTATTACCTTGGAACTCCATTATTAAATGTAATTTCAGTTTTCCTTTCCATAACTTGGAAAGTTCACTACTGTTAACATGTGACTTATTTATAAACTGGTAATAATCAATTAATGGACTGGTTATGTTCAAACGCTAGCCGAGGTCTAAAGTAGGTACTTGGGTATTTAGTTACATTGTACTTATTACTTTATATATTCAAGATTGCACACTATTATATTTCCATTACATGGGTCATATGTTATAGACACCATTGGTGGTGGCCCACTAATATTTATCTCACACCCTCTTCGAGTGCCGTTTGGTACCCAGAGTAAATTACATGATGTTAGGTGTTGATAAAGGGAAGCATACGACTTTGAACACTTGATTACTTGTTATTTAGGATGGAACTTGATAGTATATGATCGAGCCAGAGCTCAAGATTCTTGGGATAGTCTTTTGATTTCCTTCATATTTTTGTGGAACATGTTATGCCTATTGTCTTGTATCTATTTTCTCCAGTTTTATATATACATGACATGTCATCAGCAGTTGTTGTATGTTATTGTAGTTATTTCAGTTATTGTTACCATTTTTCCTACTTTATATTGTGCATTCTATTTACTCATATTTATTCTTCTATTTATCTATGTTTACATTCATCCACTATGCTATACTTTGGAAATTAGGGCATAGTCTCCTTACAGACACACCCTAGGCACTCGATGCTATTCGGCAGCCTCTGGCATTCGGAGAGATGCGCTTGAGGCCATGTGGCCCACCAGGCTTGAGGAACCTATTAGGTGGCATCTGATTCCGGTACGTCACAAAGTGGTATCATAGGAGTTTTTCTGTCTTTCTTTACTATTTAGAGATAATATATTGGATACTAGGAACACTGGGAACTTGTTCATAATCCATTATTGGGCATCGCAAACCCATGTTTGGGGTAAAATTTTAGTTTCCTAAATGACAATTATTGTTCTGCTTTTTCCTATTATAGTTGATATTATTTCATTGTTGGGTGATGCACATGTTGTGTAGTGTTGTTGATTATTACTTTGTTTGAGTATTTTCTTTCATCCTTGATCCGATGATATAAGGGAAAGGATCATTATTACATGAATCATTATAGCCACCTAGAATTCACATGTCGTGAATATTACCATGACATATAGGTGAATTTCCCTTTTTTCATTGCTTGATATGATTGTGATTGTTGAGGGATGTTGTGATAGTTAGCTTATACATGTATTAATATTTGTTGTGATTGAGTGATTGTTTGTCTCAATTAATGAGGTGTATGGGCCCTCATGGGATAGGATGAGTAATTTACTAAGTCGATCCATTATTCTATAAATAAATGGGTGTTGTTTCCAGTGATAAGGTGTATGGGAACTTGTCATGAACCAACCCGGGTCGACCTTGAACCGGTCACCCGAGACGGTCTGCGACATGGCCCGAGGGGCATTCCCAATCCCCATGGTCTGGAAACCAGTGTCGGGCAACAAAATTAACCATTGGGAATGATTTGGCCCATAAAAGATAAATAAATAAACCAGAATAAAAATAAAAATAAAACTGAACTCTAGCAGTATAAAAGAAATAAACCGAACTGCTCAACATACCTCTTCTTGACCTTCTAAGTCACCACCCAACCAAAGGCCAACCTTGCTCCAATAATGAGAAACTCATCCAAGAGAAACCTGAGAAAATAAATCCTGCAACTAAAATGATAAAATAGGCATGAGCATTAAAAATGCTCAGTAGGGTTTCCAAGATAAACCACAGAATCCAATGTCTCCTTTCCCAAAACAATCCATTAACTCAAGTTTGAAATACAATTATAAAAGTAGGGTTTTCACATTTTAAAATAAGCAACATGTTTTTCCCATTTAAAATCCCAACACGCACTACATACCTTTTTCCAAAATCATTTTTCATTTTATAAATAAAATCCAAAACAGAATATACCAATGTTGTGCTAGAGTAAAATGAGTAAGAGTGAAAGATGAAAATATACTAGTGCACGGAAAATAAATAAGCAATGAAAATAATCTAGTAACCATGGGTGATCCTAAACATCCCTAGAAGACCCCTGGATGTACTCAGTTTTGGAACCACCTGTCGGCGTATGGTGAAGCTCCTAAGTCTATAACCAATTGGCCGCCCTAACTGACCAATCCAGTGGCAAAGCCCACCTGGCCTAACAACAAATCCAAGGGGTACCAACCCGTCTAATCGGGGTTGGTCAGCAACCGTCACTTGATCTCTAAAAGATGCCCAGGAACCCATAGTGGTTACAATAATACTATGTAAGTAGGAGGCTCTCGCACGCGTGACTCGTCTCACCGCACTTGCCTACCCCAAACACGGACACTCCATACGATAACCCATAAGGGATATCCCCCCTATATAGGTTCCCTAATATATATATATATATATATATATATATATATACACACATATAATTATATCATATCATCAAAGGTTCCAACCGGGCCGTCAAATCATTTGGTTATCAAAACCACTTTATTAAACTCTTGAAGTTATAAATCAAACCTCTAGTTTTACATAATCAAATGCCTTTATGAAAACATTACACAAGCTTTTTTAAAACAACCCTAAACACCACTTTTGTATTTAAAAAGCCAAACGAGCCCTTAGGTTCCAAAACGCACACCAAATCATTTTACTACTACCAAATGAGCCTTTTCCATTTTCAAACTCATGTAAAAACACATTTCAAACCCAATCTAAGTACCCCTTCAAGCTTCAATGTTGACACACACCCAAAAACCCTCTTGAAAAACCAAACACATGCCAAGACACTTTTCACCCATGATTTGAATTCCAATCGTCATTAAATAAATCAGTTATTCATTTGGTAAAACCTTTCAAAGGAAAAAACAGAGGCTTGCCTCTCAATTTCACCAACTCACAAGAGAACGCCAGTTTATAAACCATTGCATAACCAAACCCTTTGAAAAAATACTCTTTCACCTTTTAAAACTTAACCCACACCACACACACAACCAAAATCACTTTTTCAAGACCAACGAACCAAGATTTCAAGAAAAATAATTAAACTCACCCTTTGAAAATTTATGATGAACCAAAAAATTGATTAAAACTATTCATGAACAGTCGAGACAATTCATAAAAAATTTAATTAACATACCAAATAATTTATAAAAAATTATACAGACAACTCAACCAGTTTACAAACACTTTCATAAACAAGTAACCAGTTTCTAACAATTTCTATAAAGAGGCTAAATAAAGTATGAATGATTTCATAAACAAATCAATTACTTTTCAAAGGTGAAAATCAAGTAAAAGAATCAATTAAATCATGTAGGCATTAAATGAATTTATTCGGAAAGGAAAGATGCGGATTCGCCTACCTCAAAGTCGAGCACGGATACAACGACGCATCCGTGGAAAGATGAACAACACCCAGCAGACCATTTTCATGCTCTAGACAATGAGAAGAACGTGAAAAACACAAATAGAGGTATTATGATTCATCCAGAACAAATAGAAAACCCCAAAAGTGAAATGGAGAAAAATAAATAAACAAATAATTAAATAAATAATTATACCAAAGCAGGGGGGTTTGGCCAGCGCGACAAAGGGATGTCGGGTGGAGGTGTGTAGCAAGGAGAGAGCAAGGCTGGGATTTGGAAAAGCTAGTGGGGTCTGAAGTAAGGAGTGGAGGGGGTTTTCCAGGCTGCTGTTGAAGGGAAATGGTGAGGGGGTCACGAGCAGGGGCGTGCACCGGCAAGGGAGACCACTGGGGGAGTCGCACGCCGATTTTCGGGTGCGCTGCTGGCCGGCGGAAGGCGGAGGGAGAAAGTACGGGAGGCCGGAGACATGGCAGGGTGAAGTGGGCTGGTCGGAGGTGGGTTGACCGAAAGGCTGGAGGCTGAAGGTGGGTTGGTCGGACCATGGGAGGTCGGGGCACGAACTCGCCGAAGGTGCGGCGGTTGGGAAGCACGGCGCAGGCGAGGCGGGGTTGCCGGAGGCGGCTGGTACAGCGAGGCAGGGGGTCCAGGAGCTGGGTGAGGTGAGGGAAGGGGGTGCGGAAGCTGGGCGAGGGGAGGGAAGGGGGGTGCAGAACCTGGGCGAGGCGGAGGGTGAGCAGGGGGGGCGCGGGATCCGTCTGTAGGCTGGAGGACGGGGCACTGCGCGGGGTCAGCAGGCAGAGGGAAACCGAGAGAAGACAGAAGGGGGTGGCTGGATCTGGCGAGGGCGAGGCCGGGGCGCCGCTGCCGAGGTGAGGGAGAGCAGGGCCGGGGTCCGATGAGGTTGTTGTCGTTGGAGCAGGCAGGACGCGGGAGGAGGTTGGGGCGCCGCTGTAGAGGAGGAGGCGGTCGGATGGGGGAGGTGGCACAGAGGAGAGGACTGGGTATAGGGGGGGTCTGGTGCACGCGGATAGGGAAGGGGAAGGAGTGGGATGGGGCGGCCTATGGGTAGATTAGGTTTTGTGTGTGTTTTTCGTCATTCTATTATATTAACAATAATAATATTAGTAATATTAATAATACCAGAATGATAATAATAATAATAATAATAAAACCAATATAATAATAATAAAATTAACATAAAGGTAATATTAATAAAATTTATTAACAATAAAAATAATAATTATAAAAATAATAATAATGAGAGTAATAATAATAAAAACAACAATAATATAAAAAGAATAATAATATCATTAATAATTTTAATTTTCTTAATAATAATCATAATAATAATAATAACAATATAGTATTATTATTATTGAACATTATTTTATTTTAAAAACAAATTAATCCGTTTATTTATCTTGTTCTGAAAACTGGGTCACTACGCGCTCATTGCACGGCTTAATAAACTACGTGCAAGTTGCGCGCCTCAAACCAGACCACCTGAGCATCCACACAAACACCCGGGGTGATCGTGCAGCTAGCGCTCACCATTTGGTGACCACGCACGGGTCTGAAACCCGATAAAAAAATTAAACGACAAAAATTTTAATCTAGGACCCAACCCGAACCTTGGAACGAGAACCTGAAGCCAAGAATTAATAAAATAAAAATTAATTTAAAAATATGGATGTGACAATTCTCCCCACCACAGACACTTTCTGCCCCCAGAAAGTCACCTAACCGAACGATAGAAAAAACCAAAATCAATGCCTGAGTGAAACCGAAAGAGACCACAACACAAGAGAACATGAGAACACGATAGGGTTCTCCCCACCACAAGAACTCAACTAGTGCGGAAATTCAACACCCAAACATACCACCCTGGGAAGAGGGGGGCGACGCGGGAACTCCCAACCAATCCAAACTAACTTTTATAGCACGAGCAAACAACACATCCACAGAAACTTGAAACTCTCGAATCAGAACAAAAAACCCCCAACACTAGAGAAAAACCTCCGAGCAAAACTTAACTCAAACAGTGAATGTGAGCATAACCAGAAACATCGATTCCTCCACAAACACTTACATCTCCAAACAAACACATCCAAACCAAGATTAACCCACACAAGGTCCGAACACACTTTTAAGAAAAATACAAGATTTATAAACCCATGATCAGACAAACGAAACTATTTGGATTACAACAGAACATGTCTATTATAACTCCACATTGAAGCAATGAACTTACAAAAATTTCAAAACTTTAACAGTACAAAAAAAATGAAAAGATTTTAAATTTTCTACTACTAACACGGAACACAAGACCCAGACCAAGCCTTCACACCCCTGGAAACTTCCGACTGCGCGTGAGCTTCACCCCAAGGCCTATGGCTGGGGATCTGATGGTTGAATCATATCATGCCTCACAGTTAGGCACTAGAATCCCTCAGTCACAATGTCTTCTTCATGAGACTCTTCCTGCAAAACTTCTCCAAGTGACCCAGACAATGGCAATGATGACACGTCTTCGGAGGGGCGCGACATGATGACTTCACATGCCCAAACTAGCCACACTAGTGGCACACCACTGAACGGTCCAACGAACTAGAATCTAGAACCATTGTAGACGACTCTTTAGAAACAGGCCCCTCTAGCACCCCCTGCTCGCTAGATGGGGAACCATCATGAGTAACTGAATATGATGGATTGCCAAGCACCTGCGCTCCGGAGACCAGTTCAGCTAAGAACGCCTCATCACCAACTTCTCGAAACGATGGTCTTTAGAAAGGAGGACCCACTCCTTGATCTCTGGGTGAAGACCCCCAATGAAGAGAGAAGTCTTCATCAAATCATGTGATGTTACCTCCGGAGAAAAGGACGCAAGATCCTTGAAATGGTCAACATATGTCTTCACCGTCCGTTGGCCTTGTTAAATATGCATGAGCTCTTCCCTTTTCTTCATCTTTACCTCTTCAGGTATAAACCATCGAACAAAGACAGATTTAAATGCATCCCATGTCATCCCAACTCGCATTGATGGTGGGGAAACCAACTCCCATTCTTCCAGAGTCGGACCTTCAAACATACCCAAAACAGCATGCACTCTAACAGCTTCGGGAGTTCCCAATATCCTGAAGACGCATTTGACCTCTTCAAGCCACTTTACTGCCTCTAATGGAGCCCGATCACTGTGAAGAATAGGCAATGTCCAAGAAGGACAAAAAACTAGGCATGACTTATTAGAAACCTTAGGGACTTTTCTGGCGGCATTTTCTAAATAACATATAAAACACAAAGCCAAATACCATATCAAGCTAAAGCAACATCAACGAAAGCACTTTCATCCAAAAACATCTAGCTCAAAAACCAAACAAATATAAATACAACCCAAAAATTCATTTTTCATTTTAAATTTCAAAACATTCTTTATTCAAGTCCACTTTCCAAATACCAACCCACTTTTCAAATCAAATTCAATTTTCTAAATATCATTTTCCCTTTTTAAAATTGCTTAAGAAAAATAAAGTCAATCCTTTAATTCCAAGTGAACACCCCAATAATCCCATGAACCATTGCACATTTCTTCATTTTCTTTCATCCATATGCACCAACATGCACTTCCCATGCATTACCTCACATGTGAAAACGTTCATAAGAAGTACCTGAGGTTTTACCCAAACCATATCTCTACCAATTCCAAGCAACCACGGGATTTTTAGACCAAAATCTTTCAGTTTTAAAAAACCATTTCACCAATTTAAATCCATTTGAAAGAAATAATTCTAATTTCAAAAACCATTTTTTATTTTCAAAAGTGCACTTACACCCACAAGAACTAAGACAACACACAACTTGCATCAAATTACCAAAGGGAGGGACTGGTAGTCATGCTTAACCTAGTGACATGGTAGTGGGCCATGCCCCAAGTAAGCGTCAATGACTAGAAGGAACTTAAACCGTGTACACTGACTCCACATGGGTCACTACTCCATGTTAAATCATGATGCGACATCGGTTTTCTTCTATTGCCATCCCTCAATCCAAAACAAATCAGAACGAGATAAGAACTCAAATATCGGACTACCCCTGGCGACTCGAGGTTCGGAACGGGTAAGGGTTCATGAAATCCTTCCCGTACCTACCTCTCAAGTCCCTACAGTCCTAATATATATCTACCGAACACCCCAAATAACAAGAACCAACCATTTGATACCATTTTGTCATGAACCAACCCAGGTCGACCCTGAACCGGTCACCCGAGCCGGTCTGTGACATGGCCCGAGGGGCGTTCCTAATCCCCACGGGCTGGAAACTAGTGTCGGGCATCAAAATTAACTGTTGGAAACAATTTGTCCCATAAAAGATAAATAAATAAACCAGAATAAAAATAACAATAAAACTGAAATCTAGTAGCAGAAAAGAAATAAACCGAACAGCTCAACATACCTTTGCGTAACCTTCTAGGTCACCACCCAACCAAAGGCCAACCTTGCTCCAACAATGAGAAACTCAGCCAAGAGAAACCTGAGCAAATGAATCCTGAAACTGAAATGATAAAATAGGCATGAGCATTAAAAATGCTCAGTAGGGTTTCCAAGATAAACCACATAATCCAACGTCTCCTTTCTCGAAACAATCCATTAACGCAAGTTTGAAATACAATTATAAAAGTAGGGTTTTCGCATTTGAAAATAAGAAAAATGTTTTTCCCATTTAAAAACCCAACACACGATACATACCTTTTTCCAAAATCATTTTTCATTTTATAAATAAAATCCAAAAACAGAATATACCAATGTTGTGCTAGAGTAAAACGAGTAAGAGTGAAAGTTGAATATATACTAGTGCACAGAAAATAAACAAGCAATTAAAATAATCCAGTAACCATGGGTGATCCTAAACATCCCTAGAAGACCCCTGGATGTACTCGGTTTCGGAACCACCTATTGGCGTATAGTGAAGCTCCTAAGTCTATAACCAACTAGCCGCCCTAACTGACCAATCTAGTGGAAAAGCCCGCCTGGACTAACAACAAATCCAGGGGGTACCAACCCGTCTAATCGGGGTTGGTCAGAAACCGTCACTCGATCTCTAAAAGATGCCCAGGAACCCATGGTGGTTACAATAATACTGTGTAAGTAGGAGTCCCTCGCATGCATGACTCATCTCACCGCACTTGCCTACCCCAAATACGGACACTCCATATGATAACTCATAAGGGATGTCCCCCCTATAGAGGTACCCCAATATATATATATATATATATATATATACACACACACACACATATAAGTATATCATATCATCAAAGGTGCCAACCGGGCCGTCAAATAATTTGGTTATCAAAACCACTTTATTAAACACTTGAAGTTATAAATCAAACCTATAGTTTTACATAATCAAATGCCTTCATTAAAACATTGCACAAGCTCTTCTAAAACAACCCTAAACACCAATTTTGTATTTAAAAATCCAAACAGGCCCTTAGGTTCCAAAACACACACCAAATCATTTTACTGCTACCAAACGAGCCTTTTCCATTTTCAAACTCACATCAAAACACATTTCAAAACTACTCTAAGTACCCCTTCAAGATTTAATGTTGACACACACCCCAAAACCCTCTTGAAAAACCAAACACATGCTGAAACACTTTTCACCCATGATTTGAATTTCAAGCATCATTAAATAAACCAGTTATTCATTTGGTAAAACCTTTCAAAGGAAAAAATAGAGGATTGCCTCTCAATTTCACCAAATCAAAAGAGAACGCCATTTTATAAACCATTACATAACCAAAACCTTTGAAAAACTACTCTCGCACCTTTTAAAACTTAACCCACACCATGCACACAACCAATAGAACTTTTTCAAGACCAACAGACCAAGATTTCAAGAAAAACAGTTAAACTCACCCTTTGAAAATTTATGATGAACCAAAAAATTAATTAAAAATATTCATGAACAGTCAAGATAATTCATAAAAAATTTAATTAATAGACTGAATAACTTATAAACAATTATACAGACAACTCGACCAGTTTACAAACACTTTCATAAACAAGTAACCAGTTTCTAACAATTTCCATAAATAGGACAAATAAAGTGTGAATGATTTTATAAACAAATCAATTACTTTACAAAGGTGAAAATCAAGTAAAAGAATCAATTAAAACATGAAGGCATTAAATGAATTTATTTGGAAAGGAAATATGCGGATTCGCCTACCTCAAAGTCGAGCACGGATACAACGACGCATCTGTGGAAAGACGAGAAACACCCAGCGGACCATTTGCACGCTCTAGACAACGAGTATAACCTGAAAAACACAAATCTAGGTATTATGATTCATCTAGAACAAATAGAAAACCCCAAAAGTGAAATGGAGAAAAATAAATAAATAAATAAATAAATAAATAATTATGCTAGAGCAGGGGGGTTTGGCCAGCGTGACAAAGGGATGTCGGGCAGAGGTGCGTAGTAAGGCGAGAGTGATGCCAAGATGCAGAAAAGCTAGCAGGGTCCGAATTAAGGAGAGTAGGGGGGGTTTTGGGCTGCTGTTGAAGGGAAATGGAGAGGGGGTCGCGAGCAGGGGCGTGCACCGGTAAGGGAGACCACTGGGGGAGTCGCACGCTGATTGTTGGGTGCGTTGTTGGCTGGCGCAAGGCGGAGGGAAAAAGTGCAGGAGGCTAGAGACACAGTAGGGAGAAGCGGGCTGGTCAGAGGTGGTTCGGCCAAAAGGCTGGAGGCCAGAGGTGGGCTGGTCGGATCGTGGGAGGCTGGGGCATGAACTCGCCGGAGGTGCGGCAGTCAGGAAGCACGACGCTGGTGAGGCAGGGTTGCTGGAGGCGGCTGGTACAGCGAGGCAGGGGGTGCGGGAGTAGGGAGAGGCGAGGGCATGGGGTGCGGAAACCGGGATTGGTGGGGGTAGGGGGTTCAGAATCCAGGCGAGGCGGAGGGTGAGCAAGGGGGCATGGGAGCCAGCTGCAGGCAGGAGGCCGGGGCGCTGCGCGGGGTCGGTAGGCTGAGGGAAACTGGGAGAATGTTGGAGGGGGTGGCCAGATCTGGCGAGGGAGAGGCTGAGGTGTCTCTGCCGAGGAGAGGGTGAGCAGGGTTGGGGTCTGATGAGGTCGTCACCGCCAGAGCAGGCTGGACACGGGAGGAGGTCGGGGCGCCGCTGTAGAGGAGGAGGTGGCTGAACGGGGGAGGCGGTGTGGAGGAGAGGACTGGGTAGAGGGGGGCCTGGTGCGTGCGGACAGGGAAGGGGAAGGAGGGGGAGGGGGTGGTCCGCAGGTAGATTAGGGTTTGTGTGTGTGTTTTTCATTCTATTATATTAACAATAATAATATTAGTAATATTGATAATATTAATAATAATAATAATACCAGAATGATAATAATACTAAAAAAACCAAAATAATAATAATAAAATTAACATAAAGGTAATATTAATAAAATTTATTAACAATAAAAATAATAATAATGAGAGTAATAATAATGCAAACAATAATAATATATAAATAATAATAATATCATTAATAATTTTAATTTTCTTAATAATAATCATAATAATAATAAAAATAACAACATAGTATTATTATTATTATCGAACATTCTTTTCTTTTAAAAAAATTAATCCATTTATTTATCTTGTTCTGAAAACCAGGTTACTGAACACTCGTCACACGACTTAATAAACCATGCGCAAGTTGTACGCCTCAAACCAGACCACCTGAGCATCCGCACAAACACTCGGGGCGATTGCGCAGCTAGCACTCACCGTACGGTGACCGTGCACAGGTCCAAAACCCACTAAAAAAATTAAACAACAAAAAATTTAATATGGGACCCAGCCCGGATTTTGGCACGAGAACCTGAAGCCAAGAATTAATAAAATAAAAATTAATTTAAAAATACGGATGTGACAGAACTGATTTACCGAAAATGGATATCCATTATAAATTGAATCATGATATCTAAAATTAATTGGTTTTATATCCTTATCTCGCCTTGTCATGTTTATGAAAGGTAAAGTAGTAAACTTGGAAACTAAATGTAAAATGAAATGAAACTTATACTTGAGCACTTACCGATACCTAGTCATCTAAGTAGGTAGTTGGGGTAGTATTCCTTGGGTAGTGAGTTTTCTTATGTTCATCTTACTCTATTGATTCTATCTCTCTGCTTAAGCTTGTTCTGAGGAGTTTTCTTGACATTTGTAGACTAATGCTGCCATGACGTCCTTGTATTGTACGCCAAGAGGGTGGTGACGACCATGCTCCAGACGTGGTGGGCCCTAAGCCACCACTATTACCACCAGGAGTGCCACTCAAGGAACCACCAGTTGTATATGATTTGGTAACTAATTCCCAAGTTCATGATAGTTTTCTATGTTTGATGCAGTCCATGCATGGTGCTCCATGGCTCGCACCTACGATGGCTAATCTGACTCGTAAGTTCCAGCAGCAGCATCCTCCTACCTTTTCAGGGGATGGTGGTCCACAAGTTGTTGAGTCTTGACTAGAGGCCACCTTAACTATATTTTAGAATCTGTAGATTCCTATAGAGAGGTGAGTCAATCTTTCCACATATAAGCTTCAGGATTCAGAAAATCACTGGTGGGATGTGATTACCCAGATTGGCTGTCATCAGGGCATGTTATGGGTTGATTTCTAGATTTCCTTCTATGATCATTTATTTCCTCAAACGCTAAGAGATGACAGATCTATAGATTTCATGCATCTCGAATAGGGTTCTATGTCAGTTATGGAGTATTCAACACATCTCATGTAGTTTCAAAACTTTGCACTCTTCTAGTGGATGATGAGATTTCGCGTGCTATACATTTCGAGGATGGGATCTAGTATTCCATCCATACATAGGTGAATGTCTTTCACCTGTCTACTTTTTCTGAAATATTCAACCAGGACCTTATCATTGAGTGTAACCTAAGGGATGGAAATAGTACTAGGCACAAAGGACCAATGCCATGTTAGGCCAGTGGTTCTTCTAGTGGAAGGAAGCGTTATCTTGAGGTTTCCCATCAAGGAAGTGACAACTAGAGTACCCATTTTCATAGATCTTTAGTATGTCATCAGTGTAGATGATGTGGAAATATGAAGCCTCAGTGTGATAAAGACCCACTAGAGTTTTGGGCTTGCAGGTTTATGGGGCATCTTCAGTGCTTCTGCAGGACCTTTCCACTAGCTTCGAGTGGGAAAAGATCAGCACCATATCCACCTTTAAGAGAGGGTTCTTTTACGCCGCGGTAGGCGGAGAGTTAGAATATCATTGGTAGGAATGGCCGAGGAGGAGGTTGTGGTTATGGTAGCCAAAACCATGATCACCAGTAGCACCAGCAGATCAATTATGATCGTGGTAGTCCAGATATTACACAGGGTTGTGGATCAAGCCTGTTTCATGCATTACAGTCGATACCTGAGGATCAGGTTGTGGGAACATCTACAGTATGAGGAACTATTCTTATGGAATCTACTATGTATCTAATTTATTTAATACATGTTCTTGAAACTCTTTTATCTATTTATCTATCGTGGAAAGTCTCGTACTAGAGATACATTATTACTACTGTGTAATGACCCTAGTTACGCCATTAGGGGTATGAACATAGGGCATATGCTAGTGTAGTGATTTCCCCCTTGTGGTATCCAGTTACCCTTTCTTATGGAACCTCTTCACTCTTAAATTGATAGGCTTTTATGTCATTCTTAGGATAGATTGGTTAGTTCAATATCATGATTTTATAGACTACTATCATCGCAGGGTATCATCTACATCACCAGAGGGCAGCAGCTATCTGCATAAGGGTGAGTGTGATGTCTAGGATGGTAGATCTAGACCAGGGCATCATGGGATGGGTGGAGTGACCGCCCAGATTTAAAATATCTTCATGGAGGATCAGGGTTTACAACAATTTAATTTCCCTCCAGTTGTGGATTGTTTCAGGGACGTCTTTCTCGACGATTTTTCTATATTACCTCCTAAGAGTGAGGTAGAGTTTATAATCGATCTTGTTCTGGGAGATTCTCTAGTGTCCATTCCTCTATAAAGGATGTAACCTACATAGATTTAGGAGATTAAGAAGAAGTTATAGGATTTAGAGGCTGAAGTTTTTATATGTCCTAATACATCCTCTTGGAGTTCTCCTACGATTTTTTCTAAGAAGGTGGATGGAACATTATGTCTATGTGTAGATTACAGAATGTTGAACCAACTTATGATCTAGAATTGATATCCACTTCCTCAAATAAATGATCTCTTTGACCAGCTCTGGGGAGCTAGGGTCTTCTCTAAGATCAACCTGAGATTGGGTTATCATCAGGTGTGAGTTATTCCATTAGACATACCTTGTATAGTTTTTCATAGAAGGTATGGTCTGTATGTGTACCTTGTTATACTGTTCAGTCTTACAAACAAACCCTCTATTTTTATGGATCTGATTAATAGGGGTTTCCACCCCTATTTGTACTCTTTTGTCATTGTATTTTTGGATGAAATCTTGGTGTATTATCACACTCGTAGCGACCATTTCAAACATCTTGAGATCATAATGAGTACACTGAGAGAGCATCAGCTTTATTCCAAGCTTACTAAGTTCCACTTTTGGATCGACAAAGTTCACTTATTGGGTCATATTATCTCATAATCAGGAGTCTTTTTTGACCCTGAAAAGGTTAGTGTTGTAGTTTCTTGGGAGAATCCCAATAATGTGTTTGATATACAGAGTTTATTGGGGATATCTAGATATTATAGGTGTCACATACAATATTTATCAATCTTTTATTTGCCTTTTACTAGACTTTCCAAGAAGGGTGTTACGTTCCCATAGTTAGAATCATGCGAGAAGGGCTTTCAAGAGCTGAATGGGAAGATTTTCTCAGTACCTATTCTGGTTCTTCCAGATCCAGGTAGAGGTTATACCATCTTCTGTGATGGATCAAGCATAGGCCTGGGAGTAGTGCTAATGCAGGAGGACAATGTCATAGTGTATGGATCTCGACAGTTGAGGCCTCATAAGAGAAACTACCCGACGCATGATCTTAAGCTAGCAGTAGTTTTCCATGACTTACATTGTTGGATACATTATCTGTTGGGTGAGATCATTGTGGTGTACAGAGATCACAAGAGCCTCAAATATAACTTTACTTGGTGTGACTTGAACCTCAGATAGTGAATATGGGTCGAATATCTATATTACTTTGATTTTGAGATTTCCTATACACCTAGTAAGGGCAATGTGGTTGCAGATGCACTGAGTCAGAAAACTTAGGCATAGGACGTATGGGAATCCAATGATGAATGGAAGTTAATGTCCATATTTTCTGAGATGCATCTAGAGTTTCATGATAGTCATGAGTAGTCTTACCTCTCATCACTAACAGTTATCTCTTCTCTCCTTGAAAAGGTGAAGAGTAAAAAAAATTCAAATCCTAAAGGCTTAATACTCTATGAGAGTATATCAGGAGATAACCCACCTCCAGATTGGTTTGTATATAGAGATGAAATATTGTGTATTCGTGGAAATTTATGGGTCCCTACAGATATAATAGAGGAGTTGATAAAATAATACCACGCCTCTCAGTGGTCAGTTCATCTAGAAATCTCGGAGATGTATCGAGACATGTGATTCCAGTATTGGTGGCCTAGGATGTATTTTCAGATTGTAGGCTTTATCACTAGGTGTTACACCTATCAGTAAATAAAGGTAGATCACCAGAGACCTACAGGCTTGTTACAGCCACTTTCAGTCCAGGAATGGAAATGGGAAGATGTTTCTATAAACTTTGTAGTCGGTTTACCTAGTTTTCCTAGAGGTAGCGATGTTTTATGGGTTTTCATTGATAGACTGATGAATGTATCCCACTTCATTCCTATTCACGAGACTTTCTCATTGGATGAGCTGGGAAGACTATATTTCCATGAGATCATATTACTACATGGGGTTCCACGTACTATCATTTCATATAGGGATTCTCGTTTCACGTCACGGTTCTGGCATGGATTACAGAAGTCTATGGGAACACATGTGCTTCTAATCACAACGTTTAACCCTTAGATTTATGGACAATCAGAATAGATAATACAGGTTCTAGAGGATATGCTTCGAGCATGTGTCCTCAATTTCAGAGGTTCTTGGGAAAATCGTATCCCTCTCGTTGAGTTCAACTATAATAATATATTTCAAGTGAAAATTCATTTGGATCATTTTGAAGCCTTATATGGTAGATCATGTTGTTCACCCCTATGCTGGCTAGAGGAAGGTGAGGCAGATCTACCAGGTCCTCGTCTCATTCAGGAGACTTCAGAGCAGGTTCAACTGGTCAAAAAGCGTATGACTGCTGCTTAGTCTAGACATAAATCGTATATCGATTGTTGTTGATGACATATATAGTTTGAGGTTTGGGATTGTGTTTTCCTTTGGGTATCACCTAGGTTAGGGCATATACAGTTACAGAAGTAAGGGAAGTTGTAGCCTCGTTATATAGGTCCATTTTAGATTTTAGAAAGACATGGGTCGGTAGCCTATCGGTTGCTACTACCTTATAAGTATCGTTCCATGAACAGAATCTTTCATGTTTCACAGCTTTGTTAGTATCATGCCGACCCATATCATACCTTTGATCCTGAGGAAGTTAAGTTAGATACTGATGTTACCTTTGAAGAGTATCTAGTACGCATCGTCGAATGGATCATGAAGATTCTCTGAGGTAGTTATGTCCCTCCAGTACGGGTGTTATGGCAGCATGGCTATGTGTAGGATGAAACTTGGGAGCATGAGGCTGACGTACATTCCTAGTGGCTATAATTTTTCTCAGATAATGTTTCCACACCCTTGGAAGGTGAACTTGGGGATGATTTCTTTTAAGGGGGAAGACTGTAATAACCTGATTTTCTACTCAAGTATGGATCCTTTAAATTTTGGTCTAATTCTTTATTTTGGACCTAATATGGATTCCTAATGAGTTATAAAAGGTCTTAGGGTTTTTTGGGGATTTTTCGAAGCCCAGAACACATATTTTTTGGGAAACTGACCATATTACATGGTGGGCGCACGGTTGGTGCACATTTGCCTAATCGCGCGGGTGGTCAATTTTTGGAAAGAACCAAATCACACTGTTTGAGCACGACCATGCAGCCTAACCATGAAAGTTCCCCTTCTTCCTAGGTAACCATGCATGGTTTGCGTACGGTTTTCAAACCTTGCGGACAAACTATGCACATGCTATTTTCTGGGTAAATTATTCTTTTTGACCTTAATGATCTAATTAGATCTCATCCTTCTTCCTAATCCGAGATCTAATGGGATTTACCTATTTTCTCTCATTTTGGATCTTTTTGAAGCCCAAATCTAGGGATTAAGAGATCTCCTTCATTAGGTATCCAATCGAGCTTTTGTTCCTCACATTGGATGCACAATAGTAAGTACTCGAGTCTATTTAAACCTTTCTCCTTCTCTATTTCTCTCGACATAGTTATTGAGGTGTGATCATCTTTCTTTTTTTCTTAGATATAATCTGATATAAGACAAATCAAGGGTGGATATCGGAGGAGGAGAGTCGTACAGGCCTAAGGTGGGTGGTTTATAACTCATCCCTCAAGTTCGTTGATTTTTAAATTGTCGTGTGGGGCCCACTAATTTCGTCGGGTGTCGTTTATTGAATTTATATGCCATGATTATAATCATTAGAACCACATGGTTATTCTATTTCCATATATGTGATTAATTTTTGATGGTTATAGCCATAAATTCATCCATACCATGTAGGATGTTATGCCATAATTGGATTTTTCGTATTTGACACATTTGAGACACTGTTCAGGTGTGACATGGATTGACCCTTATAAGGGTAAGCTTTTCTATATTAAATGGGTTTATTTATATTTTGAATTTCATAATGGAAATCACCATGTATTCTCACCACTTGACCCAATTAAGATAAGTGCTTCAAATTGATAATTAAATGTGAAAGGGAAATTGGAAAGTATACCGAGTATATGACTTGATCAGATTAAAAATGTGAATGATTAATAGGTTGCATGTCCACATAACACCTTTCCATATTAATGGAAGGTAGCGGAATGAACCATAATTATCTAATATTCCTTAAATGGAATTAATAAAGGTTTCAGGCTACATGGCCTTGTCACACTAATAAAAGGAAAGTATTGAACCAAATAGACTTATTGATTATCTATGAATGGATTAAAGAGTTGCATGATACTTGACCTTATCACACTAATTAAAGGTAAGGATTGAACCAAATTAAATATTAATTGACCACATTATCAAATAGGAATGTCCTAACTCGATCTCACCTTGGATTCTTATCGTGGAATGCCTTGAGCACTCAGGAACCCCATTCTGATTCAAGGATACGACTTGATTAGGTTGAGACCCACCTAGATCATGATCCTTTCCTATTCTTGGGTGCCTGGTATGACACCGTAGGATCCCTCACATAGTATTAAAGGATTCCTTGGATACACTCCTTGGATCCATTATTTACAAGTAGGTGCCATGGTTATAGCCCATAGGGCCCTGTCTCTACTTAGCCCCATTTTACCTTGGAAGATCACCTTGGATTTGGTACACACCTTATTGTGTAATTCCTTAGAATATTCTCCTTGGATTACACTCATACCCTTAGCCAGGCTACAGTTATTATTAATTTGGAAACCCTTGAGGTCTACGTTTCCTTGGTTATTAACTTGGAACTCCATTATTAAATGTCATTTCAGGTTGCCTTGCCATAACTTGGAACCTTCACTATTGTTAACATGTGAATTATTTATAAACTAGTAATAATAAATTAATGGACAGGTTATGTTCAGATGCTAGCTGAGGGATGAAGTAGGTACATGGGTATTTAGCTGCTTACTTTATATATGCATGCTTGCACACTGTTACATTTCCATTATACGGGCCGGATGTTATAGACACCATTGGTGGTAGCCCAATGAGATTTATCTCGCACCCTCTCCGAGCACTGTTTGGTACCCAGAGTAAATTACATGAATGAAGGTGTTTATAAAGGGAATCATATGGATTCGAACACTTGATTGCTTGCTTTTTAGGATGGATCTTAATAGTATATGACCGAGTCAGAGCCCAGGATGCTTGGGATAGTCTTTTTCTTTCCTTTATATTTTTTTGGAACATGTTATGCATGTTATCTTATATCCATGTTTTTATAGTTTTCTAGATACATGACATGTCATCATCAGTTGTTTTATGTTATTATAGTTATTTTAGTTATTGTTACATTTGCCCTTACTTTCCTTTGTGCCTTTGGTTTACTCATATTTCTTCCTCTATTTATCTATGTTTACATTCATCTGTTGCACTATACTTTAGAAATATGGGCATAGTATCCCCATAGACACACCCTAGGCCCTCATTGCTAGTCGGCAGCCTCTGGCATTTGGGGAGATATGCTTGAGGCCATGTGCCGCACCAGACTCGGGGCACCTATTAGGTGGAATCCGAGTTCGTGACGTCACACACTTATAGTCTATAATAAATTTCAAATAGATAAAAACTTGATACTCAAACATAACTTGAACTAAAGGCACCATAATGATTTAAAAAGTAAAGGCTTGATGTGATAAAACCTCATGTGCTTAACTGGGTATGGCCCCTTTGAATCTGCTCCATAAGAAAACTAAGGACCATAGTAAATTCTAAGAGGAACTAGATCCTATGATACATAAAACCAATAGAGGAATTTACATCACTCCACTAACTTGGTTCTTAAAAAATAGCATCTGAATTTTTATATCCATTGAGGTGGCCATGAAAGGTTTCAATATATATAATCATTAGGGAACCACCAATGTGCCTCAAATCAGTAGTCAATAAACAAGAATATACATGAAAAATTATACACATTTGTATACATATATGAAAAAATTATTTACTAAGAAGATATAAAACATAGCAGTAAAAAAATGAATAAATCCAAGGTTCAGTGTTAGATATAAACAATGACTCATACATCGGTAGTCAATACAAACAACAAACCACAAATCGTTTCCTGAAAAATGGATCACAAAAAAATTATAAACAACATATCATAAACAACGGATCATAAACAAATCATAAAAGAAGAAATAAAAAACAAAATCAAAAATACATAAAGAAAAACGAAAGGCCTACCTCATTAGATTGAAGAAAATCTGAGACTCTCTTTGAATTTTGGATGAAATGTTTGGAGGCAGTTGAGTGGTGTAATTCAACTTTTGATTCCCTAAGGAGAAGCATCGAAAGTGGGTGGCTTCTACAGAAAACTTCTATATCACGAAGGGTTCGCAAATGGTTAGGGTTTTTTAAAATAGATCGGGATACTTTTATCAGCACTTATTATATAAGCGCTGATAAATGTTCATTTATCAATGTTTTGTTTAGCATTGATAAATCCTCATCTTTATCAGCGTGAAAAAAGCACTGATAAAGATTCTTTTATCAGCACTTATTACTGAAGCACTGTTAAAGGATTTATAATTATAATTATAAAAAAAGTTTAAATATTTTTAAATACTTAATAAATATATATAAATATAAATATAGTAAATATATTCCTTTTTAATATAATTTTATAATTATAGAAATATTTTTTAAAAATATTGTTTATATCATTATATATATTTATATAATTATACATATATATATATAATAAATATATATATATATAAATATAGTAATTATATTCATTATTTAAGTAAATTTATTATAAATTTAATAATTATTTAAATATACATAATTATTTATTTACAATTATATAAATAATTTTAAAAAAATATTTATTTATTTATAATTAAAAATATATAATTGTATAAATATAGTGAATGTATATTTATAAATATTTTTATTTATAAATATTTTTTTACAAATATATTTTTAACATTATTAATGAATATCTAATTTTGAGTACATGCATATATATACAAAATGAGTGAAATTGAATAAATTAAGAATATAGGTACACTTTAACAATATTGAAAAAATGGATAAGTTCTGTGTGTCTGCATATTGTATATAAAAATGCATTAATTTTACATATATGTGAAATCAATATAACACACATTTGATCAATATTAAATTGAAAAGTCAAATGACATTCAATTATATGTTGAGTACTATGCAATTAGTCAATATTTTTAATTCATATTAGTTTTTAATTATATACCATTATTCAATAAATATATGAAAATTTAATGTAAAGCGCATAAATATTTTGAAATATATAATCATATTTATATAAATTAATATATATCAATATATTTAATATATATAATTTAATAACATTAATTATCATAATTATCTAACTAATAAAATGTTTAATATTTATAATTTATAATCAATCAATTCATTTTTATCAATAATTATTTAATTAATAAAATTTGTAATATTTTTTTAAAAAAACATGTTTTTTATTTTTTATTTATTTAATTATTTCATTTTATCAGTGCTAAAAATGCGTTGATAAAAGAAATATTTATCAGCACTAAACATAAAGCGTTGATAAAGCATACCCTTTATCAGTGCTAAAAACAAAGTGTTGATAAAGGATACTCTTTATCAGTGCTAAAAATAAAGCGTTGATAAAGGGTACCCTTTACTAGTGCTAAAATTAAAGCACTGATAATGGTTTTATTTATTGGTGCTAAAATAAAAGCACTGATAAAAGGTTAAATTTATCAACGCTTTCTTTAGTACTGATAAATATTCCATTTATCAATATTTTTTTTAGCACTAATAAATAATAGTGCTGATAAAGAACATTTTTGTAGTAGTGATGATAGTATGTTCTAAATTGTCTTATGAAAGGTCTTAATAGTAAAGATAGAATATCCCTGGGAAACATGACATCTAATAATTAAGCATTACCTCCATTCACTATTTAGTTATTATTATCCATGATATTTTTAATATGATATTATCTCACGATGCATTTCATTTTCAGCTCATTGATTAAATAGTGTGTGTTTTCAATTATTTACCTTTTCATATTTATTATTCCTTATCCAATTGTTTAATTGGAATGTGTGTTCAGTCATTTACCTTCTCATATTGATTATTCATATTGATTAATGATTTCTTCCATTTTACTTAACCCTTACTGATCATTTATGCTCACCCTTATTTTCTTTCCTTTCTCTAGGATTCTATTAAGTTCAATATGATTAATAAGTAGGGATAATCTATGTGGAATAAATTTATTCTCGAAAGAAAAAAAATTATTTTGTAATTTATGTATCCAAATGTAATGAAAGTCTTGTGTATGTATATAGCTTACCAAGACTACAAAATTGATCAGTCCTTCGGGGTGTGATACCTTATATCTTATGCCAGTGTAATAAATTAAAGCACCAGATCTGGGCTACTGGGTTTAGGGTCGCTACAAGTGTAAAGAATGTGGTACATTAAGATGGAAGAATGATAAAGATGGAACTAAATCCCGTGTACTATATAATGTGATGTGGAACTTTCTATTGATTCCCAGACTTTAGATACTTTTTATATCAGAAAAAATGGAAAATAACATGAGATGGAATAGAGATGAAATAAATATGGATAATGATTATATAGTTCATCCTACAGACGAGCTAACATGACATAAATTTGATAGGTTATATCCTAATTTTTCAGTAGATCCATATAATATTATATTTGTATTATCATGAGATGGTTTTAACCCATTTCATCATATGCATACTAAATGAAATAATTAACCTATTTTCATTAATATTTATAATTTTCCATCATGTATGTGTGTGAAAAATCTAGTTAATGTCATGATTTAATTGATTTCTAGACCCAATGATCCTAGAAATGATATTGACATATACTTTCAACCATTAATAGATGAGTGGAATGTGATTTGGACCATCGGGGTACATACATATGATGCATTTAAAAAGGATTACTTTATGTGTTGTGCATCATTATTATAGACAATAAATGATTTCCCTGCTTACAAAATTATGTATGGTTGGAGTAAAAAGGGGTCATTATCCTACCCTATTTGTATGAAAAATAAAAATTCTAGGATATTAATGTTTTAGTGAACTTTTAGTTTCATAGTGCATCGGTGATTTCTACAAATGGACCATCCATATAGGAAAAATAAAAGATAGTTTGATAATGCCATAGAGACAAATGAAGTACCTTAATGAATGTCAGGGGGTGATATTCTTAAATAACTCGATGGTTTTAATTTTGGTCTTGGAATGGGTTAGTTAAATTCTAAAAAGTGGAAGAATGTTCCTTTGAATTACAACTACAATTCGAGAATAAAAAATATATTCTTTGAGTTTCTGTATTGGTCATCAAATTTTCTATGACACTTCTTGTAAATAATTCATATTAAGAAAAATGTGTGTGAAATATTACTGATAATCCTTTTAAATATAATGGGAAAAACAAAATATGATTTGTTCTCAGGTCATGATTTAATAGATTGGTGTATAAAACCAAGACTTCATCTTAAGTTAATTAGTTAGAATCAGTGGAAAGTCACTTTTACTTGTTTTTCTATGATAAATTCGTAGAAAAAACAATTTATTCAAGTCTTGAAAAGTTTAAGGTTCCAGATGGTTATTCAAGTAACATTTTTAAATGGGGTAATACAAGATATGTGAAACTAAAACCCATTAAAACTCATAACTACCATGTCTTGTGCATTAATTAATTCCTATTATTATTAAAAATTTACTATCACGTAATGTTAGGGTTGCTATGATTAGATTATATCAATTTTAATGAGACATTTATTCTAAAATACTGAACAAAAGTGTTGTTAAGAAACTATAGAAAGATGCACTGATCATTCTTTTTGGCTGGGAGAAAATTTTCCCTCCATCGTTTTTCACGTTTATGTTACATATGACTATGCATCTTCCAACATAAGTTCATTTTGGTGTTCCTGTTTCTTTTCATTGGGTGTATTCAATAGAAATAATGATATTTACATTGAAATATTATGTGGTAAATAAAAATTATCCAGAAGGATCTATTATTAAAGGTTGTTTAGAATAAGAATTCATGGATTTCTATTCAATGTACTTGGATAATGTAACCATGAGATCTAATCAGCCAATGCTATTTGAAGATTATTAATATGATCCCATTGAGGCTACATTTTTGTCACTTCCCCAAACAAAGGGGATATCTAGATCATGCAGGTTGTGTACTTTGAATAGGTATAAGTGGGAAATGGCTCATTACACAATATTATTCAATTACAACGTGGTTAATGATTACATCAAGTAATTAAAATTATAACTATATATTTTTTATTGTGTTTTTTTCTCATATAATCTGACATTATAAAATTATCATATTTTTGGATAACATAGAGGAATTATAAAAAGAATACATCATTATTTATCTATTAAGAGAAGGGAAACTACACTAAATAATTTCCTACTTAGTTAAAGTCAAAGTTAAAAAAATTCTTTTCTTACATGAAAAAAGTTTAGGTACTTTTTTAATATTTGATATTAATATATTTTAAGTATAAATTTTACCAGATGATGTATCTTCTGAAATAAGGAAATTTTAATTTGGTCCAAAAAAATGTTACTTATGAGTATAAAGCACTTGTTTTCAATGGATTTATGTTAATTATAAATATTTGTGAAACAAACATGGAATAATAGAATTATGGTGTCATGATAAGTGAAACAATGGATTGTAATGCTAGTGTATCAAATAGACAACCTCAATTATAAAATATGTCATATTATGGGGTTGTTGAGAGAATATTTTTATTAGATTTCTATGCATATGGTTGCGTCACTATGATAAAATGAATGTAATCTTATTAAATGAAATGAAAAGGCATGTATATATATAGTTTTTTATTTATAGGGATTGATATGAATCATTACCTTCATACAGAGGAGCCTTACATTCTTGCATCACAATATAGAAAACCGTTTTATGTAAATGAACCTTTAAAACCACAATTTGGTGTTATAGTTAATGTTATTCCAATACATATTTTTTTATAAATGAATAGATGATAGCGATGTTTTGGATGATCTGGCTGATATTCACTCAAATTTTTCATTTGATGACGTAGATGATTCAATTGTTTGAATGGACTATGAACTGGGAATTATAATAGAGCATGTGTACCATTGACATGTGTTGAAGTATTTAGTTTATATTATTATGACATAGTATGTGTTTTTTTACTTTTAAACATGGTATATAATTAATTTTTCTAATTATATTATACTAATTATCTAGTTTCATGTTGTTTTTACGTTTTATACATGGTTGCAAAATATTGTAATTCTCAGACTATCTATTAGGATATATTTATTATTATGTCACATTCTTGAAATTTCTTTTATAAAGTGTCAGTTATTTTTTCCTTTGTAATTGAATATAGTTAATATTGTTTAAATATATGTAATAATTGATAAGAAAATGTAACTCAAAGGGAGAATACATTATCTTTACCAACAAATGCAATTGTTTTTTAATTGTTTTTATATTGTTGCATGATTGTTGTATCCAAAAAATGTGAACTGAATATGCAGTTACAAGTAATAAATGTAAATATAATATCATATTATTTTATGGTTAACTAAGAATAGAATCCCTACAAACATTTGAATGTTTTCATTGAATAACTCCTTTAATTCACAAATTTGTAAAGTGAGTAATATAAACATTCAAGAAATATATACTTGATAAAACCAAAGAAAGTTTAATTGAATCAACATCATCTTGTGAAGGTTTAAATACTATTAATAGTAATATTTATTATATACCTACTGCATTTGAAATTTATATAATAGGTGAAAAGGAAATAAACGGAAACTAAAAACAATTATTTAGATTAGTTTGGAATTTAAAGTGGCAGCTTATGTTGTTGTGTAATGTTTCAATTTTTTGAGTAAAAAACTTAACGAAAATAAAATTAATGTAAGATGTAATATTTTTAAAAATAATATTAATTTTATTGGAATATTTATAGTTATTTAATGTTTTTTTGTATTTTTTAAAATTTTCACATCACTTTTGGAATTTACAGGTTATTATGTATTATAAAGAAGTTTTTAGAAAATAAATAGAGAAAAAACATCATCAATTTATAGAAGTTTGAATAAAAAATATGATTATTCTAGTGAGTACTTTATTTATTTATTGACTATGTATGAACTTTAA
Source organism: Viscum album (assembly GCA_963277665.1). Lineage (NCBI taxonomy): Eukaryota > Viridiplantae > Streptophyta > Magnoliopsida > Santalales > Viscaceae > Viscum > Viscum album. The sequence goes on from OY728135.1 coordinate 2,011,461,185, forward strand.
ATAAAACATATTTAATATTAACATGAATCCTCAAGGAGGCAACTTGCATTCACTGAGGATAGGTCAAGCAGTCCAGAATATAGGACTTCCCCAATAGATAGTTCCCATACATGTAGTCCCCCTACATGCAGTGCCTCACAACCCATGGATCTATAGTCACAAGGAAATTTTCCTCCCATCATGACTCCTAATTATATTCCATACCCATACATAATCAGGAATCCTTTTTATCCATTTCCTCCAACTACCATGCTGGGTAGTCCCACTCATTCCATACCTCAACCTTTTTTCCCTCATCCACCTTCATCTATACAGGGTACTTCTCCATTTTTTATGCATCTTGTATTCACATAAACTCCTACCCAACTTCATAACATATAATCTACTACGCATTACACTCCTTGAATTTCCACCCCCAAAAATAGTTTATAGGTTACAGTGGCAAAAAATAGTGTTTCTGGTAAATGTTTCAAAAGTGATGAAGTAGATAATTTTTTTATTAAATTTTAGTTATATACATGTTAAATATTCATTTATTTCTTCAAGATCATCTTCTAGTAAAATATGTGGCCATATAAAAATTCATATAGTGTGGAATATACACACACAAATCATGGTTGATTATAATCAAGACATAAAAATAATTGGAAAAATGGTAAATAATTGAATAGTTTCTTGGGGACACCTAGAAAACATAGTAATATAATTCCAGTTCAAGTAATTTATTGGAGAAAATTCATACAAGAAATAAAATACAAGGCCTAATCTGAAATTTTTTTAATACATTTTTTGAAATTAATATTCAATTTCTTTATAAAATTTTATTAAAAATTTTATTTTAATATACATCTCTGGTATAACTTCTTGGAGGACCTACAAGAAAAGACACCTAGGTTAATGGAACTAGGTGAGATGTGGTAGTCCTACAAGATTTAATTTTATGTTGGGTGGGAAAATGGAAGAGGTACTGATCTTGAAAATATACCAATCTTCAACGAATGTCCACTTTCGAATTATAAAGACCTAATTGCATATTAGAGAAGTTCCACTTTCAAGGTAATTTACTAAATTGTACATTCAGTTTAGTTTTTTCTATTAGGATTCATTAATTGTTTATAGAATATAATATTTTGTTTTTATTGAAGATATAGTTTTTTTATAACTAGTCATAGGTACTGCTCTTGAAAATATACCAATCTTGCATGGTTATTCACTGTTAGTGATTGAAGTAACTCTTGTAATGAATGTATTAATTCATAATATCTAATTATAATTTTTCTTGAAAAAAAATTAATTAGAATAGGTATTTCAAGGTATTAATCCTAATTCTATATGGTAATCATTTCCATCCCAACCATCCAAGGTGATAGAGTTAAATAAAGTAGTTGTTTCATGAGTTTAGGGAACTGGTAGTGTTGTCGAACAACATGTTGAAAGACTTGAAGTTAAAATTGATAAATTAAATAAGAACTCACAAGTTAGATGATATGGTGAAAAAATGTGATAAGAAAATCCAAAAACTAAAGTACTGGGCTGGTGTGCCATAAAGGGGTTTGAAAGGGGGGGGGGGGGGTAAAAAGGTGTGGCCAAGGATAGGGGATATAGAAGAATTTGTGATGAAGAAAACTATAAAATTTCAAAAGTTGAACTGGTATAATGTACATCTTCTATAAATTTAGTGAAATTTAAAGAGTTTATACCATAAAGTGAATATATAAGATCATTAATAAAAAAATGTTAATTCAAGAGTAATAAATCCAAATAAATAAGCTCAACATACATATATGAAACAATAATAAGAAAAAGAATGGTTGCAAAAAAAATGTAAAAGAACAAAAAGTATTATTTATCAAAATTAAATGGGACTCTACATGTATACTAATTTATTTAATATAATAATCAATAATTTGTTAAAAACATATGGTTCTGAGAACATTGGATAAAATAATCTATAAATCATGGATTTTGATGGTCCTTTAACTAAATTCAGATGAAATGAATGTGCTATCAAGTAATTTGTGTGTTTCAAAATCCTATCAATTAAACGTAATAAAAAAAATTCAAAACATGGGGAAGGATAGTGGATGAAAACCATGTTGGGTTGTTAATATGCATTCATATATATTTTTCCATTTAATATATAAATTTCTAATGATATAATATGAATATCTGTGCAGCTTTTTTGGATGATATATTCTATCAATGGATAAAAAATTTTTTATTAAGTGTTACTTAGGGAAATGGAAAGTGTGAAGTTCATGGCTAGTCGGGGAAGGGGGATCACAAAATTATAGTCATTACATTAAAGAGCGATGATTGAATTTATGCCTAGTAACATTGTGATCAAAATCCCCAGGGTTACTCATAGATAGCCTTGAACTCATGACATGATTTTTTTATAAATATCACCAAACCTTAAACCAAATAAACATCATCTTAGGGATGAACAAATAATTTTACTAGATAATTAATTTTTATTACTTCTTGTATTGATTTTTTAGTTGTTTTATACTAATTATGCTCTACTGGAATTGATTGTTGTGTGATGAAAATCATTTTTTGTAACTTTGATATATCTTCACTAATATTTTTTTACACTTGTGAAATGGGTATACAACTTTGATTAAAACATATCATCTTTAGGTAGTTAATCACTAGTTTTATTAAAGAAAATGAAGAGGGTTTTAGTGATAGATAGGAAAAATTCAATAATTTGTTAACTCGATTTCTTATGTGTGCAGTGATGAAAATATGAGAGAAACATGTGTTAAAAATTATGAGAAACAAAGGGTGGATTCACTCAAAGATTTGAAATCATAAATACATCAGTAGGTGAAAATAAAATGGAAGGTTTGGTAGTGAATACTAATGAATTTTTAGAATAGACCAACTCTTTTAGGAATAACTCCCAAACTATTAAGAATGAACCTCATTTTGATAACAAATTTTATTCTTTTGAGTTAATGAATAATTGTTTGTTTGAGTTAGTGGATAGTGAAATGAAAAATATTTTTGAATTTTTTCAAACTGAAATTCATTGGGATTTTTTGAAAGTTAAATTGAAATAGATAATCCACCACTGGAAAATCCATCACCTATAAAAGTTTCACCTCTACCATCCATTGAAGCAATCACTAGAACCTCTGTATTAAGATATAAAAAAATCATGACCATAAAAATACCAAAACTACAAACTAAAAACAGATAATGATAAAACCTGAACAAACACAATAAGAAAAAAACCTAGCCAGAAGAAAAACATCCAAAACATAACCACTCCAAATGTACCAAAGGGAAAAGCCTAAAAATTAAAACCCCAAACAACATAATAAAAAGAAAAGTTAGTAGACCAATATCCAAAAGACGTTTCCACTTCTCTCCTCTAGTCTTTAGTAAGGAAAACTTCTAAAACTAGATCTGATGTTACGACACATCTATCATTGACCCACAAAAAAACCAAACACATGATAACATGCACTATTCACCAAGAAAGATAATAAGATCACTAAGCAACAAAAACTAAAATAAATAATCATCAAGGGACAAAATTTAAGTCATAATATCAAGCCTTATTAGTTGTTGAATGTAAACCCATCTTGATCACATCAGAAAAATCCCTCACATCCAACTAAAATTTTAATCATAAACATTCCAACCTCTATCAAATCTCATACCTCGTGGAATACTTGAAATGCTAAGGAATCATGATTTAATCAACTAAGAGGTTCTAAAATAGGATCAAAAATCACAAAATAAAAACACAATAACATGAACATTATATTCTCCCCATTGGAGGTCCTTGAGGTCCTTCACATGTTCATCCCACTACACCAATAGAAAAACTCATTCCTAAACAAGATAATGAATTATTCATAAGAACCCTCTTTTATCCAACTGTGATTCATATTTCAACACACCTGAGACACTCTTGAGTGATAACTCACTGCTAAGACAACCCATAAATGATATGTTGTCTGTTTTAATTCAAATTCATCCTCATCTTATTCTATACACTCCCTAACCTTAAGGGTCGACACTCGGATAAGGAACTTTGAAACCTTCTACTACTGATATGTGAATAAAACTTGATCTCATGACTTGTTCTTCCACTTCCTAAACCAAACTCCATGGCAATGCTCTGATGAAACATCTTTAACCTAATATCAAAAATCAATATGGATATTTCAAACAATTAAACAACACACCAACAAATATAAAAATATAAGTATAATGAAAGATGAATCAATTCAACCTTAATGGAATAATTCCACTATCATACCCAACCAACATCCTTCCCTCCGCAAATAATATACTTCTTATCACTCTCACGTGGCATTAATCAATAAATCAACCCTTCCTCAACCCACCAATCATATCGACCACACAAAATCCCAATAATCTAAATCAATGAAGAGACTTCAACAACACCATTCAATAAAACAAAAAAAATCACCTTATACAATGTTAATCACTATAACTATGATTGAAACGAAAATAAAACAAAAAATTATTTAAACATGTGAAAAAGTTTCCTTGAAACCCATACATTTAAAACTTTCGAAATCAACCACAATTATCTCATCAAAACCATCCATTTTTTCAAAACTGATGAAAGACTCCTAAATCATTATTTAATAAAAATTACTAACAAAAATCCTTAAAATACACATTAGAACATTTTTAAAGAAAACCTTCTATTTTTAAATCTACACAACTTTTGAAAAAATGAGTGCTTTTAATTTATTTAAGAAAAAATATTTCGAACAAACCACACCATGTTTTAAAAAATTCACGTAAATATCATTAAAAATCACTGAACAGATTACTATATATCATTAGAAAAGTATAATATATACTACTTAGCATGCTTTAAAAAATTAAAACAATAAACAAGACATTCTTATTATGTGTGAAAATCAAAAACTACATACTCGTATATAATAGGTAATTAAAAAAACCAAAAAAATGGAATTGTATTGAAATTAAATAAATCATATCAAATATACATAAATATAGTTCACTTATTCAATTTTCCTTTTAAAATAGATTTCTTATATTTGTTAAATTAATATTTAATGATAGTAAACAAAATAAAGTTTTCTTGTTCTTTTTTCATTAGTTGGTGATGAATTTTTTGGTTGATTAGAATATAAGATGTTAAGTTCATAGTTTATTAGAATTAATTAGTTAGTTAGTTAATTTAATTTAAATTTTGTACTTATGAGTGTGTTTGGTTTTATGAAATTTGAAAAACCTGGTTATTTGAGTTATGTCTAAAATTCATTTAATTATTAATCTAAAATGATGGTATTTTATTCCTTATGATGTATTCAAATACTAGTATATTTTTTTACTAATATGAATCATCAGAAAGGAATATAAAAAATAATATTTCTATGAAATATATTCATACTTTGGGGTGAACTTTAATTTTATATCATTAATTTTCATAGGTAATATATCATTTGACATTGAATATATATATATATATATATATTCATTGATTTATTTTCAATTTTCATGCAAAAAAAGACATTGAATATTGATGGAAATGTTCCTTGATCAATATTGTTTTGTACCAATATAAAAAAATAAAGATAAAAACACTGTGAATAGGAAAACACAAAATAAAATTGTTAGAATGTTTTTAAATTTTTAGTTTATTTATATTTTATAAGTTATATTCATGTTTTATATTTTTTATTTTTATTATCTACTAAGATAGTAACACCCATTTATAATATGCTCTTCCAGATCTAGCAGAGACAGAACCGGACACATTTGGACCAAACAATTATTTACATTATGTTTTAGGTGACAAGCACAGTAGTAGAGTTCATTGTAAACCAAGAAAGAAAATTGTATCATATCAAGGAAGCAAAGAAAAAAGTTCGACAAGAGTCTAAACAGAATAAAAAAATCAAAATGACCAATTTTTCAAGGTGATATCAACTATATGAACATCATTTCCACCAGAGGGTGCAACGACAATGGATGGATGTTTATGGAGTCTTTGCTCAATTTTTAAGGATGGATATGATTGTGAATTTGGTGTTGGTGATGCTAGTTGAGAGGTTGGTGGTGGTGGTGAGGATGCTAGTGGGGATGAGAATGTTGGTGATGATGATGATGATTATGTTGGTGTTGATGATGGTGGTATTGGTGACACACATGTCGATGATGATGGTAATGTTTTTGATATCAGCATCGATGATGATGGAGTTGATGAGTATTTAGATGACACTATTGAGTTTATGTATTTATATATCTATCATTTTTTTATTAAATATAAAATGAAAATTTTATGTGTTATTTTATTAGTTTTTCGGTATCTGTTTGATTGGATTTTGGTGCAAAATGAATGGCATGCTACATAAGGGTGAATTCTACTTGTGAATAGGTTTTATCTATTTCTATGGCTTAAATTGTGGCTATAACATCCAATTTACATGGGTAAAACTATGGTTTCACATATATAATTCCACGGTTAAAACTGTGGTTGTATACAGATAATGTTGTGGGTTGAACTATTGTTGTACATACTCTACTGCCACAGTTAAAACTATTGTTGTATATACCCTACCTCCATGGTTAAAAACATGGATATACATACCTACTTCCATGGTTAAAATTGTTTCTACACATTCCTACTACCATAGTTAAAACCATGGCTATATATCCTACTACCACGGTTAAAATTGAGGCTATTGAAAATGGATATTGAAATGGCTACAATAGCCACAACTATGGGAACCGTGGATATAATATATAGCCATATTTTTTTTGCCTACTACCATGGTTTAATACAGTGGTCGCAGGTGAATTTTATAATTGTAAAAGGGTTATAAATATGTATTTGTGAGGGATTTTGGTGAAGTGACTATGACAATAGGTTTGGTAAGGGTCTTTGATGACTGGAATGTTGGTTCAGTGATGGGAGGTGTTGTAATGGGTTCAATGATGATTATTACACAATGGAACATCATGATGTGTTGGGATATAGGTATGGGGAAATAGAGAAGGGTTTGGGGTATGAGGGAGTGCTTTTCAAAAAATAAGATGGGGGTGTTTTGACATTTTAAAATTTTTAATAAGGTTTTCGTCATAAATTTTCCTTCCATACCAAACACAGTTTTATCATCATTCCTATTTCATTTTTAATTCATTTTCTCATTCCATTTCCAACCATGTTTCCATCAAAAGTATTCCAGTATACTAAATGAGGTCTAACTTCTAATCATTAAGGTTTTCCTTCAATTATCATGTAATATTTACAACTCACTACAAATCATATTTCCTTTCTTGGGAACTCCACTCATCTAACTATAGAGCTTAGAGTACAATGAATACAACATAATACAAAGTAGCCTCAATAAAGGGGTATCTTATGGTTTTGAATTGGGATATCCTTGAATGACATCAAGGAGCTTAGATGTTTTGTATAATAAATTCCACTTAGGGTGGCTGAGTGATCTAACCGCCTTGTGATTGGTTCAACTTGGGGATTAGAGTGTGAGTAAGCGAATGACAATCCTTTTTGACTAAGTCATCGAGTGTAGGGTGACTAATGAGATAAGATTGAGTTAATGGATTAGATGAACATCAGTATTGTGAGATAATGAGCGGCGACCTGCCAAGGGTAGAGTATCACATGATTATGAGATGGTAGGTCTATCGTGTGACCTTAAATATGTAATATTTATTGGGTTAGGGTCTAAGGGTCAACATCGCCAAAGGAGTGAGTGTGGATAGTGATGGGATAATTGGGGGGGGGGGGTACTAGAGCCTCATTAAGTTCTTGAGTTTAGCGACGCATGTGATGCAACTTTTGGTATTAGTCGAGGGCTAGGGGTTGGATATACTAGGATAAATTTTGTATGAGGTGCGATAGGTTATAGTCGAAGACTAGGTTTTATGAAATATGATTCCATGGTTTTGATAATCTTTATTCTAACCTCATGTTGTTGTGATTCGGTGATTGACCTGAGGGATGGTTGAAGGTTGGGTCTTCTATTTGGGTGATCACTAGAGGATTTGAGATGCATAGGTCATCATTAACAGATGACACAAGGCTATACTCGATCCTAGCATATCATAATAATTAATTAGATTGAACGCATGACTAACCGAATATAGTGATGGTTGGTGATAACTCGTTCACCCTAACCTCATAGATGATTGGTGATGTATCATTCACCAATTTTTTTTGTTTTGGTAATAACTCAATCACTTGTTTTGGTTGTTGGTGATACCTTATTCACCTATTGAGTTGTGGTGATATCAACCACCATTGGTGGTGTATCGTTCACCTAATTATAGTTGGTTATATCTCATTAACCGTTTGTGATGCACTGTTTACCTGGGTTGTTGAATGGTGATATACCCTAGCCTCGTTTGATGATTGGTGATGCATCGTTCACCTAGGTTGTCTAGTAGGGTGATACCTCATTCACCCAATGGTCCAATATGTCGATACATCATTCATCCAGTGGATTTTTATGGTGATATCTCATTCACCGAGTGATGCCTCATTCGCTCTTGTTATTGTTGCGGTGATAACTCATTCACTGGGCAATACCTCATTCTCTTGTGTGATTATTATTGGTGATGTCTCATTCGCCTTGGTTGAGTACAATGATAGGTGGTAACTCGTTCACTCTTTTATTTTGATCAGACTATAAGAGCATGGTCTCATTACAACACTAGCCGAAACAAGTATGAGTGGACCATCATAGTGACTTATTGAGCACTCAATGGGATGACAGCTATTTTCATGTGATTATTTATGGGTTTTATTCCATTTTGTGCATGCATGCACACATATTAATTATGGTTATCATTAGGGACACCATCAGTGGTGACCTATAGAGTTTTACACTCACACCCTACACGTGCACCTTAGTGGATGTGTCACCTTTATAGTTGATATGCATGTCAGGGAACATACCCTAGTATAGGTGAGTGAGCCGAAGGAGCTCAGTGGGGTCATGGAGACAGGCCTAAAGCGAGGCTGAGGACAAGGGTTGGGTCTCCTTATAGTTACCTTCATATTATTTTATATTTTATATGATTGGTCATCGGGTGATCTTGCATTGATGTGTATCTTTATGACATGCATGTGTATATTTTTTTTATAGTGCGGTGTTATTTATTATGGTATGTTTTTAGCTATAAAACCATTCTTGTACTTTAAAATTATACTTGTTATGGATGTTAATGTTATTGACAATTTTTGTATGTGATGATATTGAAGGTATAGTCTCCTCGTGTGTAACTATTCGACCCTCACCACTAATCAACAGTCTCTGACATATGAGGAGACGCGTCTAAGGTAACATGGAGCTCTGGGTCAAAAACTGTACGATCAGACTAGGACATGCATTACAAAAGTCGACTAGAAAATAATGGTGGAGGACGGGTCAATTGTTTTGGTTTGGGTTATTAGTATGAAGTTGAATGTAGAGACCCCAACCCCAGAAAACCATAGGAGTCGGTGCCTTCTGAACATGATGTGTTATCTTAAAATAAAATACACTTTGTTAACAACACATCATGTCCCATACAGAGGATCGTGTGCGGTTCGGGTTTTGGGAAACCGGCAACTTCTGAAACAATTCATCTTTCAAAAAGCTGATACCTGAAAATTTTAAATCAAAACGTAGGGTGAGCATTGAAATACTCAGTAAGGGGGTTTTAAAAAGAATTTAAAACACTGTAACATTTGAAAACATTCTTTTAAAAGAATTTGAACATTCACTAAGAAAGATTGTAACACACAAAACATAACAATGCTTAATCAAGGTTTTCAAGAAAAACATGAAACGAATATGTCAAATCTTGAAGGAGTGATAATGGTTGTTATGAACAAGTACTACATGTGATTTACTTAAGCATAAATTTAAACAGTTAAAAGTAATTCATAATCAGAGTTTCACACAAGGAAACAACTAAATGTTCATATGATGGTTACTATTCTATTAAGTGATAACACCAGTCATGCTTCAAGCTTAAAGCTAGGAAAATATGAACTTTATAAAAACTTTAAAGGCATCAGTCATGAATGAACTTTATCTTGGAAAGAACTTGTTACATGACTTGAATTATGTGGCATCAACATTTAATATTGACAATCATTTTGTTTCACCAAGGTCCATCCCCAAGGTGTCGTAAAAATTACCAAGGTTATTCACCAAGGTATCAGTCTAAAAAGTCATCTCTAGAGATTAAGCCTTTACCCAATGCATTAGAGCGCTATCAGGGTGCACCCTTAAATTTGCCTTTATTATCATGTGAGCCACATCGTTCATGCTTTACTTAAACCATTCATATATTCAAGATGTCCCATACCACCTTGAATATCTCATTCATTTTCATTTTTACCCAAGGTGTCCCATACCACTTTGGGTGATTTAATTTCTTAGTTCATTTAGTGATATGTCATAAGCATACATTATGTACAACAAATAAAAAAAAGAACCACTATAAATCATGCTAATACAAGGTATGATGGTTAATCTTGAAAAAAAGTATCAGTAACTAATCAAAGGCATACATGGCTTAGTAAAACATCCTTTACACTAAAGCATATGATTAATGATATACTAAATGATGAATTATAAATCCATGGAAAAGGAGTGTTTAAGGAAAAACACTTGAAATTAGTTATGGTGATAAATAGGCCCTTGATCGTATAAATAAATTAAATCATGACTTGATTAGTTAACACATTCAACAAGGTAGGTTCATTATGTCTTAAGATAATACATGAATACAACATGATATCATGACCCATCAAATCTTGAATCCTTTAATACGTCTTAAATCAAACCAAATTACACCCTTCATGGTAAAACAATTTCAAACCACCCTCATTAACATATGGTACATAATATTACATGTTGGGTCATTTTGAAATCTGTAAAATAGATAGAGTTTTGGTTATAAATATTCGTATATACATATAGAAAACTGTATTTTTTTTTATATATCTATAAAGGTTTTATGAAATATAACCGAAAGAAACGATCAAACTTAGCATCCAGATTCCATGCTCAACATAGATTAACCCAAAAAATATACCACCCATGCGTGTATATATATATATATATATATATATAAAATAGGTAACCCGTATATATGTACATACAAAACATTTTTTTTAAGGATTGGTTTAAAACGAAATAAGATAATTCTTTTGTAACCATTGTATTAAACCTTAAGTAGAACCGTTTTAAACCGGATGAATTTCATTATACAAAATTATATATACATATATAAACTTTACATATACTACGAGAGTATAAAGATGTGAGTTTAGAAAGGAAAACAGAACATGTAAACATTCTTATATGTGCATGAAAACAGACCCTTTGAAGACGACAACATTCAAGGGGTCCATATATTAAGTATATATATATATAAACTAATATAAGTTGTATATATATATACCAAAGGTTTCAAAAAAGAAAACAAGGACCCTTACATATACAACCCATTAAAATCACGAAGGCAAAAATCTTTGAAGACAAAGCAACCCGAGAGGGTTATATTTAAGTATATATATATGTATAAACTGTATATATATATACACCGTGAGTATATAAAACAGAGGTTATTTCGAAACAAGGAAAGAATGCAAGAAAAACCCTTACTGTGCTTGAGGAGGAAGCTCGGTGTCGGCTGCTGGGTGTTCGTGGAAAAGAAGGAGGAGGAAGAGGAAGAAGGAGCTGCCTCGGGCTTCAACGAAGCAGGGGGGTTTATAAAGGCCTCAGTACCTCGTCGGGGACTCGACCCATGCGTAGGCCGTCGTGGGGAAGACGGAAACACAGTGAGCTAGGTGGGAGGTGTTCGGGGGTCAGCGGTGCAGTGCTTCGGAGGAGGCCGAGGCGTCCTTGGCACAGGCCTACAGGTGCAGGACCCCGATGCTAGGAAGAAGACGAGAGGTGTTGGCGCGGTAAGAAATGGATGGCCAGGATCAAAAAGGGAGAGATCCTGCGGTTGGAGGAGGCGCGGGGAACGGGTTAAACATTTTAAAGGGATGGAGGGCCGCGATTAAATCTTCGAAGAGATCGGACGGCTACGGAGGCGTGGGGGAGGGTCGCGCGTTTTAAAAAGGCTGGACAGCTGAGATCGACGTGGAAGTTGATCGGGCGGTCCTGGTTGCGCGGAGTGCGTCCCACATCGAAACGGGGGGAGTTTGAGGCGAGGTTTAAGTAACAAGCCGCTCGGGAAGTGGTGTAATAGCACGAACACACACGCACACGGGGCCTTACACACGGGTCCCCCCACGGACCTTGGCCCAAACTCACGCAGCGCGAGCCGCGGCCTTATACACGGGCCCGCACGCGACCTGGGTAACCTATGCTCGGCCCACCCTGAGCCTCTGGTCTGGCTGACTCTCTACATGCACATGCGCACCTGGGGAACCCGATGGCGGTACCTTGGGTCCCTAGGGGGTCTCGGCCGTGGCCTTGAGGGCTTGTCCCATAAGGGGATGCCCTTGGCTTGGCCGGGTCCCACATAAATTTTTATAAAAAATTAGTTTTATTATATACTTAGCTCAAATTAGGGTGAAATATAAATATTTGTAGGAATTGAGTAAAAACAAATAGTTTTAACTTAAAATCTTAAAACCAATTTCAAGTTTAGATAAAATATTTTAACTCTTGGTATAAATTTTTAAAAGATATACTTTTTGTATAATACTATTATAATCATTAGTATATTTAAAATACTCTACTATTTGTTTTATAAAATTCTTTTAAAGACCAATAGTTTTCCAAAAATTACATATTTTAAGAGATCAAAAGATATAATTATTACGAATTCCCTCTAAACATATTCTTCATAAAAAGAGTACCAAGTTTTCAACTACCTAGGTATTCATCGGGATTTTGTAAAAACGAGGAGACTTACTTCTAAGAATACTCTTTTTATTTTAAAACGAAGAATCTTTTATGAAAGAATGTTTTAAGAATATCATAAGGTTATGAGGGAATAAAAACCGAGTTCTCTTTTAAAGTAAACTTTATTAATGGAAACACAACGGTCGTTTTGAAAACCCAACGGATATATAAATATAATGGTCATAACTCAAAGAACTAATATAAATACAGAGGTGTGGGGTACTTCTTAAAACGGAACACTTGAACTGGAAGGATGGCTCTCCTCATACCATTGGCGTTGAGCATGTGTGTCGTGGCCCTGGCTGTTATACTTTTCACGCTGATGGACCCTGAAGATGAGGATTATCTGATTGCTCGAGTTGTGGTTCTTAGTAGTCTTATTGTGGCTGTGTTAGGTCTTGTGCATGGTATTTTCAACTAGTTGGGTCTCGTTGCAAAGTAATGTTTTAATATATATCAGTTTACCTTATTCTCCATGTTTTATTTTATCTCTAATTCCTTATTAGCAAAACAATTAAAACAAGAGACATCATTAAATGCATAACACTTCTTACTTAAACCAGTTCATAAAACCTGAGACGTCACATTGAATATGTATTGTTGAACACATTTGTATTGTTTTTGTATGTTGTATGCATTCACATTCATGATTCTGTTGCGTACTGTTTTACAGGGATGTGGTTGTCGTGTGTTGGGTAGATTAATTGTTCCCTATAATATGTGTTAATCTTTGTATATTCTTATTTAGCCTTTGGTGGGTGAGGGATGATGTCAAGGGTTGAGTAATTTTGATTCAGCTTAGGGTCAAGTTCGAAAGGTTGTCTCAGGTCGTGATGTTACATTGCTGGAATGATATCAACATGGTATTGCATGCATGAGGATGGAATGGTGGTTTGGATACCGTCTTCCACATGCCTAACTAATTTCTATTTCTGTCGTATTCCTCTAATATTGTAGCATATGGCTGTAATCGAGTCAAGCTGAGCAAAGTGACACATTGCTCGAGCTTGAGCTTAATACTTGAAATCGGTGTTCGAGCTTGACTGAATAATATTTTCCAAGCTTGAACTTGACCTGAGCGCAATCAAATTACTTGATTAAACTCAATTATGCTCAATTAGAATACTTATCGTTAATTTGATTAGAATCACGAACACGCCTTGATTACTCGAACTCGAATTTGCATTGAGATCAAAGCTTTAACTTGACACAAAATTAATATATATATATATATACATACAAAAAACAATATATTAAAATATGCAATATCGGATTAGGTTCACAAACTACTTGATTAAAGTATTATAATACTCGAACTCGGTGAGTTAATATCCTAGCAGCTCAAGTTCAAGCATTGCTTGAAAAAAAGTGTCAAATTTGAGTATTATTCAAAGTATGAGTATCTTGGGATTATTAATGTATCACGAACATCCATAGTGTATTTGTCATCATTAAACATTCTACATTGGGAGTTTTTATTTAATCTTTTCGGTTTTGCCACGTCATGGCATGGCCAGATAACCGACCATGGTTAAAATTCCAGTGTTTATAAATACCGTCACCGTCGACGGACTCCCGCCACTTCCTCTTCTCGCGTTTGTACTTTTAAAATTTTCAGATCGAGCGATCCATTTCCTCTCTCATTCGTCGACTCTGCTCCAAACAATGGTAAGCCGACAGTGCTCCTTGAGCTGTTCATATTTCGATGATCATCACGTATTAATTCATACCGGCTCTTCTTCTTCATCGATTGATTGTACAATGTTTTCCATTCGCTTTCAGGTCGTCGCACAGAAAGTTAAAGAAGCAGAGATCACAGAGCAGGATTCTCTCCTCCTGGTAAGCAGCGCTCTTCTTGTGATAACAGTGCAACGAGAAACGCAGATGCGATTTCGCTGGTTAATAGGCGTTAGGACTTTCATTTTTCGTATGTAATTGATCGAACTAAAAACTCCATTGCTTCATTGATTTCTACTGAAATTAGCATTGTGATAGCTGATTTATATTATAAAAATTCTGCAAGTTAATTATGCAATTACATTCGAACACTTGTAGTTTCCTACATTTTAGACCAGAAGCGATTACTACGGTTTGCTGATTAATAAGCGTTGGGACTCGGTTTTTTCGTACGTACGTGACTGATCAACTCCTTAGCTTCCATGTTTTTTTTCCACATAAATTACCATTGCGAGAGCTGATTTATAGATAAAAAAACCTCCATGTAATTATGTAATTGTATTCGGACACTTCTAGTTTCCTAATTTTATCCGACGAGATAACTACAGTTTGGTCACACCTCTAAGTGAAATTTTATTTTACGAAAAACAACTTCCAATCCTTTCAAAGGCCATGTGGCTGTGTTTGCCATAGTTGAATAAAATTATATTATGTTGGATCTCGCAGTAGTAAACAACCGACATCTACTAATTTTATCTGAACGTTCTGATCATGAAGTTCATGTCTTACGTTTTTTATCCTGAATACCGTAGAGAAAACGCAGGTCATATTTTCTTTACTCGTGCAAGCTTTTAAATAGTGTCAACAAATTCGATCGGTCTGCAATTCTAACTAGATCTGTAATTATCATGCTTTGTAAATAATTAGAAGGTTTTCATTCTCATCTACTCCAATGGGTTTGATATTTCACAGACCAGGAATCTCCTTCGTATTGCCATATTCAATATTAGTTACATCAGAGGTCTCTTTCCAGAAAAATATTTCAATGATAAGTCTGTTCCTGCATTGGGTAAGATTTCTGCCCTTTTTCCATTTTACTTTTCTTAAAATATTATCCATGCGTAATTTATGTTCTGTGAAAAATATATTGTCAATGACAGAGATGAAGATCAAAAAGCTCATGCCAATGGATGCAGAGTCGCGCAGACTCATTGACTGGATGGAGAAAGGTATAAACACACATTAATTAGACAAGCTTTTGCCTCGTGAAATGATTACATTCATGGTTTGACAATCATTCTTGTTATTTCCAGGTGTCTATGATGCATTACAGAGGAAATACTTGAAAGCACTTCTCTTCTGTGTTTGTGAAGCGATAGATGGTCCTATGATTGAAGAATACGCTTGTAAGATCTCTAGATGATGTTGATCTACATAAAAAAATTTGACTAAAATATTTTTTCTTTGCAGTTTCTTTCAGTTATTCAAATTCTGACAGCCAAGAAGTTTCAATGAATATAAATCGGACTGGCGACAAAAAATCTGGAAGGACAATCAAGTGTAATTCAACAGAAGTTACTTCCACACAAATGAGGTTATTATTTCATTATGCATACTTTTTTATTTTTTATTTTTGGTTATTCAATTCCAAATTGAAGTTTGACATATTATCATTGTTTTGTACTATCCGGTGAAAGGTTCAAGTAATTTACTTATTTTTATTGTTATTGGGCAAAAATTACAATTGCAGAAGTTCTGCTTGTAAAATGGTTCGCACTCTTGTTCAATTGATGAGAACTCTGGATAGAATTCCTGATGAGGTAAGTTAATCTACGAGGCCAATCCCTCTCATGTATGGTAAAACGTTGCACTGTCACTATACATTTAATGACTTATGATTGTTAAATATTTCAGCGCACCATATTGATGAAACTTCTATACTATGATGATGTGACGGTAAGCTTCAGCTGTTGCTTCATTTTTTGCTGCTTCATATCTACTTTCAACTGAGATTTCTGTTGCATGCTCTTCAATCTGTTAATCTAATTGATACTTGACGCTAGCTAATTTAGGTACTGGGAATTTGAGTGTACTAATCATAGAACTGTAAGCTCAATTACCATGTTCCCTATAGTATCCATAAAGGCTCTTTCCACCTCACCTCCCATGCTCTTGGGTACAATTTGTTTTATTTTTCCCAAGTTTGCACTGCTAGCTCCCCAAAAATGTACAATTTAGGTACTGCAATCCAAGAGTTTGATAAATGGCCGGATTGGTGATTTAAAAAAATTTAACATGATCTCAAAAAGGCGTTCCACTCTTAATTTTATTGATTTTAAGATCAAAATATTTGAGTCACTAATAAAATTCATTTGCATGTGCAAATGACCGTGACAATTCAAAAAATATGAACTCTTCTCTGTTAAAGGAAGTCTGTGAAACATGAAAATAATGATAGTGATTTGGCAGCCAGTAGATTATGAGCCACCATTCTTTAAAGGCTGCACAGAAGAAGAAGCTTGTAACCCATGGATCAAAAATCCTTTGAGAATGGAAGTTGGAAATGTCAACAGCAAGCATTTGGTGTTAGCTTTGAAGGTAAGTCGTTAGATTTCAGTAATAGCATGCCACTACAGCTTTGCAGATTCCCATTGAATTCAAGCCTTTCTTTTATTGTGCAGGTAAAGAGCGTACTTGATCCTTGTGAGGATGAAAATGAAGATCTTAAAGATGATGAAATGAGCTTAGGTGCAGATTCTGTACAGGGTGAAGAATTTTCAGAATCTGAAAGTGAGGTAATTTATTGACATGGCCGTTCTGCTTATCCTAATCCGAGATTGAAGCTAGGAAGTGATAAGGCTCAGGCTTTAGAGGAGTGCAATACAACTATCTGGATAAGTTATTTTAACTTGTAATTCATTCCAGGGAAATAAATCACAAGAGGACCAATATCTAGTTGCCCCAGTAGGTAATTATTTCTACCGTTTATTGAATGCATACACTTAAGACATATTGCTCCCATTTCAATAAGATATGTATGTTATATATATGAGTGGATGCAAATCTTGTGAATATGAACTATAAGTAAAGAATTGTTCAATTTATAGATGGACGAAGGCCAGATGAAGATATTGCAGTGGCTGATGAAGGTAAAATCTAATTCTGGTATTGAAAATATAGCATGAATGCATGCTAATTTCAAATTTTGCTAATGTGATGCAACAATATACTTGGACTCTTGACCATTTCTTTTTGTTTTCAATATTTGGTATATTTTATTGGTCTAATGCAGAGAAGGTTGCCTTCTTATAGATGGCCATGGTTTTGGATTGTGGAAATAGCATTGTTACAATGTAATAATGAGAAAATTGCACGCTATAAACCTCAATCTCCCTCAAACCTTTGTTCTTGTCTTGTGCATTTGTGCCTGAGCCAGGTCTCTAATTTATGTTTATCCCACCGTTGTTTTCAGATGAGACTTATGATGAAGAGGAAGATCAACAACAACTAGCCCGTATAAAAGAGTGGATTACATCTCACCACACCGACACTGTTGAACTGACTGATGTTCTCTCAAATTTCCCTGACATATCAATGGTAAAGATTGAAAATCCTCCTTTTGAATACTTTGTAATGGTGATATGGGGAGTTCGTGGCAAAAATTAAATTTCATGCTTATCTGAGTATTTGGATATCACTATTATTATTATTATTATTATTTTCCTTTGGCTTCATCCCCACTAAATTTTGTGTAAATTGGTTGTTTTCTTTTGCAGGTTTTGACTGAAGGTGACATGTTCTTCCATGTCAAATTTGAGAATATTAGAAAGCGACTAGTGCGGTTTTTCTGAAATGCCATAATCATTTTTGAGTGACTCTTTTCTGATTGGAAATTAGATATTATGGGCAAACTTGTTAAGGAGGGAATTTTATCAAAGAGTGGAAGAGATCTTTACACCATAAAAGAGCGGAAGGTTTTTTGCACCCTTGCTACTCTGCCATTTCTAAGTGGTGTCTTGTGCTGCCATGTTGACCAGTCATTATTTTGTTACACAACCACTATTTCAGAAATTTGATTATGAATTTGATGCTGTGAAAGACGAAACAATTGGCCAACAATCACCATTTGTAGGGATGTCTCCTCAGGGTATGTCTGAAGATCGCATGTACATGAAGGTCAGTTGCATTTTCTCATGCTTACCTGGAATAGATGACAGAAACCCATTAATTGCTTCAGACATTTTATGTTTTTTTCAAAAAACAATCATTTTCATGCATTTGTCCCCTTCTCTCTCACTCACTCTCTCTTAATTAGCATTCGACGTTTGTAGTTTATCGTTGTCAAGATCTTTATGTTATTCGTATTAAAGTACCCCCAGTATTTGTCCGGTTTCATTTTCGAAACTTTATTTGGATGGGGACTAAATTACTGCCAAGATACTCAGAATGTTTCCCTGCATGTTGTTTTGTATTGAACTCCGAACCCCAAATCCAGGCGATTTATTTATGACTATTATTATTTTTATTATACTTGGTGAACTGCAGGCACTGTACCATGCCCTTCCACTGAACTACATCACAATTTCAACGCTCCATAATAAGCTTGACGGTGAAGCCAATCAAACCACTGTTCGCAAACTATTAGATAAAATGGCCCAAGATGGGTTTATTGAAGCACAAAACAAACGAAGGCTTGGTATAATTGACGAAAATTACCAATGTTTTTTTTTTGCTTGCTCGTCTTTTATCCACGGAGGATATTTTTCACTCATTTTATTCATCCTATCTCCCTGTCAAAGGTAAACGTGTGATACATTCTGATTTAACCAGGAAGAAGCTTTCTGAAGTCAAGATTGCTTTACAATCTGAATTGAAGGTGATGACCTAAAATATAATTCCCCTTCACCCAATACTAGAATTTGTATCAACTGATTCGTCTTTCTGGAAACAGGACGCGAATGGTGGTACAGCATGTAACAATCCTCACCAACCAGAATTACATGGAGCAGGTAATTAGAGAAAATTCTCACCTTGTATTTTTCCAGTGACTACCAGTTATCTTTCAGTATGCTGTGAAAACACCCAAATGGTTTTTCTTCTCCGTGTTTCTTTTCTTTTGCTTTAAACAGTAGGCAATCAAAGAGACATTTCCACATGTGGCAACGTCCAGTCGATTGGATCAGATATCACGCGCACGAAGGTCAATTCTGGTCTGCCTCATGATGGTTCAATTAGGAGTGAGCGGACAACTTCAAAGACGGGAAACACCCCAACTAGTGGGGCTGAGGTTGGTCTTTTCTCGCGTCTCGCCGTTTTTATTCGCGACATTTTTGTCAGTAATTGGAGATGTTCAAGAGTAGAATCTGATCTGGTGTGTGTGCAGCCGGTAGCCTCAAGAGAGAGCTTTGTACCCGGGAAGGAGGGCAGCCGGGCAAATGGTAACGCCAATCACAATGAGGAGGGGGAAATGCTTCATGGTAGCAGGTCCACACAAGACAAGCGTTCTCGGAAAGCAAGCTTGGTGTGCTCCGAATTTCATACCGTTTGTTTTGCTCCCTTCTAGTTTTGGAACTTGTCATCATCTACGATATTTTTTCCCATTCCCTTTTACAGGTTAAGGAACCTATTAAGCAGTTCCCGAAGCGGCAGAGATCTCAAGCTCCCTGAACTGCCGAGTGGCGCTGAAAGTTATCGATTCCTATTGTTTTCTAATTTTTTCCACTTGTGCGGTGGAATATAACTACCGCAGCATATCGACAGTAGAAAATTCTGAATATGTTTACAAGCAGGTCATAAAAAAACCTCAGATCATTTAATAATTGAAGTGAAAGGGAGCATATTTGTGTAAACCATTAATGTTCTCATAGACATGTTAGCAGCATATTTGTGTAAACCATTAATGTTCTCATAGACATGTTAGCATTTTTTTTAACATCTGAAACTATATCATGTACAAAATTTGTGTTTTCATTCTCATTTGAATATGTGTTGGACACAGAACTTGTTTTTTTGGGTGCTAGTGTCTATACATGTTTTTTTGGGTGCTAGTGTCCATAACATGTTTTGTACACGTACCGGATGTTGTCTACATAGAAAATATTTTGTTCGATTTTTTTTTTGTGATGAAAACTTATACACATTTTATATTTGGATGTGTTTCGTGCATAGATATTGTTAGATTTGATATCTCAACAGCATGTTTTGGCCATGGAGATGTCATGTATTGTTCGCAAAACATGAGCTTGACCTATGTTGAGTTCACTACATATGTTCAGTGTTTGAGGTAAATGTTGTGTGCCCATATGAGTTGTTATGTGATCAATAAATGTTACGTGATGGACTCCTGTGACAATGTTCTATTGCATGCTTAATGTTCCATGGACAAATGGTTTGTTCACAGATAATATGACCTTTCATTTCATGTTGTACTTATGTTTTGTGCCACCAAGTGTTATGTCAACTTGAAGTAAGACAAATGTGAGCGCAAATGTTCTATAGAGGGAAATGTTTTGTGATGTCACACAAAACATGTTCTGTTGTAGATGGGTTATGCCAGATGCAACAGGTCTTGCATAGGTTCTATCGATAACAACTGTAGTTAACATAAACTACGATATCTACTTAGCACTTCAGTATACCAACCAATCTTGCGTCTTCTAGGCTTAGTGTGTTCACGTAAAATTCTACCGAACACATCATTTTGCTACCAACACACCATCTTGTGTCAACTTAACACATACTTTTCAAGTTGATTGCATAACCTAAATATTTTACTCTATCCACCACATTGGTTACATGGCGTTTAGGGAAATGATTTCATGCTAATTGTTATTATTCAATTGATCTGTTATCGCTATTGCGTTTGCTGTGGATTAATAACGGTATTCGACAACAAGATTAACACATGGAAAATCATGAGTAGTGTATTACATGAAGAGGGAGATTAAAACATTCCAGGGGGATTCATTCCAATGAGTGATTCAAAGATCTGGAGACTTGGAGTTTTTCCTGAGAAAATGAGGGGGGGAGATCCAAGGGTCTATAAAGAAGGAATTTGAATACTCAGTGAGTTCCTTTTTCCAATTCTGTTAATCAAACTTTCTTCTAGTGTACATGCATCCTTTTGTAAATGGCCTTTGCTTGGGTGAGTGCGTTCAATATGAGAAACAATGGTAATCTCAAGTCCGTTCTATAATTTTCTTTTATTGTTTTCCTTATAGAAAGTCGTGGGTACACACCCATTGGGAAGTATTATAAAAATATATGAACCATGTTTACAAAACTCTTGTCTCCTATGTTTGTTTTTGTTCATTGTTTTTTCATTTTCTATTTTTGTGAATTATGATTCTCAAACCGCGGACGTATATTAGTTTATATTTTTGGATTATTAATTTTGTTCAAGCTTGAATAAATAATTTTTAGTTGTGATTTTAAAAAATCTTCTAGATAATTTTAATTTTTCACCACCTCCATTTCAAACCCTTCACAATTGGTACCAAAATTTGATTTTTTAAAAACGACTTTTGATAATTTTGATATTAAGAAATTCAAAGGACAAAATGACTTTAACCTTTGGAGAATAAAAATTAGAGTTATTCTTGTCCCAAATGAACCGGAAAATTCCCTTTGTGGACCTAAGAAGAGATAAAAATTTCCTAGGGGTGCACCTACCTTTATGGATGTACTTTTAAAGATGCTAAATAAAACTCTTAGTATTGTTATCCTCTCGTGGATAAAGTCTCGAGAGAAGCTAGCGAACCTTACTATAATTTGTTTGAAATTGAAGTCCTTATATCCATCTAAATCCCCTTTAGGTAGAATGTAGAGACCCAATTTTTTTCCATGTAAGACTTTGAAATATTTCTATAAATATTTACAAAGCTAGGTGCTGAGACGGTGTGCGATTCCGAGACCCAATGTGTCCGGGATTATTTTTATAAAAATATTATATATATTTCATATTGTGTGCACAACTTTTTAAAGAAAACAAGATGACTCTTAAACAGAAGCTTGGATCAGAAATCCATGACCATGGTTGAGTCCGTAACACAGTGTTTACCCTAGGTGCAACATAAAATGGGTCGGTGCGGGGTGTTCAGACTCCTCGATCGTTGGCGGTATGTTCAGTGAAATAAATAAATAAATAATTAAATAATTAATTGTTTCGTTTCAATGTAATGGATAATTCTATAAGAATACTGACAGGCTGAATTCTCTCGGGTTATTCGCATAAACCTTGTGAGAATTCCAAAGCTTTCTCTTCCTTCTTTGTTGGCAAATCTCATCATACGACGACAAAATGCCGGATCAGATCAGATCGGGGTGCAACAAACGCAATGAATTCCATCGATTGTTGGTGGATGCATTTTTCATCAACAAATGATCCATAATCGATTCAGGACTCATCAATTGGTGATTTATTCCCTCTGATTAAATTGATTGAGCAGATCCATCATTATTCTAGGATTTGCACAAATTTTGGATTGAGTATGTGCTCATGTATTTGATTTTAAATTGATTTCTTCATTGTTTTCTGACACAAAATCACTACTCTTGATCATTGGACAAGAACGCTTATCCAATGATTATCTTAACCTTCATTATGGTACTTCCCCCTATTACTTTGCATTCTTCATCGATTGGACCCCTGCAGTCTTGGTTCGACTTTGTCCGGCGGTATCGAGCCCGATCAGACCCTTGAGATCATGAAAAAATTGCATATGAGGCATGGATCGATGAACCGAGTACATATCTAAGTTTGTTACGGTGTGAGGATGATCGTTTGGAAAATAAGAGGTCGAATCTATGAAGGCAAAAGGATCTCTGACGAGTCGAATGTGTGGTGAAACCCACGACAAACAGAGGCCAATTTTCCAGCAAATGATGGCCCGAAACCATGTTTTTCAGCTATATCCACTTTTTTCGGCCATAGATATCACCGAATCTGAAGCGGTGAGGCTAGATTCGAAGTACCAAAAGTGGATTTGAAGATCTGTAATTTCTAGCAAAAACCTGACTATACGTCATGCACAATGATGAACACATGGTGTATAGCCCCCTCAGCAGTGACGACTAGGGTTTTAGAAAAGTTAAGGATGACACAACGTGTAATCCTCCAACACGTTGTGTACCCCTTTCCCAGATGGAAAACCTATGTGATGGGTAACACAGGTAGGAACCCGTGTGGAAGTACACGACCAGGTACACAACCGTGTACTTGAGTACAAAGACATGACCAACAGGACACGACCCAGTCCCGGTTAGCCTAGATATGCCATGTAGTCCACCTACATGGCGTGTACTACTACATGGGATGAATCTATATTCAGACCAGGGACATGACCAGGCGGTGAAGCAGGACCACACACTGTGTGGGTCCCCTCACACGTCGTGTACCCCTTAAGCCCTTTTGAGAAAATTTCAATCGTCCATATCTCCTTCGCTTGAACTCAGATTTTAGCATGTGAGTAGCCTATCCTGAGTGTTTTTTTGCATAGAACATGATGATGCCCTCCATTGTGGATTATGAGATATGATTCAGAATGTTCCGGGCACAACACCTTATTAGACAATGGTCGATGATCGTAGTGATCACACATGATCATCAGGACCTTTCCGAGCGATACCCTCCAGTAGGGCTGGGCAGTGGAGTTCCTCAATGACCTTTCTAAGCAATACCCTCCAGTAGGGTTGAGTACCATCTAGCTCATCAATGAATTTTTCTGAGTAGTACCCTCCAACTGGGCTGGGCAGTGGAGTTCCTCGATGACCTTTTTGAGCGGTACCCTCCAGCAGGGCTGGGTAGTAGAGTTCCTCGATGACCTTTTTGAGCAGTACCCTCCAGCAGGACTGGGTAGTGGAGTTCCTCGATTACCTTTATGAGTGGTACCCTCTAGAACAACTAGGCAGTGGAGTTCCTCAATAAAAATTCCGAGTGGTACCCTCCAGCAGGGCTGGGCAGTGGGGTTCTTGGACGACCTTTTCGAGTGGCACGGTCTAGCAGGGATGCGCAGTGGAGTTCCTCAATGACCTTTCTGAGCAGTACCCTCTAACAGGATTGGGAAATGGAGTTCCTCAATGGCCTTTCTGAGCAGTATCCTCCAGTAGGGCTGGGCAGAAAAGTTCCTCAACGACCTTTCTGAGAGGTACCCTCCAATAAGGCTGGGCATTGAAGTTTCATGACGACCTTTCTGAGCGGTACCCTCTAGTAGAGCTAGGAAATGGAGTTCCTTGATGACTATCATAGTGAGACCATCATGTTGTATCAAGGCATGGGTTCCCTACCTAGAGTTTGTGGCCCCTAAACTATACGACATAGTGATAAGGTATGGCTGGACTTGGATAGTTACTTTTGGGTAGATGCGTGAGATGTCGGGCATCATTTATAGACTTTTGGAACTTTTGGATACTCTTCTTCTTGAACTGAGCTATGAGATGGAGATCCCTTTACTCTCTCATTTGAGATTCTTTTAAATGAGTGTATATATTTATATCATTCTATATCCACACCTTGGATTTGGTTACTCTGCTTCTAGGAGAGGTGAAGACGCACAGGGTATGCCACGTGATTTCCGTGTCTAGTTTCCCTTGGTCAGATGAGTATACTCTCCTACTATATATTGTGAAGACTTGATGAGCAGTTCATCCACTCATCGTGTTTATCCCCTTGTGTTTGGACAAGATTACTTTCACTCTTGGTTTGGGTTGAGCTGTTCACTTTGACAGTATCTTGCATCTATTGTCTTTCTTTCCTATATTATCTCTTACTCCCCCCTTCAGCTTCCGGGGTGTCCTACTGGGTATGTATATACTCACCCTGCATGGTCTTTTCTGGCATGTGTCATGTCTTATGTAGACGACAGACAAGTCGATGGTGAATTTAAAGGATCTTAGGGATAATGGGTTCTTTGGACCACGTACAGTGGTTGTAACTTGGGATTCAGGAGCTGATCTCTCTTTCAGCTATTTACTTTTCCAGTTTTGTCAGGTTAGGAAATATTTTTGGTTGGTCGTGTATTTTTACCCTTTACTCATCAGTTTACACTAACGTAATTTTGTACTGTCTAGAGGTTCATGCATGCTTGATTTAATTTATAACAGTGTTGTTATAGGTTCCAAGCGCAGCGGAAGCGTGTTGGTGGGTGTACCCAACTTTAATTTTTCCGTTAACAACGATCAATCTGGGACCCTTCACGATAAAAAAATGACAAATATCTGGAATAGAATGAATAAAAAAAATAAAATTAAGGGAGACCCGAAACCATAGAGAGGATTATCATATGTTGGTTATAATTAATTTAATTAAAAGACAAGAATTAACTTGATGGAATTCTCTCTCCATTGATGTTTCTGGTCATGATCCAATGTGATCCATCATTGTGTCATAGAATCCAAGTGTAGTATTCCTCTAGCGGTGATCCACACGTGCTTCACGTATCTCTAGACGTCGCCGAATGGATCTCCGGGTGCTAGCACAGAAGAGCCTTCGTTTGCGATGTCTGCCTTAGATCACCTTGATCTGGTGGAGGAGGATATCTCTCGTATATTGAGAGTGTTCTTAGAAGAAAAGAAATTCTCTCTGGGCTTGAGAGATTTCTATAAATCTGTTGTACACAAACCCCAAAAAATGGCTAGGCTAATGAGAATTATATAATTGGGATTTTAATTACTTAGAATAATAAAATTAATTAATCACCCGAAAGAATTTATTCATTTAATTTAATTATCAGTAATACCCCATGTCTAATAATAACAGTTAACTATTATTATTAATTGATATGCACCCAGAGAATTATACCTAATATTATTTAATGAAATAAATATTATTATTTCTCACAAATCCCCAGAAAAACTACACGGTGTGTACTTATTCATTTTCTTTATTTCCTCCGCCATATTTATTAGACCTTGAATAATGGCTATTTATTTCTCAAATAAATATCACTACACTACTCAATAATAAATATATTATTTCACCCATAATATATTTTCTTAAATAACTAGTGTCAAAATAAATGCGATCAGGCATCCTTGAATAATTATTAAACCATAATCGGGAATAATCTTTATTCAACTTGTTAAATTAATATTTAACTAAGATACTTGGATACACTTAGTGTGTGACCCTCTAGACCTCTTTCTCAGTGGCATTAGGCAGAGCCTGCCTAAAGTCCAAGGTTAGCATCTAGAAACACACCAAGGCACCCATAGAGAAAGAACTTAACGCCGCAATGACGTGTCATATACTACGAACTCTTACCGTGTAATGTAATCCCTTTGTATTGACATCTTGAATCAAACAGGTTTCATGCTAGTTCCATTAATCCATCTGCTCGATTATTCTTTCTTTGAATTTCCAAAATTGAACTTGACTATTCCTTACCATGGCCATGGATTTATTTAGGCTATATCAATTCCATCAAAGGGCCTAAGATATCTACTTCCATTATGAAAATGAAAGGGACAAATCCTTTCTCACATTATATATTAATGTTGTATTACTCGTGATGCACCCAACAAATCCTACCTTACTGCGAATAGTGTGTTGTCATAGTTTTCATCAATACATCTAAGTGCATGAGTTGTAATACCCATTAATAATAATCTTAAATTCTAAGGACCAATACACACGTCTTTAGATAGGAACATCCAATGAAACTATGAAATGTGGATTTCCTACTAGCCGGTCTCGTTCTCATAATATCCTCCTGGATATTACCAAGGTTGCACACCATGAGAAGGTGCCTCAAAGTTTTATGAGTCCTCACCCCTAATGTCTTGTATTATTTGTGTCCCTCAAATAACATCAACCGACCATAGAACATATATTCAAGAACAATGTTATGGCACTTTCGGGTTCTCATCATAGCATGGATCTGCTATGACCTTTTAGTGCAATAATTATCCTTAGGACATTATCACATGCATTTTCATGCAGAAGAAAAATCAATATTTGATAAGGTATTTATTAATGAATAAAGTAAAAATTAGTTGGTTCTAGGCCACTAACTCCAACAGTTACATATTTTACTATTTCCCTTTGCACTTTTGCATTGAGATGGTTATGTGTGTGTATAGGTACTTAAAAAAAGGCCTCCACGAGTTAGTTATACATTCAGTACTGGTCACCAACCCCTAGCCTATGGAGTCGGGCTTGGGATAGCTGTAGCTCGATCCCTGACTTGGGTCGGGTCTCGACAGATTGGTATCAGAGGAGGTTTGATCCCTGAGATGTTTTTTGGACTAGTCCCCTTAAAAGGGTTTGGTTGGGTTTAGGGAAACAATTTCAAAGTGTCTCAATTCTGAATCTTAGGCCAGGGAGTTCAGTGACGGTGTGAGCGGCCAGTGTCTCCATTCACTAGGACCCTGACTACCTACTTGTCAAGTCACCATGATGAGACATTTGTTATAGGGATCATTGGTACATGCCCCATATAGGATTGAGTCTTTAACTGTACTTGAGTCAACTCACCATTATTGTTGATATATATATATATATATATATATATATTCTCATCTTACTGTGGTACATCTAGATAAATCTCAGGATTCCTCCATGATGATAGACATCTAGGATACCGGTTCCAATTCATGACGATGATCCGATGAGAGACGAGGCCTCAGTTCAAGGTCCACCCCATAACCCCTTCCTCTAGGTGGGAAAGCAACAACACCTCCCCCCTGTTGAGTAGAAGATCGTTCTAGTAGAGAAAGATGACGACACGTGTAGGCTTAACTTTCTCTACAAGTTCTAACACCAGAGGCCATTGATGTTGCATAGTGGGCTCAATCCTCAGGCATTATAAGATTGGCTAGAGTTAGTGGTTCGTATCTTCAAGCTTGTCTGAACCTAGATGGATTAGTTGGTTGCACTAATATCTATCCTTTTCCATAGAGTATCTAGGAGATAGTGGAGCCTTATTATATAGATGCACGATGATTTGACACTCTCATGTACCAACTTCCAACAGTTATTCCATGAGGAGTACTACCCCTCTTGCTTACGCTCAGTCCGGATCCAAGACCTGCTGGAGTTGCAGTAGGGAGGGATGACAGTGGTTGAGTATGTAGCATGGTTCACAGACCTTACATGGTACTCTATTGACATGATCCTGTATGGCTACTTATGAGCATGGAAGTTTGAGTAGGGACTCCGCAAAGAGATCCAAGCCAGCGTTGTGCCCTTGTGTATCCCCACCTATGTCGGGGTGTTTGAGCATGCACTAGTGACAGAGAGATTACTACCATCGGGACACCAAATAGTTGGAGCTAGTAGTGGGATCCACATAGATGATTCATCTGCAACAGCTAGCAGACACCAGGTTCCAAGATCTCGGTGTAGAGGACCTTATCATGATCATATTCAGGTGTGTGGTCATATGGTGTAGAGACATCGCAGGGCATAGAGGAATCCTGAAGAGGGTCTTTGCTTTGCTTATGATGGGAGAGGCCACATGGAATGTGACTTTATGACTAGACGTGCTGAGTAGCACAGACAGATAGATGATAGACCACCACGGAAGAGGCAGCGTTGCGATCAAGGATCTCCCAGGCGAGGATAGGGTGGTCCCTAGGGAGGCAGAGTTGGAAGAGGTGTAAGAGGAACTATGGGTGGTGGATAGAGTTATGAGTTCCTTCCACCACCACCACCTGGCATCCCACGTCATGCTTAGGGAGCTAGAGGCCGGGGCCACAGACAACTCCAGGCTTTAGATGTCTATGATTTCACTACACACAAGATGATAAGAGGTACGATCTATGTGTTTTATACTATTCCTTTAGTATTACTAGACACAGGTTCCATTCATTCCTTTATCTCTATACTCCTAGTGTAAGAGCTGAATCTCCTAGTTCAGACGCTAGCCCAACAACTTCGTCTTGAGGTTCCTACATGGAATGCTTCTTCTGTATCATTTATCTACTGGTAGTGAGAGATATATCTTGGTGAACATAGGTTAATGTGGTACCTTTTGATCATCACAATGGAACCCTATGACATCATCTTGTGCATGGATTGGATGTCCATGCTATAATCCCAGATTGACTATCACTGCAGAAAAGTATGATTCCTACACACTAATGGGATGAGATTCTCCTTTTCTGGTGAGAGGGATCTCATGGCAGGGCAAGTGGGTTCAGTGAGCAGGAGACTGCAAAGAATCACCCATCAGTTAGCAAGTATATCCCTTGGCGCAGCAGGCTCTTCAAGCATCCAAATTCCTTTAGTTGTGGAACATTACATGGACGTCTTCCTCAAGGACATTCTAAGACAACCTACGAGGCAGGAGATGGAGTTTTTCATTGACTTACATCCCAAGACTGCTCTGATATCTTCTCCAACATATTAGATGGACCTTACCAAGCTCTAGGAGGTGTGTTTGTATTTGGAGGACCTTCGAGTGAATGGTTTCATTAGACCTAGTGTGTCCCCCTAGGTATCTCCAGTATTGTTCGTAAAAAAGATATATGGGAGTTTGCGACTTTGCATGGATTATCATCACTTGAACCAGGACCCGATAAAGAACAAGTACCCCTTACCAAGGATTGGAGACCTCTTTGAATATTTGTGAGGTGCGAGATGGTTCTCGAAGATAGATCTTAGTTATGACTACCACTAATTGAGGGTTTGTAAGGCTGATATTCCAAATTTGGCATTTCGATGTCGCTACGGTCACTATGAGTTCCTAGTGATGCCCTTTGGTGTGACA
Organism: Viscum album; assembly: GCA_963277665.1. Taxonomy (NCBI): domain Eukaryota; kingdom Viridiplantae; phylum Streptophyta; class Magnoliopsida; order Santalales; family Viscaceae; genus Viscum; species Viscum album. The sequence continues at coordinate 2,011,491,474 of OY728135.1, forward strand.
AATTCCCCCACGATGTTTATAGCTTTGATAAACTAGGTATTCTAGCCATACTTGGGATCAGTTTGTTATTGTCTTCATTGATGACATACTCTTCTACTCTTCATTAGAGGATGGACATATAGAGCACTTGAGGATGGTCCTAGATTTTCTTTGAGAGCATCAAATTTAAGGAAATCTCTTGAAGTGGCAGTTCTGGATTCATAAGGTTCACTTTTTGGTGCATGTCATTTATGAACAAGGTTTAGTCATGGACCCAATGAAGATTGAATTTGTTCTTTCTTGGGATCCACCCAAAAGTGTGTTAGATGTGTAAAGATCTCTTGGCTTGGTAGGTTACTACAGGAGGTTTGTAAAAGATTTCTTAAGAAGTGCAACCCCTTTTACTACCATGATGCAGAAAGGGAAACTGTTTACTTGGTTTGAGTAGTGATAGAGGGCATTTGAGGAGTTATGACTAAGGATGATGAGTTCTCCAGTTTTGATACTACCAGATGAAGGTGTCTAGTTTGTAGTGTATTATTATTCCAAAGGATCTAGGCTCAGCTATGTGTTGATGCAGCGGCATGCAGTTATCACGTATGGGTTGAGGCAGTTGAGACCCCATGAGTAGAACTACATGACTTATGACCTAGATCTAGAATCAGTAGTCTTCACCCTGAGGATGTGGAGGTACTACCTTTTAGGGGTGCGCTGTGTAGTTTACTCAGACCATCAGAGTCTCATATACATCTTCACATAGAGAGACCTAAACCTAAGACAACGATGTTGGTTGGAGTTCCTGTAAGACTATGAATTTGAGATTTTCTATACTCCATGAAAGGGTAACATTGTAGTAGATTCCCTTAGTAGGAAGTCCCAATCTTTCTTTGTACAAGAGGCTTCAGAGTAGTTGGGATCTTCGCAGCTGACCCTGGTGGAGAAGAATGGTACAACTTTTACACAATCGATGGTGTTGAATCCTCTACTTCATGAGTGTGTGAGAGAGTCCTAGTTGTGAGATATTGATTTTGAGGTGTTACATGATTAGATATACACTAGAGACTTACCAAATGGATATTCTGAAGGAGGTAATCACGTCATCTTAATCAAGGGTAGGATAATGGTTCCAATCACGCTGTGGGAGGATGTGAGAGTTCCACACTTCTCCCATAGCTGTACATCCTGGTGTGGGGAAGATATATAAATACATTTAGCAATAGTTTTAGTGGCCTGACATGAGACAAAGCATAGCTGAGTTCATCTCTCAGTGCCTCAATTTTAAGCATGTGAAGGCTGAGAACCAAGTTCCGGTAGGTTTGTTGCAACCCCTTGAGATCTCATAGTGGAAATGGTATGGCATATCCATGGACTTTGTCATAGAGCTTCCATGTACATTGAAGATCCATGATTCCATCTGGGTGATAGTTTATCGAATCATGAATTCAGAACACTTAATTTCCATTAGGGAGTAGAGTTCAATAGATAGTTTGGGGTAGTTGTATATATGGGAGATTTCTCACCTTTATGGGGTTCCCTCGATGACTATCTTCGACCGTGATGTGTGATTTATGTCATGAATATGGAGAGGACTTTAGGAGGCATTCGAGACTCAAATGAGGATGAGTAAAACCTTTCACCCTCAGACTGATGGGTAGACTGAACAAACAATATAGGTGTTGAAGGATATGCTGAGGTTTTGCATGTTAGATTTTGGCTGGAGTTGGGAAGATTACCTTCCCTTGGTAGAGTTTGTGTACAACAACTACCACACTACCATAAACATAAAACATTTTGAGGCATTGTATGTGAGACCTTGAAATTTAGCCTTATGATTGAAAGATATTGGAGAGTCATCCCTTATAGGCCCATAATTGGTGTAGGTGATGATGAAGAAAGTCCAGGTCATCTGAGAGTGGATAAGGATAGCCCAAAGAATACAAAAATCTTATGTAGATTACCATCATAGGCCCTTGGAGTTCGAGCATGGAGTCCACATTTTCCTAATAGTCTCCCCAGGATGAGGATTTTAGAGGTTCAACCAGGCAGGAAAGCTACCCTCAAGGTTCATCAGGCCATTCAAGATCATGTAGAGGGTTGAAGAGGTTTCTTATCAACTCTCCCTACCCCCACAACTGGATAAGGTGCATGAAGTCTTCCATGTGTTGAAACTAAGTCGGTATGTGCATAACCCCATGCACATCATTGACTGGGGTGATCTGGACATCGAGGATGAAGCCAACTTTATGGAGCACCCGATGGTGATCAAGGATTGACAAGAGAGGAACCTGCATGGACAAACCATTCCCTTGGTTTGTGTGTTGTGGTAGAATGAGAATGTGTAGGAGAGTTCCTGGGAGCGGGAGAGCCAACTATGGGCTCAATATCCCAAGTTGTTTACTTAGTTTATTGTTTTCAGGGACAAAAATCTTGAAGGATATAATGATGTAGAGACCTGTTATTTTGCATTATAAGACATTGAAATATTTCTATATATATTTCTAGATCTTGGTGTTGAGACGGCGTGAGATTCTGAGGTCCGGTGTGCCCGAAATTAATTTTATAAAAATATTAAATATATTTTATATTACGGGTGCATAAATTCTTAAAGAAAATGTGATAACTCTTAAAATTAAGCTCATATCATAAATATAAGACCATGATTATGTCCTAAACATATTTTTTACCCTAGGTGTGATATAAAATGGGTCATCATGGGGCATTCTGACTCCTCGCTCATTAGCGGTATGTTCAGTGAAATAAATAAATAAATAAATAAATAAATAATTTTTTTGTTTTAATGCAATGGATAATTATATTAGAATGATGTCAGAATGAATTATCTAGGGTTAGTCACATAAACCATAAGAGAATTCCAGAGCTCTCCCTTCTTAATTGGTGGATCTCATCAGATGACAATGAAATGCTGGACCAGATCAGGACACAACGAACACAACAAATTCTCTCAATAATTGGTGGACACATTCTTAATCAACGAATGATCCATAATAGAGTTAGGACTCATAATTTGGTGATTTATGCACTTTGATTAAATTTATTGAGCAGATCCACCATTTTTATTGGATCTGCGCCAATTGTGGATTGAGTATTTGCCTATGTACTGGATTTTAAATTTATTTATTCATTCGTTTTTGAATCGGTATCACCATTCTTGATCATTGGCCAAGAATGATTGTCCAAAAATTGTCTTAACCTTTGTTATGGTTATCCACCCCATTTCTTTGAATTCTTCACTGATTGGACCTCATGGTCTAAGTTTGACTTTGTTGGGAAGTATTGAGCCCGATCGGACCCTCGAAACTATGACAGAATCGCATACAAGGCACAAATCGATGAATCGAGAAAGAGATATGGGTTTGTTGATGGGTGAGGATGATAATTTGGAAAATTAGAGGCTGGATCTATGAAGGTGGAAGGATCTATGATGAACTAAACATGTAATGAAATCCATAATGAAAAAGGCCGATTTCTGGAAAACGATGGCCCAAGACCGTGTTTTTTGTCTAGATCCACATTTTTCAGCCATAAATATCACCTTATCTAAAGAAGAGAGGCCAAATTAAAAGAATCATAAGAGGATATGAATATCTAGAATTTATGGAGAAAACCCAACTGCATGTCGTGTACAATGATAGGCACATGATGTGTAGCCCCCTCATTGGCAGCAGTTGGGGTTTAAAAAAAGTTAAGGATTACATGACGTGTAGTCCTCCAACATGCTATGTAACCCTTACCCAGATAGAAAAATCATGTGATGGGTCACATATGTAGGAACACATGTTGAATTACATGATCAGGTATACAGACGTGTACTCGAGTACACAGACGCGAGGTCTGGCACATGGACACGACCAACAGGACACAACTCGATCCCAGTTAGCCTGAACACACCATGTAGTCCACCTAAATGGTGTGTACTAATACATGGTATGGATATGTGTTCCATACATGGACATGAATAGGTAGTTCAGTGAGACCACACGTAGTGTGGGTCCCCTCACACTTTATGTACCCCTTGATCTCTTTTGAGGAAACTCCAATCATCCGTATCTCCTTCATTTGAACTCAAATTTTTTCCCACAAGTAGCCTACCCTAAGTGTTTTTAATGTATAATGTGATGATTCACTCTATTTTTTATTATAAGATATGATGAGGAATGTTTTTTTCATGAAGCCTGGTTAGGCAATGCTCAATGATGACAGTGATCAAACAGAATCATCATGACCTTCCGAGCAGTACCCTCTAGCAGGGTTGGGAAGTAGAGTTCCTCGAAGACCTTTCTATGTGGTACCCTCCAACATGACTGGGTAGTGGAGTTCCTTGATGACCTTTCCAAGCAGTACCCTCCAGCAAGGCTGGACAGTAGAGTTCCTCGATGACCTTTTTGAGTAGTACCATCTGGTAGGGCTTGAAAATGGAGTTCCTCAAAGACCTTTCCAAGAAGTACCCTCTAACAGGTCTAGGCATTAGATTTCCTCGATGAACTTCTGAGCGGTACCCTCCAGTAGAGTTGGGAAATAGAGTTCCTCGATGACCTTTTCGAGTGGTACCCTTCTACAAGGTCAGGTAGTGGAGTTCCTCAATAACCTTTCTAAGAAGTACTCTCTAGTAGGGATGGAAAGTGGAGTTCATCTAAGACCTTTCCAAGCAGTACCATCTAAAAGGGCTGGGTAGTGGAGTTCCTCAATAACCTTTTCGAGTAGTACCCTCTAGTAGAGTTAAGTAGTGGAGTTCCTCGATGACTTTCATAGTGGGACCCTCCTGTTATACTGGGGCATGGGTTCCATACCTAGGTTTTTTGGACCCTTGACTATGCAACATAGTGATGAGGCATGGATAGACTTGGATGGTTACTTTTGGGCAGATGCATGAGATACTAGGCATCATTTATGGACTTTTGAAATTGTTTTCTACTCTTCTTCTTGGGTTGAGATGTGAGATGGATATCCCCTTACTCACTTGTTTTGGATTATTTTTATTGAGCATATATATCCTTCAGTATCCACACCTTGGATTTGGTTACTCTCCTTCAAGGAGAGTCGAAGGCACACAGTGCATTCCACGCACTTTCCGTGTCTAGCTTCTCATGGTTGAATGATTCTACTCTCCTGCTATAGATGGAAAAGACTCAACGGGTAGTTCATCTACTCACCGTGTTTATCTCCTTGTGTTTGGACAAGCTTACTTTCACTCTTGGTTTGGGTTGAGGTGTTCTATTTGACTATATCTTGCATATACTATCTTTATTTCCTATTTTATCTCTTACTACCCCATTCATCTTTTGGGATGTCCTACTAGGTATGCATATTCTCACCCCTGTATGGGGTTTTCCCTCATGTGTTGTGTCTTATACAGATAACAGACAAGTCGGTAGTGAATTCAGAGGATCTTAGGGATACTAGGTGATTTAGACCGTGTATGATGGTCATATATTGTGATTTTGGAGATGATGTCTCTTTCGTCTATTTAATTTTTCAATTTTTTCATTTTGGGACATATTTTTGGTTGGGTGTGTATTTTAACCATTTACTCTTCAGTTTACACTACCATACTTTTGTACTGTCTAGGGGTTCATGCATGCTTGGTTTACTTTATAACAGTGTTGTATATTTTACTCTTTCCCTATGCACTTTTTCATCAAGATGGTTGTGAGTGTGAATACGGGTAATTAGGAAAATGCCTCCTTGAGTTAGTTATGCCTTCAGTGATAGTCACAACCCCCTAGCGTAAAGAGGTGAGCTTGGGGTAGTTGCAGCTTGAGTCTTGATTTCGGTCGGGTCATTACATGGAATGTATAAGAAACCAACTTTTAAAACTTTTAAGATGAAGTTTGGAACATCCATATAGATTCATTTACAAGAAGAAAACTTGGGCTGCTATCTTTTCCAAAGAGGTGAATGTTCGCATCCCAGATACCTATAACACAAGAAAAGGCGAGTTATTACAGAATACTCAATCTTTTTCATCTTCAAAATGTGATGTCTTAATGGATGATCAAGTGAATAAAGAATAAGTCCAGTTAGAGGTGGATCACTAGCTCTCATAGGAAAGGTTGAATGCTTCAGGTAACCGAAAAGGTAATCAAATTATTGAATCTAATTCTACAGTCCTTTATAAACCTTCAAATCCTACTGTGGATAGTGATGAATTTAAGTTGGTTTCCTACAAGAAGGAAAAACACCCAATTTCCACTTTAGTGGTGGTTGAGAATTCGATTGCAGGTAACACTGACTCTATCTAAAAAGATTATAGGTGACAATGAGAATCAGGATTCAACTATGATATACCCTGATGAGAAAAAGCACCAGGAGATTGTAGATCTAACTAAAGTAATGAACATTTAAGGAAAGGTAATGCCTGTGTAAAAATTCACCTCCCCCAAAAAATGCGAGGAACGACAAGAGGACAACTCCGATTCAGAAAGCACTGATGTAGAGACACTTTACAAAAGGCTTCAATATCTTACTTCAAATAGGGTGCAATCAAGAGTCCCGGGGCACGATCATGGAAGATTTGACTGGAATGCGCTTCAAGAAGAAGAAAAGAGGCTAGGTTCTTGACTATTGAAAAAGATCGGTATGTAGTTACTAATTTGGGTTTTGTCTTGTTTTCCTAAACTTTTTTCAGCTACTTTCTTTTTAATTTATTTTAATAAAAGAGTTCTCTGCCTCCTTAAAAAAATGTAAAATTATAATATGATGATTTGAATATTATTTTACTTTCATATTTAAATTAACCATTTACGAGTCTTAATAAGACCATGATGTATGAGAATGAAACCTTAACTCTTGAATAGGTGTATTCATACTTGAATTCTAGGAAGATTAAAATGAAGAAAAAAATTTTGGGTGGAATTTTGATGTTTAGGGGAAAATCAAAATGAATACAAAATAAAAGGAAAGATTCCAAATAGAATAGAAAGAGTAGGTTTTGTTGGAGTTGGTATCGTATAACTAATTGAATTTGTATTTTCAATTACTAGAATATTAATATATACCATATCACATAATGATTTTTCTTCTACATAACACTAATGTGATAATATCCTTAGAGTATTTGTTACATCTAAAGGTTATAATAGTTCCCTATTATAATGATATCCTATGGATGTTATGAAAATATTATTAAATATCATTCCTATGGTATAGATAAAATCTATTTTACCAAACATAGATGTTGCTGCTAATCATTTTTTTCATTTTCAAATAGCCAGTTTTTGGGTTACCGGTACCCATATACAACCATTGAACCATCCAAAATCATGAAAAAACATCCAAAATCCAAATTCAAAATTCAAAAACAAAGAACATCAAGCTAAGTCTCAAACAGAGACGTCGTATGCCACGCGCCTCATGACGCACAACCTCCTTGATCCTTGCATCCACCGTCAAGCATCCCACCAGAATAGAAATCCAGCAAACTAAACATAGATGATTTTTGACTATCATCTGCTGGGGGCTCATAATACATTGAAACTTATTCTAATAAATTTTTACCTTGATGATCTCCAAGACAAGGAGGTTATGAGGGAGGAAACACCAATAATAACTCCACATGTTTAGGTGTTGTTGGATATTTCTATTAGAGAATGTGTGTATTGGTCCTTATACTTGAGATTATAATTAATGTATATCATGAATCACAAACTTTGATGTATAGATAAAAAATGTGATGACATATTCTAGTGGCGAGGTAGAATATATTGGTTGCGTCATAAGTGATATGACATTAATTGACTAAGTCAAGAAAGGATTTTTTCCCCTTTCCATATCAATGGAGGAAGATATATCTGGCCCTTTAATTGAAATGGAACTATCTAATTAAATCCATGTCATGGTAGTTCATCAATGAAGTTAATTTATGAAATTTAACAAAATATAAATCAAGCCTATAAGGTGATGAAAAGAGTATGAATCCTGCTTTACGAGATATCAATGGGTAAAAATATTATATTACACAATATAATTTATAGGAATATTGTTGTCATTAATACATTAACTTCTTTATATATGGGTTCCTTGATGTTCTGCTAGATGTTGATCCCGTAATTTAGGTAAGTTCACTTAATTCCACTGAGAAAGAGGTCTAGAGGGTCACACACTAAGTGTGTCACATACCAACATGAATACCTTGGTACACTAGTACCCAAACTGGCACTAACATGACCTGAAGGGTGTTATCAGTCCCCAAGGGCTAGATACTAGCACTGAGGCATCAATAAATGTTCAAAGGGAATGATTTCACCCAAAGAATAAACAATCAATAAAGGAACAAAATAAGATAGAATAATGAACAATTGGTATTCCAAATACTCCTTAAGGAGAAATGTACTAAAAATAAAATGTTAAAGATCAAATGGTACATCATATAAATAAACGACACAATATCATCATGAAAAAAACTTAGAGTCTACATGTAATGAGTGTATCATATCTCTACTAATCACTATCACCACCCAAGGTCCCATGAATCAAGCACACCTGCCACCTCTAAGTGGTGATTTCTCTTTTCCTGAACCTTGTATAAAATAATCTATAAACACTTGAAGATAAATGCAGGGTGTGAGAAAAACAACCCATTAATATTTCACCAAATGTTCCATAAGCAGTTCTATAATAAATAAACCATTTATGCTTCAATTTTAATAAAGGTAAGGAATGGATAATCATGTTCACATCATTAGTAAAATAATATTTCAAGTATAAATAAATGGAATATAAAAAAAATAGGATTAAATGAAAGGGAAGGAATAAAAATAGTTCTATAAACATTGACATATAATAATAAAATAAAACAAGAACCATGATCATATTACCAAATGTTCATTAGTTCCTAGCTATATGATCCTTACATTACTCAGTCAATCATCATGGCTCAAGGTGTGCACATGTACCTAAGGCTCAATCCATAAAACTACAATCAATCAATACCCCATTGGGGAAATCATGCTAAATTTGGTTTAGTTAGAGTTTTCATCATAAATCCAATTCCAGGGAGTAAGATTCCTAGCATTCTTCTCCTATTAACCCACAAAATACTCAGGATCACATGTGATTTCAATCAACCAACCAATCAATATTCCATGGGAAATTAATTTATTTCAATTCAATTCACCATTCATAGTTAAAATGCTTAATTTCAAGTTTCAACATGCTATTTCAATTTCAAAACCATCATAGGTTTTGATCAAGTTCATGCCTTTAAAAATCATCTTTCACTTAAATCCATTTTTCTTAAGAATCATCATCAATTCATTTTATCAAATCAATTATTGTTTCAATCAAACTTTTTTCAAAAAATCCACCTAATGTTTTCAAATCATTTGAAAATAAGTTTTATTTAATAAATCCATTCCAATTTAAATCAAACATCAATTATACTCAACTTCAAGGAAATCAATTAAAATTAAATTTCAAATTAAGTAATAAAATAAAGGTTCAAGTGTATGTTAAATCCTTATGGAACCACCTACCTTTAGTAACATGATCAAGCAATCACCTGAAATGGGAAATGAAAACAGAGAGTAGAATGTGAGGATGATCAAAGAGAAATAACTATAATTACAACCCATAAAATCAAGGATAGAATCCATCAACAACATGAGGATTCATCACTCTCCAAGAAGGTGAGAGAAGGAGTAAGGTAAATTCTCAACCAAATATATTTACACTTACCGGATGGGATCAATTACATCTACTATAACTTTGATCCAAGAAGAAGAGAGGTTGGAGGACCCAAATCATCTATTGAGAGCCTCCAAAATCCAAAGGGTTATATTAGTTTCAAATGAGATGTGTTTAGGATTTATAACAGGGGTTTTTAGACATTAATTAAAAATTTTAGGGGATTTAAAACCTGGTCTCATGGGTTCCTGTGTTAGGCTGCATGGTTATAGCTAACCATGTGCCTAACCATGTGCCCTTACTAGGCTTCTGGAAGAGTTGTATGGTTTAGCCACACAGTTTGATAAATCATATGCTAACCATGATCTCATCCCTAGGATACTAAGAAGTGTTCACAATTAGTCCACACTATTTGAAAAACCATACACTAACTGTGAAAATCCCCACTATCCAATGCAACAAGGTTTAAGGAGGAGGCCACATGATTTGAACTAACAAAGCACCCCACTATAGAACCTCGTGATAAGGGACACAATTTCCTGAGCCAAACCACATGGTTTTACCTAACTATGCTCCGACCATGAACAACCCCAAAACTCCCAATAATTTTAAAAAGACACAAAAAATAAACCAAAACAAAATCCAATGAAAGGATGATCAAAACAAGGGGTTATAAGTACTTCAAATATTGTAATGAGATGTTATAATATCCCCACCACAAATATTTTCTTCGCCCATAAATCCTATCTTGAAGAATAAACTAAAAAGATATGTTATAATTTCTCTCTCATCAGTGACTCATGCTCCAAAGTCTCATTTAAATTAGAACCGTGCTGCCAGGGCACTTGAAACAGAGGTATAAACTTTCCAAAATGATCATTCATCTCAGAATCAATAATTCAAACTATCTATTCAGTCATAGATAAATTACGTTCAATATCAAGGTCCTCCAATCTAAAAACATGATATGGGTCATAGAGATACTTTTTAGGCCGTGACACATGAAACATGAATTGAATCGATGTCAAATGAGGTGGTAAATCTAAATAGTAATCCACCTTGATAATATTCTCAACAACCTCAAATGAATCAATGTATCTCGATGCAATTTTTCCCTTTTTCTAATCCTTTGGTGACCCAACTGAGGTGAAACTCTAAAAAACACTTGGTTATCAACTATAAACTCTGAAGGGAATTAATGAAGATCAATATAATATTTTTATTGGATCTATGTTATTACTATTCTTTGAAAAATCAAATAAATCATTATCATTGTCTCTTAGACCAAACTAGTCCCACCTAGGGAAGCTTAACCAATCTATGGCCAACACTACATATTTTTACATAGTCATCCATACAAGGCCTGAAAGGGTGACATCTTGATGGAATACTAGTAATTTTTGTTCTAGAAAAAATCAACAAGTCCCAAGTGATTATCCCAAGCACCAATATTGTCAAAAATGCAAGAACAAAGCATGTTTTCAAGAATATTTATAGATCATTTTGTCTAGACATCCATCTATGGATGATATTTCATGATTAAACTAATTTGGGATCTCATCGCTTCCTATAGGCCTCTCAAAAAAATGAGAAGTGAACCAGGGATCCCTATCAGAAAATATAATAGATGGGACTCTATGCAATTTAATAATCTCCTACACATACATACTTCCCAAGTCCTCAATTTTGGTTGTATCACAAATGGGAATTAATTGAGTTGATTTGGTTACCCAATCGATGACTACCCATGTCACATTCTTCCCTTGAGGGGCATGTGGAAACTTGACCACAAAATCTGTCAAAATCTTGTCCCACTTCTAAGTTGACATAGGAATGGGATAAATCAAACCTGAATATTTTTAGTGGTCGACCTTGACCTACCAACAAGTATAAAAATGAGAAAAAAAAATCAGTAATATCATGTCACATAACTATCCACCAGATTCATCACCACATTTCATAAAACATCTTTTTGGTCCTAGGGTGAAATAACCAATGGGAATTATGGAAAAACCCCTTCACAAATTTTCTCACAAGAAAAAGTAAAATATACCAGTTTTGAAAAAATAAGATACCATCAGAAGAAAATTATCATTCAATGATGGTCTAACATCATAAATAAAGCCCCTAAATCCATGAAATTCACCATCAATCTACTGTTCCTGAAGAATCATCTTAATAACAGAGGAGGCCAACTTTACAATTTCCATAAAAATCTCAGTCTCATCCACTAAAAACCCCAAATGCACACATCAAGGAGATCAATAATATTCCACTATTCTAATGATTCTTTTATGACCTAGGTTGTAATTTTCATGCTCAAGGAATCAACAATGAACTTCCCCTTACCAGGGGTTTCAACAATGTCGAAATCGAAAGGTTTCATGTACTCCACCCATTGCCTCTAACATAGATTCAATTTTCTTTATAGAATATATAACTCAAGATTTTGTGATCATAATATATGGTAAAACTTTCTCCAAAAAGGTAATTCCATAAACTCTTTAGATCATTCATCACAAATACGATTTTTCGGTCATGAGTAGGATATTTTTTCCATGTAGCCTAAGCTGTTGAGAACCATAGGCCACCATATGATCACCCTATATGAGAAAGAAACCCAAAACCAAACGTGATGTATTTTAAAAGACCATGTATCCCTGCCCAACCTTTGGAAGATTCAATATTGTGGAAAATTTCAAAAGTAAATTCAACTCATAAAAAATAATTCTGAAATTTAGAATCTCATAAAAACTTTACTCCTTTCTGAGTGAAAGCGATCATCGTAGAAGCTAACTTCGAGAAATATTTGATGAACCAGTGGTAATTACCTATTAATCCTAAGAAGATTTTAATTTCAAAAACATTACATATTTTCTACAATGTTATAATATATTTCACGTTTTTAGGATCGATTGAAAAGTCTTGTTTAGATACCATGTATCCCAATAACTTCACTTCCCAAATCCATAAATTACATTTTGATAGCTTGGATTAAAGTTAGTGATTTCTAAAAATTTCCATAACTAATCTTAGAAGATGCACTTGATCCTACTTAGATTTAGAGTAAAATAATATTTCATCCAACAATACTATCACGAACAAATCGAGATACTCATGGAATATCTTGTTCATCAATTCCATAAAAACAGTTGGAGCACTATCTAGAACGAAAGGCATAACAAGGTACTCATAATGACCATACCTACTCCTAAAGGAGGCCTTCAAGATATAATATTATTTTATTCTCATTTAGTGATAACCAAGATGAAGATCAATCTTTGTGAACCACTTATCCCCTTTTAACTGGTCAAATAAATCATTAATCTGAGGAAACAAATATTTTTTCTTTTCTGCAAATCAATTAAGTTTTCATTAATTAATTAAAAGGAAAAATTTTCCATCACATTTCTTTACAAAAAGAGTAGGCACCACCCAAGGTGAAATGCCCAGGTTAATGAATCCTTTATCTATAAAATCATCTAACTATTATTTAACTCCTTTAACTCAGATGGTTTCATTAGGTAAGAATGAATATAGATAGGATGGGTACCCGATACCAAGCCAATAGAGAACTCTACTTCCCTCACTGATGAAAAAATAGAAAATTAAGATAGAAACACCTCTAGAAACTTGATGACCACTAGTGTATGATCACAACTCAAATATTATCACTCTAGATAGAAAGAAAAAATAGATATCACCCTACCTAACTCTGGAAAAGGTAGTCTATATTTACTTGAACTCGACTCCCATTCTCCCTAGAAAACACGAAACACCCCATCAGGGAAAGTAAAGGAGAGATATCAAAGATAAAATTCAATATAAGATTTATAGGAAATCACACAATCCATCCTAATAATGAAATCCAAAGGTTTTATGTCGAGAACCAGAAAATACTAGGTGAGATTGATCCTTAATAAATAGAAGATACAATAAGGGAATCAGAGACCCTATTCTATCTTTATTTTGATGGGCATAGAAATATACATCACATAAGATATAAGATCCATAGGAAGTTTTATCTGATTAAAAACACAAGTTGAAACAAAATAATGATATGCGAAAATATCAAATAAAGAAGTCCCTGAAGATAAACCTATAACGATGGTACCTCTCACTATCATTGTACTCATATTAGATTCCTCTAGAGACTCTTCTATTGTGTGAAGAATCTTTATTCCAGATGCCTGTGGCTAGATCCCCTTAGATCTTAAAGCATGTAATTGCAACATAGCACCTTTAGGTTATGATGAGCTTGTACCACTGTGTGAGGTAGAAAAGACATGATATAAATTATACAGGTGTCCTGAGTGACCACACAAACCAAATATTTTTGGTGTTTCCATACAAACCTACTTCGAATGAATAACCGTACTACATTGAAAGAAAGTCAATAGAACTATTCTAGAAATCACACAGGGAATAAATGAATATTGATACATGAGACTAATCACACTTCCTATTTCCTTTAAAGGAACCAATAGAAATGCCACTGGGATTAATAAGAACACCCTTCAACCCTAAATTACCAGCCAAGTCTTGATCAGCCATCAATGCTATATCTAGAATGTCTATAGAAGAAGTTATATTTATCATAAAAACCTAAAATCAAATATTAGATCAAATAAACATCTCAAATATATAGGCCTTAAACTTCTCTTTCATCACTACCTTATGAGAAAACTGAACAAGTTCAAAAAAGTTGTTTGCATATAGAGTCACAATTATATCACTTTTTTAAAGGCTAAGAAACTCTATAGAATTTTTCAAAATTATCAAATCAAGATGGAAATTATCTATAAAAATAGATTTGAAGTATTTCCACTTGAAGACTTTATGTTTCTTCACTATAACCATAAAATACTACCACCACCTTCCAGACCCTTCAAGACCTATCCAAGATCTTGGGCCACATGTACTAATATCTCTACAAGGTTCTAATAAAATGGAGGTTTCAATTTCCCTAGTTCATTGATATCTCCCTCTTGAGGTCTGTTTAAACACCTTCTTGGGGGCATGGTATTACACAACATCAATATATTACAAGAAAAAACTAGTAAAGACACACATATCATAAACTCAATCAAGAGATAAAGGAATATCAATTCCATCAGATAGGATTTAATATTTTAGAATTTAAAAATACACATATCATGTTTGGAAAATACTATAACCAAATCAATTTATTCCTCAAATATGCTTTTTCCAAACACCCATGGTGATATAAGGCTCCCTTTGATGAGATTTTGTTAGGAACTCACTCATAAACTACCCCTTAAGTATCAAAAATACTACCCCTATCTATCAGGATACCCTAGAAATTACAATGACATCAAGGAAATACACTTAACCTCCCACTAATTCCATTTTTTCACTAAAAAATCCAAATAACTAGCTACACTGGTACCTGAACCAACACTAATATAAATTGAGGGGAGTTCTTGATTCTCACAGGCTAGAAACTAGAACTAGGGAATCAAAAAATGGTCATAGGGTTCACCCTAAGAAATATAAAATCAATAAAAGAAAAACAAAAGATAAAACAATTAACAATAAGTATACCAAACACTTCGCAATGAGAAAAGCATCACAAAAAGATAGATAAATATCAAACAATACATCATCTAAATAAACAATAAAACATCATCATATGAAATGAGTGGATCAAAACTACACTAGTCACCATCACAACCCAAGATCCCATGAATCAATCACACCTACCACCTATAAGTAGTTCTTTACCTTTTCATGGAATTAGAATAAGATAAACTACAAACACCTGAAGGAAAAGGTAGGGAGTGATCAAAACAACCCAGTAGGATTTTAAAAAATATTCCATAAGAAGTTCTATAACAAATAAAACATTTATAGTTCAATTTTAATAAAGGTAATTCGTGGAAAATAATTTTCACATTATCAGTAAAATAACATTTCAAGTCATATAGATGGAAAGTAAATAAAGAATAGGCTTAATTAAACATTTAAAAAAAATGAAAGGTCATGTATAAAAATAGTTCTATAAACATTGGCATGTAATAATCAAATAAAATAAGAACCGTAGTCATATTACTTTAGGTTTTCTAGTTTATGCCTATAAGTTACTCTCACTACTCTATCAATCATCATGGATCAATGTATGTACATGTCTCTAAGGCTTAATCCATTGAGATAGAATCATTCAACACCCCATTAGGGAAATCATGTTGAATTTGGTTTAGTTAGAGTTTTTATCTTCAATCCATTTCTAGGAAGTTAGAGTCATAGTGTGACTATACTATTCACCCACTAACTACTTTGGCTCACACGTTCTTTCAATAAATTAATCAACCAGTCATGATAAATTAATTAATTTAAATTAAATTCAACATTCACAGTTCAAATTTCCAATTTTATGTTTCAAAATTCCATTTCAATTTAAAAACCAAATCACAGGTTTTCATCAAGTTCATTCCTTTCATAATTAGATTTCATTTAAATCCATTTTTGTCAAGAATCATCATAAAGTAATTTCATCAAATATATTTTTTGTTTTTATCCACATTTTCTAAAAAATCCACCTAATGTTTTCAATGCCTTTAAAAAATGGTTTTATTTCACAAATCCATGAATTTTTAAATCAAAAATAAAATCTACTCAATTTCAATGAAATAAATTGAAATTAAATTTCAAATGAAGCAAGAAAATAAAGGTTTATTATGTAGGTAAAATCATTATAGAACCAAATACCTTTATTCACACGATTAAGAAATCACTTTAAATAGGAAACACTAATGAAGAGTCAAAGGTGAGTAAGATCAAGGAGGAATCCCTAGAATTACAACCAATAAAACCAAGGATCTAATCCATCAATAAAAATAGGATTCATCACTCTCCAAGAAAGTGAGATAAAAATTAATAAGGATTCCCAACCAAATATATTTACACTTTCCAAAGAGGGATCAATCGTATCCACCAACAGTTAAATCCGTGAAGAAGAGAGGTTAAAGGATCCAAATCATCTCTTGAGAGACTCCAAAAGTCAAATAGTCAGATTAAAGTCAAATGAGAGATATTTTGGATTTATAAATGGGGGTGGATAACTTTAATTAAAAATTTTAGGGGATTAATAACCTATTCACATGGTTTCCTAGATTAGGATGCATGGTTAGAGCTAGCTGTGTGCCCTCACTGGGCTTCTGGAAGATATGAATGATTTGGCCAGACGATTTGAAAAACCATGTGCCAACCATGTGATCTTCCTTAGGATACTAATAAGGGTGCATGGTTGGTCTGTATAGTTTGAATAATTGTGTTCCAACCATGAAAATACCCATTTCCCATGCCACATGATTTAAGGGAGAGGTCGCATGGTTTGAACTAACCGTGCGCCCCACTCCAAACCCTCAAGACATGACACACTATTTCTTGGGCCAAACTGAATGGTTTTTCCTAACCATGAACATCCCAAAAAACATCCAATTTTTTTTTAAATTATTTGAAAATAGTTTGAAACAAAATCCAATAAAAGGATGATAAAAAAAAGGGGTATAAGTACATGAGAGCTGGTAATGAGATGTTACAAAGTGTATACAAAATCTCATTAATTCTATTGAATATAATAATACAAATAAATATTATTCTTACTTTTTTGAATAATAATTATTAAATTAAATTTGATCACAAAAATACCTAATAATGAGATATTCAAGTTTAGAATATAAGAAATGAATTTTATATCTTGTTTTTATTCAAAAGAAAATAAATAAATATTTATTTATTCACATGTTTAGTGAATATATTAATATTAATATGTGTTTAGTTATGTTAATATTAAAATAAATATTTCTACACAATTTTAGTTAATATAATATTTATTTATTTATCAAAATAATAATATTAAATTAATAAATATTTTATTATTTAAGGTTAAATAAATTATGTGAGGGGATTAATGGGTCAAGTTCATAGCATGATGAAAATGATATTTAAATAAGCACATGTTGTGAGATATAATAATAGAAATAATATTATGGTTATCATTTGACATGAGGTATTAATTAGATTAAATATATTAATAAGGGTTTGTATGTAATTGTCAATTATTTTAACCATAATCATAAAATCCCTATTATATCATTTTGAAGGGTAGAGAGACTTTTTGTGCATGATAGACATATCTCTAAAATTCTATCAATCCCTATAGAGGATAACCCCCCAATCATCCCTCTAAAGAACATTGAGATAAAAAGATAATTCCTTATTGGGATTTATGGTTAATGACATGGAGCACTAAGTTCCTTCGTGATAGCACTGAAAATAACAAGAAAATCATTTTTAGAATCATGGAGCATGTGTAGATAAACCTAGAGGAATCATTGTTTGGATTCTCCACCATAAATAAAACACATAAAGAGTAGTAATGGAAATTTATTAAGAGGATCATTTCATTTGAGGCAATTATTGTTCTAAATTAATTATAAATTAAATTCAAAAGACCCTCTCCAGGATATTATGAGATTTTGTTCATCAAGTTATTTATATTTATCTAATAAAACTAATGACAAATTAAAATTGGGATCTCACTTGATGGTTTTGGGGCATAGTAGAAGCAGTGTGTGAGTTCTTAATTTTTGTTTTTCATTGGTTTCAATAGATAAATATAAAAAACTTGAAACATACAATACTATAATCTCCTAGAGTGGATCTTTCACATTTAATTAATAATTAATTTTAAAAAAGAATTTAAAAAAATGCGAAAATACATCTTGATAAATTTATATTTCTTCTCTTATTGTGTTTTCATTATAGTAGAGAATCAATGTAAGGATTACTCTAGTTGTACCTGCATGTGCTCCCCTAATCTCTAGAAAATGTTCTTAGTATTCTGAGTGCTAGCTCAAAGGAACATAGCACTTCACACCATTTTCCATTGACGACAAAAATAAGTTCCATTGTTCTCTCTATGTTATTGAGAGAGAGGATGCGAGGATTTTCTCTCTAGGGTTTGATAGAATTATAATGATCCTTCCATTGTGGACAAAAAGTCTCTATATATTACTAAAAGGGAAGATGATAGGATTTTCTATCTAGGGCTTGATATAATTATAGAGAGATTTTCATTGTGAACAAAAGTCTCTCATATCTCCCAAATTATATAATATATATTTTATACTTAGGGCTAATGAAATTATCCCATGAGATATTACAAACACTGGTGAGTGTGGTGAGGGTGAATCAATGTTTATATATTTTTTCAATTTCTCAAATTCCCTTATACTTGTTTATAAGGTATCTCTTCACTCAATAGTGTAAAATAAAATAAGGGAATTTTTTTTTAATTTGGTTTTCCTTTTTAATGGATGACTACGTCCCCAGTGTATTGTGGTTCTTATCCTAATCACACACAACTATTATTTTATTATCAATAGATAGCCACATGCAAGGGTATGGCCTTGTATGAGTTGCAAGATGCTGGAACCAACCTGTGAAATATAAGAATCGACTTGATGGTACATAAAATTTTTAAATCTCCTAAATAAATATCACTAGTGTAAGCACAAGATAGAAATAGACTTGATGGGTTTGGATCTTCTCCTTTTTCTTATCTCTACAGCTCTCCTCATAATCTTTTGTTTCTCAAAAAATCTCCTTATAATTGATGTCACAATCTGGAAAACCAATATTATTATTTATCTACCCTAATATATTCACTAAATAATGTGAATATAAATTACATAATTCTAATAATCTTAAATCTAATTTTTTTTGGCCTTGAAACATCCAATATCTTTGGTCTTCATGTCTCACTTAAAAAATGATCATAGATCATTCCATTTAAATTCACTTGTAAACTTTGACCTTTAACTCCTACACAATATCATAATTAATCATGGGCCTTATTTCTCATTTAAACCTCTAGAAAATCCATATTCATTTAAATTACTGTAACTATACAAAGACATGATTAAAAAGTTTCACAGTCATGGATCCTCATTTTGTGGTGTTAAAACGCATCCATAATATATCTTCTTCATCATGCACTGTGGTGTGGTTCTTTCTTCGTGTTACGACTACCTAACAAGCTATAGGACCAACTTCAACTCAATTGATATTAATATATGGACTTTCAACATGGAATTCTTCTTCGCGGGGCATGAAAAGTCCATATTTATCTATTGATCATGAATCTCAGCTCGAATCATGATTATAAAATTTAATCACGATATTTAAAAATTAAAGAATAACATGAAAACATATGAATTAAATTCCCATTATTCAGAATATCTAATTTTATAAATCTCATACTTTTTTAAAATAGATTGACCCATGTGATGTAGATAAATGAATATTATGGAATATCCAGATGAATCTTATGGAGTATCCAAATGAATCTTATATAATAACCCCTTTTCCAAATTTTTAGTTTGTAATTACATTGTAAGAGTAGTTGATCTTTATGAAAATGAATATTATGGTAATTCCAAATGAACCTTATAGGAATGCCTTTTCAAATCTTCATATCAACTAATTTTTTAAGAGTAAATGACTCTTAAATAATGTGTAAATGACTCTTATGGTATTTCCAAATGATCGTTATAGAAATGAATTTACCACATTTCTTCACCTTGGATTTCAGAATGACTCTTATGGAAAGTGGATCATCCTTATAAAATTTATAATTGAATATTATGATATTCAACTTACTCTTATGGGAACCACATCCCTTTTTCATTTCTCAAGTATTCCACTCCAAATGACTCTTATGGTATTAATGATCATTCTTGTAGAATCAACATTATATAAATTCCTTGACTTTCACTTATAATTTCAGAACCTTTGTAAAGAAACTCAAAAACTCTTCAAGAATTCCTATGTAATTTTAAAAAACCCAAAAAACCAATTGAATAAATTATAATATCACCAATAAGTATTTAAAAAAAATAAAATATCATTCAAAAGTGGGTTCAACAATCCCCCCTTTGAATTTATTATCAATACCAACACTATTCATTTAAATTTGTTTCCACATCTGAATTTTTCTCTCTCTTAATCCATACAAACCTAAATATTAGAAAAATTATTTTCTTACCCTAATTTAAAATAAATAAAAAGATAATTTGAATGAGGTACTATAAAATTCATCAAATAAATGAGTAAAAAACAATCCACTCTAAGTCTACTTGAGCTAAATCGGTGTAGAAAAAATGATTAATTAGATTAGAAAAAAAAGATATCCTTAAGAAACTCAATAATAGATGATAACTCAAAATAATTCTATCAAGAATTAAAACTAGTTTTTTTCAAAAAAAAATCCTACACTCACTGAATAAATATATTATAAAAACTTATGAGTAATTATATTTTCTCCCCTTAATATTACATTTCTACCTTTAAAAAAATTACAATAGGAGAGGAAACTCAAAATATAATATACCTTAGTGCTGTGAAGTGAGGTGAACTCTCATTCTCATCCCTAGATTCTCATAATACTTAGTAGTAATTGGATTTGTGATAATATAAACAACTTTTTCCTTGTATGGAACAAAATATAGCTTTAAGATGCCTTAAACCACCTTCTACTTCAATAAATAGTACATTATATAAATGTCTTTTGATTTATAATGATGCACTAGATTATTGGAAAAGTTATTAAAACTTTTATTATCACAACCAATAATAAATGGATATTTAGTTTTCACATTCACGTCCTCAAGATGAGACTTCATCCACATCATTTATATAGATTATTGTAATGCATCCACATATTCAAACACATTTGAGATTAATGTAACTAATAATTTTTTTTAAATTCCATGTTATGAATTTTTCACTAATGAAAAATGATCCACCTAAGGTAGACTTCCGTTAATCAACAACACCTACCCAGTCAACATTTGTAAACCATTTTAGGTTCAGCTCCCCTTTCTTTTTGTACAAAAAAACCATAACTAGAAGTATTTAAGATTTATATTTGAATTATATTTTCTAATAAAATATGATATTCCCTCATATTATAATAAAATTTGAAATATAGAGTGACATAATAAACTATATTTTTCCTAGAACTAGTAAGATACAAGTGAATTTTAATCAGATGCCTGTATTATTTCTCATTCATAGCTTATCCTTCATTATCCTTACTTAAATTTTCACCTACTTAAATTGGAGTGGAAAATCCTCTCTCTTGTACCATGAAAAACTTTTTAAACTATTTGGTATATTTTAATTATGAAATGATGACATAAATAGCAGCTTGATTAATTTTTAAACCTAATGAAAACTTTATTTCTTTAAGAAAATACATTTCAAATTTCTTCTTCATTTGGGTGGATAAGTCTTCACAAAAAATTTCCTCATCATTAAAAAATATAATATCATAAACATACACAATAACAATAAGTGATATGGTGTTTGTATTCTTTATATATAGATTACTATCAACCTATCCTTTTTTGAACTCCATGCTTTTAAAGTATTCATCAAACTTGAAGTACCGGTCTCTTAGATCTTACTTCAGTCAATAAAGTTCCTTTTTTTAATTTACAAACTATGTTTCCATCATCAACAAGAAGATAAACCTAACACTACTCCATGAAAAATTCTTCATTTATTTCACAATTGAGGAATGAAAGTTTTACATCTAATTGAAACATTTTTATATTTCTTTAGTCAACAATTGTAAGGAAAATTATAATGGTTTCAATTATGGAAACTGAGGAAAATGTTTCTTCAAAATCAATTCCCTCTATTTTAGAATACCCCTTTTACACAAGCATGAACTTATTTCTAACAAAATATCCTTTATCATTTAATTTTTTCTTAAAGACCAATTTTGTTCAAATATTGTTTTCCTCTTAGGCCTTAGAATAAGTTCTCATGTTTCATTCTTCTCAATCTGATCGAGATATTCATTCATATCTTGGATCCACTCTTCTTATTCAAAATACTATTAATAATTTGAGGTTCAATCTTAGAAAAAAGACTGGCATGACTGGTTCCCATGATTCTTCTTATTGTTTTAACTCCTAAATTCTAGTCCCTGGTGATATTATCAGTATCAACATGTTTTATATTCCTTGAATTTATTCCTCTTTACTCTTTTTTCATCATCATCACTAGTGTAAGAAGAATCTTTATCTTATTCCTGAATTTATATACTTTATTAATTTTTGTTCTATAGGTTCATAATTAACAACATCATCCCTATTTTCCACTATGATAAATATTTTTTATTTCTTATTCATTTTCAAGGACAATTACATCATTAAAGTCTAAAAACCATCTCTGAAAATTTGTTGTATCACTTGTAGGAACTTCAATTTAGTGTATAACTAAGGAATATTCCATCATCATCTTTTTCAAAAAACTTTCTAACACAACTTACCTTTATCATGATCAATCATGGAAACAAAAACACCATAAAGTGATTTACATATAGGGTCTTCTTGAAAAACATTTCACTGGGAGTCATGTCTAAGTTTGGCCTCAGTGACACATTTTTTGTATAATTTTATCTGCAGTAATAACTTGTATCTATAAAAATATTATGGTGCCATGTTCAACAATAATAGTTCTAGACATATCAATAAGGCTTATATTTTTTCCTTTAATAAAATCCATTTTATTAGGGAGTGTATTAATAACTAAACACATGCTTAATGTTATGCTTATCAAGATATTTTAAGAACTATTTGTTAGCATATTCATTGCCATTATCTGATCTAAACCTCTTCTAGGAAAAAATGCTTATTTTTCATTAAGCCTCCTAAATATTTTGGATATATATAGAGATTGTGTCTTATGATATATGAAAATTATACCTAACATTCTGGTGAATTCATCGATGAAAGTGATGAAATATCAATCTCTATGATGAGAGGTGTGTCATGAGGCCCCCATCAAATAGATTTATGAGCCCCAAATTTAATTTAGTGATAATGGGACTCAGTTTTCCATTATTTAGGAGAGTTTTATAGTTATGTTCTTCTCTTTTTTCAGGTTTTAGTGTGTGTGAAAAAAATTAATGAATTTTGTTGAGGATGTGATTGATTTGGTTTTGGATTTATTATTAAATATAGTGGAATAACCTTGGATATCCCCTCACTTGTTAAATAATTATTCTATTATACTCCCCCATTTTCTCTTAGACTAGAAGAAACCTCAACAATCACCATTCCTATAAATTTTATCTTAAATCGGGGAATGTAGTCATCACTACACCCATTACCTTCACCTGGCATAGTGATTTGAATTCTACAATAACCCCTAGATCCACCCACTTCTCATGATCAATGGAAGTGAATAAGCTCTAGATGGCCCGTGTGTTCCAACCAATGAATACGAGAAGAAGAATTCAAAATTAATTGGAAACATGAAATCCACATATGTATAAAATAGTAAAAAAATTATGGATAGATGAACATAATATATTTACCAATTAAAAACTAAAGTCATTAAAAAATGGGTAAGAGGAATCTCCTTGGCTCAGCCAATAATGACATAGTGGGCCATCATGGGAGAATTGTAGCAAAATATAAAAGGAAGAAAGAAATGCAATAGCTCAACTCAATCATTGGAAACACCATATTATAATGCACAATCCTATTTTTATATATTCTTATGGGTTTTTCTCATGTGCTTCAGATTCTCCATTCTATGTATGCAGAACATGCTTCTCTTCATCCTTCAACAATTTCATTACCTCTAAAAAATTCATCAAATTTAGCACCTAACCCATTTTTATCTGATTGTCATTACACATACAATATAGAAGCTGTGATTAATAGAGATGAGCATCTCAAATCTTCCATATATTTCCTAATATTCCTCCCATGATACCCTTCTACCTCATCATTTAGACGAGTGATACATGGATGATTGATATTTTCTTCCTGATTTTGATGAGCAATGGTAACTGGTTACATTTTTTATTATAGGTTGAGCTTTTCCAATTTTTTTTTGGATTTTAATCACTGTGGCTAGATATTTGGAAAATTATTTGATTGATGACATGGGGGAAAGTCATGGTCGATCATATTGAATGTATGGTTGATATTAGGCCATGGTCAGTTATGCGGCCTCTTGAGGCTCAACATGTAGTTTATTAAGGCTAAAAACAACTTATGTGATATTAATTTAAAATTAATTTAGAACCATGATCTATCCTATACCACAGTCACTTGAGAGGTACACAATCTTCAGAGATGCACACATTCAGTCAGAATCAACATGTAGTTGTTTCATCCCTTCCCTAAATTTTCAACATGATCATTCAGATGGAATGGTCTTCTAAGACCTCTTCATGTTTTCAATTGATCTCTTCATGTGGTTGATTGTATACAGTCTCTTCATATGTGCGATTAGTTGTATTTCTTCATGAACTTTGTTGCCTCTTCACTTCCGGTCACTTTTCTACCATGGTCGATCGAGGGGAAAAATTGGTTAATATCAACATGTGTTCAATATGTTATTTGCAGAAATTTCAGCCTATTTGATTGTATAGTGGTTTTAACATGCACTCACTTCAATTATTGTGTCCAATTAAATGGAACAATCAATTGATCCTTTTCCATTTTTTCTAGCTTCAATCTATATAGTGAAAGTTACAGTTAAGTATAGGTTTTCCCAATTCTATAAAGAATCAAAATAAAAAATCCAAATCAGATTAAATAATATTTTAATAGTGAAATATAATTCTCCTAATAAATGCATGTATTGTCCATTAAATCCATAAATTGAATAAAAATATTTTAATTTTTTTTATCAATTAAAAAATTAAGTTAAATATTTACAAAATAAACAAAAATAAATTAATTTCATGGGTTTTATCTATATTAGGGGGTTAATTATCAATAAAAATCATTCAAAAACAGAGAAATTTTGGATCTCATCACCCTCACACTACTACATTATTGAAATTTCAAGAAATATAATGAATTTTATTTATTAAAAATAATTTTATATTCTTGACGTAAGTACTCAGAATAGTGAGGAAAAAAATTATAGATTTATCCCTTATTTGAAGTATCATCCCACCACCATGAATACAAGCCATTTAATCACTTCAATTTAAGAAAAAGTTCTGATTCTTGGTTTTCAAACATAATATAAATCAGTGGAATCAAGATTTTAACAAGAAGAACCTTCCTAAATAATTCTTCACTAAGTTTCCTTTCCAAAATTTCATTTTTACACTTACTTGATACTTATTAAATGACATTAAAATATATCATCTACCCCTTATTCATCAAATTTTAAAATTCCACAAACCTTTTCATCCCTTTTTTCAATTAGAACTCATTTAATGTTTCCCAGCCATATTTTTTTAAAACACTTATTGGATGAGTGAAACTAAACTTGGAACTAAACCATACCAAGGTAAAAGGTATCCCCCTAGAATAATTATAACTTTCAAGGACTAGAGACAATTATTGGGGAGACATATCTCAATTTCATCTAACTCTTATTTGATATCAAACACACACACAAACGTGATTAAGTTGATTTAGGTATAATTATAGACCAGTCACCATATTATTTTTTACTCTAGTTTATATGAGAATCTGATTGTATTTTAGAGAGTCTCCATGAGCTTCTAATCAACTAATAAGGTTAGGTTTCCTAGGTTTAATTTTATTAGTCTAGTTCCCTAATGTTATGATTTTCATTCCACTATGTTATTTTCATTGAAAAACCCTTTAATAGTTCTAAGGTAGAAACATCATTGTAAAAAATATTCAAATTAACTCAATAATTATCTAATATCAATAATTTTAGACCTAATTAAATTCATCTAATTTAGCATGGTACTTATTTTTAGGCAATACATCATTCAACTCGGGTTTTCCTATCTTAAGACGCTCTAAAAAAATTAAAATAAAATGGATATAAAAATTAGGTATAGATTCAAAACCAAGCATTGAGCACTGTAATTTATTTTATTTCATAACAAAAAAACACCAATATAAAATAAAACATACAAAGGTATTTACATCCTAATATAATTTGTCTTCTCTCACCCACTTATCTTAGACACAACTCCAATAAATTTCAACATGTATTTTTCAAGAAAATAATAATTAAAATAAATAAGTATCCATACTATGTGAATAAGAGATACATCCTAGGGGTTCTTTTATTTTAACACCCTAAAATTCTAAAATAAGAACATTGTATTCTATAGCATATGTGAAATAGATTAGAAGAAAATATAACACACCAATACTTTTTAATATATTTATTTTTAAATAAATTAAATCAACTAATTAGCTTGAATTACACAAAACACTAGGTTTAGCTTGTGTTACATGAAACACTGGGTTTATCTTGCATTACATGAAACAAATAGTTTCTTCGAAAGCCTTTGTTACATGCATGACTGAGTTTTACCAAACAAAAATATATTAATAATAATATTATTTAATGTGATAATTATCATCTAGCCATTAGAACGATGGGTATGAATAATACTAAATAACTTATGAATTTTTTTAGTTTACACACATTTATTATTTATCTATTTATTAGTAATAAAATAAGAATCATTTAAAAGAAAATAAATATTTTCTGAAAAAATGCATTTTTCTGAAAGATTGTCTAGTCACACTTTGTGAACATAATTTATAATTAAATTTTACTAAATTGAGAAAATTTATTTAAAAATATAAACTTAATTTTTTAAACAATAATACCAAAATTATCTTAGGGTGATTTGTTTTATTTTTTTCGAAAATATTTCATTTTTTGTCGCATAGTGAAAATACTGAATTTTAATTAAAAACTGTATTTTTGTTTAAATGATTTATAGTGTTAAATTATATTTAGTATTAGTTTTAAAGTAAAATTAGTAAAATTATATATAAATTAATCTAATTTTGGTCAATTTAATCATTTTCATAATAAATTTTGACATAAAAACCTTGTAAAATTTTGAATTTTTTCACTTTAAAAAACCCATTTCTCATCGCGTATGTAGGATTAATTTTAAATTAAATCATTAAAAATATATGAATGGAATTTGGAAAAATGGATTAAATATTTGGAATAATAATAATTTATATTATATAATAAGTCCAAATTAAATTTTTACCTATATGATTAGTGAAAACAGTTAAAATTAAATTTCGCGATTAAGGTTAAAAAGAGGTTTTGCGCATTACATGCGTTTGTATTAAAATTAATTTTAAACACACATTGGATTATTATTTAATAGATTGGATTTAATATTTATAATAAATAGGTATAAATATAACTTATTTTAATTATAGTATTAAAGGTTAAATTACCTAGCTAAATAAAAAGATACAAGTTACCGTGGTAAAAATTAAAAGGGTAAAACCAACTAACCTTAAATAATAAGGAATAACATTATAAAAATGTATTTATTTTTGTGTGTTTCATGTTTTAATAAAAAAATAAACCCTAAAATCCATTATTGATCTATTTTGGATTCATATGAGGTAATATTGACTATCCAATAGTGAATACATTTGGGTATTTACAAAAATTCAAGCTCTCCTCAATTATAAAAGGGTACTCAATCCCCTCACTTATTCACAATGTAAATACATTTTTATGACAAGATCTACCACAATAACTTCCAAAATTACCTACCATAATCCTAGAATACTTAGTTTTGGTATAAATCCAACATTTTAAGTCTTTAGTGCAAACCTAAAGAGGATACCCAAAGAAGAGGTAATGTTCTTCAACAAGTATCTTTTTTTTATTTCTTTCTATAACTCCTTAAATTATTATCAAAACATGATGAAATAAAAAAATAATTATATTAAATATAATTAGATTTTTTATGTTAATTTTATGACCTAAAACATCTCCACTTCCATGAAACATGTTACAAAATCATCATTCATGTGTACGGAATACTACCGCCTCACGAACCGATGTCATTTTTTATTCCATTACCACCTTTAAAGGTTGGGTATTATGAATGATATAAAGTATATATATTATATTTGTAACATAATTATACCTATGTAGTCATTATAACATATATAACTTATTAACTTCAATTCTGTAGGAGACATGATAATGTCGCTCGCGTGTATGACGGACTACCGCCTCACGAAGTGATTTGATTAATATTTCACTAATGCTTTACATAGAAGGTGATAATAGTAAAATTAAGGATTATATGTTATATAAATTACATAATTATTATATTAATTATATATTTATCATTATATAAATATATTATATATCATTTTATTTCTTACCTTTTCACTAAATGAAAGATGATAACATCATTCGTGTACGTGTGGACTACCGCACTCACAAAGTGATGTGACTCTATTTTCATAACCAAACCAAATGGATGATATAAAGTGAAAATATTACTTACCTCCTTTCCATAATGATCATTGAAAAATGGAAACGTTACTCATGCATATGTTCGGCCTACCATCTCCATGATCATAACATACTTAATTTTCATAACTATTCTTAATGATTGGTTTTAAAAGTAAAATTGATGTTTAAATATTATAGTTATTTCATGATTATTATTATTTATATTATAAAACTATATAATATGTGCAATAACCATATATTTCATGATAAAACATGCATGAGAAAACAAGGCATTTAGCACCTAAAAAATAAAAATAATGAAATATTATTAATGAACGAGTGATAAGATGTTATAAAAAGGATAATATATGATATTATAAATATTAATATGGTTATTTAATAAGTTAATAACATGTTTAAAACCATTATACATGAGTTTAAATAATGTTCAACCAAAATCTAGTGTGAGGTAAGAGATTTATTAACTCAATTTCTGTTCATTTGGTTAAACTTCTAATTCATTGACTATGTCCTTATTAGATTATGTGTATAATAACTTTTGATTAAATTATGTTGTATTTGAACTTTTTATTTTAATTTTGAGTTTAAAGACATAATTTATTCTTTTATTAATTCTCACTTCAATATTATGATCATTATAAAGGTTTATTTCATAATCTCATTCTAATCGAGATTGTTTACTCTCAAATTTATGTTGAAGGAAATTATTTGACCATTTAATAATAGAACCATTTAATTTTATTATCATATATTTATTCATGATATTTTAAAGTAATAGTTCCATTCTTACACATTTTTTTACTTAAATTAATTAGGGAAATATTTTTAATAAAATCTGACTTCATTTATCACTTCGGTCAAAAATATGTTTTCTTCAAAAACCATGTTTTCTAAAAAAAATTAAAAAATATTTTTAACCTTTTAAAAATTATTTATTAATGGAATTTTACCCCTTTTTTACTCTTTTAAAAATGTTTTCAAAGGAATATTTATGTCTTTTTCAAAACAATTCCCATTAGGCTTTTACCAAAAATGTGAAAGAAATATTTATTTTAACATGTAAGACATGTATTCCGTCATGAAATATAAATTTTTTAAAGATTAATTTTTAATCATTCATCTTTATTTTAAAATAAAATTATTTTTAAATTTTTTTATGTCTTTAAAAATGATTTTTAAAATAAAAGGATGTTTTTCTCAAGAAATTTTTAAAGATATTTTTATAGTATTTCTATTCATCAAAGAAATCAACACTTTATTGTACTCATGATCAATAAGGGAAATTTTTTATTGATATCATCATCATTATTTCTTTGAATGGTTTATAATCAGTTTGAACATGGATGTGCTATTTTTATAACATTCTCTATATTACTCTTGATGGTTTATGGTTATGTTTATTGATTGGGGAAGTATTCACATTTCATATGCTAGTTTTTCAATATTAATGTTTAGGTTGTTTATTTTTATACACTTTATATAAAGAATTAAATGGAATTAGCATGTGATGGGTGGTTCCCATACTTTATATATCCCCTTGATGCATCAATAGGTCGTATGAGAAAAATTATTTGGCCAAATCAAATGGGTTTATAAACAAAAATTTAAAGTGTCTTGAGGATAGATGTGACACCCCAAACCTTTTTCACATGTAATAACAATATTACGGTTTTGTTCTGTTTAATTTTCATGTTATCCGAAACAATACTCGCAAATAAACAACAAGACCTTCTTTATTTAAATAAAACACTGAAATGATTACATTTCTTCAAAACTAAGAGAATCCAAATAACCAAAAATACCTACTAAGAGACCTATTATAATTACAGGGAGACCACCCAATATAAAAAAGAACCCAAGCATATAGTAAGGATATTTCGGATCCATCACAATAAACATCAGTATGGACAAAGCCACTGCAACTACACCGATCATCAGTGGTATGACGAGCACCATTTTCACTAGGTTGTCTAAAATTGGATTGACCTTAAACATGTATTAATAAGGGCCTCAATTCGACTGTTTCCCCTTAGGTTACCATTGAGTTTCTAATGGCTATAATTATATCCATTGGTCATTCTGGTGGTTTAAATTAAAATATCCAGGTATACTTAGTTTTCCAAAATATTTAAGTTATTTATTGAAATTATAACTTTAAACATATAAAATTTAAAAAGGATAGTGATTTAATATTTTAGATACTCTTAGTATGATTTCAAAATGAAACATGGATTTCAAATACTTTTCAAATACTTCAAATGTGTTGAAAATATTTTATAAATATTTTCATTCTTGATGTTCAAACCAAGGTTTTAACTAAAACCATGTCTTTGATTTTTATAATACTAGTATAATATTTTCTTAAAGATGTATTAAACATTGATTTATCACTTTGTGTTTTAAAAATTTATCATTTATAAAACTAATGGAAATATTGGGTTCAGGACTTTGTTTAGTTATAATAGGGAATTCATATTTTGAAGATACCTATATATATATATATATGAAAACCTATTTTTATATTTAACAAAAAATAAATATTTACATAGCTAAAATATAGGCGAGTACCCCACCTAGCCGAGGGCCACCTCTTATGAAGCCCTCAAAGCCTTGATGGGCATCTCACCCATAACCCCCTGGAAATGGACTAGGGGTGGTGCGCACGCAGGGTGCATGCTAAGTCGCACGCATGGGAAGCATAGATTGCCCTCAGTGCCCATGGGTGCATGTACAAGGACCAGAGTGCACCACCATGCGGGGTGACACAACGACATGGGTGGGTGTAGGAGCACACCCGTAGAAGAACCTGGTATGGGGCAGTATCGGGTGGGGAGAGGGGAGTAATCTGAGAAATGTATCAGAGTCTCGGGGCTTATAAAGGAGCTGCGGAAGCCCCTCCATTTCAATGTGGGATAGAAAATTTCAGCCGGGATCAAATCCAAGCCGTCCGATCATGCTGCGTGCGATATGATCTGTTCGATCAGTCCGTCTATCAAACCCTAGCAGCCACAGTTTAACTTTCGCGTTTTTGTGTGCCGTTGGATCTGGGCGAGATCTAATCACAGTCATCTGAGTCATTTTAAATCACCACATCTCCTATAACCATCCGATCATCTCCTCAGTGGATCTCATCCATCCATTCCTTTCTAAATTCACAGACTCACCTCCACCGCTGGATCTAACTTGATTAGATCCCATCCGTTCATTCAATTTCTGGATTTTCCTCTCCCGCGGTGTCTTCTTCCTCCGCATGTGCTGATCCAGAAGCCTTCTACTCCTTTCTCCTTTTCATTTCTTCTACACCCATGAAACTAGTGGTCCCTCCTTGCCCTCATCTTCCATAAAGACTCACCCTCAATCATATTTTAAACCTAGAATCTCTCGATTTTCTAGCAAGTGGTATTAAAGATAATTTATATAATATAATTTATATACATATCTCGTTACACCCCTAACCTCTCGGTTCTTCCTCCTCTCAAGCCTCATTCGAGCCTTCTGGAGCCGCTCCTCCTCATTCAAAATAGTTAAGGGACATAAACTTGTCTTTAATTGTCTCATTTTGGATTTATATATATATAAATATAGAAGTTTATATATATATATATGTATACGGTTAAGAATATGACCTACCATTTCCTTCTAAAATGATGAGTCCTTAATCTTACATGTAGTTCTTAATTCCTTTTTAAGCAAAGGATGTGGAAGGTTTCGTGATTCTATAAAATTGAAATATATATATATAAGCATATATATGTGCACATATTTCATAAAAAAAACATTTTATATTTAGTATCACGTTTTTCAATTTATACACCCTTGATTAACTAATGTTCCTAATGGGTTTGAAACATGCAAGTATCATCAAAAATTTAATTTATTATTCTTTATTTACACTTTATATAATCATATATATATATATATATTCATACAGGTTTAGTTAAACCTCTATTATGCTTGATTTTAAGACTCCTAAATATTAAGTTTCAAGTTTAAGTAGTTTATAAAATGTAAAGAATTATATTTTTGTATATAAGACTATATGCATATGCATCTTTGGGTTTTAATCATTAACTAATTATGTTTTAATAAAAACCAATTTTTTTGTGATTTAATAAGGCAGGTTAAATGTTCAATGATTTATTAAACCATTGGTTATAGTACATATAATTTTTAACCCACATTTATTCAAGAATAATAGTTGCCCTAGTGTATTCCCTCCTAATATCTTTAGAATAATGAAATAATCTATTTATTTTTCTAAAACACTTGAATATGACATAATAAATGTTTTCAATCATTAATTTCTATATTTTTAAATATGTATATTTATCATCATGTGTTTTAAATATGAATGAAAATTATCCTAATTTTATAATTGTGCATTCTGAAATATAAAATGTTTACATCCATAATAAGGATTTCATGGATTATCATTTTTTATAAACGTTTATTTCTTTATTTGTCATCAAATATGCTATAATCTGCTTATCAAACATGCCATTTATTATCATAGCCATACTAATATTTTTATTAACACTTTCATGATTCACTTTGTATTTGAAAATGCTAAAGAAATGGCCTTTTATGGAATTAAGAAATTAAATTATTCAAAGTGGTATGGAAAACTTTGAATAATATGTAATAAGAAATTAAATTATTCAAGGTGGTATGGGACACTTTGAATAATATGAAATAAGAAAACAAATAATATGTGACACTTGGAATGATAAGTGATAAGTAATTTAATAAATCAAAGTGGTATGAGCACTTTGATTTAGAGAAATAAAGAATGCATTATACATAGTAAGTGTCACGTGGGGCCCGCTATAGCCCCTTGGTGCATTAGTAGGTATCACGAGACAACTAGACATGGAATTATCTGAGGCATTTCCTGATTATAATTTATGGATTTTTTCTAAGGCCTTAATCATTAGACGTCTTGGCCGAGGCCTTGACACAGTCTTATATATGCACTTTCCTCATTATGACGATGTAATTTAATTAACCAAAAGAATATTCAACTAGTATAATATTCTTGGTTAAAGAGCTTATTTTTATGAGAATCAGAAGAAATAATAGATTATAACTTATTAATTATTCATCACTCAGAGATTTATTATCCAGTGTGTGTTTCACAGTAGTAAAGGATGAAATTGAAGTTATTATTTTCATGTGCAACTCTGATCATGTATTACTCTAAGTTATAAATTTTAAACTTTCATATTCACATGTCATACCTGTTAAAGTTAGAATGTATATTACTTACTAATCTGAATGATCATGCTTATAATTGAATAATGTTTCCTTATAACTTTGTTAGTATTCCTTTAAATGTGCTCTTATAATTCTTAGACATAATGTATGTGTTAAAGCATTCCTTAAGAAAATTTTTTATAAATGATTTGAAAGGAATGTTTTAAAAAGGGTTTAATTGGTATATTATGTTATTTTAAAACCCCTTAATGGGCATTCGTATGCTCACCCTACGTTTTTAATATTTTTTCTTTTACAGTTTTAGTGGATTTGAGTCCCTCTGTTTGGTGACTGCTTAATGAAGACTTTTTGTTTAGTTTTGAAGGAATTGTAATAATTGTGTCTGATTACCTAGGACCTAAACCAAAATGATCATCTATAGTGGAACATGTTTTTGTAATTTCACCTATTCATTTTATAATTTTTTTTACACACCATGTTTTATTTCAACTCCGCACCAGCTTCAGGGCAGTCTGGGGCCGAGGCGTGACAGTTGATATCATAGGATTGGTGTAAAAAACCCTGAAAAATTAGAACAATACTAAAAACCTATTTATATCACACTAAGTATAAGTTTTCTTCAAAATTTTATATGGAAGATGAAACAAGTCTTTTGTCTCTCCCCACTGAGTTACTAGAACATATAATAGTCAAGTCATGTTCAGAGACGTACCTTCCATTTGTGAACTTGTGTCTAACTTGTAAACACATTTATCAAATTTAAACAACCCAAATATACGTTGAATTTATCAAGGACTGAGTCATGTTTACTACCTCATGTACCAAGCGCAAATTTATTTTTATGAACACAAAGGAATTTACTACGAAGGCCTTTTCTTGCGTTTCACCCTATCTGAGGGTTATCTGGCCCTAGAGAAGTTTAGGGAAGCTGTAGAGGTGGGTGACCCCCATACAGACTATATGTTAAAAGTCTTGAGTTTTAGTAGGTATGTGAGGCTTTACAAAATCTGGTTTTTATAAAACCAAGTCGTTCGATTGGTCTATCAGAACCACATTAATTCCGATATCTTTGAACTCTACACCTCTCGTGCCACCCCTTCAAGGAACTACTGTTGCCTGCATGAGTTTAACAGGAGCTGTGAGAAGTGTATCTGGGCCAATGAAATTGAGGAATTTAAGAAAGTTTTGGGGATCAATATAACTAGAATAACCTACCAATAAATACTCTGATGATGGTGGACCTATTAAATGAGGATGTTAGGAAATCCATACTAGTGTTGTGAGAGTGAGTGAGTAGTTATGTAACATCTTGGGTTATAGACTTTGTATAACTGAATAATGTTATATGTTTTGATTCCTTAACACTATTTTAGAAATAAATTATTTATTTTGTTATGTTTATTCCTTTCTGAATAAAACACATCTCTTTAAATTATCAGATAAAAGATATGAGTTCACTAACTAATCTTCTATCACTTCCTACCGAACTTTTAGAAATTATAATTGTCAAGACATGCTTAGAAGAATACCAACCCTATGAAAAATTATGTATGACTTTCAAATGGATTTATAAATTATCCCTCAGCTAAAATATTCTCCATTCCTTCGAAGGAGAGAGCTACATTTATCACCGTATTGCAGAGGCCCAATTTGCAAAGTATAGGAAAAAAGGGAAGTACCACGAAGGTCTTTTCCTTTGTTTCACCTTGTTAGAAAACTATCAAGATTTGATTAAGTTTTAGGAATATGTTTTATAGGGTTACATTCAGGAAGTCTATCTATTTCAATTTCTAAGTTTTACTATGTATGGAGTGCTCTATGACTTTGAAGTTTTCAAGCACGGTGTATTTCGAGAGATTTGAAGAGATCTAGTCCACTATCACATTTCTGATCTCCATACCGCAAAAGTATTCTTCTGGAAACCCAAATGCTTTATGCATAGGGATGATCCTAGCTTCCCTCAGTGCTATCTGTGTATTTAGGTCAAATAAGTAGAGGGACTGGAAGCCAATCTAGGGATCTACTTGGGGGTATTCAGAATATTGAACTGGTTGGATGAATTTGTGAGGGGCTTTAGGAGGTGATGTGAGTATGTTTGTGTTGGTTTTTATGTACGAGAGTTTAGAATTGCAAGGAAACAATTATTTAAAGGGGGGATATTTCAATTCCACAAACCTTTTTCACATGTAATAATAATTTTATGGTTTTTTTCTTTTTAATTTTCATGTTATCCAAAATAATACTCGCAAATAAACAACAAGACCTTCTTTATTTAAACAAAACACTGAAATGATTACATTGCTTCAAGACTATGAGAATCCAACTAACCAAAAATACCAACTAAGAGACCTATTAGAATTATAGGGAGACCGCCCAATACAACAAATAACCTAATCATATAGTAAGGATCTTTCAGATCTGTCATAATAAACATCAGTACGGCCAAAGCCATTGTAACTGCACTGAACATCAGTGGTATGATGAGCACCATTTTCACCAGGTTTTCTAGAAGTGGATTGACCCTAAACATGTATTTATAAGGGCCTAAATTTGATCGTTTCCCCTTAGGTGACCGTTGAGTTTCTAACAACTATAATTATATCCATTGGTCATTCTGGGGGTTTAAATTAAAATACTCAGGTATAATTAGTTTTCCAAAATATTTAAGTTATGTATTAAAATAATAACTTTAAACATATAGAATATTTTTATAAACTTTAAAAAGGATAGTGATTTAATATTTTAGCTACTCTTAGTATGATTTCAAAATGAGGTATGAATTTCCAATACTTTTCAAATATTTCAAATGTGTTGAAAATATTTTATAAATATTTTCATTCTTGATATTTAAACCAAGGTTTTAACTAAAACTATGTCTTTTATTTTTATAATACTAGTCTAAGGTTTTCTTAAAGATTTATTAAACATTGATTTATCACTTTATGTTTTAAAACTTTAGTATTTATAAAACTAAGGGAAATATTGGTTTTAGAACTTTGTTTAGTTATAATAGGGAATTAATATTTTGAATATAATTATATATATATATATGAAAACCTATTTTTATATTTAAAAAAAATAAATATTTACTTAGCTAAAATATAGGTGAGTACCCCACCTATCCGAGGGATACCTCTTAGGTAGCCCTCAAAGCCTTGATGAACATCTCACCCACAACCCCCTAGCAATGGCCCAAGGGAGGTGCGCATGCAGGGTGCATGCTAAGTCTCATGCATGGGAAGCATAGCTTGCCCTTAGCGTGCACGAGTGCGTGTGCAAGTACTAGAGCACGCCACCGTGCGGGGCGGCACAACAACGTGGGTAGGCGCAGGAGCACGCCCACAGAAGAACTCGATACGGGGCGGTACTGGGAGGGGAGAGGGGAGTAATCTGAGTGATGGATCAGAGTCCTGGGCTTATAAAGGAGCTACGGAAGCCCATCCGTTTTGACGTGGAATGGTGAATTTCATCCAGGATTTGATACATCTGATCAGTCTAGCTATCGAACCCTAGTGGCCACGGTTTGACTTCTGCGTTTTTGTGCGCCGTTAGATCTAGGTGAGATCTAATCGCAGTCGTCTGAGTCATTTTAAATCACCACGTCTCCCGTAGTCGTCCAATTATCTCCTCAGCAGATCTCATCCGTCCATTCCTTTTTAAATTTGCAGACTCAACTCCACTGCTAGATCTATCTCGATTAGATCCCATCCATTCATTCAATTTCCAGATTTTCCTCTCCTATGGTGTCTTCTTCCTCCGCATGCGCTAAACCAGTAGCCTTATACTCCTTTCTCCTTTTCGTTTCTTCTATGATCATGAAAATAGTGGTACCACTTTTCCCTCATCTTCCACAAAGAATCACCCTCAATCATATTTTAAACTGAGAATCTCTCTGTTTTACAGAAAGTGGTATTAAAGATAATTTATATAATATAGTTTATATACACATCTCGTTGCCCTAATAACCTATCGCTTCTTCATCCTCTCAAGCCTCCTTCGATCCTTCCCAAGCCTCTCCTCCTCATTCATATCAGGTAAGGGACTTAAAATTGTCTTTCCTTATCTTGGTTTGGTTTTATATATATACATATAGAAGTTTATACACATATATATGTATACAGTTAAGAATATAATCTACCATTTCCTTCTAAAATGATGAGTCCTTAATCCTACATGTAGTTCTTAATTATTTTTCAAGAAAATCATGTGGAAGGTTTCTTGATTCTATAAAATTGAAATATATATATAAGCATATATATGTGCACATATTTTATAAAAAAAACATTCTATATTTAGTAGCACATTTTTCAATTTATACACCCTTTATTTACTAATGTCCCTAATGGGTTTGAAACTTGCAAGTGTCATCAAACATTTAATTTAAGATCCTTTATTTACACTTTATATAATCATTTATATATATATATATATCTATATATATTCATACAGGTTTAGTTAAACCTCTATTATGCTTGATTTTAAGACTCCTAAATATTGAGTTTCAAGTTTAAGTAGTTTTTAAAATGTAAAGAATTATATTTTTGTATATATGGCTATATGCATATACATATTCGGGTTTTAATCATTAACTAATTATGTTTTCATAAAAACCAATTTTTGGTGATTTAATAAGGTTGGTTAGATGTTCAATGATTTATTAAACCATGGGTTATAGTACATATAAATTTTAACCCACATTTAAACAAGAACAATAGATTCCCTAGTGCATGCCCTCCTAATATCTTTAGAAGAATGACATAATCTATAAATTTTTCTAAAACACTTGACTCTTCCACAATAAATGTTTTCAATCATTAAGTTATACATTGTTAAATATGATCATTTATCAGCATGTGTTTTAAATATGAATGAACATTATCCTAATTTTAGAATTGTGAATTCTAAAATTGAAAATGTTTACATTCATAATAAGGATTTCAGGGATTATAATTTTATGCGATAAACTTGTATTTCTTTAGTTTTCATCACATATGATATAATATGCTTATCAAACATGTCATTTATTTCCATATCCATAATAATATTATTATTAACACTTGTATGATTCAATTTATATATGAAAATGATAAAGAAATGGATTTTTATAGAAATAAGAAATTAAACTATTCAAAGTGGTATGTGACACTTTGAATAATATGCAATAAGAAATTAAATTATTCAAGGTGGTATGAGAAACTTTGAATAATATGAAATAAGAAAATAAGTAATATGTGACACTTGGAATGATAAGTGATAAGTAATTTTATAAATCAACGTGGTATGAGAACTTTGATTTAGAGAAATGAAGAATGCATTGGACATAATAAGTGTTGGGTGGGGCCCGCTATAGCCCCTCGGTGCATCAGTAGGTCTCGTGAGACAATTATAAATGGAATTGGCCGACCTTTCCCGATTATGATTTATGGATTTTGGATGAGGCCTTAATCATTATACGTCTTGGCTGAGGCCTTGACACAGTCCTGCATATGCACTTTACTCATTATGACGATGTAATTTAATTAACCAAAAGAATATTCGACTAGTAGAATATTCTTGGTTAAAGAGATTTTGTTTATGAGAATCAGAATAAATAAAAGGTTATGGATTATTAATTATTCAGCACTCAGAGATTTATTATCCAGTGTATGTTTCATAGTAATAAAGGATGAAATTGAAGTTGTTATTTTCATGTGCAACTCTGATCATGTATTACTCTTAGTTATAATTTTTTTACTTGAATATTCACATGTCATACCTATTAAAGTTAGAATGTATCTTACTTATTAATCTGAATGAGCATGCTTATAATTGAATAATGTTTTCTTATAACTCTGTTAGTATTCCTTGAAATGTGCTCTTATAATTCTTAGAAATAATGTTTGTGTTACAACATTCCTTAAGAAAATGTTTTATAAATGATTTTAAAGGAATTTTTTTAGAAGGTTTTAATTGGTATATTATGTTATTTTAAAACCCCTTACTAGGCATTCATATGCTCACCCCACATTTTTAATATGTTTTCTTTTATAGGTTTAGTAGATTTAAGTCCCTCTGTTTGGTGACTGCTTAATGAATACTTTCTGTTTAGTTTTGAAGAAATTATAATAATTGTGTCTAATTATAAAGGACCTAAACCAAAATGATCCTCTATAGTGTAACATTTGTATGTAATTTCAGCTATTCATTTTATAAAAAATTTACCCAACAAGTTTTATTTCAGCTTCGCACCGGCTTCAGGGCAGTCCAGATCCGGGGTGTGACAATAAATCTTAACAGTAAATGTCTTGAGGATAGATATTGATAGTTCAGAAGTTAGACATTATGTATTCCATCATTATGAATTTAGTTATTGATATTACATATGATTATTCGATTAGTTAGAATATCAATGGGCACATGAGCCTCAAACCAGTTAGTGAGGACTCCTTAAGTGCATCAAGGAGACCTAGGATAAAATCTAGGCATAGGATAATATATAAGTACTGTAGTAGGTACTGTAGTAGGAACTGTGCAGTACTATAGCAAGAACTATAGTAGGCACTGTTTGGAACTTTAACAACCAAGAATATTCCCCTGTTTGGGCCTTCGGGCCACCGATTTGGTCCTCGAGTCCTTTAAGGCCTTCAGCCGACCCAGGCCTTCAGGTCAGTAAGGCATTCATGCCACCTCAAGTCCTTTGAGCCACCTTAAGTGAAGATGAAAACCAGATAACCTACAAGGAACAAGATTTAGAAAGAGGATGAGCAAGGATCTTTCACCATAGTAGAAGATAAATGTATTGCAATAATAAGAGGGTATGGCACCTGCCATCGGGACAAGCCTGTGCATGTACGGGAAATCCAAGTCGAACAGCCATGCGAAGGAGGAGAGATGATTTCACGATGAAGATGCTGGGGAGAAGCAGTTCCAAGTAGTCAGTCTGGGTTGTATGTAATGTTTGAAGCCTACGAAAATTGAATTCCTCTAAGGCCTACGGGCCATGTAATACTTACACCTAACATCCTTGTAAGGGTTCCACCTCACCCTTGAAAGGTGGATTATCAAAAAATAAATAAAAAATGAAGGCCTTCGGACCATTGAAGGAGGATTTAGAATATCCATGGTTAATTTTTCAAGCTCATGTGATTATTTATTTGGAATTATTGATTGTCATTTATTCCTGCCATATTATGATCAGTTTATTGATTAAATGACATGTTTTTTTAGTTATTCACCTTTCTATATTGGTTATTCCTTATATTAACATAAAAATATAGTTATTTAAATGTCATGTGTGTTTAGTTATTTACCTTTCCATATTGACTATGCCTTATTTATTCATGATAGCTTCCACTGTACTTAACCCTTCCTGACCATTTGAGCTGACCCTTATTTTTTCCTTTCCCTAGGAACCCATGAAGTATAATATGTTTGATATTCAAGGATATTATTGAGGGAATATTGTATTTCTAAAAAAAAATATGTTTTATTTTTTTTTCAAATATAATGTAATACTCAATAATGTATCTAGTTTACCAAGACTACTAAAATATTCATTTCTTTAGGATGTGATTCCATATATCATATGTAAATGAAATAAAGTAGACATTGAATCTAGATTACTAGGGTCTGATTCACTATAGTTAGTATCAGATAAAGTTTAGTAGAATCTTTGGGAACTAGATTTAGGAAAAAATTGATTAGGAAACATAACCTTAATATATAATTTAAGGATAAGTACACAGGAATATCCCAATGTTTTGGTAAGGTAGATATTATGTGGTATTTTCCATAAATACATACCTGTATAGATACTACAAATGGATGTGGTTCTAGAACAGATATACATAGGGGTAATAACTCTAAAAGGGCACATTTGGTTAGACCAAATCATCACCTGGTGCATGAAAACGGGCCTTACTACACATCTAGTTTGACTCTCTCGGGGGGCATGCTTAGGATAATTCATATTTTCCTTAAAAAAAATTATAAAGGATTTAAATTATTTATATCCCTAAATAAACCATGTTTATGATTATGAGATTAAATATGCATAAAATTTTCAATTTATGCTAAGTTTCATAAGATTTTGGATGATACATTATGTTTAATAATGATATTATTTAATCTAGTGTATTCCATCAATTATAAATAGAACCTAGTAAAAGGAATGTGATCTTAATTAATGCATGTGATCTAAAGGGTAAGAATGATAATTTCTTTGATGGTTTTAAGACAATATTTCAAATAGAACTAGTCTCCCAAAAATCATAATAAAATGAGGACATAATATCATGTTATAAAAAGACATATAAATAATTATATAAGTATTATGTCTTTGAAGGGAAGCATGAGAAGAAGAGGATGAGTGAGAAAAATATGGATAAAGGGAAGAAGGGAAGGAATGATTTTCCCAAATATGATAATTGAGGAAAGAAACACCTTGGTACTTGATTAAAAGGAATGGGAGTTTGATACAATTGTGGAGATAAAGGCCAAAGTTCTTGTAATATAAAGGGTAAGAAAAATGTTTCCAATGCATACTAATTCAACTATATAGAGATATGGCACTACAAAAATCAATTCCTCAAGTGTCAAAGGAATATACCTTAAAAGAATCTAATGGATCATGGTCAAGATTATGCTATTACCACATAAGGAGAGGAATGATTAATGTTCATGTGTTTGGATTCAATAATTATGTCATTTGAGTATCTTATACATGATATCCTAGTTATAAGAATTATGAAATATGTAAGGATTATAATGTAATACTTTTTCATAAAGGATTAGAAATTCTGTCTTGAATGATACCGATAACCAAGAAAAATGATTTAGTGGAAAGTTGAAATTCTTAGAAAACACATAATTGAGGAACCTTAACATGTTTCTGATGTTGAGATAATGATTCATGGATAAAGAGATGACTTATTTGGATAAAGTAAATTAGATAATGATGAATACCTTGGAACTGATTAATGATTTATTGGTAAAGTGGTCACACTGTCATTGATGTAATTTACATCATTTTTGGATTTAAGGAATATATCCAATAATCTATATTCTACCTAAGAAATAAGGAATAATTCATTTTCTCAATAAGGTTTTATGGTAATTCAGGCTATTACCATGTTTCAAAATATTACATGAAAAATCTATTCACATGATTGGTATGTGATGATTAAAAGTTACTTTATGTTGTTTGAGGGATTAATGATAAGTTAATTTAAGAAATTAAGTGACTTTATTTCTAAATTTTTTGATATTAATCTTTTGGAAGGGTCATAAGGTTAACCATTTATGAAATGGTTTAAGTTGAACTTTGGAAAATGCTTTATAAATTAATAGATTATATATGATAACTTTTACTAACCATAACAGTTTTGGAAAATAGTTAGAGTCAGACATAAATACTTATTTTATGGATCATAAGATCCATTAAAATTTAATTATTTCACTTCAAGCATAAAAAATTCATTTTTAGATATTTATTTCTTGTAGTAAGGGATGAATTGAAAAATAAACAAAGGATGAAATTATGATTATGAAATAGAAATATATCAAGTAAGTATATTTCTACATTTTCTTAGAATATAAAATAATTACACAAATTTATGAAAATTATCTTTTAATAAAAATGTTATCTAATTATGTTCATATCTGATGAATCATATGGTCTTTGAAATCAACACAGATTTATGATTTTGAGGCCCTTAAATTTCCATTGATCATTCACCTTCTTGTGATCAATGGACACTATCACCCTCTATAATTATTTACGATTTTATTTCATGTTCATATATTCACTTGCCTCCTATGTTCTATTACTTAGAAACCTAGTTATGTGTTATTCCAGATGACCTTGATACTTCCCTTTCTCTCTTATTAAGAGGATTTTTTATTAACCCTTTTACAATGTAGTTTTTTCAACAATGGAATTTCTAAATATCAAACCCTTGATTACCGATATCTAGGTTAAATTGTGAGTATTAAATTTATTTATTATGGGGAGAATGTAACACCCTAAAATTATAAAATAAGAATATTTTATTTGACAATGTATGCAACATGAAACACCAAGCTTAGAAGAAAATATAACACCCCAAGACTTTATGATATATTTATTTTTAAATAAATTAAATCACTTCAATAGCTTACATTAAATTGAGAAATAGGTTTATCTTACATTACACATTATACTTATTTTAGTTTTAATTACATGAAACAACGATTTTCTTTGAAAGCTTACATTACATGCAAGACCGAGTTTTACCAAACAACAATATATTATTAATATTATTATTTAATTGAACTATTATTGCATAGCTTTTAGAATGATGGGCATGAATAAGACTAAATAAATTATGAAAAAATATATTTTACACACATTTTTCAGTTATATATTTATTAGTAATAAAATAATAATCATTTAAAAGAAAATTAATATTTTATGAAAAACTGCATTTTTCTAAAAGATAGTTTAATCACGCTTTGCACACACAATTTATAATTAATTTTTACCAATTTTAGAAAATTTATTTAAAAAAATAAACTCCATTTTTGAAACCATAATACAAAAATTATTATAGGGTGAATTTTTTGGATTTTTCTAAAATATCTCATTTTTTGAAAAATAGTGAAAAATACTAAATTTTAATTGAAAACTGCATTTTCATTTAAATAATTTATTGTGTTAAATTATATTTTTAATTTGTTTTAAAGTAAAATTAGTTCAATTTTATATCAATTAATACAATTTAGGTCTTTTAAATAATTTTCATATTTATTTTTTATAAAAAACATTATAAATTTTTGACATTTT
Source organism: Viscum album (assembly GCA_963277665.1). NCBI lineage: Eukaryota > Viridiplantae > Streptophyta > Magnoliopsida > Santalales > Viscaceae > Viscum > Viscum album. The sequence goes on from OY728135.1 coordinate 2,011,536,421, forward strand.
CATTTTAAAAATCCCGCTTTCCCATCACATATATAGGATTAATTTCAAATTTAATTCTGACACTTATGTGAATGGATTTTTTAAAAATAGATTCCATATTTATAATGAAAATAATTTATATTCTATAATAATTTCAATTTAATTTTTTATCAATATGATTAGTGAAAATAGTTAAAATTAATTACCACGATTAAGGTTAAAATGAGGTTTTATGCATTACATGTGTTTGTATTAAAATTAATTTTACACACACATTGGTTTTTTATTTAATAAATTTTATTTCATATTTAGAATAAGTAGGTATAAATTATCTAATAAAACTCATTTTAATTTTAGTATTAAAGGATATATTACCTAGGTAAATAAAAAGATACAAGTTACCATGGTAAAAACTAAAAGGGTAAAATTGAGTAAACTTGAAGAATAAGGAATAAAATTATAAAAATGTATTTATTTTGTGTTTTAGAGGTATTTATTGACCACATAAACCCTACCCTACATTATTGATCTATTTATTAGGTACATGAGGTAATATTGACCTCCCAATAGTGAATACTTATGGGTATTTGCAAAAATGCCACCCTCCTCAATTATAAAAGGGTACCCAATAACATAACTTCTTCAAACCATAAATCCAATTTGGTTCAGAAAATACCTACCCAAATAACCTCCCAAATTACCTTACCTTATTTTATAATCCTTATTTTTGGATGAATTCTAACCTTTTAAGCCTTTAGTTTAAACCTAAGGAGGATACCCGAAGAAGAGGCAATGTTATTCACTGTGCATCTTTATTTTATTTCTTTACACACCTCCTTAAATTATTATTAAACCATGATTATATAATAAATTAAATATCTTAAATATACTAATAGTTTTTTATATTAAGTTAATTACCTAAAAATATCTCCACTCCCATCAAATAGGTTATGAAACCACCATTCGTGTGTACGACGGACTACCGCCTCACAAACTGTTGTCATTCATTCTTCCATTAACACCTTTCAAGGTTCGTTATTATAATGGATATAAGTTATATAAATGATATTTATTAAATAAATATATCTATGGAGTAATTATATCAAATATACATTATTGCCTTCTATTCTGTAGGAGACACGATATCGTTGCCTGTGTGTACGGTGGACTACGACCTCACAAAGAGATGTGATTTTTCTTTCACTAATGCTTTACATGGAAGGTGATAAGGGTAAAGTTAATGATTATATATGATAAATTAAATAATTTTGTTATTCATTAAATATTTATCATTCTGTAAATACAATATATATAATTTTCTTTCTTATCTTTTCACTAAATGAAATATGATAACATCATTCGTGTACATGTGGATTAAAGCCTTTAAAAAGAGATTTGACTATATTTTCATCACCACACCACATGAATGATATATAAATAAGTATATAATATGGTATATATTATATTATTATCATTCTATAAAGGTAAAATATTACTTACTTCCTTTCCATAATGATCATTGACAAATGAAAACGTTACTTATGCGTACGTACGACCTACCATATCTATGATCATAATGTACTTAATTTTCATAACCATCATTCATGATTGGTTTTAAAAGTAAAATTGATGTATAAATATGATAATAATTTTATTATTATTATTATGGAGATTCTATAACTATATAATATTGCAAAAAACTAGATCTTTCATGGTAAAACATGCATGATAAAGAAAGACAATTATCACACAAAACAATGAAAATAATGAAAGATTATTAATGAATGAGTGATAAGATGTTATAAAAAGTATAATATATGACATTATAAATATTATTATGGTTCATTAATAATTTAATAACATGTTTAAAACCATTATATAGAAGGTTAAATAATTTTCAACCGAAAGGAAGTGGGGGTAAGGTATTTCTTAACTCAATTTCTGTTCATTGGGTTAAAATTCTACTTCATTGATTATGTAATTCTAAGATTATGTTTATAATGACTTTTATTACTATATTTTTTATTTACACTTATTTTATATGGATTTATAGTTGAAACACATAATTTATTTATTGATTAATTCTCACTTCTACATTATGATCATTATAAAGGTTTATTTCAAAATCTTATTCTAATCAAGATTATGTACTCTCAATTTTTTATTGAGGGACATTATTTGATAATTTACTAATAATACACTTTAATTTATTTATCCTATAGTTATTCATGATATTTTCAAGTAATATTTCTATTTTCCACTCTTTTGTACTTAAATTAATTGAGAAACCATTTTTAATAAAATCCGACTTTATTTCTCTCTTTGGTCGGAAATTTGTTTTCTTCCAATACCATGTTTTCTAAAAAAGTTTTCAAATATATTTTTAAAAATTTATAAATTATTTATTAAATGGATTTTAACCCATTTTTACTCTTTTAAAAAAGTTTTCCAATTAATATTTATATATTTTTTAAAACAATTTAGGCTTGTCTTTTACCAAAAATGTGAAATGAATCTTTATTTTAAAGTGTACAACATGTATGTAATTTTTTGCCATAATGATTTTTTTGAAGATTACTTTATATGTTTTAAATTTTATTTTCAAATAAAAGTATTTGTAAAATTCTTTATGTCTTTAAAACTGATTTTCAAAATAAAAAGGATATTTTCCTCAAAATGTTTTTAAATATATTTTTATTTTATTTATATTTATCAATGACAAAAACCCTTTATTTTACTTATGATACATTGGGGAAATGTTTTATTGATATCATTCATATTCTTTCTCAGGATGGTTTATGATCAGTTCGACTATGGATGTTCTATTTTTATACCATTCTCTATATTAATCTGGATGGTTTATGATTATGTTTATTGATTAGGGAAAGTATTCACATATAATATGCTAGTTTTTTAATACAAATGTTTATGATTTTTATATTTCTATCCTTTATATGAATAATTTAACATACTTCTTTTTTGATGGGTGGGACCTATACTTTATATAGCCCCTCTATGAATCGATAGGTCTCATGAGACAAATCAGTTGACAAAATCAGATAGGTTTCTACCCATAGATTTAAATTGGATTAAGGATAGATCTTGATAGTAATTGTATTGATAATATATCTTGATAGTTTAGATGTACAAAATTATGAATTCCATCATTCTAAATTCAGTTATTTATATTCCATGTGATTATTTAATTAGTTCGAATATCCATGGTAAATTATTTAAGATCATGTGATTATTTATATGGAATTACTTGATTATCATTTGTTATTTTCATATTATGATCAGTTTATTAATTAAATGACATGAGTTTTCAGTTATTTAACTTTACATATTGATTCTTCATTGTCTTACCATGATAGTCAAGTTATTTAAATGGAATTTGTGTTTAGTTTTTTACATTTACATATCAACTATATCTTATTAATTCATGATATCTTTCGATGTACTTAACCCTTACTAAAAATTTTATCTCACCATTATTTTATTTCCTTTACATAATAATCCATAAACCAAACTATTTTTGATATGTAAGGAAATTATATAGGGAATAATTTTATTCTTGAAAAAAAAAATTGTTGTAATTTGTGTTTTTGAATGTAATGTAAGACTCAAGCATGTATCTAGACACTGACTTCGGGATACTAGGTTAGAGTCACTACATTTTTTAAATAGTAGTAGGGAGGAGCTTGTAATCCTCCATTATATCTTTCCAAAATTCTTTATGAAACATCTTAAACTATTTTCCATTCACTTTAAATGGATTCTTTGATACAACTACTTTGATCTCAACTGTACTAAATGGAAAATTCACTTAGAATGATGTTTACTATGAATGCACATCATCCATGAAGATAACAACCAAAATTTATATCTAACTTGAAAATATATTCTCTGGTTTATTCTATCGTGGATAGATATGGCCTTATCCTTTTAAATTAAGGCATTCTCATATTCCTTCATCCTCAGTTCCTATTGTTCCACCACCTGTAACTTCCCATTCTCTTCATACTTACCAAAATATAGGTTAAATCTCTTGACATCCTAATAGGATTTGTGTTCCATCTCAAACGAAAGTTGATAATTCTTTATATAAAAAATTCTATAGGTGGACATAACTAAAGTGGGTTTTTAAGAAGTCTTTTATACCCCTAGAAAATCTTTAAGTTTTTTACTCTAGTACTTATGGGTGGGTTACACTATCTTTTGCAGAATCATCTTGATTTATCCATTGGATACCTTATCTTGCCCATTTGTTTTTGGTTGGTAGATAGTTGAGGTCTTATGGTGTACTCTATACTTATTCATAAGGTATTCCATGTTCTTTCTACATAAGTGTGCTCCTTTTTCACTGACTATAGTTTAAGGCATTCAATGAATACAAAAAATGTTTTATTTTAGAAACTCAATCAAAATATTGGAATCATATGTTTGGGTGGTTTTTACTTCAATATATTAAGAAACATAATATAATACTAATAGAATATAGGAAAATCCAAAGGTTATAGGAAATTATACCATGAATTCTAATCCCCATACATCAAATAATTCACAAAAAATTAAATGTTGTTGGGGGAACTTCATGTATTTTGAAAATTACACCAATAATTTTATAGTTTTGACATGATTTATAAAATTTATGTGAGTATTTAAACATTGAGGGACAAAATAAAACAACTTCTAACACATTCCTGGCTGTTCTTTAAGGTCCAAAATGTCCTTCACATAAAATTTTATGATAAAACTAAAGTATATACTAAACTACTTCTTTAGGGATATATCTTAACTGAATGGACTGAAGGCCGAATTTTTTTATTGATTTTGGATAAGCCCCCTTTTAAGGGTAAAGGGGGAAACCAAGACTTCAAGGACATCATGACATTAACAAAATTAAAAAAAATAGGGTTTCAACCGAGAAAAAGACCACGAAAAAGTGATTCACCCAACATTAAAAACATTAAGGCATGCCTCCACAAAAGCATGGCTACTCATCAAGCTGTCTTGTGCAAGAATGCATAGGCCTGGTACCGATAGCAACGCTATACCCTCTCAATATTCCAAATCTAAAAAGCCATGCATGATGAAGACCACCAGCTCTATACTCATTTGAAGCAAAACCTTGTAGAATGTTTGAGTTCCCCAACAGTCCATCCATTTCGCCTACAACAACAATCAACCAGAAGATTACCGACAGATTCATAGTCAACCACACCATCAGCACCACCAAGATACGACCAATTCCACAGCTGATAAAAAAAGATCCCAACTTCTCTAAATAAAAACATGGGAACAAATTACATCAGCACCAAATTGAAAGTCCTCCCCCCTTCGGTCCACCGGAGCCGACCCCGAGCCCACAGGCACACGCCAGATCCATTGTCAAGACGGGAAGAAGCCGAGCAGAGATCTTAGATCCGAAAGGCATGCCAAAGCTGCCACTGAGCACACCAAAGCTGACGCCAATCCCATCACATATGATATGAAATCCTGAAAGGCTGGAGGAAATCACATTATAGCGAGCACACCGACCACGACAAGATCCCGAAGGCATAGCCGTCACCAATCCAAGATCCTGAAGTTGAACCACTCGAAGCTGATGCACATAGATGCTAATATGAGGTCTTGAATCCAGGAACATCAAAACCGTCACTGAGAGAGCTCCCAAATCCAAAAGACACAACGAAGCCGCCGCCAAGCCAAGAATGAATCCGGACCACGCAGATCTTCCACCCACCGATGCCGAGCCGAGATGAGAAGCCATTGCCAAGGTCAGGCTAAGCCGGAGGAGGGGAGGAGGTAGTTTGGAAGGGAAACCCTATCCATGCGAGGTGGGGGGGGGGGGGAGAAGCTACCTCTTAGAGGCCCGAGATGTTATTCTTTAGGGATGTATCTTATAATCACTTGGTCATTATATATCTTCTATAAATAAGGATCTGCCTAGATGTAAATTTTTTACTTAGATTTAAGTTTAAGTGATTGATGTTTAGTAAAGAGGGGGTACATTTGATGTGACAAAAAATTCACTATATTCTCATACCAGGGGACTTTGGTAGTTCTATACATCTTTTTATTAGGTAAGGAGTCATCCATGTTTGTTTCTATCGGTGATTATACCTAGATAGTGTTAAGTGACTTTCTCATATGGTTTGATACCATATTCTCATAAAACTTCTTATAATCGATCTATAATTCAAACTCTTATATAAATAATATTAATCTCAACAATCTTGGTTTTTCTTTATATTTATTGATCAGGCACTTAAGTGTTTCATAGCCTTAAAAAATGGTTACTTTACTCTCTAACATGTAAGATAAAAATTTATATAAAGTAATTAAAAGTAAAAAAACCCATTCTCTATTGTTTTGTAATTTATTTAGGTAGATTCTAGGGTCTAAGAAGTGTAAGATATAACTTGTGAATGTCCATAAACTTTCTGGGATAACATAGCTCCCATGACTTTGTTTGAGGAATCACACTGTATCTCAAAGGGGATATTCTATTATAGTGGGTAGATCAAGGGGATATAATTAGATTTTATTTTATATTTTCAATATATTGCCTAAAATAATATTCAAACACAAAAAAATATTATTTTTTTAGAAAGTTAGTCATGTTCATAGAAATTTTACTAAAATATTTAAAAAATATTCTATAAAATCTAGTGTGGCCTAAAAATGATCTAATGTGTCTCATAGTGGCGTGGTAAGGAAGTGTATAAATAATATTAACTTTATCCTTACCCCATTTAGTTCTATCCTTATAAATTATATACCCTAGAACATTTCCTTTTCCTTCCATGAAATGATTTTTTTAAATTTCAAAATTAATTGATTCTCAATGTATTTTTATAAAAATTTTTCAATATTGTTTTAAAAAAATTCAATAAATGTTCCATAAATAGTAAAATCATCAAGAAATACCTCTAAATAGCTCTCAATAAGGTCTGAAAATATTATTAATATGAAGTTTTGTAAAGTACCTATGGTTTTTCATAGCCTAAAGGTTATTATTTGGTAATAAAACATAGAAAATAAACATGTGAATGTATTACTATCCTAGTCTTCCAGAGCCATAGAAACCAAAAAATATCTAGAAAATCCATTAAAGAAATAGTAGTGACCCTTCTTGGATATCCTCTCTAGAATTTGGTATAAAAAGGAAATGAGGAAGAGGTATTTTTGAGTCACATGATTTATCTTTCTATAGAAAATATAGACCCTCCAACTATTTTGAATTCTAGTGGGAACTATATCATTATAATCATTACAATGACCCAAACATTTATAAATTAAATTTCCCTTATGAATGAATAAATGGACCATTTAATAATGTTGAATACATGAACTATGTAATGGAAATAAAAAACATATTATTATTATTATAAAATAAATCCATAATATGACTGTTGGGCATTATGACCATCGAACATTACAAATGTTGGAAATATATCCATTATAAAGTGACCTTAATGATTAGTATATATTACTGTTAATAATAAAATCTAATTTATGAATAAGGAATAAGTGATATCCTTAACAAGTAGGATCATAACTTATGAATCACATTTATCAATATTCCAAGGGAGATGACATCAATAAGGTTCACCTTTGACTAATCCTAAGTCAAGATTCAACAATGGAGACTTGAGATGAATCATTTATAGGATAATTCAAAGCTTATAGAGGTCACCTCGCAATAAATGTTCATCGAACCATCCCATGAAAGTACCTCCTTCTCAAACCTACCCTTAGGAAATAAAATGGTGTAATAAGGGGTTACATATCAAAACTTTTATAGTATAAATGTGTAAATTTTCTTATTAGAAATAAAATAATGGTTACTTAAATCCAATTTTTGTAAATATTTAAAATGAACATTAACATAATATGAATATGATAAATAGAATTTTAGATAAAAAGAAAACAAAATTATATATTTTTTAAAATATATAATTATAATTAAAATTAACTTTTATGATAAATTCAAGAATTTTAAATAAAATTTATTTCCTCAAAATGGTTTTAAAAAACACTATTTATTTGAATATAAATTATAATATAATTTTATCAAGTCCCAAGTAATTTTTATAAGGTTCAAAAAGTTGAATATATCCAAAAAAACTATTATTTTTCAATAAATAAAAAATTTTATATAAAAAATTTATTTATTAAATTTAGAAAATTATTTGAATAAAATAAATTTTATTTTTAAAACTATAATGTTGAAATTATAGAATAGTGTTTTTTCATAATTTTCTGAGACAAATGATTTTTTTTCGGTAAAAAATAAACATGGTATAAATATACAAAGTATTATGACATCATAATGAATTAAAAGTGATGTAATAAAAATTATAAAGGTCTTTATCAACCAAAAATAGTATTATTCATTAAAATATTATATTTTAAAGTGATAAAATTAATTTTACAATCCTATAATGAATTTTCCAAAACCAAAAGTATATTTTAAAGGTTTTAGAAATAATTATTTTTGAAAAGGAATCCCTTTCACCTTTAAAATATTATTAATCAAATATTTTTTTCCTTAATCCATTGAAATTTTAAAAATTACCCCCATAGAGAATACTAAAGGCAGAATCCATGGGAATACCAATGATTTTTCATTTTTTTATTAATTATATGTCCAAGGTCTATGTTTAGAAATTAATAAATAATTACTCATCTCTTGCTATAAATATCCCCCCATTATCATATTACTCTTCACTGTAAATAATTTTAACATGAATTTACTCTCAGTTTCTCTCTCAATATACTTCCCAAGTAGTTTTTATGGTTTCAAGGATCCCCCCCTAAGCTTTATGAATAAAACTCTCATGTTAAAGGGGTTTCTATCTCATCTTTTCCATTCAAACACTTCCTTTATAATACACCTTTTGATTATCAATTGATTGTGTTTTCTTGTGTTTATGAAAATTACTTCACTATCCAAATGATCACTAAATAATGAGATACTAACCTTTAATCTTATTAATATATTTCATAAAACTTTACGCATACCATTTATGTTGCTAAAATTATATTTTGATTTTCTATGCCATATCTTTGATGTTGTGAATACACAACCCAATTTTCATTTATGGGTATTCAAATAGATATAAATATCCTTTATTTATTAGGTAGTTTTCATTTATTAAACCTAAATTACCTAATATTAGCATTGAAATGATGAATTGAATTCTTATTTTATATGATTGATGTGGCACATGTAAAGTTAGACATATGAAGGGTGTGCCCAGATAGTTCTCCAATGCAGTGGTTAATGTTTTAATCTCATGAGATACCATGTATGTTTCATGAGTGGATATCCTGGCACACTATGTTATGATTTCTTGTAAATGATCCTTGAATTGTTCTTATGTTTTCATTATTTATGATTTTTCCACATTTTTTTATGCCACGATCTTATAATGTCATATTTTACATTCCCTCTTTCATGATATTATTTTTTTTGTCAACGTGATATTACTTTTGTATCTTATGTATCATGCATACTCCTATTGATCCCTTACTGGGATTTATAGATCACCCCTTTCTTATGCCGTCCCTAGGTTATCTTATATAGCATTAAGGTTTCAATGGAATCTAGTATCACATTGTGGACATATGAAATGATAATTTAATTTTTAAGTTAATGGTGTATATATATATAATGTCCCAAAGACACTAGGCCTATCGATTGTTTAGGATTATATTCTATGGATATTTATGTTAAAAACCATAAAATAAAAGGTATAAGAGATATGGGTTTTTTAGTTGGTATGAAATCCAAGGTACATTTATTTTTGTGAATTAGGATGAGAAAAAATTAGAGAAAATCCTCAAAATAATTTTAAGGGAATGATCCTAAAGTTTCAGTAAAGTATTGAGTGTGTGGTCTCTTATAAATTACATCCCTATCTAGATATAGACATGTGGATTACACTATGTCATAGATACACCTTGGGGTAATAATCCCCCAAAAAGGTTGGTTGAGTATCAACTGATCTTCACTCTATACATGATGATTAGTATTAAGACTGCATAGATGAGGAAGGCCCATGGATAACCTATATTGAAACATAGAAATTCATAAGATAGGGTATATATGTCATTTATGGGTAATTACTTCTAAGTTTATAGTTTCCCCTTTATATGTTTATTAGTTTGAATACTCTCATTCATACTTTTTCCCTTTATTTTAGCTAATGGTTATAAATAGAAGGAATCATGCAAAAAACCTATTTAGTGAGAAATTTATCGATTTACCAAATTATATTCCTTACTTAATGAGAGTGGGATTTGAGAACTTTATAATAGTACTTTCTGAACTGAGTCAAGTTATGAATGATAAATTGAATAATGTATAATTCATTCATTCTCTTAAGAAAGAGAAATCCGTAGTTGAGTCCTTTATGTGATAAAGGCCTCCGACTTTGAGTGGATATTATGATCCCATAATTGTGTAAAAATTTATTAACTTTTTTTATAAGATATTATCTATCCTTAAATAATCCAATCAAGAGAGATTCATATAAGCTATTTATCACTTAGAGGAAGAGTTGATCAGTGGTGGACACTGATCAAGAATATGAATCCCAAGGAAGAAATTGATTCAATGGAGTTGGAAGTATTCGAGAAAATATTTTTCAAATAAATTTTCCTTAAAATATCTATATTAAAATGGATAGAGAGTTCCATAGACTGAGGAAAAAATTAGTATGAATCAATTGGGTCATACTAAGTAAACTTCACAAGGATTTCTTAGTACACATCTAGATTTGTTATAAACCCATAAAGTAATGTTATATTCTCCTTTAGTGGGATAAGTACGAGTCTATAAAAGTATTTGAAAATAAAGATGAGTACTTGAACATATTAATTTATTCAAGACATTTATATCAACAAATAAATTATCTATTGTTCCCTTAAATTTGAAATGGAGATAAAAAATTCTTAATGGTCTCATGGGACTAGAGATAAGAAGTAAAGATTAGAGTTTAATTTTGTGGGATAAATGGATAAATCATAGAGGAAAGATAATAAAACTACCCACTTGTCAAAAGTGTGGGAAGAATCCTTATAGAAATTACTTCAAGAGAACAAGGAGATGATTCAACTATGGAAAGAAGGGAAATAAAGCTAATGAATGCTGAAGGGAGATGAATAAGTCAGTTGATGCAATAGAATAAAATAAGGTTATGATAAATCTTCATCATATAGTCCAATTTTTAAACTACTACAAACATGGAAACTATGTAAACCAGTTCCCTAAGCTAAGGGTTGTTTAAGATAACTGATGAAAACAATCTTCAAGGAATAAAGATAAAATACAAGCATATGCTATCAAAATCACCAAGGTGGATCATGAAAAAAATGTGGTGAGGTGTATTCTAGTTATTAATTCAAGAATATTTAACATACTATTTTATTCTAGTTCTATGAATTATTTCATATCATAAAAGTTTAGTAGAACTATTCAAAAACCACCTCAAAACATGGAGGGTGAGTTATCAGTGAAAATAAAAAATGGGGTGATTATTGTATCTCAAATATATAAATCCTCCCCATTAAATATTTGTGGAGATGAATCCCATAAAAAACCTTATTATACTCCCTTTAGTGTAATTCAATGATATAATAGGCATGGATTGGTTTTCCTTGTATAGATTCAATATAAACTGTTTGGAAAAATAAATCACCTTTCGTATCTCAAATCATCCTCAAATTATATAAAAATGTTAGGAGGAGGATGAATATACTTTGAATGATTCATCTAAAGAATGGATATTATTTACCTATGAGAAATCATATGTATCTAAAATTATTTAGATAATGGAAAATACTATCCTTGATGAAATTACCATTATGTGATATTATGTTTATATATTCCTTAAGGAGTTGCATGGTCTTCCTCTTGATTAGGAAGTTGAGTTATAAATAGAAATTATTCCCAAATCACTACCAATATCCAAGACTCCATATAGAATTAACATTATTGAATTAGGATAACTAAAGAAACAACCACAAGAGAATCTATATAAGGACTTTGTGCACCCAAGTTCTTCACCATTGGGTGTTCTGGTCCTCTTTGTCAAGAATAAGGATGAGTCAATGCATCTATACATTGATTATCAAGAGCTGAACAAGATCATGATAAAGAAAAAGTATCTCAATATATATATTTATGATTGGTTTTATCACCTATGTTGATCCAAACACTTATCTAAAGTGGACCTTCAGTTGAGATATTATCATTTAAAGGTGAATAAGGATGATACTCCAAATACCACCTTTCAAATGATGTATGGGTACTATGAGTTCATAGTGATGTAATTCACACTAAATAATGATCCAAAAATATTCATAGAATTGATAAATAAATTTCTTATAGATTACCTTGACAAATTTATGGTAGTATTTATAGATTATATTTTATTATTTAATCTAAAATAAAGGAGGAACACGGGAATATTTTGAGTACCATGTTGAAGACATTGAGAAAGGAGAATTTATATGCAAAGGGAAATAATTTTTTGTTTTGGATAAAGAAAGTAACATTATTAGGGAATTTTATCACAAATAAAGGGATATATGTGGATCCTTTAAAGATGTAGGTGAATGGGGAATGGACTAGACTAAATATATAAAATTAAGATCAATAGTTTCCTTGGATTATCTGAATAAAATAGATGATTTGTAAGAAACTTCTCACAATTTTCAAACCCTATAACCAAGCCAATTCAAAAAAGAGTAAAGTTTTTTGTACTGATGAATGTGAAGAGACCTTAAAATATTTAAATAATAGGATAATAGATGAACATATACTCACACTAACAACTAGTGGTGAAGGATTTATGATCTATAGTGATGTTACTAAGAAATTATTGGGTTGTACAATCATGAAAAATAATAAGTGATAGCCCATGCCTCTTGAAAATTGAATATCCATGAGTAGATATATCCAATTCATAATTTGGAGTTGGTTATAATAATCTTCACATTGATGCTTTGGTGTAATTATATCTATGGAGAGAAGTGTGACATATATACAGACTATAAGATCCTTAAGTATATATTCACACAAAAGGAGCTTAACATATACCAACAAGGTGGTTAAAGATGATCAAGGGTTATAAATGTTAAATACATTACAATCTTGATATGGTGAATAAAGTGGAATATGCTTTAAGTATAAAGGATCCCACAACCTTATCCATGATGAGGATCGATAGGGATCCAACATTTTTAGACAATAAAAGAATAGACATGGGGATCATAAAGGAAGTACCATCATCGTACATTACTCAAATGACCTCTCAAATATCTATCCATGTGAATATCAAAGAGGCCCAAAGAGATGATATAAAACTACATGTAATGGTAGAAAACATTTTGGAGTTAAAATTTGATAAAAATGGAATTATAAGGTTTGGAACCAGAATATGTGTCTCATCAAAACCAGAACTGAAGTGGTAAATTTTGGATAATGCACATATCTAATCCTTATCTATTCATCTAGGGTGTATAAAGATGCATAAATATCTAAATAATAACTTCTTAGTGGATAACATAAAGAGGGATATTAATAAATTTGAATCTCGATACTTGGTATTCTAATAATTTAAGGTTTAATGATAAAATTATAAAGGTATGATGAAACCATTAACCATACCATTATGGAAATGGGAAATCATCACCATGGATTTTTCCGTACGACTCCCTAGGGCATCTAAATATCATAACACCATTTTGGTTAAAGTACATCTCATTACTAATTCAACACATATCATTTCCATAAAATAATATTTATCACTTGACCAAATCACTAGGATATACATAAGATAAGTGGTAAGGCTTTATGGAGTACTACTCACCATTGTATCTGATCGAGATATGAGGTTTACCTCAAGGTTTTAAAGAAGTATTTATTAATAATTTGATATAGAGTTGAGTTTTAACACTTCTTATCACCCATTGACAGATGTTCTGTAAAAAAGAACTATTAAAACTCTAGAGGATATACTAAGATCATGTTAAATGGATTTCCAAGGATGTTGGGATTAATACCTTCCCCTAGTAGAGTTATCATACAACAAAAAATTCTATTATAGTTTCACCTTAAAAGGTTATATAGGTAAATAAGTGCAGGACCCCAACATTCTAGGATAAATTTAGATAAAGGATTATTATAGAACTTGATTTTTTCCAAGATATAACATAGAAGGATTAAACAATTCAACATCATATGAAATCAGTAAAAATTTGATAGAAAATATATGATTATAATCATCAATGATACCTATAGTTTGATGTATGATATCTGGTCTTCCTTTAAATATCACCATGGAAAAAAGTCCTGAGTTTTGGGAAGAAGGGTAAGGTAAGTCCAATATACACTGGCCACTTTGAGATTCTTGATTGCATAAAAGCTATGGACAATCAAAAAGAACTCCAACCTAACCTGTCTAAAGTATATGATGTGTTACTTGTATCAATATTAAGGAAGTACATATCAAATCCATCACATATACTAAATTTATATGTGTAACCATTGAATAATGATCTTTATTTTGAGGAATATCCAGTGAAGATCTTAGATCATAGTGAAAAAGTTCTATGAAACAAGACAACTCACCTAGTAAAAGTACTATAGTGGAATTACAAGTATGAATGGAAACCATGGGAACCAAAATAAGTAATGAAATAGAAGTACCCACATCTGTTTTTGGATATGAAATGAAATTTTTAGGGTGAAATTTATAAAGGGGGGAAAATGTAATGACCTAAAATTTAATAAATTAAATTTACCTTATGAATTAATACACGTCCCATTTATTAATGTAAAATGCATGCACCACATAATTAAAATCAACAACACTTTATTATTATTATTATTATAAAATAAAATCATAATATGGTCATTGGGAATTATGTCCGACGAGCATTACAACCATTCATAATATAGCCATTATAAAGTGACCTTTAATATTATTATATATTGAGGGTGATAATAAAAGATAATTAATGCTGAAGGAAGAAGTGATGATCTCTACTAGTAGGATCATCTCTTATGAAGCCCATTTATTAAAGCTTCTAAGGGTGATGGCCTCATCAGGGTTTACCCTTGACCAAGCGTAAGCTGATATTCAGCAACTGAGACTTAATTAGAATAAATTTAGGTCTAAGTTAAAGCATATTGAATTCACCACCCAATAAAGGTTTTCCGAACCACCACATGAAAGTAATGTTATCACATATCTTACCCAAAGGGCATATGCTAGTGTAATAAGGGGTTATATATCTAGAAATTAGTAATATAAAGGTGCACATTTTTTATTATCAGTTAAATAGTGGTTACTTCAATCCCATTTTCATTATAATTTAAAATACACATGAATATAATATTAATAGGATAAATAATTTTTTGTATATAATGAAAAAATTTCATTTTTAGAAAATATATTATTTCAATTAAAATACACTTTTATAATAAATTAAAGAATTTTATATATTTTTTTCCTAAAAATGGTCTTATAAAATACTACTTATTTGAATAAAAATAAAAATATGATTTTATGAAGTCCCAATTAATTTTTATAAGGTTTAAAAAGTTAAATATATCAAAAAAACTATTATTTTTTAATAAATAATATTTTTTCTATAAAAATTAATTTTCTCATATTTAGAAAATTATTTTCATAAAAAATGTCATTTTTAAAATTAACATGTCAAAATTATCCAATGGTGATTTTGTCAAAATTTTATAGAGATTCAAATTTATTAGTACAAAATAAATAAGGTATAAATATACGGTAAGTTTTATGACATCAAAATGACTTAAAAATGATGTAATAAATACTATAAATGGTTTTATTGAACAAAAATTTATTATTAATTAAAATAATTCATTTTAAAGTGATATGATTAATTTTATAAACATATAATTTATCTTCTAAAAACCTAATGTATATTTTAAAGGTTTTAAAAATAATTATTTTTGAAAATGGTTACCTTACACCACCAAAATATTAATAATTAATGAATTTAATCCCTTAAGCTATTAAAATATTAAAAACCACTCCCCCTTGGTAAGTACTATGGGAAAAAACAATGGGAAAGCTAATTATTTTGCATTTTTTATTAACTAGATGACTAAGGCCTAAGTTTAGAAATTAAAAATGAATTCCCCCTATTTTTCTATAAATACCCACCCATTATCCCATTCTTATTCTTTATAAATCCTTTTATCATGAATTTCTTGTCATTTTCTTTTTTAAGATCCCTCCCATGGAGTTTCTATGGTTTAAAGGAGCTCCTCCCAAGCTTTATGAAGCAAACACTCAAGGTAATGGATTTTCTCCCTCCTCTTTTCCATTCAACCACTTACTTTATAATAATCATTTTGATTCTCCATTGATTATTTTGTCTCGTGTTTATGAAAATTAATTTATTATTAAAATTATTCCTAAATAATTAGAGACTACTATCCTCTATCATTAATCCCTTCTATAAACTTTTATGTACACCGGTTACGCTACAAAAATTATATCTAGATTTTCTAGGTCATAAGTTTTGTGTTGTAAATAAACAATCCTATTTTCATTCATGGGTATTCATCTAGATATAAATATCCTTATTTGATTATGTAATCCCATTTATGAAACCCAAATTCCTTAATTCTGGTATTTTAATGACTAAAAAAATTCTTATGTTATATGATTGATATTATACATGTAAAGTTAGTCATATGAATGGTGTGCCTTGATAGTGATCCAATGTATTGGGTAATATCAAGAGATACCATGTATGGTTCATGGGTTATTATCCGTGCACATTATGTTATGATGTCTTATCACTAATCCTTAACTCAAGATTATGTTTTCATGTTTTATATTGTTTCCACATCCCTTTTATGAAATGATCTTATAATGTCATCTTTTATATAACATACTTCCATGATATTATTCTATTTTATATCATCATGATATTCCCTTTTTCTCATATATATCATGATTTCTCTTATTTATCCCTTATTAGGATTTATAGCTTACCTCTTTCTTATATTGTCCCCATGTTATCTTATACAATATTAGGAGTTTAAGGGAATCTAGGAGCACATTGTAGAGATTTGAAATAATGATGCCATTTTTATTTTTAAGTTGATGGAATATATATATAATTTTCTAAATACTCTATAAATCTTGATTCTATAGGATTGTATTCTATGGATATTTATGTAAAAATCATGAAATAAAATGTATAAGAGATATGGGTTGTTATACTCATTTTATACAATGATGAATCCAATATTTTTGTACACACTTTGAATGGGACTTATCAATTGGGAGTCTTAGATTGGGTATATTATTCATGCTCCTAAAATTATCTCAAATTACTTTTTTAAAACTTCTATGTGGATTGGGTTAAGAATTTGAGGCTATATCACCAGCTTTGAATCATTTTCTAGTAAAATTCTATGCAAATAGGTGGTAGGGATAATCCTTGGAATGTATCTTAATGACCAGCTAAAGGATCTAGAATTTTTTTTCAAGATGTTAAATAGTTGGTACTTTTGAATGGGTGTCAAATTTTTTGAGATTAGGGCTTTTAATTTCCTATTTTCTTTAAAGAAAATATATTTAATTTTTAGGGGAACAATATTAATTGTATTCTAGGTGGATGTTTTAAATATGGTTTTAACTCATTATTCTATATTTTTGAAACCTCAACATGTAAGAGAAAAGTGTTATTAGTAGTTTTGAGTTAATAATCAAAACATTCCTCAAAAAATTATTCAAACTATTTAGTTTATAAAATAGATTCCATATTAGGTTCATTTTCAAAAATATAATTATCAAAGAAATCAGGTGATTCCAAATATTCTCTTAATATTATTACCTCATTAAAAATTTCAATTTCTTTTTTAGAATAATTAGATATTTCATAAAGGTTTAACATAAAAACCGATTTCTCATCAAGAGAGTATTCCACTGAATCTAAAATATTAGAGTTCAATATTTTCCCCCAAAGGCCCTAGAAAGTGTTCCTTTTATTCACATTTTTTATTTTTTAGCAGTATTAAGAGTTGTACTACCAAGAATAATAGAGGTGTGAGATTTACCTTCCATGTTTAATATGTAAAAATTAGTAGGGAACAATAGTCCTAAACTATTACTAGAACATCCTCTATAACTCGAATTAGGTAAGAAGTGGTTCAACTAACAAGTTATACAACCACTTGGGTTAGTATGATATCTCCTATCTATAAGGAAGAAAAAACTATGTAAGGAATGAAATTTATTGATGCTTCCAAGTCACAAAATGCATTGTAAAAAGTGAATTATCCTATAGTGAAAGAGATGGTAAAGAGACTTGATCTTTTAATTTCCTAGGAATGTTTTGGGTAACAAGGGTAGAAACATTTCTTCTTAAATATAAATTTTAATGTCTTTTAAAATTTCTTCATTATAGAACACATATCTTTGATAAATTTTTCATACCTTGGGATTTAGAGGATGAACTCCAATAAGGGAATGTTGATCTCCACTCTCTTCAATGTTTCTAAAAACTCTTACTGTAATGATTCTTAATCCATTTTCATGGTTGGTTTAATTCTTTTAGGGAATGGAGGATGAGTATGATATAGTTATTCCATCTAGGATTCTCCACTCTCCTTATTCACTGGCTGTATCTTCACTAGTACTTTATCTTCCTATTCCTTCTTAAGGGAAGATTATTTATATTCTTTGGGTTCTCTACATCCAAATTTAGTTTGAGATTATGATTCTTCATTGTTTCTCAAATACATTGCACTACTTAATTAAATAAATATAACATTTCCATTGGGGTTAGGAATTGTCTAGGAAATAAGATTACTTGAACCTTGGTTTACCAAAGTGTTGAGGGGAGAAATTATATACCTAAACTACCCATTAAACTCATTCAGTTATGATGTTTAATTATTGAGATTAGTTTTTTGGTTGTTTTCAAATTCCAGAAGTTATTTCAAATAGTTCTTCATGGAGGGTTCTTGAGTATGTCCTTGTTGGTAGATTATAAAAGGTTGAGAATTATTCCTTTAAAAGGGTAGTGGCTGTAAATTTTATTAAAACCTTATTGGAAATGGGTTATTTGATGCTATTAGATTCCAACACCAAATTGACTATTAGAATACTCTCTAAATCCTTGATTTCTTATTGGTTACTTCTGGTATTAATTTTGGTACACGTAATCACATATCTCTTTCGCTTGAGGGTAATAATTAGTGTAATGATCCAAATAATGACAAAGTTAGCACACTGTCAGAGGTATGGTTGGTGGTGTTTCCTATACCTTGTTCATATCTAACTATATCACAAGATAGGTTATTTCTTAAATTTTATTTTCAACTAAAGGTCAGCTAGAAATTTTTACCTCACTCAATCCTCTTATGGTAGTTATTGTACTGATTTTTTTGGGAATTTTGAGAGATACTCTCAATAAATTATCTGACTTTACTAAGTGAATTCTATATTAGTTCCCCTTCAAAGGAAGCATCTAGTAGGTTCTAGTCAATATTCAACAACCCTAGGAAAAATAATAATGGGAAATGATGTTATTCGAAAGGCTGATGTAAGAAGGATATTTTCAACTACTTCATTCTCTTTTAGAAATCATAGAGAGTTTCTCTACTTGATTGTTTGGTACATAAATCTATTTACTAAATAGGGTACTTTATGAGGTAGGTAAAATATTTTTGAGGAAAATCCTTATGAATTTCATCCTAGGTGATGACTTCTCTAGGTTGAAGGTTATAGAGCCACTCATTAGTTATCCTTTCAAGGGATAAGGGAAATACCTTACAACTTACCTAATCATTAGGGACTACTGTGGGTTTAAAATTTCAACAAACATCAGTAAATTATATCTAGTGTTGATTAGGGTCCTCTCTTTCCATCCATGAAACTTTATAAGTAATGGAATCATTATGTCTATAAGATCAAAATACTATTATTTATTTATTTTTTGAATTTGATTATTATTTTTTAAATTAGGTGAATAAAACTATATTAAGGTCATATTTAACTAATCTAGGATTTCATTAACGTTTTCTCTTACAAATATGACTTTAGTGGAAGTAGGAGAGGAGGAGGAAGATTCAGTCAATGGGATTATGACAAACCATATTTCTACTTCCTTAGTGATTCTTAAATTCCTAACTATTTCTAAAATAATTCATTCAACCTCTAGATGAAAATCATTATGGTGATTTAAAATATATTTGGTCATGTTTTAAAATCATTTTAGACAAAATAAAAATAAAAATAAGAAAGAAAAACTAGTTTCCCCAGAAAAGGTGCCAGGTTGATGAGAGACATGTCATAGGGTCCTCAATAAAGAGATTTATGAACATTAATTTAATGTATTGATAATGGGACTAGGGTCTTTTCTATAAAGGAGAGTTTTAGGGGTGTTTTTTCTTCTTTTTAGGGGTTTAGTATATGTGAAAACCATGAGTGAATTTTCTTGAGTATACAATTGAGTTAGTTTTTGATTAAGTATTAAAAATTTTGGTATAACCTTGGATATACAATCACTTATTAAATCATTATTAAATTTTAATATTCCATTATCTTTATAAATAGAAAAAATCTCACTGATCCCAATTCCCTAGTAATTTTGGCCCAATCAAAGTTGTGAAGCCATCACTACACTCACTACCTTAACCTAACCTAGTGATAAAAAATCTCTAATCACCCTTGAATCCCCCACTACTCATGACCAATGGTAGAGAATAAGATCCAGGTGGACCATGTGTGAAAATTAGTGAATAAGTTAATATTACTTTTAAATTCATAGAATAAAGTAAAAAACATAATTTCTAAAACAATCAAAAAATTATAGATAGATAAACATAATAGATCTAATGATTAAAACCAAAATTCATTAATAAGTGGTAAGGGGAATACCCTCATCTTATCCACTAATGGATTGATGTTACATCATTAGAGAATTATAGAAAAATATAAAAGAAAAACTAAATGCACCAGCTTAGATTGATTATTAGATTCCCCCTTTTCCAGTGAACATTCCACATTTTAAAGATGCTTCAGGGTTCTTCTTTCATGATTCAATAGATTCATATTACATGTGCATGACATAATATTCTCTTCCCCATTCAATAATATCACCACTTAAAAAAATACCTCAAATTTATTTTCCAGATCATTCTTCTTGATTATCACTAAATGTATAACTTGAGTATTGTGATTAATGTATATGGGCATATTGAATATTCCAGGTCATTCTTAAAATCCCTCCCATGATCCCATTCTATTTTTTCATTTGTATGTGCACCACATGAATGATTGAGGGATTATTTTTTATTTGTCAAAGTGGTAGAAATGGGTTTAAATTTTATTTTAGGTAATGTTTTTCCAATTTTTGAATTTTGGATTTTAATACCTATGGGAAAAATTGGAAAAGTCCTATATTGATTTCATAAAGAAAATTATCAATCGATTATATTGAAAGTTTGGTTGATCCATGGCCACGGTCGGTCATGTGGTCACTTAAGTCTCAATATTTTTCATCTTGAGGATAAATATAGATTTTTAGATCTTCACTTGAGGTCACTTTAAAAATATGGTCAATCATATTCCATGGTTTCTTGAGAGGCACACAGTCGCTTGAGAGTAACACGATTAATCAGAATCAACATGCAGTCACATTATTCTTTTTCTAAATTTTAATCATGGTTAGTTGGATGTAATGATAACTCTATATCTCTTATTTCATTAAATTAATATATTCATGTGATCAATTCTCTATGTTCACTTTAGAAGTGTGGTCAGTTGGATTTTTCATGCGGTCGATTTCCCCTTCACTCGTGGTCTCTTGTCTTCCATGGTCAATCGAGGGGAAAAAATGGTCAAGATAATCATGCAGTTGATCCATTCCTTTGAATAATTTTTATCCTAGTTGGTCATGCATTAGATTCAATGTGTGGTCAATTCAATCCTTAGGGTCACTCTAGAGTCATAATCAGCTGATCCTTTTCTATTTTTTCCAACTTCTACCTACATTATGAATGTTACAATTCAGTGCAGGCTTTGTCCAATTCTCTCAAAATCAAAATAAAAAATTAAAATAATATTAAATATCCTTTTAACAATAAAATAAACTTTTCAAAATCAATTTATGTATTTCCATTAAATCAATTTATTGAATAAAATAATTAAAAACCATGAATTGATCCATTAAATAATTAAGTTCTAGATTTCAAAAGGTAATAAAAATGAATAAATTTATTTAATTTTATATAGATTAGGGGGTCAATTATCAATTAAAATTATTCAAAAATTAAGAAATTTTTGTTCTCATCACTTTAATTTTTGATTTATATTGCATAGGCTCACAAAAATTAGAGTGTTTAAGCTCTAATGGTTTCTTTATTTGAATGTCAACTCCTTTATTATTTTTGTTCACCATTTTTCCTTTCTTATGTGTTTTGAAAATTATAACACTACATTCTTTTAGAAAATGAATATTTATCACTACTTATTCTTTGATTAACTTTCATATTTTTGTTTAGCTAAGATGATTAAGCCATCTAAAACATAGATGATTTTTTCTTGCAAGATTATGAAATAATCTATCCATAATTTTTCATCTGGAAACAAGTTTCCTTAAGTTAGCACCCATTTTTGACAATTTCTATATATTTTAACATCATTACTAAAAAACCCTTATTTTAAAAAATTAATTTATTTCTATAATAACATAGTTACAATATACTCAATAGCTTATGCTTTAGCCCATAAAAATAGTACATTATTAGTATTGAAAAGCTTTTTCACAATTTTACCCAATCCAACACCTTTTATTTTTAATTAACTGTCATTATAGTTGGTAAATTACCCTCCTTAATATTTTGAACATTATTTATATTACATAAATATATAGTCATGTGATAAGAACAACCACTACCCATTATCCACGGGTTCTCAGTTTTTCATGATTTAAATGAAACTTCCACCACATGAGCCAATTGATTTTGATTATGAATCTTTCTAGATTTATGATGATGATTAAATTGGGATTTTTTGAATGTAACAAATTCATTTTATATGTGTCCTTCTTGACCACATATCCCATATGTTTCTTTCAAAAATTTAAAACTGTTCTTCATATCAAAATTCTTATTAATTTATTAATTATTTTATATATCCTTTATTTGTTATAGCTATCTACCCTGTGATTCAGGCTCTCTAATTTTTCTAGGAAGAGACATATTGTACCATAAATTTAATTCTTTATGAACGATAATACCACAACACTAACAATAACCTCAAAACATTATTCTTTGTTGGAAGTTAGGTATCTAAATAGATTTCTATCTATATTCATTTTTAGAACTATATTGAGTTTTTGTCACCAAATCCTCTTGCGTGTCTCTTATTTAGATGTATAAAACTTGTTTGGACATTTTATCATGATATTTCTCTATCCAAATTTGATGAGGTTTTGAATTTTCTTCAGAATTTTTGACTGGAATAGATTATTATTTCTCACTAGATTCTTATGAGGATAAAATTTATTTCTGAGATAAAATAATATTATATTTTCTCATTTCATGTTCATCATCTTGAGCATCATAGAAGCTAGACGGTTCCTCCTTGGAACAATCACTTAAACCTTCAACAACCTTCTCAAAATTATATCAATATTTCTCTTTTTTACTTATCAATCTCAATAATTTTCTATTTTAATCTATCAACCGCCTTATCTCTAAGGATAATGGTGGAATTCATATCCTTAATAATCTTATTCTTTTATACATTATCTAGTTTTAATATTTCTATTTATTTTAAAAAAATTATTTCTCAATCTGAATTTTTTTATGTTTTTCATGACTTTTCTTGAGATGTGAATTTTCATCTCCCAACTATCCAATATCTTTTAAACAATTATTGATTTCGAACCTCATGGTATATTATTTGGTTAATTCACCCTCTTTAGTAGAATACTAATTATTTACATTAGAATCAAAATCTAATGAATCATTTTTCCCTTTATATGCCATGAGAAAATTTATAGAAGCTTCCCTATGTGTCTATTCATCATCTTTTTCTTTATTTCCCAAACCCCATTTTTAATAGATAATAATATTATTATAAAAAAATTTAGTGACAAATTATTCTTTAATTTTGAAAAAGATTTTATTTTATCCAAATAAAATTTTATAAAGGAAGTAACTTTTTTATCTTCATAATATTCACCTTCATTTTTGATCTTTAAAGGTAAATTGAAAAAAAGAACTAACATTCTCACAGTTAAAGAATTTAAAAGGAAACTTCCCATTGTATTTACCTCACCCTATGGTTAAGCTTCTGAACATGAGATAAATAGTATCAATATAGTCTTATATGTTCTCAACTTAATTTGGAACAATATCCTTATATTTAATTTCTGATTCTTTGAAAGCTTTGAATGTAATTTCTTTCTCCTTTTTTATTTATTCTTAATATTAACTCCTCTTCTCATCTCATAATTAATTAGAGTGTTGTACATTTCATCAATAATAAACCTATAAAAGTAATTATCTTTTAATAATAAGATATTAACATCAAATTTGTTAGGAAGCATTCTTATATGCTTTTTCACCTTATTAGTATCATCTACCTTCTCTGCATAGCCTCTGATGGTACTTAAAATAACATTGACTCTTATAAAAAAATTATCAATAGATTCATATTCTTTAATTATTATATCTTTAAACTATTGTATACTAATTTTTAGTTTTTCTTCCCTCACCTTATTATTTCCTTCACAATTTCTATGATTTTTCCTAAATATCATTGGAATAATTTCATCTCATTATTTTTATTAATTCATTATTAGATAATGAAGAGAGTAGTTAATTACCATACTTCCCATCATTTTCAACATTATTCCTATTATATTAAGTCTAAGAAAAAATCACTTTGGTTATTATAAATCCTTGAAGAAAAAAATAAAGAATATCCAACCCTATATCTATAACAGTTGTCATCATTATCTTCTTACATAATTAAAAACCATTTCCACTAAAAGTTAGGATCCCTTTATGATTTATAGAGTTATGACGATCTATAGAAAACCAAATATGAGATCTTCAAGGGTGTGCCTAGATTTAATAATAATTAAAAGGATGAAATGGGAAATAATAAACAAGGAGTAGGGATGGGGTGAATTAGTGATTATATATTTTTATAATATCCTAAATTCCCTTCTACTTATTTAGTAGAGATCTCACCACCCATCACAGGGAATAATAAAATAAGGAACAAAACACATTTGTTAATGAGGTTCTCTTAAATAAAGGATGACTACATATTTTGGGTATGATATTTTTTATCCCATTAATATAAAACTATTATTTTATTATTAAGAGATATCCATAGGAAATGGTATGTCTATGTACCTATTATAAGATACTGGCACAAACTAGGAAAATATAAGAACCTACTTGATGATATAGAAAAATTTGAAATATTTTTAAGATAAACCACTTGTGGAAGCAAAAGTTATCGATGAAATTTATAGGTTTAGATCTTCATATTTTTCTTCTCTATGAATCCCTCCTAAAATTCTATTATTTTCTCAAAAACTCTTCTAAAAATGGATACCGCAATATTGAACACCTATCTTATTCTTTATTTTATTACTTCATTTCTATCAGTCTTCAAGTATCATTTAAAAACCGATTACATATAATTCCATTTGAATTAACCTAAAAAAGTTGACCTTTAACTCCCACATGATATCATAATTAATCACGAAATTTATTTCTCATTTAAACCACTACAAAATTCACATACATTTAAATTGTTATACCAACATGAAGACATGAAACAAAACTATAATGGTCACAACACCTCATTTTGTGGCATCCAAACTATTCCATAATATCTATTCTTTATAACACATTGTGTTGTGGTTATTTATTCATAGTTTGAATACCTTAAGAGCATAAAAACTGAATTCAAATCATTTCATATTGATAGGTAGATTTGTGATGCAACATTCACCTTCACAGTGCATGATAGATCCATATTCATCCCTTGATCATGAATATCATCTTGAATTATGATCATATCATTTAATCATGATATTTAATATTCAATGAATAAAACAAAATCATATGAATTAAATTTTTATTCTTCAAAATATCTAATTCTAGAAATAAAATAATGTTATCAAACAAATTGATCCTAATGACATAGGTAAATGAATATTATGGGGTAACTAAATGACTCTTATAGAGTAGCCAGAAGACTCTTAAAAAGTATCCAAATGAATGTTATGAAATAATACCTTTGTCAATTTTTTTATCTATGATCACATCATAAGAGTGAACGATCCTTATAGAAATGGATCTAAATATAACATCCCACGTCATTATGAGTTGTGAATTTTTGAGGGAATTTGAATTTTGATCTAGAGAGGGGGTATAGTTCTTGAATTAATACTTGGTTTGGGGGTCTAATTATTTAAAAATACATAAAGGGTGATTTTGGGTATGGTTTGAGGATCGAGTGGCATCTTGGGTGTTCAAGAGGGATTTTGAGAAGTCATCGGGAGGTTGGACTCATGAAAAGTGTAGTTTTAGGCCATTCATAATGTGAATGGGTTATTCACATCGTGAATGGAATTCATGGGGTGTGTTCAGGTAATGAAATGAGAATTGGGGGAAGGAATTTATTCTTAAGAAGATTCATGACATGAACCTATGGTTCACACTATGAAATTATTAGGAAGTGGGAGAGGGACCCTCTATTAGACATGGATTCACGGCGTGAACCCTCTATTCATGCCATGAAACATTCAAGGTGACCTATTTTTCAAGGTCTTTTATGTAATTTTTTGGGAGTTTTATTTGGGAATCCCCTTTGGTTACCTTTGTTTTCATCAACTGAATAGAGAGGGAGATCCCAATTTGGCTCTCCTCTCCCCCTCCCAATGCGCCTTTGATTCGGGTGGTTCATGGATGGTTTGCCTCACCAATTTGAGGTAGGATCATTATCTTTATCTTCATTGTTATTCTCCCTTTTTTACCATTGATTTTGGTTCAGTGGGTTAGGTTATTATAGTAAATATTTCACTAGAGTCTGGAGAAATCATTACACTTGATAGGGGTTTCATGTTTGGCTCATAGAGGATATCCCATAAGGCCGTATTCAAGATGTTGTTCATTGTTTGAAACATGGTATGTGGTTTAGTGGTTTTATTTGGTGTTTCCAATAAATTTGGGTTTAATTTGAAATTGATTTGGAATTATAATTTTGGACCTTAGTGTGGCTTAGTTCTGAGGGCATACTATTAGTATTGCACACCTCATCGCTCATGGATTTAGTGTCATTAGACTTCATAGTAAGTTTTACATCAATTATGCCAAATTGTATTTTTGGTTTTATTTTTTTAACTATTTATTTTTATGGTGTTTATTGATGATACAAGATCTTGTAGACTCATTGAAATCTAGTACAATCTTGGAATGATTTATTGAAATTTCGATTGAGGTAGTAGGCCTTGACTTTACTTGAGTCTCTTGGTTAATTGGTGATTTTATGTTCATGAACCTTCATTAGTATTACTGTATGTATATTTTCCATCTTGTGTGAGTTTCCCCATAAGTTTGGGATAATATTGTGTCATCCTAATGGTCAACATTAACTGTATAGATTACTAAATGATTTGATGGGTGTACCTTGTTCGAACAAGTACCGATGGCTCTTATTATGGTTTGTTTTATAGTGTGTGTTGGATTTTGGAAAGTAAAATGTATTTTATTTTTAAAATATTATTTTTAAAAAAGTTTTGATTTAAATGATATTTAAATTAAATGGGTTGATTTCAAGAACAAAATTTTAAATGGTATTTAAAAATAGAAATAGATTTTTTGAAGAACATTTGACAGGATTTTAGCTATGATCATAGCATGCGTAAAATGACATGTAATTCCTTTTGAGAAAATA
This sequence comes from Viscum album, assembly GCA_963277665.1. NCBI lineage: Eukaryota > Viridiplantae > Streptophyta > Magnoliopsida > Santalales > Viscaceae > Viscum > Viscum album. The sequence continues at coordinate 2,011,564,410 of OY728135.1, forward strand.
TTGTAAAAGGAAGATGGAAAATGTTTTAAAGGACAACCAAAAGGTATTAGATTGGTTTGTCTTTGTATGTTTGAACTCGTGAGTGTGATTTACTCTTTTCAAAATCTTTTGTTCTTATTATTCTTTGTGTTGGTGATTTATTATGGACTATATGATGATTAATGATGTTTCTTTTTTATGTAAACCTATGATAATTTTTCTTGGTATTAAATAAATGAGTTGATCTGGTTAGATGTGTTAGAACCCTTAAAGGGATGAGATGGGTGTTGGGTTATATTTTAGATATGGGACTAAATCCTGAGGGCTAGTTCCCTACTGATGAGTTTGA